>JAJNLL010000023.1:0-574496 GCA_023089105.1 Lasiodiplodia citricola
TTGAAGCTATCGTCCGGACGTGTATGTAGAATTTTTAATTCGACATTCTCGTCCGGACGATAGCTTCAACTACTCATAAATGTTTATTTTCATAAAAAAAAAACCAACCCCCTCCGAAGCATATTTGCGCTACGTTTTAAGGTCTTACTATTCTTCGCGCTAGCCTTCGGCTGCATTACCCCTCTATATAAAGAGCCTCAGCTTAAGGCAAGCATTTCTTACTGCGCTTCTCACCAAATTCCTCTACGCAATTACGTCATGCATGATGCCGAACACTTACACTTTGTTGTTTCGCGGCGTAAGTTCAATCTCTGACCCGCTTAACCAAGTACTTACACAGGTTCTTCTCAAGCAGCATCAACTGACGATGCTGCTTGTCATCATTAACTAATAATGCTGCTTGTCATCGTCATCACCATCATCATTATCATCATTGAAGATGCTACGGAATCACGGCGGCATTACAAGTGCCTTTTCCTAGCAGCCAACCACCCCGCCAACGGAACGAGTGAATTCTGTGCACATCAGACATATTTGCCGTTGCAAAACCTTGCGCTGGTCGTGATCGCAAGCAGAGATGCTGTTCAAGAGCACCTTTTAAAGTGTAGCAGAGCTCACGAATCACGGTTGAGTCAGGTGCCACAAAGCTGCCCGCTGGCCGCGTGGGCTGGCAGGAAGCGGGCATCACCAGACCACAACTCTTGCCTCCCCCACCAATCACGAGACTCGTTCAGTACGAGTACCGAAACGCTCGTTCCGCACCCTCACCCTCACCCTCGTCCTCCTCTCCTTCCGTCCGCTGCATGCCCCTCCTGTTCTTCCGCACATACCACGCCCCCAACGCCACCCACAGCCCCAGCTCCACCACCGCAACTACCACATACGTCCATGACCCGTCAAGAAACCCGATCAGCTGGCCGAGCCCCGCGTTCAGCAAGATCAGGCTCAGCGCATATCCGGCGAAAGACGCGCTCAGAGTTGCCAGTCGGCGGTCCGCGTTGGGCGTGTTGACGCAGATGAGGGTCCAGATGACTGCGTTTGCAGCAAAGCATTAGTATAGAGGATGGAGAAAGAAAGGGTTGCACTTACGGGGTTGAATGAGGGTTCCGAAGTTGGAGAGGGTGAAGAGAAGGAATGCCAGAGGGCGGTTGCTCATAAGGTAAAAAAAGAACCAGGATGGCGTGTAGTGCCTAAGCGTGACGAATGTACTGGTAGCGAAGAGAATGAGGAAGAGGATGGCGATGGCGACTGCGGATGCTGGGGTCAGTTCTCTCTCTTTTCTCCGGGGCACTTTTTCTCGGTGGGGAAGAGAAGAGGGAGGAGATGGAGGTCTTACTGAATGGGACTCGCAGTCTGGAAAGTATGATGCATGCAAAGGCGACAACGCATATGTTGATCAAGGCAGCTGAGGTAACCGGCATAAGAGAAAAGATGTCGAGCATCCTGTTCAGCGCTGAGAGCAAGAACATCAGCCATAGCTGAGTATCCTTGAAGATTTTGACAGCCTGTAGTGGTGAGTATGGGCCGCTTGGATCAGGGATGTGGGGGTACTCCGTACATTCTTGATTCTCCATCTCACTACTGGCGCCCGGAGGGAGGAATGCACCCGCACAACAGAGGACGCAGCAAATCCAAACCTTTCGTACACAGGTAGCCAACGAACTTGATTTGGCGTACCGACATAGTGGAAGGCGTATGTAGCAAGGAGAACACAGACAACGGGAAGCGGGCTCGAAATCGGTGCCATGTCGGGATCGATGTCACGATACAGCAACCTGTGCACAGGGATCAGATACAACAGATGCCGGCCTGACGTCCAGATGAGGATCCTGATGAGCAATTCACGCGGTGTGTACCACGAGCACGTAATGATGATGAAGGCCAGGAATATGATGCCGTTAACAGCACCTTCGACAGCGCTCAACGCCAAGGCGTAGCCTAGGTGGCGTGGTGGGATAATGATGAACAGATTCGCCGCGCCTGCACCTTATGGCTTAGAGGAGATTGGATAAAGAGCCGGGTAATTAAACGAACCTTTCAGCCAGATTGGAACAGAAATTGCTTGGCCGGTATGCGCACGACGCAAAAGGAAGTATGCGGGAACTTGCGCCAAGATGAACGAAGCGTTGTAAATGATATTCATTGGGCGCTGGAAGTTCAGATATGCAAGAGAGGGCATGCCATACAGAAACTACCAAGCCGTCAGTATTGGGTGCAGACACAATAGCTTCTCCTTCTACTTACCCACATGAAGGGTAGAAGAATAAAATCGACCTTTCTGATATGACTGCGCTCCAAAAGTTGATCTCTCTTTGTGGTATTGGGGCCATGAGAAGAGCTCCGCTCCGTCTCTGTCTGGTTTCGCCTTTCAGTAATGGTTTGCTCATGCGAAAGCCTCAGAAGTGATAAACAGAAACTCGAGACGCGCTCCATCCGGTCAAGTACCATGCTGTCAACTTCAATAGTCGCTTCACGGCAGAAAGTGTTGGTATGCCAGTCGTAGGAGCACAGCACCGCCGTCTTCGGGTTGTCGTCATTACCGCATATGAAAGCTGCTACAGGTGGTCTCTCGGCGCTGAACCTGTACACTGTCATGGTATATGTATCAACCAATGTGAATACCAGGCCACTTTCAATCTGCCCAGAGTCACTTTCCTGAGCCGAGGGTGATTGTGCAACGTCGTCGCTGTATTGCTCCCTGGAAGAAGAAGCCACCTCGGCCAGGCGTCCATGATTAAAGCCGAAGAGGTGGCTTTCGATCGTCCTAAGATCGACGTGGCCTTCAACTCCCACAAGCCGCGGATGCGGATCTTGAGTATCCCCATCAGGTGGAGCGACGGCTAACCATGTTGCAACAAGACCAACAAATGCTGTAAGGCACACCAAGAGTCCTCCAACACCGCATAAGATGTAGAAGCGTATCTCGAAATGTTCTCGCGGGATCCATCCAGCAATGAAGAGGATGTAGAGAGCGCAGATAACCGCAACTGGGATGATGTTGAGCAAGACTGCCAGAATCCGACCCCTTTTTCCGGCCACTGCCTGAGAGGCAGCCGGATCAAGACATGTCCAGTCTATCGTGGCGCCAGGTATTCCCGAGAGGTGCAAGACGCGTTCATCGGCACCTTGAACATTCTGCAAAGTATCCAAGAGGTACTGGAGATCTGTTGATGAAGGATGGTCTTCTGGTCCGTGGTGTTCTCTGGTGCGCTCGGTGCCCACACCATCTCCTCCTTGGCCGGTTCGCTGGTCAGGGTCTTCCTCGGACTTCGTGGCCACCGGATCATAGTTGGCATTGCGGTTATGAGGCTTGAGTGCACGAGTGGATATTTGGAAAATACCCAGCTATTGACATCAGTCGAACGATTCATCAATACCTCAGAGTCGATTGCTTACCAATGGGAGCAACAACGGCAGCGATATAAACCATCTCACGAGAATCAGACCGATGGTATAAGCACTGTATCTGCATTCCGAACCACCATCCTTCAAGGCTGGAGACCAGATCCAATAGCTCAGTCTCACAAAAGGAGGGGTCTGGTTTTGAGGCTTGCCGATACGCGTCCATGATCTCTGCTCGGGTGGAGGATGGCCGTTTTCGAAGCTCTGCACAAGCAGGGGAACAAGCTTCCCATCGCTGGGTCTCAGAAAGTGGTCATACTTTGCAGGTACATCAACTACCGGCAAGGGTGCCTCGGAGGCGTCGGATATTGGAACGTTGTCGTTAACCATAGCGGGGGTCGAGGTGGCAGACTACTTTGAAAACTCGCAGAACTGTCGCTTTGAGAAACGCGGGGATGGGTGATGTATGTATGAACGAGGAGGATAAAAGGTCACGCGGGTGAGATGGGGCCTAGGCTGAAGGAATGGTTGCCTAATCCAATCAGCAGAATCCCGGTTCCACAGAACCCCGGCCCTCCATCATCACTGCATCCTTTGTATACGAGCTAAGCCACACGACTTTTCCAAAATTTCTCATCAACCATCATACGGTGGCAATGAAGTGATCCTTCACAATTACATTTTAGAGAGATCGAAGAATTACAACTTATGTGGGTAGTTGGAGCTATCGTCCGGACGTAATTGTCGATTAAATAATTCTACATTTACGTCTGGACGGTAGCTCCAACTACCCACGGCATGTAAAATTTGTACTATGCTGGCTCAAATTTTTTTGGAACGCACAATAGCACCGGTCACCGAAATCGGTATTTCCTTGATCTGCAAGCATGTGTCTTCGATTCGGCTTCTGATTGGAAATGTAACCGGTTATAGCATCGCTAAACTTTAAGCGATGGCAAGGAAAACATGGTCCCGGCGGTGTCAACTCATCAGTTGTTGTCTCCACTCCGGTCTCTCCAATAAAAAGTTCCTGTTAGCTAGGTGTCAGAATGGCGCGTGCCACTCCTACGGGAGATCTTCAGCTTCAGCTGCCATTTCAATTTCCTGATCTTCAGGTATAAAGTAATTGAAGTCGTGCTTGTGCAGACTCCGATCGGCCTCTCGAATGCGGAAGCTTGAGCAGCATGTCCACCATGTTCATTCTCAGGGATTACTTGGTTCCGTGTTCCCAGTAAATCAACAGTATTATGTGTGGAGCCTCCCCTCCGCTTTCTCAGCATGCCACTCTTCAAGCTGATATTCAGCAACGATGCTGCTGAGCTCCATCGCTTTAAATCAATGATGATGCTCTTGGGTGAGTTCATGTATTAACGCTTTTCCGCATCGCTCAAAGGGAACAACACACATCCCAGAGTGATTGAGGTACCATGTCTCTTTGATGGTGAAAAGTACCAGTGGAGAGTAAGAGGCCCGTGCCCTGTAGACGTAAGGAGAAAGTCTAGGCGAAGTTCTCTTTTATTTTCAATTTGATTGAAACAGGCGGGTCGAAGGTTGAGTCCAAATAGGAATGAGCAAGCCGGGCATCGCGTGAGGGAGTTCGTGTTCAAAAGCGGGCGAAATACGGGGTCGGTTGTAGTTGTAGTCGAGAGATTAAATTGGGCGGGACACCGTCTTCAGAATAGCATGCTACCAGGGGCGCAGGCCATTGGTGGGAGAACTCCCGGTGGGTTCGGGTGCCGGTGGGAGCATGGGCTTTGTGGGGTAATAGTGGCGATGATCTCCAAACAGGCGGGAGAGATGGCGGCTGCAGGCCCGATCAGGCAGGCCAACGGCAAACACCACCGGTGATCCGCAACCCACCTCACGCTTCAATTTCAGGTACCTTATCCATGACACAGGAGAGCGGAGCGAGGCCTTCCGAGCAGAGGTATTTAATATGAGCGTCAGTCCGCAGTCGATTCAAGGCGCTAGCGGACTTCATCGTTGCCCACCATGGCGTTACGTGATGGCCTGGTCGCCTTAACCTCCCTGCTTTCCATTGTCGCCGCGCAGACGACCATCTCCACCGACAACTTCCAGGCAGTTCTCGCAGCCGACTCACAGGTCCTGAGATCCCTCAAGCCGACTTCACAGGACTCGTTCGACTTTTCTCCCGCCGACGTCTTCTCATCCAGGAATGGAGATGGGAATTACCACACCGGAGACATCACCTTCCGGTACCGCAGTGGAACTTCTGGCAGCTGGCAGACGGGCAACAGCGCCGCCCAGCGCGCCCCCGTCACCGAAACCCCCAGCAATGGAGCACTCGCATCAGCAAACCTGGGCCCATCCTTGCCCGACTCAGGCGCCAGTCTGAATGTGACGCGGAGATGGATCGACGTAGACGGCGACCTCGGCCTCGAATTCACCCTCACCAACGTCGCAACCGACAGCGTGGAGATCGGAAGCCTCGGCATGCCCGTCGAGTTCAACAACATCTTCACCGGCCGCACCGAGACCGATACGCGTGACAAGTGCGTCCTGCTCGACCCGTACATCGGCCTCCACGCCGGCTACGTCCAGGCAACCCGCCTCACCGGCACCGGCCCGAACCTCGTCGTCACGCCCCTGACCGCCGACACCAAATTCGAAGCGTGGCGATTCCTCCCGGAGACCAGCACGGAGCCGCTCTACTACCAGTCGCAGACGTACGAAGGCAACTACGAATGGCAAGTCCTGACCAAGGCCTGGGCCGAGAACGAATGGAGCGGCGTCGACCCCTGGAACGAGCCGACGTCGGCCACGCTGGACCCGGGCGCCAACATCACCGTCGGCCTGCGCTTCTCGCTGGCCGCCTCGGCTCCGGAGATCGAAGAGACGGTCAAGTCTTCGGGCACGCCGCTCGCCGTCGGCATCCCGGGGTACATCCTGCCCACCGACGTTGTGGGCCGCCTCTTCCTGCACACCAACGACAGCGTCGAGTCCATCACTAGCACTCCCGAAAACGCCTTCACCTTCAGCGAAGCCCGCACCTTCGACGGCGGCGTCGAGTACCAGCTCACGCCCGCGTCCAGCGCCTGGGGCCGCGTGCGCGTCAACGTCGGCTACGCGAGCGGCAAGACGCAGGCGGTGCACTACCGCATCACCAAGCCCGCGCCGCAAGCCGTCGCCGACCTGGGCAGCTTCCTGACCACCGAGCAGTGGTTCGCCGACGAGTCGGACCCCTTCGGCCGCGCCAACTCCATCATCACCTACGACCGCGAGACCAACTCCCCCGTCCTCCAAGACAACCGCGCCTGGATCGCCGGCCTCAGCGACGAGGGCGGCGCCGGCGCCTGGCTCGCCGCGGCGCTGAAGCAGGCCATCCAGCCCGCTGCCGCCGAGGTCGCCAAGCTCGAGACCTTCGTCGCCGACGTCGTCTGGGGCACGCTGCAGGTCTCGACGCCTGGCGATACCCAATACGCCGTCCGCAAGAGCGTCTTCTACTACGACCCAGCCGCCCTGCCCAACTACGAGTACAGCACCGACATCGGCTGGAACACGTGGTCGGCGTGGAATAAGGAGGCCGCCTACGCGACTGACCGCGCTTACGATTACGTGCACGTCGCGGGGCTGTACTGGGGTCTCTACCGCGCGGGAAGAGCGGCGCCCGACGCGCTGACGCGCAACTTGACTGCCCAGGACTACCTGCTGCGCGCGCAGGAGACGGTCGCGTCGATGATGCGGACGGGGGCTGGGGGTGGCCACAGCGTGAGCTACTGGGACGTCGGCCTGATGGGCGAGACGGTGTTCGGGCACATTCTGGAGGACCTCAAGGCCGAGGGGCTGGCGGAGCAGGCGGGTGCGCTGGAGGCCGACATGAAGACGCGGGCGGAGCTGTGGGCGACGCAGGAGGATCCGTTTGGGTCGGAGATGGCTTGGGATAGCACCGGTCAGGAGGGCGTGTATTACTGGACGAAGTGGGTGTTTCCCTCCTCTTTTTTTTTTTTCTTTCTTGACGATAGCGTATGCGTGGGAGCCATCTGTGAGCCACAAGACTGACTGAGATGGCAGGTACTTCGGCGACACCACCTCCGCCGACAAGACCATCAACTCCATCATCGGCTACATGCCCACCGTCGCCCACTGGGGCTGGAACGGCAACGCCCGTCGGTACTGGGACTTCATGTAAGCCTCCTCCTCCTCCTCCTCCTCCTCCTCCTCTTCCATCCCCCCACCCCAGCTAACCCACCCACTCAACAGCTACGGCGGCAAACTCCAACGCCTCGAGCGGCAAATCCACCACTACGGCTCGGGCCTCAACTCGCTCCCGCTCCTCTCCCAATACCGCTCTGCACCCGCCGCCAGCGACGCATCGTCCTTCTACCTCCTCCGCGTCGGCCACGCCGGCAACCAAGCCGCCCTCTCCAACATCGACGCCGACGGCTTCGCCGCCGCGGCCTTTCACTCGTGGCCCGACACGCTGCGCTGGGACGCGTACAGCGGCGACTACGGGCCCAACTTCCTCGGCCACGCCCTCGGCGGCGCGACGTTCCTCGCGCAGCGGCACGCCACGTACGGGTGGACGGCGTTTGGTGGGAACCTCGTTGCTGAGGGTGAAGGCGACGCCGAGACGGTGACAGTGACGCCGAAGGATTCGGGGAGGAGGAGGGTGTATGTCGCGCCGTTGGGGGTGTATGTGCAGGTGGATGCGGGGGTGGTGGAGGAGTTTAGGTACAGTCCTGCGGCGAAGAAGCTGGTGGTGGGTGTCAAGGGGGATGGTGGGTATGGCGAGGTGGCGAGTAAGGCGATTTTGACGTTGGAGCAGAACGCGGAGGTGGAGGGGGTGGGCGCGGTGAATGTCACGACTGAGGGGTTGGAGAGGGCGAAGGGTGGGTGGGTGGTGGATCTGAGCGATGGGGAGGTGCATGAGGTGGAGTTTGGGGTCGTGGGTTGAAAGGCACGTGAGATGAAATTGAGATGGAAACCTTGTATTCGTTAAACTTTGTCGTTACGCTCAATGCTGAGCTATGTGCTGTGCTGACAGGAAAGAAAAGAGCCTCCGACTGGAAGAACCCTCAAACCGGACCAAATTAAAAAGGAGTCCCATTCGCTCACTGCAGCGCCGCCTGCACAAACAGACTCAAGCAGATCAAGGTGCTCACGGCCCACACGCCCGACCTCGCAAAGCTCTTCTTCAGATCCGTCGTGTTGAGATACAGGGCGTTGTAGACGAGGCGCGAGGCAACAAAGGCCCACGCACTCACGCCCACGGTCGTCTCGGGCACGCCCGCCCACTCAGCACACAGCACGGCCAGGCCGAAGAAGGGCAGGTTCTCGAGCCCATTGCGGTGCGCCGCCTCGGCACGCTCGTAGCGCGCGAGCACCTCGGACGGCACCGATTTCTGCAGCGTCGCCGACCATGCGGATCCTTTGGAGTTGGCGTTGTCCCACTTGTTGTTGTTGGCGTTCTTGATGAGGCCGACCGCATGGGCGTGCGGGTACAGCGCGGTGAGCCACATGGCCGGGATGGAGAGCAGAGCGTAGTGAGGCATGGTGGTGTTGAGTTTTTCCTTTCTTTTCTTTTTTTTTGGCCGGATGATGCGAGGAATGCAGGATTTAGGGCTCAATTGAGAGTTCAATGAGCTGCCTGAGGTTTTGTTGAGATGGGGCTGAGTTGGGTCAGGTGGCTGGAGGGCCGTGGCGAAAAATTGGATTGTCTCTGTTGTCGAGGCGGAGCGCGTAAGACGGAGGGAAATGGAAGTTGCGGACGACGGTGGGAGCCTGGAGGAGGTTACAGAGTGGGGCTGGCTTGTGCACGGACTAGTCAGCAGCGCTAATCCCTGTGAGGCAAGCGAGGTTGCGGTGGATGCAGGAAGGGTCTGAGCCTGTCGGCGACGGGCAACACCCGCGTGGCTTGATTGCCGCTGACCAATCTCAGCCCGCTCATTCCATCCTCTCGCCTGTCAATGGGTTTGTGGCCCCGCATCCCTTGATCGCATGCGTATGAGGTAAGTAAGCAATATATTCAGCTGAAAGCTAGCACCACCAGCGAATCCTGACCGCCTCTGACAGTCAAACGGTCCAACGGCCCTATGCAGCTCGCGTGGCTAATCATGTGTCTGCCTTACACATCATGCATCCCTCCAGCCTGCCTATCCAAGACTATCAGGGCTGCAAAACATGGGTGCCGCCTTCCAGACGCAAACAGTCGTCGTGATTCGGATCCGGCACCCAATCCTAGCCCCCAGTAAGGGTTTTGTACTACATCAACGTGCAATAATATTCAACTTCCGCGCAGCCTGTCAGCACCAGTGCCAGATCGCCTCAAATCCCCGTATCCTTCCAGGTCAGCCGTGCCGGGAGCTCCAGCTCTTGCGTCAGTTCCAAGAGGCGGTGCATATTGCTTCTTCCAAGAGCATGTGAAAACCCCTCTGTTGCTGCGTATAAAGGCTGACATACATGCGCCCATGTTGCTCTGCAGTTGCTCAAGATGGCTTCCAGCGACGTGAAAAAGAGCCGCGCCGAGGGAGTTTCGAGCCTGCTGAATATCGCAGGCAAAGCTGCCGATGATTTGCACAGCCAGACCGGCCGTGTTATCCCAAACCTTAACCTTGTCCGCAATTTCGGTCAGACCCTGCTGGCAAATGGCATTGTTGACGACCGCAAATACCTCGTAAGTTCTGTTGCAAAGAGCCATTGGTGTTTTTTCTCACTGTAATCGTACAGTACGAAGGTATCATCCAGTTGGCGGCATCACTTCCCAATGACTCCGGCCTTCGAGATGATCTGAGTGGCCAATTCATCAAGACGCTCTGGAACGGACTCGAGCATCCACCCATTTCGTATCTCGGAGAGCAATTCAAATACAGGGCTGCAGATGGGAGCTACAACGTGAGTTACTGCAACTACACCGCGCACGTACCTGCAGACTAACCGCAATCCAGAACATCATGTACCCGCAGCTCGGGGCTGCTGGCAGCCATTACGCTCGCAGCGTAGTTGGACAAGAGCTGCGATCCGCGATTCTGCCTGAGCCGGGTGTGATCTTCGACAGTCTGGCCCCCACCCCCTTCTTGCCCAACCGATACTGACACCTTCACAGCTCTCCTAAGCCGAGATGGACTTGCACGGGAACACCCCACAAAGATTTCCTCTCATTTGTTCTACTTTGCCACCATCATCATCCATGACATCTTTCGCACCAATGACAGAGATGACACGAAGCTTGTCAGCTCGTCGTACCTCGACCTTGGTCCACTTTACGGTCACAATCAGGAGATGCAAGACACTGTGCGATCTTTCCAAGATGGCATGCTGAAGAAGGATGCATTCGCCGAGCGCCGCCTCCTTGGTCAGCCTCCCGGCGTTTGCGCTCTCATGATTGCCTTCAACCGGTTCCACAACTATGTTGTCAAGGAACTTGCGACCATCAATGAGAACGGACGTTTCACAATGCCGGCTGCCGACAGTCCCGGGTACGAGGCGGCGTTGCGCAAGCGTGACAATGACTTGTTCCAAACGGGGCGACTGTAAGATAGTCTCGTCATGTGCTCCATAAATTATGCTGACAATGTCTCAGTATCACTTGCGGCTTATACGTCAACATCATCCTCAACGACTATCTGCGCACCATCCTCAACCTCAATGACAATGAGATTGAGTCCAACTGGAGACTGGATCCCCGCGAGGCATTCAAAAATGTCTTCGACTCCGAGGGTACGCCCAAGGGTATCGGCAACCAGGTCAGCGCTGAGTTCAACTTCATCTACCGATGGCATTGCGCCACCAGTAACGAGGACGAAGCTTGGCTCAACAACTTCATGACAAAGATTTTCGGAAAGGACGTTGACCCCAGTAAGTTGCTCATCTCCGCAATGCAATGTGTCAGTGTTTGCAGCGCTCCGATTTTCCAACACTCGGCGAGAAACATCACACAAAATTTTCAAGAGCTTCTACTGATCACCCTTCAGGTACACTCGAAACTGCTGACTTCCGGGCTGGTTTGTATGAATGGTTTCAGCAAACGGTCCCCAAAGATCCCGGCCAATGGACCTTTGGCGACTTGACCAGGGGCGAGGATGGAAGCTTCCAGGATGTCGACCTGGTTCAACTGCTCAAGGCCGGAACGGACAACGTCGCCGGTGCCTATGGCGCTCGAAACATTCCGCCTGCGCTCAAGGCGATTGAGATTCTCGGAATCGAACAAGGCCGCAGATGGGGTCTTGCGTCTCTGAATGAGTTCCGCGAATTCTTCAACCTGAAGCCTTTCTCCACATTCAAGGAGATCAACAGTCAACCTGGCATTGCTGAGGCTCGTAAGTGTCTTCCAATTCAAGTATCGACGATCGAATGAAAGCTGAAACAAAACGCAGTTGAGGCATTGTACGGCGAGCCGAAGAACGTAGAGCTCTATCCAGGACTCATGGCGGAAGAGGCCAAGAAACCGTTCTCTCCGGGGTCTGGCCTGTGCCCAGGCTTCACAATCTCCGAGGCTATCCTCTCAGATGCGGTGGCGCTCGTGCGTGGAGACAGATTCTATTCTGTCGAGTACGGACCACAGAGTCTGACCAGCTTCGGGTAAGTTCATGTTGAATTACGTTCTTTGAACAGGACTGACAAAACACTCAATCAAGCTTCAAGGAGGCTGCCTCGGACTTCGATGTTGCAGGCGGCGGTGTGATATACAAGCTGCTCATGAGAGCTTTCCCTGACTGGTATCGCGCTAATAGCGCATATGCGCTCTACCCGTTCAACACTCCCGAAAGGACGAGGGCTGTCTTCACTAAAAAGCCGCCTCACAACATCGAGCTGAACTACGATCCGCCCATGTTTGTCGGGCCTCCAGTCCCAGTCATCACGTGGAAGGGCGTCGTCGATATACTTCACGATCAACAGCGCTTCAAAGTCCCATGTAAGAGCGCTTTTCAATTGGATGTGCGTTCTCACTAAGCTGACATTTGTCTGCAGGGGGCGAGCATACTTACCAGCTCACCGGGCATGATTACATGCTTTCTGGTGACAAGCCTTCCAACACTGAGCAGCGGAAGGAGGTCCAAGAAGCTATGTACAGGCCTGCTGATACTCTTGTAGAAGTGCGAAAGTTCTACGAAACCGTCACCCAGGACTTGATCCGCAAGAACAAGCGCAAGATGGGTAATGTCTACCAAATCGACATCGTCAAGGAGTAAGTTCTTTCTGATAATGCTAATTACCCATTGCTAACTCCTTTGAAGCATTGGAAATCTTGCGCATGCCATCTTCACTGCCAAATACTTCGACATCCCTCTCCGCGACGACAAGTCCACCAACACCAAGAATGGCTACACTGCCAAGGAAATCTACGATGTGCTCGCCCACCTGTTTGAGTACGTCTTCCTGGATCTGGACACGGCCAAGTCGTACAAGCACCGGGTCGTCGCCACACGCGATACGCAGCAGCTGGCCGAGGTGATGCGCAAGGCTGTAGAGAGCGCGAACAGGTCGCCTGGCCTGTTCCAGATGATTATGGACTTCCTTACGCCGACGAGCGGACCACCACTGCCTGGTTTCGGTAAAGAGCTTGTGTCCCGACTCCTCGAGCGTGGCAAGTCGATCGAAGAGATTGTCTGGGAGCTTATCCCTACACAGGCAGCAGCAGCAGCGACGCAAGGCCAAGCGGTAAACACTCTTCCCCGCTGCATGAAAGAATCCAGTTCACTGACCACATCGTCTCGCAGTGGGCCCAACTGATCGACGTCTACATGTCAGACGAGTACAGGCACCACTGGCCAGCAATCGTTGAGCTCGCCAAATCCGACACGCCCGACGCCTTCGAGAAGCTCAAGAAATACGCTTTAGAAGGGTGAGTCTCCTGTCTCTCTCTCTCTCTCTCTCTCTCTTCGGCACCCCCGACTCACTCCCCAACCCCAACCGCCAACCCCGGACGGCTCGAACTTACACAGGGTACACGTTGCGTTAACTACCACCCGACCTTGACTACTACCCTACCCTATAACTACCACCCTATAACTAAAATTACCACCCAAACGGCTCATACTTACACATGGTACACGTATCGATACTAACCACCCCCGAACCACCCCTAGTTTCCGCCTCTTCCCCGCCGCCTCCGGCGTCCTCCGCGTCAACCCCACCGCCACCACCATCCCCTCGCCCGACCCTTCCACTCCCAACACCTCTATCCCTCTCCCCGCCAACTCCCAAATCTTCCTCGACTTCATCACCGCCTCCCTCGACCCAGCCAAATTCCCAGACCCGACATCCATCCGGCTCGACCGCCCCGAAGAGTCCTACATCCACCACGGGTGGGGCCCGCACGCGTGCCTGGGCCGCCCCATCGTCACGACGGCCGGCGCCGCCATGCTGCGCGTCTTCGCGCGCGAGTGTCCCGGAGCACGCCGCGCGCCGGGAGCGCAGGGACAGATGCAACGGAAGTTGTTTAATGGCGCGTTTCCGGTGTTCTTGGCGGAGGATGCGGGTAGTTGGGAGAGTTTCCCCGTGCAGAAGAAGGTTGTGTTTGATGTGGAGGTGGTGCCGAATGTTGCGAATGGGCATGTTGGGGGGAGGAGGAATGGGGCGCCGGTTGGGAATGGGCAAGTTGGTGGGGTGAGGGGTTGAGAGAAAGAGAGAGAGGTAATGGGCTGCTGGGGCTTTTTTCGGGTTTGGTTTGGTTTGGTGTCTTCATCCCTACGTATTATTACTTCACTACACTCCTCTTGTTTCGCCTTGGATAAAGTTTTGTATTGCAAATTGTATACGCTCATTCTTTGGTCGTGCCTCATGAATAGTCGTACAGATCTGTGAGTGCTAAAGTGTCTGCCCTCGCCCATCTTCCCGTAGCGCCCTCTTTAGGGGTACCCGCGAACACTTCCACATTTCTGCGACCCCTCAACCCTGCCTCCCAATCATGATACCCAGTCTACCTTTTCAAATCTCAATCTCCTCCTCCCGCCTCCTCACCATCAACTTCGCCTCCGGATTCACAAACTTCTCATGAGCGAAGCGCCTGATATCCGGCGCGGGCGATTGGCCCTCAGGCAAGCGCCAGTCGTATTTCATGAGCATGAAAATCAATAACACCTTGATCTCGTTGGCGGCGAAGAAGCGACCGGGGCAGGCGTGCTGGCCGTGGCCGAAGCCGAGGTGCTCGGCGCTCGTCGTCGCCAGCTGCCACCGGTTCTCCTGACCGGGCCGCGCGCGCATCTCCAGGAAGCGGCGGCCGTTGAAGACGTGCGGGTCAGGGAAGACGGATGGGTCCATGGCCGTGTCGGTGCTGACGAAGAGCATGGCGTCTTTAGGGATGACGGTGCCGTCGGAGAGGGTGATGGTTTGTTTGGCGCGGCGGGTTATGGTTGCTGGTTGAAGTCAGTTCTTCCGTACTCGGGACAATGAGGATATCAGCGCATGGTTCTTCGAAAGACGTACCTCTAACCTCGTGCTGCAGCCGCTGCGACTCCTTGACGAAGCTATCCATCAACCGCAACTTCTGCAACGCCGCCTTCTTCCACCCCGTCTCGCCCAACACCTCCACAATCTCCTCCCGCAACGGCTTCACATACTCCGGATACGCGCACAAATTCAACATACAAACCGTCGTCAGTTCCGTCGTCGTAAACGTCGCCGCCACCGCAAACGCCAGCTGCCCGTACGCGATATCAAACGGCCTGCCCCTCGCACTCTCATCCAACCACCCCACCGCATCCGCCACCTTCGCGACGCCCTTCTCACCTCTTTCGCGAGCGAGGCGGTTCCGCTCGCGGCGCGCGGCGACGATGGGGTGCACGATGCGGCGCGCGGCGGCCGACTCCGCGCGCACGCGCCGGCACGACGGCAGGAACCAGTGCACCCAGGGCCGCAGGAGGGGCGACCATTTGCGCAGCTCGCGCGCCGCGTTGAGCGAGTCGACCGTGTAGCGCTTGGTGATGGTCAGCCACTCGTCGTTGCGGCACGCGTCGGGCCCGATGAAGACGCGTTGAGACACGCGTGCGACGAGGTCCATGACGATTTGCTTGATGCGGACTTCTTTCCATTCTGGTGGAGTGGGTGGGTCAGCTTCGTCTGTTGAAAGGGGGGAGGAGGAGGGAGGCATACCTTCACTTTCCCCTAGAGCCTCGCTGCAAGCTTCATGAGCTTCTGAGGCAAGTTCTTCGGTGACGAAATCTAAAAAAGGCCCCGAAGTCAGGATAAAGAACATGGCTGAATATTATTGAATTTACTCACTCAATGATTGCGTGAGTCTGATTCGGATGGCCTCCTGAAAGATATCTCTCTCCTTCAAGATGGCGAACGCTTCGAAGCCTGGATAGTCTCCAAAGAACTCCTATAATGAAGAAACGAAGATCCTTGTAAGTCACGTTGCGCCATGACATTCCTCTCGAGTAGTGCTGTCTCACCCTATTGACTGCATCTGTAAAGCTCAGATGCGGATCGTTCCTTATCTCATCCACGTATTTGTTCGGTACGATAATCCTAGGCCCGATGGCTGTAACGACCTGGAAGAAACCTTTGAACTGACCCGTCACATGGCAGGTGCCATTTGAGTGTTAGCTGTTTTTGTCTCAAGTGTTCCCAAGCAGGATATCTCGCTGTTGATTCATAGAGCAAATGGATGGGTGGCGCATAGTGATAACGACGTACCTGTTTGAGTCCCTTTTCGATGAGCCTGTGCCCGTCTAAGTTCCACTCCGCCTGCGCCTCTGCATAGGTATACTTTGAGTCCTCGTTTGCTCTCACGAGCGGGAAGCCGGAGTACAGAGCATTTCGCCCGACCAGCGCGTAAAGCAGACCGAAGGCGAAGACGGCTACGGCGATGATCAAGCACTGGACTACGGTAGTCGAGGCATACAGCTCACTGCGGCCGTGGCTGCTGAAAGTATAAGTGAAGGTTGAGAAGGCTTCCTTCAGCGCCATTTTTCTGCCTGGGTAGTGAGAAGGAAGATAAATGCGAAGTGACTAATAGCAAAGAAGCCGTATGTCCTTATCATATATGCGTCCGCTCTTGTTTCTCACCTCATGCCATAGGCTAAACACGGAACCTTGGAAAAGAGCGATCCTCCAGGATGATCGATGCGCTCTTCCCCCTCCAACGTCAGAAGCGTCAGCAAACCCCGCCTGCACATCACCAGCACCATGTGCCATCCGTTTCACCGGTATGCCGGCGCCTGCTCCAAGGTAAGCTCGACAATATAGAAGTAGAAGGTGGCGGTCAGTCAAAATAGCCTAGTGTTAACATCCCTCTGTCCCACACGCACCTCGTCCGCAGTGCATCGACGCACACAGTGTCGATCTCGGAAATGCTTTAGCCCTTTCCTACCTAGCTACCGTGCTCCTATTGGTTCTGGCCGGGCCTTTTCATTAAAGTGTTCCTGTACGGAGTCGGCTTCGTACGAAGCAGTCGGTGGCCGAAATCACCGTTCTCCGATCAAAAACAAAAAACACAATATGCGGGGGATGTCCCAGCTGTAGAGATAATCAAAATAAGATAACCGCGGTTAAACGGAGGTGTTTGTCAGAGCGGCCCGATTTAGCGTACGCTTGGAAAGGGAACCGGGAACGGCCACTGGAGCGGGAGGGCGTAGGGTTACTTTTTTGCCCTGAGGGGGCTTATGCGTTAGGTCCTTTTAGTGTTGAGGAGAGTCAAACTGCCGCTATTGGATCTCCCCTACCCCACGTTGTGCCGCACCGTTCATCCAACTATCGTGGTAGTCAACCACATTGATGCTTTTTTATCATGACCACGTATGAACAACTCTGCTTGAACCCCAGTGCTTCCGATTTGACCAACTCTCTGAGATCGACATGCGTCATAAACGGATTGCGGAGTAGCTCCTACTACTGTAAGCTTAACCAAAGGTCCTTGTACATGCCAAGAGCTTTAAGCCTTTAGTTACTCGCGCCGAACCCTGTCTCGCCACCAATGACCTTCGCTTCCGGCGGGGCCGAAAGCTTCAAACTCCTGTTTCTGTGGAAACAATAGGCGAAATACCCTTATATGGATATGATTATATGTACTTTAAACGATACCTGCTCCGACCCGACCCAAAAAAGCAATCCCATGCGACCCATGCAACCTACGATTTCCCTCAGCGTGCAATGCATTTATCTTGTCCCAATCCACTTCCCGTAATCTTTATCAACTGTGCCCTTCCATTACCTCGTCATCATCTCAAGCCCACAACGTCCAGCCCCTCCAACGCCTTCCCACAATCCCCACAGTATCCCTCCCACCACTCCATCACCGAATCTATACCTCCCTCAGTCTGATTCCTCTTCTTGATCATATCACCCACACGCTTGCACCTAACATTCTCATCCAACACCCAATTCTCCCACTCCGCCTGCAACACCTCCCGCTCTACCCTATTCACCAACCTCATCGCAACCAGTAAATCGTGCCTATACGCCGCGAGGTTCTGCCTAGTGCGATGCAGACGCGTGCCCGTCGCTCTGGTCGACGGCGTGATGTGAGGCGCGAACTGGCTCACATAGGGCTGGAAGTCTGACGAGTCCGGGTTGTTCAGCAAGCTGAAGAAGGTGTGCTGGCAGCTATTCTGGAGGGCTTGGCCATCACCGTGTTCCATCTCGTGACTGCCGTGGGCGAGGCCGATGCCAAAGTCGGCGGCGATGGTGTCGTTGACGAAGATCTCGTCGATGTCGCGGAGGTAGACGGCCTTGCTCATGACCACGTCCGGATGCACGCCCATGCGCGCCATGAACTTGCCCGCGTTGCGCTCCTGCCACCACGTCCACGTGTCGCGGTAGCTCCACAGGAGGTTCATGCCGCCGCTGAAGGCGAGGAGCCCCAGGAGCATCGTGTGCGCCGTGAAGATCTTGCCCATGGCCGCGATGACGCCCGTGAGGACCGTGATGGCCGTCGAGATCCAGTTAGCCGCCATAGCGCGGCCGAGGTCGAAGAACATGCTGCCGAGCGTCCTCCTCTGCAGTCTGAACCGGCGCTCTTTGACTGGCGTGAGCATCTCTGCGATCTGTACCGTCTGGTTTTGCTGGCCGATGTAGCCGAAAATTTGAACGGCCTTGCGGGTGCGGCTTGCTCTGCCGAGTCGGTTGACTTGTTCGGCAATGATATCCGTAAGGTCTTGCGCTTCAAGATCCAAGTCCTCAAGCGCCTGGCGTTCAAGCAGGCTCCTAATGAGTTTTGGCTCATTTGTCCACTCAAGCTTGGTGTATACTGCGAGCCTGCAACGTGACTTTGCAACATGGGTGACGACAAACTTGCTGATGAGGACGAAGTCCTTGGAGTTGGGAAGATACCAAGGTGTCTTCTTATCCGCGACGACGTAGCAGAGGTGGTCGTTCAACACCTCAATGACTTGGTAGTCGCGAATGACTACTGGAGAATCGGGGGTCTGGCGGTACTCGAATTCGCGTCGTTGGAGACCACCCTCCTGCTGCGTCCATGGACCTTGAGCAATGGTTTGAGGCCAACGCTCACGGAAGAGCATTTGGAATACTGCGCTCTTGTCGCCAAACATCACATGGAAAAGCGCCTTGGCACTGATGTCGAAGTCGCGCTCGGTGGCGACTTGCACCATGCCCTGTGGTCTGTATACTACAGGTTGCAGCGGCAATTTGAATCTTGTGGGCTTCCGGGTAAGTGAGCTCGTGTTGGCGAAGAGATCCCCGTCAATCCGTAAACCTGATTTTGACAGGGTATCACGGCGCATAGGGCCCTCAATGGGCGTGTCAATGTTAGAGACGTTGTCCCAGCTCTCCATACTGGGACTCTCGCCGCCATTGCCTTCCATCCTCAGAAGAGTCTTGATGATGCCTTCCAAATTCTCCGGATCATCCGAGTTGCAATTACGCACGAGGAAGTTCAGGCGTCTTTGAAGGAGCTTCAAGGGCTCGAGGAAGACCTTGACAGTCACACGGCTGTAGTCGTCTGCACGAACTCCTTCCTTCATGTGAATGAACAAGAAGTCACAGTCGCGCCCTGGAGCGCCAGTAATTTCATCAACCACGTTGAGGCCGACGCCCGTAACGAGGACGAGACCGAGATGGTTGCTGTAAAAGTAAACACTTGACGATGTGACGTAAACGCGACCAGGGAACTCCTGCTGTTCGTTCGGGTTCCAAGTAGCCCTGAAAACCAGAACAACCTTTTCATCGAGAGGTACGTTGGGGAAAAGCAGGCGGAATTGAGCATCTTGGGGTCTCAGCGCCAGAGGGTACCAGCTTGGGTATTCATCGACAGCGGCAGAGGAAGACGGGCGCGAAGGAAGTTCGAGTTTGGTCAGAGATGCTTCCGGGGTCATGCTAGCGCTGAGGGTCTTTCGGTGTGTCGAAGCTGGCAGCGGCGAAGTTCCGGGAGTGGCGACGTCCTTGGCGATATCAGAGATAGAATCACTAATGTCAGCAGTGGTCACGGAATGCGTAATGGGGCTTGAGGACTGAGAGGCTGAGATTGCCTTGGTGGCTTTGATCTCTCCTCTTTCGAAGCGATTGACATAACCCCAGTTGGTGGATCCCCAGAGATTGGCCAGGAGTCCGGAAGGCATGACACCGTCTTGGCGGCCGACACCGATTCCTCGTTCGCCGCTGATGATCACGGCCGTCTTGCTTAGGTTCGTGGGAGCGGGTGGGTTAGCGAGCGTCGGCGGCGCGAGGGAACTGATGGGCATGGTGGCAGCGCGGGCGTCGGCTGAGAGCATAGGCGAACTAGACGGAGGCGCTACTGGGAGTAAGTTGTGAATATTGTGGCTGACTGAAATAAGACCGGCGATGCCTGTCGAGGGATTTGGCGATGAAGGCATACTACTGAGCTGGGGATTCGCTGTCGTTCTCCTGTGGAGGTCGAGCTTCTGGATAATCCTGGCGGCGTGGTCACGGCTGCTGCTTTCTCCGTCCTTTTCGCCCGAGAAATTCCGTTTGTTGGTGACGTCGAAGCTGCTACGCGTTGCGAGGTTCCCTATTTCAGGGCTGGAGATCGGGAGGGTGTCTGCGTGCTTGAGTTGGGAAAGTTCGTCACTTCCATGAGGGTTGTGGTCTCCGGTGCGGGCGGCGAATTCGGGGGCTACAGGCGGACTAATGGCAAACGCAGCATCGGCGGACGGGGTGACGCTGGATCCTGTGCTGGCGGGGTCTTCCAAAGCTTTGCGTTTCGCGACTTCGAAGGTAGCAATCCAATCCATCAGTTCGGCCTGGCTTTCAGCTTGCAACATATTCGTCTTGTCTTTCGTCTTCACCTCAAACGCGAACCTGCGTTCCTCCTGGAATGCAGGACGCACGCCACAGAGCAGCACTCCAACCTTCTCCGACTCCTCCACTGCACCTGAACGTGCGCCGTGAACCAACCAACCAAAAATTCCGTTTCTCAGGAAGAACCATCTCCGCACCCAAACCGTCCTCGCAGGCTTGCCCGTAATGGTTCGCTCAAACAGCCAACCTTGTTTCTCCGACCTCTCCGGGCCGGGCTTCGCGGGCGATTGCATGGCACCGTGCGATCCAATGTACGGTACGGTCGAAATCGTGTAATCGTCCAACTCTCGCGAAGGCCGGACGCCAACCTCGGCGCTGTCCTCGAGCTGCTTCCTGGCAAGGTGGAGCTCTCGCTTGAATACTCTCTCGCTGTTTTCCATTTCCCTGGACCAGCCTCTGACGCGCTCCATCTCAGTGGTGTATTGAGTGTAGACCTTGTCCGTCGACTCCCTCAACGTCTTCATCTCCTTCCATCTCTCCGAGAAGACTCTGACCAATAGCTTGTCAAGCGCGGTCCTGATCTGCGGCGCCATGATGCAGAAATCCATAGCGGCCTTGATGTATGCCTTCCTGGCCTCGTGCAGCTGGAAGGCTTCCTCTCGCAGCGACGAAGCCTCCTCCGACTTCTTGCGCCCAGCATAGCGCGCAATCAGGCCGTCGAATTGCTTCTGGGTGGTGTCGAGGGTCCGGCGCAAGTCCTTCAGGGCGCGGAGATCGGTCTGGAGGAATGATCTCAGGGGTTCAAGGATGGTAAAGTCGGTCCTCTTCATGCCCTTGATCGTTGCCTGCCAAAACTCCCTAGACCCCTCACTGTAGCGCTTGACGGCGAGCATGGTGTAGTCGTGGTCCATGACGGCCTCGGAGATGTACGACGGCGGTTCGGAATGCGCGATGAAGGCGTTGACAGTGTTCTCGAGGTTCGAGACCTCTTGGACGAGCTTGCCAGTCGTCTTCACGTAGTTCTCCAGCCATTTCTCGACGATGTCGATCTGTTCGCCGAAGTGGACGGCGGTGGCGCGAAAGGTCGGGCTGTCGAGCGCGGCTTCTTTCAGGATGACGGGACTATGGCGCGCGACATTAGCAGCGGTGGGTGGGGGAGGCGTGCGGGAGATAGGCGTACATCAGGCTGAGCGGCTTCCCTATGGGCATCAGCGCCGCTGGGACGGAAGTTTGCTGCTCCTCAGCCATGGTAGCGCATGCAAAATGAATGAATGGAAGGGTCTAGGCGATTGCGAAGAGCTTATCAGAAGAGCATGGCGACGGGTGCGCCTCAATGTTGAGTGGGTGATGGACCACGGGGAGGGGTCCCTGAGGCGGGAGGAGTATTGTGCAGCTCGCGGTGCACGTCACAGGCCCCGAGCGCAGCGACAGATCATTTCGGCCAAGCCAGCCCCGAGAACGGAAAGAAATCACACGTCGCGCGCACGCGCTTCAAAAAATCACGCTTCAGACAGTTCCAAAGCGCCTCCTTTCCCGGCGCAATAAAGGCCATCAGCCAACAAAAATAATTCTCCATGTGAATGCGCTGGGCATAGTGTGCATAGCTCTTGGGCAGTAGCGGCCGGCGCGAAATGCCAGGCGAACCTCCACAGCGGCAACTAGCGCTCAATCAGGCATGGTCCCGACCTGTTGGCCCGAGTGCGCGGGTTGTCTCGAACTTTTTTTGAGCCATCGTCCGAAAGCTGCTGCGAACCCAGACAACTCGCATTCAAAATGGCCAAAGACAAGACCCAGGCCGAAGCGGGCCGCCCGGCCAAGCGCGCGAAGCTGCTCGACGACGACGACGCCTCCTCCGTCTCCGGCGGCGAAGAGGTCAGCTTCAAGATCAACGAGGAATTTGCACGCCGCTTCGAGTATAATAAGAAGCGTGAGGAAAAGCAACGCCGTATGTCCCGCTGCGCATTGAATTTGCCATTTACCGCATACTGACGACTGCAGTCGAGGAGAAGTACGGCAAGAACTCCAAGGAAGCCGACGACGACGAAGACTCCTCATCCTCTGAAGACGAAGATGACGACGCCATGCTGGCCACCGAGGCCCTCGATGCCGAAATCTCCGCCACTCTCAATGCCATCCGCAACAAAGACCCGCGAGTCTACGACGCCAACGCCAAATTCTACTCCGACTGGACCCCCGAGAACCTGCCCACGAACGAGAAGAAGGAGAAGCCTATCACTATCCGCGACTACCACCGCCAGAACCTAATGGAGGGCAAGATAACCGGCGATGAGGACGAAGACACGCCTGCAGTCCCGTATGCGCAGGAGCAGGCGGCCTTGAAGAAGGAGCTCGCCAGCGTGGCCAAGGCCGGGGAGAGCGATGAAGAAGACGAGGACGATTTCCTCGTCGCCAAAGACAAGCCGAAGAAGGATAAGGCTGCAGCCCCTGCTTCTGCCGCTGCTCCTTCCACCAAGCCAAAGAAGATTGAGCTTGATGTCGAGAATGCCGATAAGGATCCCGAAAACTTCCTCTCGAACTTTTTGGCCTCCCGTGCTTGGACGCTCGACACCGACAAATTCGCGCCTCTCGAGTCGGAAGATGAGGATGACGACCGCGCTGATGAATTCGAATTTGCATACAACATGCGCTTCGAAGACCCTGCTACCGCCAACGAGAAGCTGCAAACCTTCGCTCGTGACGCCGTGGCTAAAACTTCGGTCCGCAGGGAGGAGAAGAGCGCAAGACAGAAGCAGAGAGACAAGGAGCGGGAAAGGAAGGAAGCACTCAAGCGTGAGAAGGAGGAGGATAAGGCACGTTTGCGGAAGCTTAAGATTGAGGAGATGGAGGAGAAGCTCAATATGATCAAGGAGGCAGCAGGCCTGAGCGGCAAGGAATTCAACCTGGATGACTGGAGGGACGTCCTGGATGCTGATTGGGATGACGACCGCTGGGATCAGGAAATGCAGAAGCGCTTCGGCGACGGCTATTACGCTGAGAAGGAAGGAGCTGCTTCCGACTCTGACGATGATGGAGAAGGAAAGAAAAAGAAGAAGAACAAGAAGCCGAAGAAGCCAACCTGGGATGATGACATCGATATCAAGGATATCATTCCCGACTTCGAGGATGACGAGGAAGCGCCCGCTTTCACACTCTCCGGTGACGAAGATGAGGAGGATGGTGGTGTCCAGCTCCCCCACGACAATGCGGAGGGATCGGACGAAGAGACTGTCTCGAAGAAGAAGAAGAAGTCGAAGAAGGATGAGATCGATGCCAAGCGCGCAGCGCGCCGAGAACGCCGCATCATCGAGAGCCTCGTCGACCAGAACATCGACGTGGAGCTCGCGGCTAAGCAGACCGAGAACGCTCCTGCTAGGTTCCGCTACCGTGAGACTTCTCCTACCACCTTCGGCCTCACTGCCCGTGATATTCTGCTCGCAGACGACGCACAACTCAACCAGTTCGCTGGTCTCAAGAAGATGGCTTCTTGGCGTGACCCCGAGAAGAAGAAGAAGGACAAGAAGAAGCTGGGCAAGAAGGCCAGGCTCAGGGAATGGCGCAAGGAGACGTTCGGTGACGAGGAAGGTCCGAAGTACGGCTTCGGTGACTATGTCAGCAAGAAGTATCGTGATCACGGCCTGCCTATCCAAGCTCCGGCCGATGTGAAGATGAAGGACGCAAGAGATGATGGTGTGGATATCAGAGAAGGAAGCAAAAAGAAGAAGAGAGGAAAGAAGAGGAAGGTCGGCATTGTGGAGGAATAGATTGCAGATACCATTTTCGTTTACAGAAAATTCTTATGGTGGTTTCAGGGTTAGGGCCTTGCTTCTTCTTCCTGGTATTATGTGACTGCCTTCAAAAGCGGGTCACCTGGATTGCTCTGTTTGAAGGTGTACTTTTCTCGCACGTCACTCTCTGTACAAGATATGGAGCTTCGGTGAGTGCTTATAATGGCGACCGTTACTAATCTGCGATGCGCTTCATCATTATTTGGCGTCAGCGCAGTTGCTCACTCTCGGCTTGTCAGCGGAGTAGACGGTAGTCAGCGATTTCGTCCTTTTAAGGCCGTCAGGTGGGACAGGAGGGACCCACGAGTCTTCGGACGCCATAATCAGTTGGCAACTTGACAAGTATCTGTCATACTGAGTGGGCACGCAGGTACTCTCAACTGTCCTTTGGAAAGAATAAATACAACATCATTGATGTGCTGAGCCTCATGACGGTCTGTATCATGAGGACCGACACGACGCATACGGCGTGAGGGTACGCCTCCTGCAAACCTCTCTGAAGAACGGTTCTTGGTCCAGATAAATACAACCATGCCACTTGTTGGGTGACATGACTCATCGCACTTCTTTCAAATTGAGTGCGCCCAAGTTACCCTCAAGACTCGGCTGCTTTTTGTCAGAAAAATACCACGGCATCGTCCCACTTCCCTCCATACCCAGGCTACCGACTATTTGGTAGATGTGCTAGGATGTGTCACCAGCATCTAGATTCAATATTGATCTTCAGTATCAACTTTAGTCGATGCTCATCAATATCATGCAACCCCTATCGTATTTCCCTAGCGTATGAAATCACTAACATGAGTGCACATATGAAAATAAACACCGAGCGCAGTGAATCAAGCCGGGAAGAGGCAGAGCGCAGTACTTGAAGGACTTTCTCAGTTAAGATCTGCAGACACTGTTGTAGCATCGAACTCTAAGGGCAAGATCTGGCAAGGTTTATATATCTATGACTAAAGAGACGCAATCATGCAGAGCATGCGCCTCTTGTATATACCCGAGCTCAGTGGCGTGTGATTTATACCACATTTTCTGCAGAGGAGAACTACATTCAAAGGCTAGCTTTAATTTATTTTCCGCTCATGTCATGGGCATTTGAAGCTATTGTCCGGGCGAGAATGTCGATTTAAAAATACTACATACAACGTCAGGATGGTAACCTCGATTGCCCATGTGTTGTTTTACTTTTTTTTTTAGAAAACAAGAAAAAAGCCGGCATAGATGTCCTCGATTCAAGGACCCTGCTATCTGTGCTAGCCTTCGGCTACAACACCCCTCTGTATGTATCCTGACGGCTGTGGGTGTCAGGAGGACCTGATTTTCGCAGTCCATGTGATGAAAGCCCACCACAGTAAAGTTGACGTGTCCACCTTATCTCTGCAGAGGTGTTCCAAGTTTAATCACGTCACACCGTTGGCTCTGAAAGGATCAGTATCCATGCTCTTTCGCATCCACTCTTACCAAGCATCCAAGCCGCGTTGCTCAGGCCGCCGAGGGCAGTTGTTGGGTACGATGGGCCTGTCCCACCGGGTTACCGGATAAGGAAAGTAAGCTAGCCCCCAAATAGGATGTCCTTCCGCCATGCGCAGCCCAACTGCTGGGCAACCACTTTTCGCTGAGTCGTGAGCCGAAACTCAACAGTTGGTATTAAGCCGGAACGCCACAGGCTATCGTCCTGACTCAAATGCATGATGATTTCACATCCACCTCTAGACAATCGCTTCAGCTACCCATGGCATGCGCGAAACTTCGGCTGCAATACTCATCTGTCAGACTGCCACTGCTGTGAATCTTTTTTTTTTTTAAAAAAAAAGGAAATAATTTCTGTCATTAGAACTGTCAAGCACAAGAGCAAGAACGGCGAAACAAACACTAGCATCTAAATGTACGTTAGATAAAATATTTACTGAACACCATCTCTACTTCCCACAAAGAATCCAAAAAAAAAAAAAAAGACAAAACAACAAAGCAATCGCCACGCCACGCCATGCTATGCTCCCAATCCTCATGAAGACATAACACATCCCACATAAGCCCGCCCCATCAACCCTCCTCATCCACTCTCCTCCCCACCAACCTTGACACTGTTGTTGCTGCTCGCCCCACTCCCATTATTGCCAACCTCATCCAAATCGAACACCTCCCTTATTGGCAACACTTCCTTCCCCTTCTTCACCATGCGCCCGCTGGCCGTGGACCCCGGTCCCAACGGGCCGGCCATGAACTCGTCGTCCGTATCGCCGAACAAGAAGGCCTTATTCTTGTTACCGCCTCCGCCCTCAGAGCCACCGCCACCACCGCTAGCGTCTCCGCGCTTGCTGCCCGCGCCGCTCGAAGGCTTGTTGCGGCGGCGCTCGCGCTTCTCGAGGGGCTGGAACGTGCTAAGCGACGAGGCTGCGGCGAAGCTCGAGGCCGGGGTGGTGTCGGGCTCCTGGCCCAACATCCACGAGAAGGACGACGACGTGAGGCTGTGGCGCGGGCGAGACCCAGGCGAGAAGTTGCGACCAAGAGTCTGGGCCGACGAGGCCGAGGCGGAGCGGCTTGCGTTGCCTTCGGAGGAGCCGCCGGTGGTGGCTGATTGTGGCACAGTCGACGGTGTGGGTTTGCGGCTCGTTGGAGCCGAGGCTGCTTTGGCTGAGTGCGGCGCGGACCGCTCCGTCGTCGCACTGGAGTCCCCGGCCTCGCTCGACGGGACTGACGGCTCCTCGCTTACTTCAGTCAACGTCGATTTTGCGGCCGATTCTTCTTCGACGAAAGGGGCAGGGTCATCCGCCGGCAGTGGAATGCTGGAGTCTTCGAGGTACACTTGCATAACCTGTACCTTTGCGATGGCCAGGCTCAGGGACTCTATACTCTGCTTTTCCGAGCCTTTTCCATCCAGAGCATCTTTCTGACACTCCCATAACTCAGAGACCGACTCCTCTAGCATCTTTGCTAGCGCCTTATTGCGCTCTTCCAGAGCCTCAATCTTGCTCAGCAATTCTGCAGGCTCCGGTCCCTTGTTGGCTTCTCCGGTGATGAGTGACCTGAAATTAGGCGCATTACGGCCTGACTGTATTCCCTGAACATTCTTGCGGAAGTCGCCCATTGCATCTCTTATAGTCTTGTTAACGCCCCATTTTTCACCAGTCTTGTGAATGCCTCGGGCCGCATCTTGAATTATAGTCTCGATGCTTCCTGACGGCGATGCTCTAGGAAGGGTGTGAAATTTTAAGGGAGAAAGGGATCTCTGAGGAGAGGTCTGTTCCTGAGGTGTCTCTGGTCGTGGCATGGGTCGAGTAGGCGCACGACCTGAGTAGGTCCGGATAATTTGGCTTGCGGTTCCCCAGGTAAGCTTTTCGCTCAACTGAACCGCATCTTGAACAAAGGTCCGCGGAGGATCATCCTTTTTCGGTGCTGGGTACCGTAGCAAAAGTGTGATGGCAGCGTTCGCATCAGCCTCGAGCACTGGATTCGGTGTTAGCGAGGAAACATGATAGTGGCATAGCAGTGCACCCACATTCCCAACGGACACGGAGAAGCATGGCCACGCACACATAGTCCACAATCTCCAAGGAGGGGTCGGCAGCAAAGATGAGATCCCACATGGGGAGGACATCATCAAAGGGGAACTCGCGACCGAAAAGTAACCGCATCCAGCGCCTTCAAACGTCAGCTTCCCGGATACAGCCAAGGGTGGTGAGCGTACATTAGGAACATCTGAGGTGCAACCTCGATTTCCTTGAGATGATCTGCCAGCTGGGGATCGGCTTTCGGAAGAAGTTTGTCAAATATATGGCGGCACTTGACGAGCATAGGAGAGTCATCAGACTGCTTCGTCTTGGAAGGCTCGTAGTAAGCCTTTGCATTCTGCATGACCAGGCCGAACAGGGTGAAAGTGTCGTGCTCGATGAAGTGCGAGTTGCACATATCGAGCAACAAATCCTTGTGCTGGGTACGGTTGTCCACACCAGCCTCCTTTGGATCCACGGCATCCCTCTCGACGACCCACAGTATGGGAGCAAGCACCTCGTGCATGCCCTGTCTATAGCCCACGTCGGGATTCAGCTTGCAGAATATGAACAAGATGTCGAGCAGCATCTTCTGGGTGTCGGGCTGGCGGAAGTAGGTGTTGTCGGGCATGCAGCGATCGACATCCTGGAAGATTTCGGCGCGCAGGGCTTCATCTTTGCGCAGAGCAACCCAAGGGGACTTTCACAACTTAGTCAGAGGTCAGACTTGTGTTTGCTATGCGCTACCCCGGCGGTGCGACGCGTGTGTACGTACTTCATCGCTTTCGCTGAGCGGGTCGAGGGCGGATTCGAGCTCATCGGGGTTCTCGATGGCACGCAGGAAGTGGGCGCGGAGCGAGTCGTAGACGGAGCGCGACTCGGCAAGGGTCGAGGGCCATTCTTGGAGGTCGACGTTCTCGAACAAGAGGAATGCCTGCGAGTACGAGCTTAGCCATGGGCGGATCCGGGATTCGGCAAATCATAGGGCGCGCAGAGAGCCTATTCCGACCTCGTTGCTCTCTCCAGCGAGGACTCACCTTCCAGCACGCGGAACGCTGGCCGTTCACGAGGGCTGACGGCGCGGAGCCAAGGCCAACGGCGGAACGCAGGTCGGCGAGGCTCTTTGCCTGTTCCAGCAATTCCCAGGAGGCTCTGCGCGAAGTCAGGAGTCAGAAAGTGCCGCAAAGCTCCCGTGGCACCTCTGCTTACCTTGCGTCTCGAGCGGATCTCATGTCGGAGCGGTGACGGGGTTGTTTGTGGAGGAGTCTCGAGTGGCAGATGACGTTGGTTGACCGCCCACCCACGGCCCCTCTCGGCTAAACATGCCCACCCTAAACATCCACCATCACGCGCTATCACCATCCGCATTGCAGGAACGGCATCACTCTAAACGCTTGATATTCTAGGAGATGTGGTCAAATTCCCAGATTCCGGAAGCATATCAGCAGCTCTACAGCTGCCTCCGTCTCAGAACAGCTATCAACAGCGGCCCTTTGCACTGGACTTTGGACATCACGAAGATCGCCTCCGTGAGGACTGCTCGCTCAAATGGCGTATACAATTCTTTGTTCCCGCCAGACCTGATTGTCTCAACTACCGTCTCCTATTTTTGGGACCAAGGTCTTGTTCAATCCCCTTTGTCTCCGCCGCTTTGTTCCTTCGGCGATTGTATAAAACAATGCTCCTTCTCGTATATGACTGCCTGGTGCGTAACGCTGCTCGTCTGGTAGCACCCACACTCTTTGTATTTCGACGTTGTTTTTCTAATAGCCTGGGGCTGCTGGCAGTCAGGTGAGTAATGCGTAATGAAAACTAACGATACTTCAATCGAAACGGGGGACAACAACCTCGAAAAAGCATTCAAGGAAGCAGTAGAGAGCAAGCCTCAGCTTTCAGAAGTATTCGAGCTCTCATCCGGAACCGCTCCAGACCTCAGCAACCCTATCCATCCGCTGTTCCGTCAGACGAACTTCCCGTCGCTGAGCACTGACGAGTATGAAGGCATGGAACTCGCGCTCCGGTTAGCGTCGCTTTTCATCACCGTGGTGCCGATGCTCGAATGGTTCGTCAAGGCTGCGTATGACTTCGAAGTCGTCCATCCTACACGCACTAATAAGAAAGTCCTCGAGCAGGTCTGCGAGTACAACCGCGGGCACTACGCCGTCGTGTCGGACGCGCTGCTCAGCCTGGCCGATTTCGTCGACTTTGACTTCGACATCTTCCCAGACTTTGTTAGTTGCGGACGCACGCAGCTGTACGCCATTAACAGCAGTAAACGGCGGAAGCAAGCGCCTGAAGCGGTGCACGCCTGGTTCCAGAAGACTCACCAGCAGCGGCGACGAGTGCGGACGAAGCTGCACGCCGACTTCAGGGCATATGCGCGGGACGCCCTCCAAGGCTACTCGCCCGAGGCACGGCTGCGCTACTCGTTTTTCCTTGCCGTCACAATCACGCATGAAGTGTGTCACGCCTTCGGCCTGATGAAGAGCAACGGCGCAGACGAGCCGTACTTCTCTGCCGACGCCCCCGTCTCGGACTGGGGCACTGCATGGGAGATGTGGGCGCTCGGCGGCGAGATCAACCCCTGGCACCCGTCCAGGATGGCGCCCACTGTGACACTGCTGGCGGCCGACTGGATTGACAGGCGGCGGCAGAAGATCAATGGCGGTCTGGCCTCGTCGGTCGTGCCAATGGACTGGATCGCAATGTGGTTCCGCCAGCACTTCTGGGCCGAGTTGGAAAGCGGCAGCGACGTGAGGACGCTACCCCTCTGTGACCTGCGGGTCTGGCAGCAGGCGGACCGCAGGGGGTCTGTGACAAATGGCAAGGTGAGTCTTCTCATGCCCGAGTCTCCTCAGGCAATCTCCCCCAGCCGCGGTAGAAAGAGGAAGGTGAGTGAGGAAGACGACCGAGACTCGGGCTCCGCTTCTCCCGAAATGATAGACGAAGAGACTTCAAGCCACAAAAAACGGTCTCGCACGAGAAATGGGGAAGCTGTGAGCCCCAAGACGGCGAGGATCGACAATCGGTGAGCGGAGAGGCGCTATATTTAGAGATGAAGTGGTGATTTGCTGTTACATTTCTGTAAGTATCTTCTTGGCCAACCGGCTGGCACCAACAACGGCAGGGCCGTGGTGTGCAGTTCTGAGTGGTCAGTCCATAATGATCTTTTCTTTGTTTGGCATCCTGGGCCAGAACGTCCGCCTTCTTGTTTCATCACATGCAAGCTTCCCGATATTTCCACCAGCGTCCACGCTATAGTGCACTATCACCGTGCCAGCTGTCTGCGGCATCACGAGAGCGCCATTGCACTTTCTCTAACGAGTTCTGCGTCCGATTGTTGTGAACCGCTCCCTGCCTCTGTTTCTTCCCACCCACTGCTCCACACTCATCAATGGGGTTACATTGGATGGCCCGGCGTCTCCGAAGGCTAGTGTGAAGAAATTTCTCAACTAGCAGTGCTGGGTGGGGAGTTCATTCACCCTCCAAGCCAGCGGCAGTGTTTTGACCATGCGTTCATACCCAAGCAACTGCTCGGCTCCCGATACTCCCTTCAGCTTAGGCTATCTTTGGCAGTTTCATCATTTTTGGCCTCCGCTCTTAGTTGCAGCGCCATTCTACGGACACTAGTCGGTCAGACGAGCAGTTTTCTCGTCCATTGACTGATGGGTTCCGCTTCTATGTTTGGCATGAAGTGCTTCCCAAACACTCCTGATGACTGAACGCGTCATTTCACTGACAAGAATGCAAACCCCAGAGTCGACCGCAATGCCTAGATCGGGGTCATGCATGGCGTAAGCACCTTCCCGCCACCACCCTTGCCCTAAGACGCCATGAGTAAGAAAAAAAGCAGACGCACACGCCAACCAACGACTCTAATCTTCGCAAGTACCCGAAATGGCTTCCCACCGACGCGGCAACTGTCGTATTCACGAGCCGTGCCGGTCGCGACCAGCATGGCGGACCCAGACTGTGCGCAAGATGAAAAGGAGGCAGGGGGTGAGGGCGTGTGATTGCGTGCCACTTGATCGTAGCGAAATCAAACCAACCACAGGGGACCACCACTCCATCCACGCGGAACAGCCCTTAATTTTTTTTTTTTTGTTCCCGCGAGGAGGCACTGGCCCACTTGCGCCTTTTCTCCTCTCATACACACCAACGTTCCACACTGACTCTCGTCCCGCCGCAAGGTGCCGAACGCATGCTAACCCCAGAAAGACCACACACCCAAGAACGGTAGCACCGTGCCGCAACCCGCGCCGCACTTTTTTTTTTCCTTCGCACACGCTATGCCAACCTCTGTGATGTGCCCAACTTAACGCGTACGGGAATAGCCTCACCGCTAAAGACGTTATTTCGGCAACCCGTGCCCGCCTACCCCTCTTCCCCGGCATTCCAAGCGTTAGTCGAAGTTACATTGCTCTGTGTTGCCCTTTTTCCCTCTCCTCGGGACTGCCTCGTAGGGAATTCGGCTCCTTCGGAGCGCCGATCCGTCACATCAAGCATATCTAACATTAGCATACACGTGCAGAACGTCACCAATGGCAATATGTTGTGTCCTGCATGAGACGAGAATGATAGGAAGGGCGCGTGGTGTGTATGTGAGAAAAAGCATGAGGTCAGAAAGCTGGGCACGGATTGCGTATGCACGACAAGGTAGGTAAATGGACAACACCATCGTGGCATCTTACAGCCCCGATCCCTGAGAAAGGGAGAGAATAGGGAGAAGGGGAAAGAAAGAACGAGAAGGAGTATTAGATGCGCAGAAGGAATGCGTTTGAGCTCCTCAGGAATTTGCGTATGCATTGGGCCATCCTGGGCCAAGTACTGCTTTGCTTTGCACATTCTGGGCTGCCCCCTTCTGGTGGAAGCCTCCGTCCAGCGCTCCGGGCGTGGGCAATGATCCGTGTGCGCGTGCACAGATGGTGGAGGTTTTGCAAAACAAAGAGCGCGAGTGGGCGCGCGCCGCCGAATCCTTCGAGGGACGTTAGATTCGCTTAAGCGGAGAATTTGGGGTCCAAAAGGTAGGTCAGAAGGGGGGTGTTGATCTCAGACAGGGTGAACAAATGCCTCCCCGTTAATAATTGCAGCCGCGGCGGGCCGGCGTGCGTGCATGGCGGCGCTGGTTGCGCACTTGTGCGTGGGTGGGTGCCGGGAATATGGTTCTCTCGGGCGGGCATTGGACGAGCCCGGGATGCCCTTCCCGTCATCAAGATGAGATTTTCTCCATGCATGCGCCTCCACGTTTTTGCAATTCTGCATCACGGCTGCGTCTGTCGGGTATCAATTGTTTGACCATGAGGCTTTGTGCAGGGAGATCGGCGTGGTGATCAGCTTTGGCTCGCTCCGACAACCCACTCACGACCCATCACTCGGCAGTCTCCAGATTCGCGTGGCTGCGAGAGCTTTGTGAGATTAGAAAAGATGGGCCCGAAGTGCGTGGGATCACCCTTCCTCTAAGCTTATCGCAGGAAGAAAAACGACGTGTGCGTGACGCTAGTCCACGTTCTCCTCCCTTCGAGATCCACATGCATGCATGCCGCCCGGTTGTCGGTGGGAGAAATTTATTTTTGGATCAAGCCAATGGCGTGCATTGGTGGATCCTTCAACCCCCGTTCTGACTTGTGCAACCGAAGGCCCCATCGTCCGCCTGCACACTCTTTAGCCGTCTGCTGATGTCATGCGAGTTTCGCTACAACTGCCTCCGGCGGGACGAGATACGGCGTACGCGCGGCGCTTCATCGTTAAGCCGGCGCACCATGCTAGCTGCCGCGGCAATTGCGCTTTCGTGTGGGGTTCCTGAAAAACTTGTCTCAGCGCGGTGTTCACTGCGGATGCAGCTGGAATTCAGGCGGTGGCGGGTGGCGAGCTACATTTTAGCTGCCCAGAGATTCTTGCGATTGGAAAGGGGAATATGTGCTACCGAGAAGATACTATATATACGGCGGCAAAAGCATAAAAGGGAAAAATAAGGGTGGGAACACAAAAAAAAACGAATGCATCCAAGAAGCCATATCTTGGTTTCCGCAAGCGAGGGTATCAATCGCTAAAAACGCTTTCACAAAACTTGTGAATAGGACATAGGAAAATCGTGGGGAAATGGGTAGCGACCGATCTAGAAGTGAAGAAGTCCGAAATGTACCACCAAACCTGACTTTCTCAAGCTCTTGCCGTTGACTGTCGTGATAATAAAACACTTCTTTGCTTTTGTTGTTTTCTTGTTGCCCAGTGCGTCATCGTGAGCCTCTTCTCTGCCTCGCTTCCATCCACTGTCTTTCCAACTCGGCGGCTCTGCGTGCAGCCGCCCGACGTTGGTGGCTCTGAGCTTCCCATTGACTCTGGGCGTAGTCGGGGAGCTCTTCGTCGTCCGGCGGCATGCTGTAGTCGTCGTCATCTTCCTCCAACGATCTTAATGCTGCGACCAAGTCCGCAGAAGAGCGTGTGACGGCGACGTTTTGGTCCATAGAATAGTTCTGGTCAAAGGGGTATTGCGGGAGAGGTTGGGAACGGGAGTTAGGCTGCTGAGGCGGTGGTGCCCGAGGAGCGTAGTATTCTCTGTAGAGAACCTGGCTCAGGGGCCGCGCCTGGCGCACAGGAGAGAATGGATCGAAGCCGCTTGTCGCCTCGGCGAAGCGGTGGAGTTCGGCGTCGCTTTCGAAGGCGGTGCTTGGCCTGCGCTGCTCCTGGGCCGTGCGGTTTGGTGAGCTTTCCCAAGGGGTTCCGGGGTAAGTGCGAGCCGCACGGAGGGGAGAACGGAGAGTCTCGCCGTTGTGAGACGATGAGCGCGGGCGGTCAAGCGGGGAGAGAGGGTAGAAGTATTCTGGACTGGTGGGGTAGTCGCTAGAAACCGTTCGCGCGGGTGGCTGCGCAGTGAAGTTGCGGCCGGAGGGGCGCGAGGGCACCCTCAGCGGCGACGGACGCAGGTCGTGGTGAGAGCTCGACGGCATGGTGGGGGGTCCGGAGATGGAGTCGGGGTAGGAAACTTGCGAGGCTGGGGCAGACCGTGAGAGTTCGCGGGCGGGGTGGTAGGAGAAAGGCGACAGCGAGCGGGGTGGGCCGCTGGTTGTATCTTCTGGGCGGCGGCGGATCAGTGCTTCCAGCTTTCGGGGCTTTCTTTTTCTCCTTTCCTCGTCCGATTCGGCGGAGGGAGGGCGCGCGTCGCGGGTGCGTTGCCAATCAGGAACACGGACGTTCGCCCAGCGCGAGGTGGGCGGGTTTTCTAGAGAACGGTGCCAGTCAGGAGCGGAATGGTCGGAGGCGTCGTGTGATTGGCTGGGTCGAGACTGGTCCATGCCGGCGCAGGTGCCGACCTGGGCGAGAAGGGTGGAGGAGGCGAGCAGCAGCTGGGCTGTATAGCTGATATAGTCGGGCCCTGGAGTCACCAGACGGTCTTGGTCGCGGGCAGCGGAGGCCAAAGCGGGAGCGGACGCGGAACAGGGTTGCATCTTGGGACCTGGCGGCGATCAGGATGCTGCAGAGGGCAGGCTAAAACGAGCTAGCACCGAGCGATCACCAGAGAAGCGAGGGCGGAGGCGAGTCACACAAGTGAAATCCGGCAGCGTGGAGCTGGTGGCGAGCAGGCATGATATCTACGGGCTCATGGCGGCAGTAAGGCTGATAGTAGCAACCGCGAGCCGCTGAAAATAGGCGAAGGATGAGCCAACATGCGGCAGTGGTGCAACGCGCCTTGGTGCGGACGTGAGAGTGCAGTGAGCACTGAGGCTGGCGCAACGGGATCGCGCACGTCTCGTTCTCGCATTGCGCGGGCCGAGGGGTTGCTTGCCAGGCCATGTGGGCTTACAGTGGAGCGTGGTGTTCGCCCGTGTAGAAGACGCCAAGCCCGTCAAGCTTGTGCCGCCGATCGCCCCTGCACAGCCTCCGCTCTATTTTTGGCCGCGCCGCCGACGCCTCAGGCAAGCCCAGCCCTCAACACCGCAAGCCCGACCATCTCGTCCGCCCCCGGCCGCCCCGCCCCAGCTGCCACCCTCGCAGGTGACGTCGCCGCCCGCCGCTGCCCAGCTCGCCTCCGACACGCCCTGGCCACCGCGCACGGGAGCCGCGCGCATCGGGCCCGGCGCCGGCCAGCACCACCGACCAGGCCCGCGATCCTTCCGCACCGCGCCAACACGCCGAGCTCCCGCGGCCATTCACGGCTCGCCCGGCGCGCCTCTCCACTGCCAATGCTCGCGTCGCGCCTCCAGAATCCTGCACAATATCCGCCTGTCACGCTGCCAAATCTACGATCTGAGTCGGTGTACAAAGCCGCCGTCTCCCTGTTCCTGAACCCCACACCACCTGTAGCGCTGGCCACCTGATCCACTCTCATCTCAGTTGGCTCCTTCTGCCCTGTGCATGCCTCCCGAGCCCTGAGCCTCGGCTCGGCATCTACCCGTGGCTGCTGTCTCCCGCGGACTTAACGACGCCCTCAGCTGCCGTCGACCGCGCTATTGATGTGCTCCAGCTGTGATCTCAAACGAAGGGTTCCTGCATATCTATTTTAGTGCTGACCACGGCATGTCCGTGAAGGGCAATCACCCTCAAAACGGCAATCAAACTGGTGTCGGGCCCGTCGGTACCGGCGGCCAAGTTAATCGCGACCATTCGGCCGATTCTGCATGGTCTGATCGCACCGTGGCACGTGACGCTTCCGTCGCCCATTTTCTCTACGTACTGTGTCCGTCTGGGGAGCTTGGCTAACCCGCCCTCAACATCAGCGCACCTCTGAATCCTCCGCCGCGTGGTGCAGGGCTGCTCCTGGTCGGTCTATTTTCGCGCTGACCGCCTAACCTGAACATCCAACTGCAACACCGTACCTCAGCCACGTTGCCGCCCTCATTACATATTAACCGTTGGAGCAAGCAAGCTCCGTGCAGACCTTCTCGTCTCTTTCCGCTTCAGGCGCGCCATCGTGATGTTGCCAACACTGTCCGACGTGCCAACGCATCACCCGGACTGTTGTTTGAGCCTCTCCACCGCCTTATTTTCGAAACTCGATGAAATTCTCTCCGTGTCGAAGGCGCCTGTTCTCTCCATCGGCGCCGGGAGCGGCTTGTTCGAAGCAATTCTTAGTAGCAGAGACCCCTCTCGCACCGTTGAGGGTGTAGAAGTCAACTCGTCTGTCAACAAATACCTCCCTGAAGAGTCGACTTTCGTCGTTGGCGGCACGTGGGGCTTGTGCCCTAGAGCAGAGGATATTCCTATTTGGGTCTTCGTTTACCCGCGCGTGCCCGCGCTTGTCAAAAAATACTTCGAGACCTTTGGTCAAGCACGCCTTCAGCTCGCCATATTCCTAGGGCCGAGAGCTGACTGGGCTGATTTTCAAGACTCGTTTATCGTTCCCGGATTCACCTCTGTGGAGATTGTGGAGGATTGTGGGCTCGTCCCATACGAGGTTCTGGCAGTCATCAGGAAGGAATCCGCCGCCAAGTGACCGAAACTCATCAGCGGTCTGTTTCTGCTCGCGATTCACAACGCGTGCCCGTGTCAACCGCTTCGGCCTGCACAACATCATGTGTAGGAACTGTCGCCAACCTCAGGCATCAAATGCCGTCGGCATCACGTAACGTACATCTCTACAATATTTAAAGCCGTGGTTATCGTCGGCCAGCGCTACTACCACCACCATTACAGTAGATACAAAGACCGACATATCCGTGCAAACCCTGAGCAAATAATAGCAACCAGAACAACAGTGCATGAACTTGCAGAAATCAGCAACTTCACCCCAAGGACCAGTTTCCGACCCCAGTCTAACAGCATCGAGAACCAATCAGACCACTCTCAGCCCTAGAGAAGCCAAGGAAATTTGGGAACACGCAATCCTCCTCTTCAGGAATTATGACTGGTCCGAGGCCATCATCCATATCCAACGTCTCCTGCGGCGCTCACGGAACACTCCTGGGCTCAATCGCGCTGCCCTATGGGCCAACCTAGGCATCCTGCGTATGCACTTGGGCGAATATTACCTCGCACTCGAAGCCTTCAAAAAGGCCATGGAGAAAGCGGGGGTCAGCGTAGAAAAAGCGACCGATCCCGATGGCACGCGTAAGTCCCTTTCTTCTCCCCTATTTGTCATTTGTCTACAGTGGGAGAGCGTGCGTGAGCGGTCCAGGCAGGGCTGACTAACAGCTCCTTCGATGATGACAATAGCTAGAAACCCTATGCTGACGCTCGACCCTTCATCGACAGCAGCCTTACCCGACGCGGTATCTGCGTCAGCAGCCTCACCAGCAGCAGCGCCAACATGCTCCGCACCGCACAGCCCACATCTGGGGCCGCGGCCGCGGCCCCGGTACCAACCGAGCAGCCACGCGGCAGGAGCAGGAGGAGCAACAACCGCGCATCATTCCTCCTCATCATCCCTCATAACAGGAGCAGCGCCAGCATTAGCAGCAGACTTGCGCACTGACGCCACGTTGATCAAACGCACCACAGCCGCGCTCGTCAGGCACCATCAGCATCACGAAGGAGCAGCAGGAGGAGGGCCTCGTAATCACCGCAGCGACAACAATCACCTGTCCGGCGGCCGCCGCCGTGACTGGGCCGAGTCTAGTGATAACCGTCAGCATCACCCTCTACGTCGCCCAAATGCGCCCACCATCACTACCACCACCGCCATCTACCCTTTCCTTGCCGGCCTTGCGGCTTACCACCTGCCGCGTGACGACGACGGCGGCGGTGCCTCCAAGGGTCTCCGCCTCGCGCAGCGCCTCTTCCGCACCTGCCTATCACTCCTCCCGCTGCCGGGAGGGGAAGGTGTTGGTGGAACGCCGGGAGAGGATGCTGCTGAGGTGAAGGTCGACATGACGCCCCTCGGCTTGGCGTGGACGCTGGAGCGCACGCGAGTGGTCTGGAATACGCGCATCTGCGGGGTCAAGGCGGACTGGGAGGAGGGCCGTGGCGACTTGATTGCAGGGAAGCATTGGGGCGTCAACGGCATGCCCGGGGGCTTGTGTTTTGAGTTTGTGGAAGGATGAGGAGGGCGGCGGCTGAAAAAAGAAAGAGAAGTGAGTGGTTTGAGGGAGCGGGGAGTGGTGGAGATAGCGGGTGGCGAGGCGGTGGCTGGCTGGCCGCGTGGATAGATGCGGATTGAGGCGGGTAGTCTGGCAAATAAAATGCGATACTCATTCTTGTCCTTGATGTGATTGTGCAAGGCTTTGCGGCTTGGGTTGTGATAACCTAACAAAAAATCCAAGCTGGAATTGCTTCTGTGAGACACACTTTGCTTGCGCGGCGTCTTTGTTCCTCATACTGAAGTGGTGATTCGATCGTGCTATGGGAGTGATGAAGTGCACTGCATCATCATTGGGTCGTTGTTAGCGCCATTCGTACTGCAGTGATGCCAATACGCATCAACTGCATCTAATACACCGAATCAATTATCGCGAGAGGATAGACTCTTTATACTTAGGATATGTACCATTGAGATACCGGCGAAAGGCGAGTTTTTCCTCGTCGTTTTTTTGTTAGGTTTACGAGTTATCCCGTACATCATCTCCTCTAGGCACTCAAAACGAAGTTCTCAATCATCGTCGACGCCTTAAAAATGGCGGACCAGCCAATGCATGTCAGTTGCGTGTGGCGACTACGTGTAACTATTCGCTGCATGCACGGTGGCGTTTGCGTAGTCCTGCTGATCTGGGGAGAGTAGGGACTTGGCTTTTCCGTTAAATTGAGGCTTCTACCTACTTCTTTGATCACTCACCACTAGCGGTGCTAATAAGAAGGTCGGTTTTGAGAACTTTCCTTTCTGATCCAAAGCCCACTGTTTCCTTTGTTTTTGGTGGTTCCAGTTATACAATCTTCCGCACATCGGATAGTGATGGTGCATTATCTTTCTATTCGCCATTTACACGTGGGTAAATCCACCAACATTTAATGATGAAGCTGTCGTGCATGTTCCAACACCACTGCTCTCCATTCGAAGTGAAAACAGCTGAAATGTATCCAATATCAACTTTCATACCCAAACTAGCCGAGCTGCTCTCTCAAGAAGAGTAGTCAAATATTTTGTCGTTATTGTTTGAAGCAACGATGCCCTGGTTATTAAGCCTTTACAAGGTGGCAAGATCTGGAATATCTTCTCCTTTATAATTCGATTAAGTGTTGTATGGATCAATAGTGGCATAGCTACCAGCATGCCGCATCTGCTGCTCAAGACAAGTCTAGAGCAGACATGTGGAGGTGATTTTACTAGATACAAAGGGGTACTGTAGCTGACAGCCAGCGTGAAGAATAGCAGGGCCCTTTAACATAGCGCATGTACGCCTTAGTTTCTTTTTTTTCTTCAATGAGAAAGGATATACATGAGTAGTTGAAGCTATCATCCGGATGTAAATGTGACGTGGAAGTAATAAATATAAATCCACGTCTAGACGATGGCTTCAATTATCTATAACATGAGCGAAAAACAAATTCACGCTAGTCTTCAACTCCGATACCCCCTATACATCATATACATCATTCACTCTACTTCCGTGTTGGCCATGAGCATAGTTGACATCCGCGTATCATGTGGCTGTCACCTTGTGGGTTGCAGATGGATCTCATTGCCACCCACGTAAAAGCGCACACTTCCTGCTTGTCTGATTCCACTCAAGCATTACTTTCTACTAGCTCACTAGACCTAAAGGTAGCTGGAAGGGCATACTGGTGCCCGCACTGGATCACAATCTCAACATCTCTGTCCGCAGCACACAACCAACACCACAACACTACCTCCCACAGCTCGCCCACCATCAGCACTGGTCAATGGCTGCCTTCTCCATGCACCACGAACAAGGCCACACACCATTCTTACAAAATGAAGCACACCAGCAAGACAAAGAGAACACATAACTCTCTATCGTGCCAGACACCCCGTCACACTATCCATGTCTCGCAACTCCTCGCATATGCCCCGTCTCCACGGCGAGACCAAGACAGTGACTGGCTACCTGTTTAGATTGCATCATCCATCGGAATGACCGATTGTTGATCTCGACAATATACTCACCCCCGCACTGCCCTTTAAATAGTGTGAGCGGTTTACAGGAAGTGGTGGTGACGGACGGTCGGTCACCGGGCCCCGAGACAACAATTTCCCAAAAGAGGCAAAAGGGACCAGACCCCGAGGACCCACCCTCCTCAACAAACGTCTTTGCCCCATTCCAAAGCCGAGGATCAGTCAGTCAAGTCAGTCATCTGCCACCCTGGCAACGATTTTTCCCTTTGTTTGTGACCCTGAACACAAAACGCCGTTCCCGTTGAGCCGGGTGAAACAAACAAAGGAACGTATGTATGTCTGACACATTTGACAGGAACCTAAATCAGGAACGAAGGACACGTGATGATTGATTGACGCATACACCCGCACGTAGAGCAGTAGCAAACGAATGAGAGGATGGTTTGAGGGGAGAGTATCCAGGAGTGGGAGAAAGCAACGGCGCATTATTCCAGCGCCGCAGCAGCAAATCTCCACCCAGAAAAGAAATTCTATTCGTTATGATATTCTTTTTTTCTCCTTCAGTCGCCAGAACCAGTTAAGGCCTAAGCGTCCTTTTCAAATGGTTGAAAAGCCACAGCGAACGATGTTTCCATCTAAGCTAAACTATTTCGCTGTCCTGCCGTATCGATGCTGACGGCATGAGTTGGCTGAACCATTTTCCCCGTGTTTTCTCTTTTCTGGAGTAAAAAGAACCATTCCCATCGTAGTTTCCTCCGTCTATTCGTTGAGTTGAAAAAACAATGACAAATCTGCGTACCGTCTGTTTCTCGAAGATGACGATACCGATTAGCGGATCGAGCTTTGTGATGTTGAAAAAAATAATGCTGACGCTCGTCCTGCTTTGGTGGCGTGAACAGTGCCACAAAGACGTGATAAAAACCTAATGTTGTCGTTCCTTCCTTCATGACGGGTATAATGTGCCCTTCGAATAACAAAACCAAATCTCCAAGATGCTCATGTGAAAATCCACCCATACCATTCCCAACTAGAATGGTGTCTTCCAAAAATGCCTTGGTATGCATTCCAATGCACGAAACCAAAGACAGTGTGCTCTCCTAACGTCAGCGCTTGACCATTAAAGGAGTTGAGATAATCGCCGTCGATGCGAAAGCTCGTGACCAAACAAAAAGGGTGGCTGGCTTGCCGAAGACAAGGTGTGCCTGCGCTGACCCCATGACCAGTAAAACGCCAAGGAAGAAGTGGACCACAACAGGTCGATGCGAATAGCGTTTGAGAACAGCAAAATGCAAGGAGTGAGTGTAGAGTCCGGACTGCGATGTGCAGTCATAATTAAAAATCGTAAGGTTGACCAGTCAAACTGATGTCAGAACATTCGATCGCTGGGCAGGGAGCTCCAGCAGTGTTGTTGGCAGCACCATGTCGAATTTTACATCGAGCCCATCTTCAGCAGTGCCTCGATGGCTTCTCTCTCTTGTGGGTTCTGCTGGGCAATGCTTGTCCAGCCGGTAGGTGCGGCACCAGTGAACTGGGGGGCGCGATCTTGGTAGCTCGCGGAGACACCTCGGGGGCTGCCTCTGCTCTTCATGTACGCGTTCGCAAAGGCCCGCGGCTGGGGCGACATCTTTGCTCGGGCAGTGACGCTCCTCGACAATTGGTTGTAATCCCTCATGACGCCGCCTCCGCCCAAGCCACCTCCGAATCCGCCCATGCTACCCTGACGTAAGACTTGAGCGCCGATACCGGCCCAGTCCTCCTCGTCCGTGGCCTCGTCTTCCTCATCCAGCTCGATGTCGTCATCCATATTCTCCGGTGCGGGCGGAGAGTCATAACCGGCATCATCGCCGTCCATAGACATCTTGTCGGCCTCGTGTTCGGCCATGTTCATATCAATGTCGTAATCGGAGGCGTCGTGACCGCTCATGGCGGAGCTGGCAGCCCAGCTACCGGAATAGAGATCCTCGCGGCGGGCAAAGTGGCCGTGGTGCCCACGGTGACCTGCTCGTGGGATGTGGAGGCCGTCTGCGGACATGGCGTAACTGTCCGGAACGCTGGCGGGAGGCGAGAGAGCTGACTGCCGCATGCCGTTGACCGGGATTCCGCTACCAGTGAGATTGCGTTCCGGGCGCGGCTGGCCCATGATGTGCGCATCCCAGCGGCCCCAACCGACCTTCTCGAACACAACCTCCCCTTCGTTGACCGCACTGCTACCGACAGTACGGCTCTCCAGCGCGGCAACAACCAGCCGGCGTGCTTTAGCTTGTGGTATGCGGGAGAATCCCGGGACAGATTGCGCCAGGTTCATGAGGACATGGCGGATGGCCACAGGCCCGTTGTTCATCAGAATGTCCGGGAGGTGGTGCTTGGCGAGCATGGCAGGAGTGATGGTATCGGCGGCCTCGAGGCCCGACAGCGCGGCGCTGGAGAGCGGCGCAGGGGCCGGGGGCTGTTCGGCGTCGAGCAGGTCGACATCGGAGTCGTTCTGAACGTGAGGATTGGTATTAGGGGCCGAGGAGGAGTGCAGCTTGTGCTGCGGAGGGAGGGTTGGAGAAATGGAGTTCGGCGGCGTGGGGAGCATGGCGGCTCGGTGGTTGGCCGTGGCGGGTTCGTGAGGCTTGGGGATTTCGACGGAGTGGGAGGCGAAAGCCCTCGCGAAGTGAGAGACGGGCTTGCTTGGGGCGGTGGATGCCATATTGGAAGGCAGTGCGGTGGGTTGTCGCTTCTATATGTGCGATAGCATGAGTCAGCGAGTTGCGGCGAGCGGCAATAGGAGAGGCGGCGGGTTCTTTGTGCCCGACCAAGGGGTACCCACGTAGGCGTCAAGCTGCAAGTACGCGTCTTTTACTGGGCCGAGGTATGCGACGATATGTCGACGGGTGGATGAAGACGGCGAGGGAGTTTGGGAGCGCAGCGGCGGCCGGATGCGGAGGCGCGTTGCGTGTTGGTGGGCTGCAAGGCTGCTTGCTGACTGGAGCTGAGCCGCAGGTTCAAAGCTGAGGGCGTCGGTCGCAGACTGTCGCTGTTTCTGGCTTCGATGTCGCGGGAGGGCGGATCCTGACGTGTCTTGTGTGGTGTGCTGTTAAGGTCTGAAAGGGTGCTGGACGGTCGCGACCTGGGCAGTTCCTTGGTTGTTACTCTGCTGTAGCACGGATCAGGCGGGCCTGCCAGCCTGCGCCAAAAGTGCGCCAAAGGAAGGAACACTGGCATGACAGCGCACTCTGATTGGCGGCGAGGGCAGTGATAACTGACCAAGACGGCGGGCGCTGATTACGGGTGGCATGGCTGGATTAGCTGCACCTCCTCTTCCGGCGAGCAGTAGTCGCGCTGCTCAACCGCAGGAGCATCCAGGGACCGCGCCGTCGCAGACCCTGCGCGTCCCTTCCCGCCCTGCACTGCGTCCCGCTGGACAGCAGTCCGCGATGGCGGCGACGCTGCCCTGCCGCGGCGCTGTCGCAAGTCCAACGTCACGCGCAGCCGCGCCCCTGCTGGGGGCCAGCATCCCACATCCCACTCTCTCGCGCAGATGCGGAGCGCGACGGAGGATCCACCGCCGCAAGCACGTTCCCACGGCAAAGCTCGGAAAGTGGATTCGCAGCGCACCAACGGCACTTGAAAATGCGCCCAACACCATGCGCCCGTTCCCCGCACACCGAGCCCGCCCGAGCGCCAAGCGCGATAATGCCCACACTGCGCGGCAAAAAAGCAGCCAGCGCTCCACGTGCCCCTCATCGCGCTCCTCCGGTGAAGCCGCCACCGTCATTACGGCTGCTGCTGGAGCACGTATTTTCGCACCGCCTGCACACCGGAAAGTTAGCCTAAAATACTCAAACAGAAATCGACGATTGCGCGCGCCCAGTGCGCACACGTGTCGCCGCCTTGAAACCACTCACGTCCTTAAGCCGGTGGATCTGCTGCGTCGTACGCACATACACCTCGCGATACTGCTCTAGGCTCTGATGGACGACATCGTGCTTCGTCGTGGACCCGGCGCAAATGGCGCGCATCTGCTGCTCCATCTGTTGTGCGTGCCCCGCTTGGCGTCAGTACTACGGATCCCACAATCCGCCTGCCCGAAATTCCAAAATTCAGACCTCAACGCTGAGGGAGATGGACGCACCTGTTTGCGCAGAAACGGCTTGCTCAAGCTCGTCTCAAAGCCTACGTCATCGTAGCCAGTGATTAATGCCACGCCCAGCGTCGTTGGGATGAACTCCTGCACGCCACTGTTTCCTCCGCGATTTGCTGCATTGCTGCCACCTCGTCCACCACGACCCCTTCCCCTGCCCCCTCTGGCCGCCCCTCTTCCGCCCCGGCCACCCGGCGCTCCTTCTTCCACATCCTCACCGCCGGTGCCACCATGTCCACCGCTTCGGGGTCGAGTCATGACATATTCGCGCTCCTTGATTTTGGCAATGTGTTCGGCCATTGTGGCATCCGTGCCGATGCCGTTCGCGTCCATCAGTGATATCAGCTCAGGCTCCGTCAGGTACCCAGGTGGGCTCGTTTTGCCCTCGCCCATGTTTGCCTCGGTCGGTTCAAATTCCTCGCCTACGGTATATGTCGGGAGCTGCTGGCTGCTTTCCCATCTATCGTAGGGATAGATGTCGAGGTAGTTGCGCTCAAGCACTTTCAATCCGTGTGTGCGGAACGTCTCGCTTCCGTATAAGATCTCGATGTCCGTCGCCTCGCCCTTGGCATCTTCGGAACAGCATGCTAAGAACCGACGGACTACGAACTCGTAAACTCGTCGCTCGTTCTCGTCGTGAAGGGCCGCCTTCTCCACAAAATTGACCGGGTGAATCGGGGGATGGGCCTGGTCGTTGTTGCGGCCGTTCCTAGGCTGCCGAAAGCCTCCTGCAGTCAAGCCTTGTGCATACTGTCCCCAGTCTCTTGATTGGTGCTGTTTGTCGATGATCTTCTTGAGGTCCATGCCCCTATCAAATTGGTCGGTTTCCGTGCGGGGATAGCTTATCCAGCCGTTCTGATAAAGCTTCTCGGCAGCCTTCATGACCGCTTGACTGTCCATGCGTAGGTAACGGCTCCCCATCTTTTGAAGTTCAACCGTCGTCAAGGGAAGAGGTCTCCACTTGCTCGAAGGCTTCTTCTGCATTTTCGTCACTTTCGCCTTGCCAGCTGCCAGGCAGCGCTCCAAGGTGATGGTCACGATCATACGATCGAAGAGATGGACGCGTGCCCAGTTGAAATTGACATTGATGCCATCTTTGAGATGCGTGACTTTGATGTTCCAGAAAGTCTCGGGCACGAAGTTCTTGACGCGAAAATAGCGGTCCACGACGAAACCCAGCGTTGGGAATTGGCACGATCCATAGCTGATGACGCCCTCGCGGCCGATCATGGTCCCCAAAGTTTGCGTCTGCATGCGCGTGAATGCTGCTCCAATGCGAAGATCAAGCTCGATCCTAGCAGCTACAGCCTGCGCAGCGAGCTCGTCGATGTCGATGGGATTCCGGGCAGCGGAGAGGACATGGGCGCGTTCGATGTTGCTGAAGCGGGCGCGCTTTACCTCAATGTTCCTGTTGCCCTTCAGAGCCCACTCGCGAATCTCTGTGCCAATGTGCTCGCCCTCGCGATCGCAGTCGGTCCAGATGAACAACCCATCGCAGCGCCTTGCCAGCGTCTGAATGTTCTGGGCAATTCCTTTCTTGTCATCGGCGACGAATGTCCGTATGGGTGCTTCGAACAGCTCGTGGGGTCGGCAGGAGTTCCAGTAGCGATACTGGTCGGTGAAGTCCTGAGAGGTCAAATGGCCGGCAACGGCAGTGAATATCACGTTGCAATTGCCCCAGCGATGGCCGAAATTGTACATGAATTCATGGTTGCTGATGTATTGCGTGCCTCGAACGCGATTCTGGACGACGGGTTAGCCGGAAAAAGTTGGAGCCTGGCACTAGACTCACGCTCTGCATCTGGCGTCCTGAAAGGTGCTCAGCGACAGCCTTGGCTATCGAGGGCTTCTCAGCCACGCACAAGATCCTCCCCATGCTGCCAGGTGCATGTCCACGAGCGTGTTGGAGCGGGGGGTCGCTTTTTGCGGGTGTGGCGAGGTGCGCATGCACGTCTGGTGGTTTTTGCAGCGTTTGGCAGGCACGACGGAGCTTTGACGCGGGGGCCACTACGCTAGCGTCGAACCCCTGTGTCGATCATCAATCTCGTCTGGTGGTGACGTCGCGACATCTCCCCAGCATCTATAACAGCTTCTAACTTCCGCTGCATTCCTCACACGCCACCATCCAGTCATGCCTCTGGTAACCTCCAGCACAGTACTACCGGCAGTCAAGTCCCTCGCGGACTGCGCCGATTGGTCCAAAACTGTCGAGCCTTTCATCCCTCAGCTGAAGACGCTGCCTTACGATATTGCTGAGCATGTCACAAACCTTGAGGAGCTGAAGGCAATTTACGTCTCAACGAATCCTCTCATCTCCGGCTTCGCGTTTTCTCTCGCCATCGCACCTCTTTTCCTTCTCGCTTCAGAAATCAACAGGAACTACTCCCAGGTGGATCGCTTTTGGAGCCTATTGCCAACGGTTTACAATGCCCACTTCTCACTGTGGGCACACTTGGCCGGCGTGCCTTCTCAAAGGGTCGACAATGTCTTGGCCTTTAGTATGCTTTGGAGTGTAAGTTACCTGGCTGAGAGATTAAGCATACAGACCACTAAGCAGCGTAGATTCGTTTGACGTACAACTACTGGCGGAAGGGCGGATACAGCATCGGCTCAGAAGACTACCGCTGGGCGATCATCAAGTCGAAGGTCCCTGCCGCCGCGTTCTTCCTCTTCAATGTCACTTTCATCTCCACGATCCAAAGTGTATGTTAATCTTGCCGAAACATCCAACAGTTTCTGACACCCTCCAGGTCCTACTATTCGCCGTGACAGCACCAACCTATATCCTGCTTCTGAGTTCGAATCTCACAGGGCAGGGTATGGGCACAGCCGATATCGTCTTTTCTCGTATCCTCATCGCTCTGGTGGTGATTGAGTGGTTCGCAGACCAGCAACAGTGGAGTAAGTAACGCCAGTCAAGCCAGCCGCCTGACCCAAGCCTAACATACCACCACCTCAGACTACCAGACCGCCAAGCATGAGTACCTCCGTACTGCAGTCGTCCCTAAGGGATGGAAGCGCGCCGATCTGGACCGCGGCTTCAACGTCTCCGGCCTGTGGGCGTATTCGCGGCACCCGAACTTCGCGGCCGAGCAGGCCATCTGGGTCGTACTCTACCAGTGGGCTAGCTACGACACGGAGGTCTACATGAACTGGGCCTTCGCTGGCGCCATGTCATACCTCCTGCTGTTCGTAGGCAGCACCTGGCTCACGGAGCTGCTCACGGCGGGCAAGTATCCCGAGTACAAGGAGTACCAGAAGCAGGTGGGCAAGTTCATGCCCTCGCTGTTACACGGTGGCTACAAGCCGCCGGCTGAGGCTGCCAAGCCGAAGGACAGCAAGAACACTGCTGGGAAAAAGAAATGATTTGTGGAGGCGGAGGGAAAGAGATCTGTTATGGCGAGGGTCATGCAGTTGGGTTCATGCATTTAATGAGCGCAGTTATTGGTCTCTGTGAGCTGGACCCCTTTCCTTTTCCTTTCTTTGAAGTGGCGTTGTTCAGCACCTTTTCGCTTCCGCACTATCCAGCAACCACTCGTCTCTGCATGAAATGCATGCAACTAGAGGAATACTATAATTATGGCTGCGTAGCCACAAACTTCATAGGTAGATAATTACTAGGCGGGACACATCACAAGAGTACATCAAGCAATCATTCAAAGCAACGATCTTCATTGTAGAGCTAACTTCTGCTAAAACGAGCGTAACGGGGACCAGCTATCCAAGGTTCATCCCACAAGACGTGTAGGTCCCTTTTCAGGCGCTGGCCTTGGTCTGAGGCGGGATGGCCTTGTCGATGCGGTGGAAGCCGCCGTTGGCAGCGACGTCCCTCTGCAGCTGGGCCATGCGCTTCTGGTCGCCGGTGGGGTCGACCGAGTCGGCGTCGAGGGCCCACTCGAGGTAGACGTTGGTGTAGTTAGGGGCGAAGCTCTCGTCGAGGACGCCGAGGCGCTTGCCGTAGCGCGTGACCTTCTGCCAGTCGCGGTCGACGTTCTGCAGGTCGCGGCTGAAGTAGGCGAAGCTGCGCTCGAAGATCTTGCGGTTGACGGGCGTCAAACCCATGACGGGCTTGAAGTCGACGTACTCGGCCCAGGCACGCTCGGGCTCGGCGAGCACGAAGTCGGTGGCGCGCTTGACGGCGCGCAGGAAGCGGCGCACCTTGTCCGGGTTCTGCTCGAGGAAGGCGTCGTTGGCGATGTACAGGATGGAGCAGAAGCAGCAGCAGCCCAGCTCGGCCAGCTCGTCGATGCGCAGCATCTGCACGTCGTCGCGCGGCCGCCCCTGCGCCGCCAGCCACTCCTCCAGCTCCACCATCTGCACGTTCTCCAGCCCGATGCCCGCGTCAATCTGGCCCGACGTGATGGCCTTGGTGACGTTCATGCCGCACCGCACCGCCGTGTAGTCGTCGGGCGTCATGCCGTAGTGGCGCGTGAGCTCGTCGATCTGGATCTTGCCGAACTCGCCCACGTAGCCGATGCGCTTGCCCTTGAGCGTGCGGAAGTCGGGCGTGATGCCGCTGCTCTTGAGGTACACGACGCCCGTGAAGGGCTCGTCGAGCAGCGACCCGATCGACGTGACCGGGAAGTTGCGTGCCTTGGCGGCGAGCGTGTGGATCATGGCCTTGAAGCCCATGTCGATTTTGCCGCTGCCGATGATCTCGGTGACATCCTAATCCTTGAGCATAAGCATGCTTGTCTGTTTGGACTGTAGATCGTGTTGACATACGCTCGGGTCGTTGGGCTCAATGAGAGCAACCTTGATGCCTTCTTCCTTGAAGAAGCCTTTGGCCTGGGCGAGGTAAAGCGGGGCGTGGTACGGCGTGGCGTGCCTACCATCCTGTCAGCAAGTTTCTTTCTGGTACCTGTGAGTCAGACTGTTCCTACCAGTTGGTCAGGAACGTGATCTTGTCAGTCGACATTTTGGATGACAGATCAAGTAAGCACTGCTTTGGTTAATACTGTGTCCGCCAACGGGTGAGGGGAGGGGAATTCAGAGAAGCATGTTCTTTCGCTGGTATTATCCAGATCAAGTTCACCGGTATTTCTCAGAACAACTGCTCCTCTGCTGCGGTGGCTCATTCCCTTTCATCCCGCAGCACCCTCTCAATGCATCCCTTCCGGGGCATCTTGAAGGGCTGGCGATGGAGACAATTTGCCGACCACAGCAAAAGAGACAGCCGAACACCCGGCATGCGTTCTTCTTTATAGTTACCTTGATCTGTAGATAGCTCCATTGCGAGAGGCATCATTGCTTCTTGCATTTCCGTGTTTTCGTACCGGAGCAAGTTGCTTTCAAGCTTTCGGGTAGAATTGATAGAGATAAGAGCGGATGCAGCCTGAAGAAGAGGGAAAAAAAGAGACAGAGTTGGGCGGCAGAGCTGTTCAAATACTCTGGTAGGAGGGGTAATAGCGGGGTAGCTCTTGGTTGTGCCCTAAGGCGCGAGTTAAAGAGTGGGTCTCTGCAGCATCGAAAAGGAAGTAATCGCGCACCAATTGAGTCATCGTCGACCCAGATAGAGTGTAAAGGAAGTAGCATGCGTTGCGAGTGGATCATTATCAAGGCCATGATGGGTGCACCTTTCCTCATACAGTCGTGGTGGTGATATCCTCTGCGCCAATTTCTTCCGGTGGTCCAGAACCCACAACGTCATGTCCAACCCTTCGGCTCCGAATCGCAGGGCCAAGCCTTGCCGACTCTTCCATCAATGTTTTTCCGCAGCGAGACAACAGCAGTGCAAATAAGGATTTTGAGCTTTGACAGCTTCACAATGCAGGCAACCCAGCCTGGGGAAGAGACCAGCACGTGCACTCAATGCAGCCGCTCAGGATTACAGTAACAAAAATGATCTTCGCCGGGGAGCCATGCTGACACAGCGCCCGCTGCTTCCTTGCACCCATGCGTCATATGAACCTTGAAGTAAGGCTGCACACCTCAACAACTCGCTTGCCCCACTGAGCTCGTCAGAGCCAGCCACAAGACTTCAATTTAATCCTTGCTCCGTCCTCACACAAATCAAAAGGACGTTATTCGTGTCCGATGTCGGGCTTAGCAAATCCACTCGCTCGCTGTATAGTCGTAACGAAAGTGGGACCCAATCGTCAGGCCCCCTGTTCCCGTGTTCGTGATCCTCGCCCATGTCGCAACAGGCGCTACCCCTGCACTATTGACGGCCCGCCCGGCAAAAATTGTACCAGCGGTCCGCTCACCCACAACACTCTTTTTGTATCGCCCGGCCCGATAACTAAGACATCCGAGTCCGAATGTGGCAGATGAGCGATTTTTTTGTGCATGGAGCATTTCATAAGCACGGGGAAAGAGCGGGCGTAACGGGAGACGGTGAGACATGGGGAAAAAAAGAAATAATTTTAAGGTTCGAGTCGTGCCGCAAGGCCGTTGAACCTGAAGTCGATCATGTCGAGCTCAAGTCAGAGGTCATTGAAAATCCGGGGATGCCGCGCGGTACAGAGAGGCGTCGTAGCGGAAGGCAAGTACAAAGAATAGCAGGTCCCTCAAAAAGGGGTAAATATCTCACATATGTGGGCAGCTGAAGCTATCGTCCGGACGTGAATGTCGAATTAACAATTACACATTCACGTCCGGACGATAGCTTCAACTACCCCTGGCTTGTCCAATAAATGAAGCGACCTCGTATAGGTATATATCTTTGTCCATATTATTACCGGCAATGGTACTTTATGCCTAAACTACCATATATACAGAGAGAGCTCGTAATAGGAAAACCTGACGTTCCCAATCGTCTAACACATACGCAATGACGCCATAATATGCAGTTAAAAGGATAACTGAAGAATTGTGGATAGATTTTTTACATGTCCGGCGGCGTTGTCAGATGATCTGACATGGGCGCATCGGACGTGAAGCGAGGGCGTGGAGGACTGGCGAACCGGTCGAGAGGGTTGAAAAAGAGAAACATGAAACCAGCAAAGCTGATTAAAAAGAGGTATAGAACAGTTTAAAAGACGACATCCGTCAAACAACACATGAACCCTAGCATTATGCGGCTCTGGGCCGGGGAGGTTGGGACCCTTCAAGGACCCCCGAAGGCTTCCTATCATTTCCAAACCATATCAAAAATTCGTCAACGCAATCAACTCGTTTGCCGCTGAACAATCACTCATCCCGTTTAGATGAGGGAGAAGCCGACGGCGAAGCCGACAAGGCTGATGGTGGTGGTGATCATCCAGGCACTGTCCACGAGCGACGTAGCAGCAGAGTTACCGCTCTGCGAGAAGGGGGTGCTAGAGCCAGAAACGCTGCTGGCGGACGAGGAACCAGAGCCGTTGGAGACAACGCCGCTGTGGTCAACCGAGGCGGTGGCAGTGGCGGCATCTTCGACCGAGCTCGAGTTGACAGCGACAGTCTTGTTAGAAAGCTCAATGCTAGTGAAGTCGCCAGTGGTGTCGGTCCACGTGTAGAGCTTGGCGGGGTTGTAGTTGACGACCTTGACGCTCTTGACGTACATGGTGAAGGGCGCCTGGGTGAAATCAGTGTAACCACCGGCCCCTGCAAGATGTTAGCTTCGAATACAACCTATTAGGGACAGAGAGAGGCTCGCATTCAACAGTATATTTATTGGTCTTTTCGGTTCCAGCGGACCAGACACCAAGAGAAAGGCGTGCGGGAGTCTGGGGGTAGTTCTTGCCACCCACGGCGTCCTCATACTTCAAAGTACGGACCACAGTGCCGTCAATGATCCAGTTCATGCTAGAGTTAGTCCACTCGAAGGCGTACTTGTGGAAAGTATCGACGGGAGTCTCGACATCATGGAAACCACCACGATCGTAGCTGGTGGTGTTGCCCTTGCCGAAGTAGTTCGACTGCACGGACGTGTTGTTGCCACCGAGGATTTCCTATGAAATTATTAGTACAATTTCAAAGAATACAGCGCTGTTATTGTAGAGGAGTGTTTGGAGGGGTTGGCTGGGTTGTGGTGGTGGTGGGGGTGGTGGTGGTTGGGGGGGTCACGGGGTCGGGGGCGAAAACCTACCCAGTCAACCTCATCAAGATCGTCTGACTCCAGAACGATAGAACTGACGATACCAGTGCCAGGAGCAGCCTTCATCTCGACTTCGAAGTAGCCGAAGAAGGTGTAGAACTCGGTGTGCATGGTAGGGGCATCAGTGTCCTTGTTAATGGTGAGCTCAGCACCATCATCGCCGTACTCGATGAAAGTGTAAGCAGCACCCTCCCAGCTCTCGTTGCCCTTGGTGAAATCAGTCTCGAAGGTGTATGTGTCCAGGCCAACATTGGGCGGGCAGGTGGCTGCAATCGTATCAGCGGGACATTGTCCATGCAGGTCACGTTGATCAGAAGCATACAGTTCTCGGTAGGGTTGCAGTCCGAAATCAGCTGGGCGGAAGCAAAGGGGGCCGCAGCAGAGAGAAGGGCAATGGCAGCCCGGGCGTAGGAAGTTTGAGAAGGCATTGTTGTTGTTGATGTTGCTGAAGAGCTGAGCTGATTGCTTGGACGTGGCAAGGATTCAGGAGATGGCGAAAGCGCAAAGACAGCGGGGCGACAGCGACAGGCAGGCAAGAAGCAAGGGAGACTGTGAAAGAGGGAGTCTCCTGGTCAGGTTCCAGACGAATGACGCGGAACTGAAGGGCTGCAAGAGAGTGGCAGCAGGGAATGGATGATGGATTGGCCTCACACACCAGACGGCGTGGTACGCGGCATGGCAGGCTCAAGTACGTAGGCTCTGGCGGGCGTCGACCGGCGCCCCGAGATCTACGTTATCAGCGAATGCGGTCATTTCTGGCTCCAAGCGACGGATACCACAGGGCCGCAATGCTTGGTACGAGGCACGCAGCCAGTCAACGTGGAGGATTCGTGTCGTGAAAATGTCGGGCACCACACGGATCAAAGGGGAGTCTACGTCGCGCAGTGGGGGTACGCGGCCACAGCGCGGTCAGGGACCAGGGGGCGACGCCGGCACGCTGCCACCGGCTCACGCCTTGCCGTGTTGCGCCAAGTTGATGGAGAGCCGCAAATTGCCAGAGCGCGCGAATGGGGCAGCGCACGCTCAGACACGCCGGCCTCCGCATCAGCAGACTGAGGGTCCCCTTCGCCCTGCTCGCCACCACGGCGCACGGCCAAGCGAAGGGGTGGATACACGGTTACGGCCGCCGGCTGTTGCATCCTCGTTGCACCGGGTCTGAGGACTGCTTCAGAGCGCAACACGAACACGGCAGCGTCGGACGCTGCGGCGCGGGCTTGAGCGGCCAAGGTCGTGGCTCGACCGAGCCCATCTGGGCGTATCTTAGGAGGGATTTGTTAATTCGGTCGGTGCGCAGCGGCGTGGTGTGCTGTGGCGGGCGGCGTCCTTAGAGACGAAGTCCGTATCGATTCGGCGAGGAACGAGCATCCGACCGACGTGTAAGGCCGAGCGGCCGCAGCCCCCGTCGCCAAACCAACACGGCAGGCACGCAGAACATCACAGTGCAGGCTAGCCAAAGGCGTTTCTGCACGCGGTGATCTGCCGTCGCCGTCGAAGGCAGGGTTCCGAAGCTGCAGTTGGCCGGGAGAGGCGTTTTTGAGGCCTGCAGCTCTTTGGGGTATCGCGCGCGAGCCGATGGCGCGCCTCGAGGCCTCCCCTTTTTCCCGCTCCTCCCAGCCCGGACCCGACACTCTCCACACCGACCTGCAGCCTTACGAGATCCGCGCACCCGCGATCTCTGCGAGGTTTCGTATCGCTCGTTTGCGAGCTCGCTCAGCCTCCTCACGACCGCCGGCCGCCCTCACCACCATGGTCGCATCATCGCCAATCTCGAGGCGTGGTGCTGGGCCAGCGAACGTCATGATCAGCCTGGCCATCAGGAGAAATTGCTCGGGTGGTCATCAAACGGCGCCGCCTACCGCGGCCCTTGCCGATCGCAAACGAAGGACGTAGGGGCGGCTCGGGTGGTGCCAATCTTCATCATCTCGCGCTCCGCGGTCCCCTCTGCACTGCCCACTTGCGCACCGCCGCGCCTGGCGCTGCTCCGTGGAGCCCATCCTCTGCCTTGTACGCGAAGTGTCAATCAGGGGCGCCGTACCCCGGTAACGTGAGGCCTTGCACATCCTTTACCGTTTTCCTCTTTTCGGTCGGCAGTCGTGACTCGACGAACCAAAGTGGTCTATCGTACTTCGTTTCCCCCATCAATCGCGCCGTATAGCCTCGTTCTCAGAATAATTGACCCAAGCCGCGCTAAGGGTCTTGTCAATGATCACGAGGTGTGGGAACCGAGCCACGACTCGGATTCATTTTTATTTTTTTATCTTTGGTCTTTTTCGAGAAGCGGGTCGGGGCCGGGGGCAGCAGTGGAGCGGAGAGCTGTCAATCGAGCTCGGGCGCCGGCCAAGACCGGATGGTGCTAGCGATAGCTGAGGGGCTTGGTCCGTCTGCTGCGCTCCCCCTCTTCACAATATCGGTGAACAGCAGACACGCCGCAAAGGGAAGACGCACCGGCGACAGCGACAACATTCCCAGCAAAGTGACGCATTAAGATGCCCACTCTATGCGTCGAGATAAGCGCGCCAAGACGACGCAGGTCAATATGCGTAGGGCTCGAAGAGGTGGGCAGAGAGCCGCCGCCGACAGGGTTTGCCCGCCTGCAGGCTGCGGCTGTGGCACTGCGCTAGAACAACTTCAGCTCCGACCGCGGCGATGCCGATGCCACGACTGGGGAATTTTCTATTTTTTGACCGGAACTCGTGCCGGCACAGACTGTCACTCCTCCAGCGGTGGTTTGATGATGATGCACATTGTGCGACGTGGTGGATCTTCACACTCCCAACTACCCATGCTGTGGGGTATTCCCAGGCGTCCAGGATTCCCAGATCGCCGATGGCAGGTTTGCCGGCTGCTCATCGCCATGTCGCCTCCGCCTTTCTCGCTCATGCAGGAGATGTCGACACCTTCATGCGGACGCGAAGAAGCCTGTTGAAAAGGCGTTCATGCCGTCCGAGCCGCTCTAGCTACCAATCCGGCCAACCGCCATGCCTACCTGAGCAACTCCCCGCAGCTAAAACGCTTATCCTCATCCACATTGAAGCACCGCCGACCTCGAGACACTGTCGCAACGACCGACACAGCAAAACACCATCGGCGAGCCCGACGTGATAGCAACCGAGTTCTCAAACGCCGCCCACCACCGTTGTCACAACGACCCGTTTTCGCCACACATGCATTCCTTCGTTTGAGGAGTGGCGCTACCTGCCGTCGAACCGCGAAGGATTAATCAGCTTCCAACTGACCAGTCGGCAGCGTTCAACGTGGTGTTGCGGGCGCTCCTCCGATTCGGCGCCACGCTTCTTCCCGCTCCAAGCGAGCGCCTGCAGCATCGCCGGGTCCCTAAGATCGATTATGCGGAGGCGGTTTATTCTTAGGGGCGGCAGCGCGGAACCAACCATCGAGAGTGATCTACATGACGTCTGCATGCACGTTGGGACATCACATCATCCGACTTGAAACTCTCGAAGAAACTGTTCTCAGACGCCCTCTGATGCAGCGTCGAAAAAGATGCTAGGATATACCCTTGTATGCGAAAACGGAAAGACAAAAATGATTCCCACCCGCTTGGTATCAAGAGCGATTATGCGTTATGCGCCGTGTACTCCTTCTTTCCTTCTAAAACGACTCCTCGGCATCAGATGCAAGTAAAAGATGATGCTCGTAATGTTACTTTTCGAAGAAGAGAAACGGTAAATCATCCCTTTTTCCTTTTTCTTTTTTCTCTTTTTTTCCTTATTGCATGGTGGCGGGCGTCGTGATCCAGTTATCCTGCTGGCACGGCTCGACACTCTGAATGAAGGCATTGATGCGGTCGACGACCCAACCACTGGTCGTGTCTTGGCCAAGGTTGACCGGGTCCCTCTCCGACCCGGCTTGGCCGAGACGTATCACCTTTCCTGTCTGACACCGGCCGGGCGAAGACAGGTACTGCACGCAGTCTACCCGCTGCGCGCATGCCTCGCGGCACCCCTGCAGGGAATATTCTAGCGGCGTCTCCTCGTAATCGTCCGACAGGTTGTCCCAGTTGTCCTTCTCGCCCGAGATCTGCGGAGCTACGACATGCGCGAACACGTCGCGGTGACGGAGCGTCGGGCGGTCAGTCTGCAAGGCCGAGCGTTAGCCGTCACATCTCGAATATTCGCTGGGGACGGGGGATCGTCGTCGACGTGCTTGCGCGGCGTGGGTCAAGAAGGGGAAAGAAGCGGTGAACTTACACCCTGATTCATCCAGCTCTGTTCAAAGTCCCACATGGCCTTTGTCCACTCGGGCTTCATATGATGGTAAGACACCACGGGGTAGCACCAATGGTTCTTGGTGTAGTCCAGCGTGTATGGGTTCTCTCCTTGGATGATGGGGAATGCACCCGTCAATGGGACCGCGACAGTCTCCATCGCCCTCGCCAACACAACATCGCCGGCATAGTCGGCCGCAGTCAGCTTGTCAAAGGTCTCGAGGTTGTTCCTCCGCTGCGCCACCACCCGCTCAAGGGCGTTCTTGGACAGAATGATACCCGAGCCGCCGGAGGCGAACTGCTTGTCCAGCATCCAGTTTTGACCGCCGACGTAGAGCGGCTTCTCGGGCTCAAAGAACGAGAGCCATCGGAGAAGGTTCGACCAGATGATGTAAGTGTCGGCCTCCATGAAAAAGTAGAACTTGGCTTCCGGCTGAGCTCTCAGGGCCTTCTCCATAAGCGGTAGGAATTTCCACTTGTCCAACTTCACACCCTGGCGCTCTACGATGTCGGCGAGCTCAGTGATGTCCTTGCCCTTGCTCTTGTAGTCGTGCAGCTGCCTGTACAAGCTGAAATCCGGGTGCGTCTTCCTAAGATCCTCATTCACCTCGTCGAGAACGTCGTACACCTTGTGGCCCTGGACCTCCTCTTCATAGTCGGAGAAAATGGCGAACTTCGGAATGCAGCGGAAAGTTGTCTGCAAGTGTGTCGGCAGCTTCTCGTGCACCTCGGTGGCGCTGGTCTTCATGACGACAAAGACATCCTCGCTTCCGGGGAGGTTGGCGCAAGGCAGCTTGCCCGTGTCGGCCTCAGGCTTCTGCGGCTGCTCGGTCAGGCCCTCGGGATGGGCGGGCTTGCCGAAATTTTGATCCAGCTGGACCGTCTCGGGGACGTAGTCGGCGTTCAGAGCATTCTGGCGGGCGAGTCCCAGGTGCGACCACGATAGGAAAAGGAGGAGAAGCGAAGCGGCGACGGCAATGAAAAGCGGCGGCCGGGGGCGCGAGGCTGATGACAGCATATCAAATGACTGTAAGGGAAAAAATAATCCAACGCTCTTCGGGAAAGCTTTAAATACAAAGACCCATGGAATCTGAAACTAGGAAAGGCTGGGGAAGGAGAGGCGGTCGGTGGGACGAGGATTGCTGTTTGGTCAACTTCAAGACACCCTCTGACGCAAGTTATTAGCAGCAGCGGCAAGGTGCCGGGAGACGGCCGCGGGAGGGACCTGGGAGGCGCATTCTTATTATTTGAGAGGGGGCGGGACGGTGATCGGCAGCAGGTTCGTCTCCCTAGCCTCTTGCGAATGGGGAGCTCGTACGGCGGTAACTAAGTGGCACCGCGACTCGGTAGGAGGACGGGCTCGCTGGGTGTGGTGCGCGCACATCACCTCTGACGGAGCGAGCAGGGATGGCGGCGCGGATGGTACCCCAACACCATGCAGGGCCCGTTTGCAGCGCGAACCGGCGAGTCAGAGCTTGTGAAATGAGGGCACATGCGCTGGCAGCGAGAGTTTTGGGCGCGTCGGCGGGAGAGCAGAGCGGATCTAGCGCGCACCGTCCGCCCGGCGCGTGAAGCTGGCTGGCAGCGCCCCGCAGCCGCCGAAATGGCCTCATCCTCACTGCTCGTTCCCTGTTCTTGCGCTTCCGCCGCTTCCACCTCTCAGCACGCAGCGCGGCTGACAGCTGTCTGCACGATACGACGCGCAAGCCCGGCAGGCGGTCCCGCCCCGCCGCCAGCCATCCTGCCGCTCTCCCGCACCACTGAAGGCGCGCCGTCAGCCCTGGCGACCCGAGACGCCGGCCGGCTGGCGACGGGCAGCGGGTGATGACGTCTGCATCGCTCACCAGGGAGCGCACAGAAACACGTGCCAGCGGCGATCAAACACAAGCGTCTCTGCTTCGGGCCTGCGATCTTCGCGAAAAGGGTTGTAACGGGCGCCGCCTGCGCGAAAAGGAGTCCTAGCCCGTCAAATTGGCGTGCACCGCGTCCCTTTGGCTTCGGAAACACGAAACGCCAACGCGGGGTCCCATGCCTGCTCGCCTTGTTCACAGCCTCGCTGCGCGTTGCCCTTGCTGCCGTCAGCTGAGAGCGACACGGAGCCAACCGCCACCGTCCTGGCCGCGAGCGACGCTCCCTCAGGCGTGCAGATAAGCAGCCCTTTGGTTTCAGCATGCGAACGCATCCGCCCAAGAGTCCTCCTGGCTTCTGGAAAATATGCGTTTCTGATTCATTGCACCCGCTCGCTTACCACCCTCAACACCGCACCTCTTCCGAATTCTCACTCCGTCGTCATGCAACCACGCTTGGCACGTCCCGTATCGTCATCGTCATTACAAAGTCTGCTACTTGCCGTAAATCCAATCCCTATCCAGCTGTCTCCATTACGGAACACCATCGGCCCCGCCGGTCCTCATCTCCTCGAAAGGGGACCCTTCCGGAATTAGGGGAAGAAAAGAACCACAGTTGCCCGTCCTCTCTTGTTTTCCATTAAGCTGCCATTCCCTAGCCGACCTTGGCGTCCGTTGCTTTTCTCCCACATGCTGCCACTTTCGGCACGCATCCGGATGACAAGAACACTTGTTCTTCCAATTGCTCCCGTTTTCGTTCATTCGACCCGTCACTGAGCACTAATGCCGTTGAACGCAAGGTAGTTCTTCGTCGCCAATCCCGCTACTGCCGACATCGTAATGTTGTCCTTGGAAGACAGCTCCTGGATGCGTTCGCACAAAGCTTGCGGGGCACGGCGCTCCTCGAGACCCAGGAGATACGCTCCAAGGCCGGTGATGTGAGGAGTGGCCATCGAGGTACCGGAGATTATGTTCTGCGTCACGTCAGTTGACAGTCAGGCTGAGACTGGCTGAATGTCAGCTTACCGTTGATCCGTTGTTCCACGTCGACTCAATGTCAACGCCCGGCGCCAGAATATCGACCAGGGAGCCCCAGTTGCTGAACGAAGCCAAATTGTCGTCCTTGTCCGTGGCGCCGACCGTGCAGGCTGAAGGTTCGTTGGCCGGGCTGAAAAAGAGCGTCGGCAATCCGTCGTTACCCGCAGCGACTGCCATGAATAGACCAGCGTCGATCGCCGCCTTGACTGCGTCCTTCTGCGCCGTGTTGTAGATGCCGCCCAAACTCATGTTCGCAACAGAGCCCTTCTTGCACTGTCCTGCCTGCTCACGCTCTGTGGCGTTCTTGGCCGCGAACTCAATTCCAGCGATCACGCCCGAGCTCTCACCCGAACCATCTGCGCCAAGCACCTTAACGGCGAAGAGAGACGTCTTCTTGGCTACACCGTAGCTCTTGCTGCCGATGGTGCCAGCGACGTGAGTGCCATGGCCGTTGCCATCCTCTTTCTTGTTCTCGCCAGAGAAGTCCTCAAGGAAGGTTGCACGACCTTCGAATTCCGGGTGGTCGACATAGATGCCCGTGTCGATGATGAAAGAGCAGGTGTCTTCTCCAGCGGACTCGTCGTAGACGTATTCAGTGGAGCCCGTCTCGCGGTGCGATATCCTGCCGAGACCCCAGGGAGCATTGGATTGAGTGACAGCAGCGGTGTGGACAACAGTGTTTTGCTCGATGTACGAAACCTTGAGTAAGTTGTTAGCCAATGGCAACTCTCATGCAATATTCCACTAGCTAAGGCTCATGGTTTTTAAAAAGATACTTTGCAGTTTATTCGAACTGCCCGTCTGGAATACTTACCGAATCCAGGTTCTGCACCGTCTTCAACAGAGCATCAGTCAAGCTGCCAGCCGCACCCTTGAATGTACCAATGTTGTAGACATGGTCTGCCGCGTTGTCGAACAGGTCGAGCAGATTTGAGAAGGCCGACTCCTCAGCCTCGGGCTTCAGAACGACAATATATTTTCCGGGGATAACTTCGGCATCTTCCCTGGGAGCAAGCAGAGGTGCCGCTGTTGCCAAGGGCAGAAGAGGGATGAATGGAGAGACACGCATGATGATTGATGTCGAAGCCTTTAGGAAGTGGGGTTTATCTCAACACCAAACGATAAGAAGATCGGGGCAAGAAAACAGTGGACTGCTGCAGACTTGAATGACGCAGGTACATCCCCCATGCTCAAGGAAAGCACTAGACTTAAGTATTCTCCGGATCTCTTCCCCTGTTTCTTCAGCTTCCGTATCCCCCACAGTCGGTCCTCTGCAGGCACAATTAAAGGTGGGCTCTCCATCAATTTTCGGTAAGGCGCCCCGACATCTACACACCAATTGAGACTGGGGCGCAGAGGTTCTCCACCATAGTCACCTGAAAAGCCCATATTGCGCTATTTCCAACGCCTATAATGCAGGCTCATTCAGCTCCAATCGGGGATTAGAAAGCGCCACCGCCTCTTTGTGCCAAACAACAGACATCGCGCCGCCTCAACCGACGAGGGCGGGGTCCACAAGCACCACTAGGGTTCAGCCCGCCTGACGCCAAGCACATGAGCGGCGACGAATCACTACTCGAAGAGGCAGCGCGGGGACTGCGTGCCAAGCTCGAGCACCCCTCCAGTAGCTAATCATCAGCTGTTCTCTGCGCCCTCGGTCCTCCGTGTCGACGGGCCGGCTCTTTTGGAGCGGCAATTTGGTTCTCTCTTCGGCAATCATAGTCCAAAAACCTCAGCTCTGTTGTCCCAGGCTCATCAAAGGGCAGGCCCGCCTTTTGGTCGCTGCGCCGATAAGGGCTATCAGAGTCGGGAAAGTGACTGACGTGACGGCGAACCCAGCATTAAGCTAGCCCACGCTAGTTATTGCCCGGGCGCGGGGGCCGCCGGTGGGCCAGTCTGTCGGCATGCCGATCTCCGAATGCTCATCACTTGCTTGCTTTTCCCCCGATCCAGCGCTCGTCCAGGTGTACACTGAGATGGGCTCCCCCGCTTCCCCTCAGTGAGGGTAAATGCCGGTACTTGGTGGCTCCCGTACCCTTTTGTCTACAACAGCAGAGTTCGGTCTTCTCTGGTCAAGTGGAGATTACTGATATCTCAAGCAGCATTGATCAAGTGTGGCTTTGAGACGGACAGCCGTGCCTTGATCAAGGCTAGCCTCTTCCTCAGCGTCGGGCCGGTGGCGCGCGTATCTCGGCAGAAGAACCCTTCTCGTCTATCGGTGGTGTTCGAATTTAGTCTAAATCATCTCTCCGAATCCTCACGGTCCCTGGATCTTCAAGAACTCCAGCCATCACAATCTCTCCGACCGCCTTCAGTACGTAAACCTCTCCGCGACCGCAATGAACACACACGAGAGTGGAGTGCAGGAGAGAAAGACAAAGGAAAATTGAATGAAGTGGGGGTTTCACCACCAGGCAGCCTCGAGAGACATGTAGATTGCTCAGCAAAACAACCGATCTCCGCGGCCGACGTCTGCGTTGGCACTCGGTACAGTACATCCGGCATGACCAACAGTCGCAAGAAAGCAGGCAGCAGCAGGCAACCCTTCCTCTCTCTATCCCCCAGTCACCGCTCTCACCTGTACCCACTATTATGTTCACAGTACGTCCCCCCCTCCTTCCAAGCGCAACGCACGACCAGGGAACAGACGCAAGCAGACGCGGCCGAACCGTCTCTCCGCTCTTCGGCGGACGGGATATTTCTTGGCGTTGGCCGCTTGCAGGGCTTGGCGGGGAGGGGAGGGGGCTCAAGCTTCCAAAAAGCTCAGGCACACCCCCGTCGATTACCCCTTTTTAAGGAAGGTGGTCTGGCAGCGTGTGCAGATCACAGGGCTCGGACTCTCCAGCCAATCTCCGTTCCCGCAATCGGGCCGGTGCACCGCAGCAGGCATCATCATCATCATCATCGACTGGTGGATTCTTGCCTCTTCTCCATTGTCTAAAGATCAGCTCCTGGAAAGAGACGGGGACTGACCTCCTCTACGTGGCTAGAGAGTCGGGTTTGCTTTTTTTTTTCTTTGCTCCTTTTTTATTTTCTTTGTCTTGTCCAACACAGACCGTCAATCGTGGCGTTGTGGCGCCGTCCCCCGGCTTGCCTGTCTCTTAATAGTCCGTGTGGATGCCCACGTGCTACCCGGCGTCGAGGTTTTAGCGAGCACTCATAGCTTCTATCCTCGCGTCGGATCTCATTTCACCATGTGCGCAAGCGAGCAAGACTAGCTTATAAAAGCGATTCATCATTAGCCGCACGAATTACCGCTGGCTAAAGCTGGACAACAAATGTTCACAGCTCATGTGTCTATATAAATTTTTCCAGCAACCCCCTTCTCATATCCAATTCCGAAACACCGTTCCAGAGTCAAACAACAAAAAAAGGCTCTAGCTCGCGTCTGCCTCCTCTCTACTTAGACGAGTCCTTCAGCACGAATGCGCCGCGCTCGATGGTGTTGACGAAGTAGTAGCCGCTCTTGAAGTAAGCGTAGCTGCTCCAGCTGCCGACGAACTCGATGATGCCGCCGTTGGGCAGGGCGTCGTCCTCGGGGTAGATGTCGAAGAAGGCGACCTCCTTGACGCCGGCACCGGTGGGGTCCGTGGGGATGGAGCTGACGTCGATGATGTGGAAGCCGGCGCCGTAGTTGGACTGGTAGGCCTTGCCGCTGATGATGTACTGGTTGTGGTCGATGCCGTAGTGCTCGCTCTTGTAGATGCCCGTCTGCTTGGGCGCCTCGAGCGACGAGATGTTCCAGATGTACGTCACGAAATAGCCGTCAGCAGCGGGCTCGACCTGGTCGTACTCGTCGTACTCGTCGTCGAGGATCAGGAACTCCTGCCACTCCTTGTCGAGCAGCCAGCCCTGGTGCGTGTACGACGCGCCCTGGTACGAGGTGCGCGAGATGACCTTGGAGTTGGGCTTCTCGGTCACGTCGTAGATGGTGAGCGTGTCCTCGTTGTAGCCGTAGCAGATCTCACGGCCCTCGTACTTGGTGTCGGGACCGTGGTAGATGACGCACTGAGCATCGTGGACGTAGCCATCCTGGGGATCGCAACCAGGGCTGACGGGGTTGGAGGGGTCAGTCAGATCAATGAAGATGAGACCAGCAGCACAGGTCGTGTTGGTTCTCGGAGCAGCACCAACGGCATAGGCCCAGTTGGTCTCCTCGTTGATGACGACGTTGTGGGTGCGGCCAACGGGAAGGCCGGTGTAGAGGCCGGTAAGATCGTCCTCGTTGTTGAAGGTAACCGGGTTGGCGGGATCAACATCCAGGAGCTAAGACGAATCCGTCAGTACCTGCCGAGATAGGATGACATGCAGATGGTGTAAACTAACCTTGGTCATGTCGAAGATCTGGATGTTGTGGCCCACAGCCTCAGATCCGATGACCATGTAGTTCTTGTAGGCACGGATCTCACGCCAGATGGCGGGGACCGAGTACTGAGGCAGACGGCCAAGGTAGATGAGCTTGCCCTCGGGCGAGATCTCGGCGAAAGCAGCACCATCACTCTGGCCAATAGCGATGAACTCACGGCCATCGTCCGAAGTCCAGCCCCACGAGGAGGAGCCCTCACCGAGCTCGCTGCCAAGGTCGGCGTGGCTCAGGAAGTGGACCAGGTCCAGGTTGCTGCAGCGGAAGGTGTTGTTGGCATCGCCCTCAATGCCAACAGCAAGACCATCCACGCAGGGAACGTTCGAGAGCTCCGGGTACTGCGAAGACTCGAACGCGCCGGCGGCCCTCTGCTTGTCCCACCAAGACTAGGATGGTCGTCAGCCTGGGCGCAGTGCATGGAAGTGTCAGGGGAAGCGTACGTGCTTGTTGTTCATGATGCGCTGGTGAATAACGCCCGAGTCATACAACTCTGCGGCCCTTGCGGTATCCTGGGGCAGCTCCTTGGAGGAGGCAACGCCAGCGAGGGCGGCCAAGCCGATAGTGCTGAGGAGCTGCATGATGTGGGATGCACACTTGGAGGAAAGCGGGGTGCTGTCGAGCAAGTTTGAGGGAGTATTTTCGCCTTATATATGCTGGCACATCCGCACTGGAGCTTCCCCAGAGCCCGCCTTTTCGAAACCCACCCAAGCAGGTGGTTGTGCCTTCCTCATTCGGCCTAAGTTGGTACCGTGTTCTGCTCCAACAATCCTTGCATTTCGAGGCCGAACGCGATAGGCATTTTGAGCGTGGTGATTGGACGGCAGGGTCGTATTGGGTGCGGCTATGAGCGGGAGAGCGTCAGGACACACGGAGCTGTTGCACATGGGCGGTCTTGGTCGAGAGGGGAGGCAGATGCGCTGGGGCGGAAAGAGGAAGGCGGAGAGGCTCTGGGGAGCTTGGCGCGTCTTGGCTTTAGTGGCGGCGCCATGGCAAACGCCTGCCGTTGGTGGCGACGCAGTGCGACAAGACCTTGGTATATCTATATAGATGCAGGTTCGGTGTGGGTGGGGACTCAGATAAGCTGTGAACGCCTGACGCGACTTAGCAGCCATTGTGTTGGCTTGCATGCCCACCCCGCTCGCGATGGCGAGCTACGAGGCTTGTCATGAGCCACTCAGACACAGAGCCAAAGAAGAAACTTCCATCCCACCGCATCCACTGAGGGCTGCATGGCCGGAGGCGTCGCCGGAACGACCAAGCATTCGAGCTAATGCGAGCAAGCTTCCGGCACAACCATGCGTTTACGCCAACCATGTCGTGAATCGCGCAGCTAGAAGGCTGTTGTTTATGTTCCAGAACGATTGGTTGAGCACCAGCAAACGGCCGGAGAAAAGGTAACCAAGCCGCGGCTGTTGAGAGGCGCATGATGCGGTCCCCTGCAAGAATCCTTGGCCGAGCCGTTTAAATCCTGCTCTTGGCGTGCGGGCCTCTGTCGTGTAAATGAACCGGCGGTATCGCACCATTCGTACTCACAATCGCTCACTCTTGTCGCCTTCCACACTGAGCATCGACGAGCGGGTCACGGCGGCCGATGGAGTTCTCAGGGAGCCGTCCGTCAGCCATCTTTTCTCCCACACTTTCCGTACTGGTAGCGCCACCCGAGCATTGAAGCTCGGATGGTGGGGTAAGCATCTGCAGTCGACATTCAATTGTTGTCAAAGTGGCGTCGTCTGTAACCCAAGCATGACAGAACCAGCAGGTGGCGCCTTTTGGCGACAGCCAGAACGCCAAAGCCGCTTCTGATCCGGATGACGGCACGGAAAACAAAAGCGAGTGGACGAGTGACAGACAGCAACTCCATAAGCTCCACGGGCTCAAGTGCTCAGGGGTAGCAATCCGAGCCTTTGGTGACTGCAACAATACTAAAATAGGAAGAAGAGTGACAAACAGAGAAATCTCGATGACAGTGAAAAGCCAACGGAAGACGTCATAGTTGAAGGTAAGACTTGCGTTCGTTCAAGCAGTCGTCTCGATTGCTGCATTCGGGTCTCGGGTATGAATGCCTAAGGCATATGCGCCGGATAGTCTGCCGCTGCAGAAGGCTCCGAATCCGGATCCCCCCACGTGCCAACTGAACAGCCACTGGGCTTGTGGCGCCGAATCGGAGGGAGATCCCACGGATCTTGGAGATCAACTCGACGACACCGGAGTCTTTCCAGGCACAAATTTTGCTTTTCACACGCGGAAAGTGGCGAAACAAAGGGGAGCCGACTTTCTCCGAGCCAGAAGAAGCAACGGCAACGGACAGGAAAAAGTGAAGAGCGAAAAATCCAAACACTTACGTCCGAAATCCACTTTCGAAACGGGCCTTCGTCAGCCTCAGGCGCTTTCACCGGCTGTCCCGAATTATTGCCACCACTCCGCGTCCAGAGTCGGCCAGCCCTGGGGACATCTGGGGGCACAGCTGCGCTGTGCTCTGTCGCATGATCGGGCGCATTGAAAGAATCGAAACCGGTTCTGGATGTCGTGGGCTCGAGCATGCAGGCGCAATTTCGCCCTTGCATCGCGCAGACGCAACGCAGAGAGAAAGATGCCACGCATCAGCCCAACACCGCTCGAGTCTCGCCACCAGTGTCGCAGGCGCCCAAGGCAGACGCGAGATACGGAGGGCGCTGATGGCAGCTGTGCATCAGAGACGTCGCTGGGTGGCTGGAGATAGAGCGTGGGGAGTACGTGGGTGGCCAGGAGAGCGTGGGCGGTTGATGAAAGATGGGGCGTGCCCCCCGAGTCTTCCCGAATCTCACCTCACGGTCTCTTGACCTGGCCACGACTATGCCACTCCGAAACTCTCCCTCCTGTCTCACGCCAAAAATATTCCCAGCTTGAGCCGCATCAGCCTCACTGCCAGATGCCCAAATGTCCGCTATAAAAACCGCCGGCCTGGCCCACAATGCCGCCGCCCATCATCAGACAGCCACAGTCACATTCGATATAGCACCAGCCCTACCCCACTCGTAGCTTCCTTTTACCCGCCACATATAAATTCACCACCATCAACATGTACGCCTACTTGCAGATCCAGCGCCGCCGCGACCAGCAGCTCCGCGAACACGGCCTTTCGCAATGGTTCACCCTGACGGCGCCCACTCTGGGCTCGCCATCCGTAACATCACCGTCGTCGGAGTACGTTTTGTTTTCCTCCCAACCCTCACACCACTGCAATGCTAACATTTCCCAAACAGGACACAATCTTCGCCCAGCCCATCCTCCACGCCCTCCGCGAGCTCGACCCCTCGCGCCAGCTCACCCTCTTAACTTCCTCCCCCACCACCCAATCGCCGCCATCCTTAACTTCCACCTCCTCCTCCCACCAACAACACGACCATGACCATGATCACGTGCGTCACCTGACCGCCGACCTCTCCTCGCCCGCCAGCCTGCGCGCCGCCCTCGCCGGCCAAGATCTCGTCATCAGCACCGAGGCCGGCGGCAACTACGCCGCGCAGACGCGCCTCGTCAACGCCGCCGTGCAGGCCCGCGTGCCGCGCTTCGTGCCCGCCGAATTCGGCGCCGACTCGCTGAACGAGGGCGTGCAGGCGCGGTTGCCGCCGCATGCGGAGCGCGCGCGCTTGATCAAGTTCCTGCGGGCTATGGAGAGCGAGGGGAGCGAGCCAGAACCCACTAGCAACGGCTCCTCTTCTGGCGGTTGTACGAACGGAGGTTGTTGCGCACACGACGATCATGGTCACGGTCACGCAGCGGAGGGGGAGGAGATGGAGGTGCAGACGAGCGGCGGCTTCCACGACCCCTTCTCCTGGGTCGCGGTCGCGGCGGGGACGCTTCTCGGCGAGAAGCTGGAGGATCTGGGTTTCGACGTCAAGTGGCAGAGCGCCACGGTGTACCACGGGTCGGGCGGCGAGGCGTTTGCGGTTTCTTCTCTGGCTTGGATAGGGCGTTTGGTCGCGCGCGTCGTCGAGCGCTGGGATTCGGTTAAGAATAATTATCTTTATGCTGCGGGTTGCGTCACCACCGCCGACGAGGTCGTCGAGTGTTTGCAGAGGGCCACCGGGAAGGAGTGGAGCGTCGGCAAGGTCGCCGTCGAGGAGTGCGTCAAGGAGGGCGAGAAGTGCTTGCAGAGAGGCTTCCCGGACGCTGGCATCGCTTTGATGGAGAGGAGTGTGTTGTACGATACTTCTCTGGGCGCTGTGGATTCGTTCAAGACGAAGAGCGCGAATGAAGCCTTGGGTTTGGGGCAGGAGAAGGTGGAAGATATAGTCAGCAGCGCCGTTCACGACTTTCAGCATCACGGAAAGGCAGATTGTGGCTGCTCGTAGCATTATTGATTTGAAACTTCATCTTGCACAACAATAATTTCACGCCTGTTCTCTCCTAGTGTAGTTGCTAAGAATACCCAATGTCTGCTGTTCATGATACAGAGGGTTATCGTAGCCGTAGGTGGGTATGAATTCGTTTTTGGCTTATAATACGGCCAGTTGAAGCTACCGTCCGAATGAGCATGTAGGATTCCAACTACCCATATGCTGTTTCAAAGAGAGAGAGAGAGAGGGAAAGCTGAGCAAACCAAAGCAGCCGACCTAAAGTGAGGGCGCGACTGCCTAAGGTCACAGTTTTCCCGCGGCTTCCCATCTTGTCCGATGTTTCCCGATCAGGCTTAGCTTACTTTATCGGTATTCTACCACCCATCACGTTCTTCGATCGATCATCCTTTCGCACTACTTGATCACGTCTTCAAATCGCTACGACGTCAGCCTTAGACAGCCGGGCTAATCTACTCTGATTAAGCACTGTGTCATTCATAAGAACCTTCACGGGCCGTACTCACATCACCTCAACGAACCGCTTGAAAAGCGAAAGTGCAATCAGGCGATCCATTCAAGTACGACTCCTCTCATGGATTACATCAACTAAGCTGACTTGAAGCAATGTGCATCAGATTACATTCCCGCCAGATGGCTCCCCGCTTGAACCAGCTTCCATCTGAGCTGATCGACACCATTGCGTCGTTCCTGAGTGAAGACGACCTTCTCACCATCCGCTTTGTCTGTCATAGACTTAGAAGCGAGTCAGAATCAGTTTTCCGGCGAACCTTCTTCACTTCAAGGACTACATCACTCGACATTGATGACCTTCACACCCTCTTGGAAATTTCGAAGCACCCAAGGTTCAGCGGTGATATCAACACGCTTAACATCGATGTTCAACTGCTGGCTAGATCCACCTCATCTCAGTGCCCACTCGATCTTTGTGAGCCATTTATCTTTTGGGCTGAAGAGAAGGAAATCTTCCGCGACCCGCATAACCAGCGCCTTCAAGAATTCCGTAATGCGCTGCGCAAGCTCTCTAAAGCTCAAGAGTTTGCCGAACGTGTGGGTCTCCAAACTGCGGTCCTTACTTCGATTCTGAGAAATCTTTCCGCCTTAACATCTATCCATATTGGACGAGACTGCAAAAGCCGCTTCCGCAAGAAGGTCGAAAAAGATTGGCATTCTGTGTCGATGGGTTACCTTGTGCAATACGGATTTATCCAGGCGGCTCTGGATGGAATGTTCGAGGATGGCTTTGGAGTCGACAAAGTACTTACCACCATGAGCGTCAGCATGAACCCATTCACATCTCTCGCCATCAAACCTTTCGGTCCGGGCTCGAGCTCGAGTGCAATCCCTGAGCACTTGCCAACAGCTCTCAGCTGCAGTCTGAATACTGTGAGGGTCCTCAAGCTCTGGCTACCACCCCGAAACGTGGATACCGAACAATATGAGATTGCTCGGCTTTTAAGCTACATCACCGCCATACCAAATGTCGAGCATCTTGAACTTGAGTGCAGTACCTCAGCGGGCCACGCAATTGAGCAGATCGGTGCTCGTATTCTCTGGCCCAACCTTACACATTTTGAAATGAGAAGCTTCTCGTGTACTGCAGAGGGCCTTCACAACTTCATACGAAAGCACGCGAACACTCTCCGGGAGATTACCTTTTACCGTGGCTCATTACACTCAGGAGACTGGCGTCCTATACTCTTCTCGATTCTCAACGCAGGGAAGGCACAGATTCTGAAACTCTTCGTTTGTTTGCCATCCTCAAATCATGATCGCGAGCTTTTCATAGAATTCGCAGAAGCGGGAACACCAGCCGAAGTCTCAGCAACACTTTCAAAGTTTCTCAAGAAGCTCACACAGTTTTAACGCGGTCCTTGTTAAAGAAATTGGCGGTGGCTGCACTGAGCATTCACAGAGGGGTATCTCAGCGAGAAGAATAGCAGGGTCCTCAAGTCTAGAGTAACTATGCCTTACCTGGTTTTTTTTTTCCCCTTGAAAAAAGATGATACAACATATATCGGTAGTCGAGGCTATTGTCCGGGCGTGAATGTGTAACATTAGGTCTACATTTACATCCGATAATAGCTTTAGCTATCCATGACATGAACAAAAAAAAACATTCACGCTAGCCCTCGGCTGCAATACGGCTCCGTAGATGAACGGGAAAAGGAAAACAGCAGAGAAAGTGCAACATTCACTCGATACTGAGGGTTTGCGGTCAAAGTTTCGCGCCTTCATCCGTTCCTTTAATTTCTATTGAAAAATGAGAGAGGCCTCGCACATGGAAATATGTCTCAGCAGCTGTTCACGTAGCATGGCGAGACTGCATACGATGATAGCCGTTGTGGCTCACAATTCATCGCAACATCGAGTGGTGATCCCATAACGCCAAACATGCACACGAAGCCTCCAAAACGCCGCGCTGTGACCCTTTTAAGTGTCCGCACCTGATATCATACACATCCTGCCCTTTCAAATATTTTATGTACGGTTGTTCTCCAAGAACTCCTTCGCCTCGTTGACCTTCGTGGCGAGGTACGGGCTTCCGCCGCGATCAGGATGGTTCAGCAGCATGAGCTGCCTGTGCTTCTTGCGGATGAGCTCCTTGGAGAGGCCTCTCTCACTGTGGCGATTGTTAGCATGACGTCTTGCATGCGCCTAGGCATACTTACGGGAGCTCGAGGATGAGAGCAGCCTCCCTTCTGTTCATCTTGGGCTCAAATCCACCCTTGTAGTACGCGCGACCCAGCGCATTCGTTCCGCCACGGTGTCGGCGGAGAGCGACAAGACCAGCCCTGCCCTGCGAAATGTTAGTGTCTGTCGGAAGAGGCTGTTGCGATGACGGGTCCACGCACGAAGAAGGCGGCAGCAGCCACACCGAAGCCAATCGCAAGCGCAGACGCCATTGTAAAGTATGAAAACGACCAGAGGATTGAATGCGGCGATGTCGCGGCGTCGAAGAAGGCGTCGAAGACTGCGGACGAAGGCGTCGGAGGAGAGCGGCAAAGATGACCGAGGTGGTCCGTGCGAAAATTTCCATATCTTGGCGTTTGCAGAGCGTTGGGAAACTTCCTTGCCGCCGCGTCCTGCACCACCTCCGCCCGCCGACTTGCGCTTCCCCGCCCTGCGCTCGCTCCGGACACCTCAAACACTCCCCGTACCAAGCAGGAAAAAGCCCTGCTACCCTGCGCTCACCCAAAGCGCAACCGAACACCTGCCCAAAGGCAGCAGAAAACGTCTCGAATTTTGAGATCGTAGATTTATCGGCACCATGAGGATCGAAACGTACGTCTCTTCTTTCTAAAAGCCAGGGATAATGTACTGACCGGAATGCAGTTGCCATTTCTGCTCTCGTATGTCTTGCCCTACGTTCGCTTTACGCCACGCACATTACATATACTCCCGTCGATCCGCAGCTTGCTCTTCTTGGCTGGAGGGCTCGTTGATACAAAGCTATGCACGGAATGCTGAAGAAAAACGAGAGACTGACATCTCATATAGGCCCCTGCTACCCTAGCAAGGGTATCACTTTCGTGCGCAACGGTACGTTCACTTTTTTGCATCGAGGAAAAAATACATTGGCACAAGAGGGTATTTCAAAGCGGACGTCCAAATGCACCGCCACTCGTGAGACGAATTTTCAGGGTACCTCCAACAAGGACAAAGAAGGAAGGCTTCGCGTACGACACGGCCTGTCTGGTCCCCGTTTATTGCGGAGGATATTGCTTGAGACTCTCCGTCGGAAGAGCTCGCCGTATCGACACTGAGAAGAGCATAACGACCCATTGGCGGACCCCGGACTGCATATCAACCCGAAAGCGTGTTCCCTGGAGAATATTCATGGATTTCCCTGCTGTCGATATTGCACGTTTTATTTCCCGGAGCCTAGCGAGAACGTCGCCGCATTACCAGCAGCTGAGCACGCAGAACAGCAAGCGTCTAGGCGAATCCCTAAGCGCTCCGACCTCTTAACCGTAAACGATGCTTCCGGAGGGGCAACATCGCTTTGAGAATGCCTCTTGTGCCAATGATATCGCATTTGATACTCCGATCGATTACTAATTTTGTGGATTTATAGATGCAAAGATGTTCCGTTTTTGCCGGTCGAAGTGCCACAAGAACTTCAAGATGAAGAGGAACCCTAGGAAGCTGGCCTGGACCAAGAGCTACCGCGCGGCGCACGGCAAGGAGATGACGGTCGACAGCACGCTCGCCTTCGCCGCCAGGAGGAACGTCCCCGTCCGCTACAACCGCGACCTGGTTGCCAAGACGCTGCAGGCGATGCAGCGCGTCGAGGAGGTCCGGCAACGCCGCGAGCGCCTCTTCTACAAGGAGCGCATGAAGGGCAACAAGGAGCGCCAGCTCGCCGCCGACCGCAAGCTTGTCGAGGAGAACCAGCACCTGCTGCCGCCGGAGCTGCGCGACGAGATTCCCGAGCACGTGCGCCAGAAGCTCGAGAGCATGGAGGTCGAGAACGAGGAGTTCGAGGACATGGACGAGGAGGTCGAGGAGGAAGAGGAGAAGACGCGCGTCCGCGCCAAGGTTCCCAAGGCGAAGAGGAAGCAGAAGCTCATCGTCGGCAAGGGTGTGGAGGATATGGATGTCGACGAGTGAGCTGGTGCCAGGGGGTGGAGCCGAAACTTTCGCAGGATGGAGTGTTCCGCAGCAGTCGAGGCAAATGGCATTCTTGGGCGCAGGGATGGGCGAGATCGATGATTACCCGCAACATGGCGTTCTACGGCGCGAGAGGTCAAGAAAAAATTGAGAGGCCAACCCGGTCATTTCTTTCCGGATTCGCTCGCAAGGCTGGAGATAATCGAGAAGGACAAAATATGAGGCGGAGGAACAGTACCTTGGTTTCATGTCGCATACGACAACCGGTAGAAAAGTGTTATTTTTTTCCTTTGTGTCAAGAACTAGCAACAGCATGTGTGAAGATGAGCTTGATTTGGAGAGTTGGAATTTTTCGAACCATTGCACACAAATGCAAACAGCAAAAACACACAAATCTCCCTGCTATCGTTGCTCTTCTGTGCTACCCATCTAGACCTTTTCCACCACCTGCACAACTACTAGTGAAACCGCCAGTAACCAAACACGGAGAGCCACCTATTTGGGCTATAGAGGATACTCCTGCGCATGCTAGGAGCTGGACCTGATCCTCGCCACCTGGTTCCTTCTACTCTGACCAGACTATTTCGCCAGTTGTCAACCAGGCAGCCGAAACCTCTCTGTGCGGGACAAGGTTGCCTTGTTCATGAGGAATGTAGTCCGGAAATGCGGAGTTGATTTGCTGCAGCACATCCCACGACACTTGTGCGCTCGGGTCGTACGCTGGTGCATCATTGAAACCCGTGGTATTCAAAGTGTGATAGAGTATGGGGAGTTCGGTCATGCTGACTGAGGCATTGACTACAGCAACAACCGCAGTAGTAGGGTCCAGAATGTATGAGTACCCGACAGCCGGAACGAAGACGTACGATCCACTTAGTAGTGAATACAGCGCGGTAGCGTGAGTGATGATATGAGACTTGAACCAGTGTGATTCACTAGCCTCGTCATCATCAACAACGTAGGGAAAGGGGGCGATATGTAGGCGTTCTCTCTGCGCTTGCATCGGAAATGTCATGCTTGGGTACCAATGCCTTCAAAGGCCAATTAGCAATTGTGCGCAAAAGACTCATGATATAACTTACTCCGCACATTCCAACGTGCCAACGCGTCCAATTTCGGTGTTGATCACTTTGAACATGTCGATGGTCCCATCGCTGAACATATCCCGTTCGGAACCCGAAGGCCTTAGTTTGTGGCGGTGGATGACCACCTCTCCCGATGGACTGATCAATGACTGAGCCATGTAGATGCGGTCACCCGCTCTCTCGGCAAATGCCAATCCCGCCCAGATTCCCGCGTTCGTAATGGCCGCGATTAACCGATTCCATTCCGGGCCGCCAACGACCATCGAGTTGTCGACGTATGACGCAAGGTGCGTCACATTCCACTGATTGCTTTCACGGCCCTTTGGAAATCTTGACTTATCCGTTAGTGTAATGAAGTAGGCCGAGTGTTATGAATTGACTGACCCTGGAAACCATAGTTCTGGAAATAAAACCAAGCCGGCTCCGTGAGACTTCGCCTCGTTGACGTAGCCGATACCCGCATCGACTGCCTCAGTAAGGTTAATGGTAATGCCAGTCCAGTTCTTGTTTGCGAGCGGCAGTGGCCAATTTGGCGGGGGTGCTCGGACGAGTGCAACCGTCAAGTTCGTCTGCGTGGAATCAGAGAGGTTCGTGTAAGGCACCGCCTGGGCTCCTGCTAAACACCCCGCAAGGGCAATACAACAAGCTCGCTTGGGATGCATTTTTTCAGATTACCCGCGGAAGTAAGAGTTGGATTAAATTGAGTAGCAATGGTAACAACTAGAAAGTTTAAATATGCCTTCCCAGCATGAGAGATAGAACATAGTCAACACGGCGGCGTCGGGATCCTACGCCACGGCCCGACCAGGTCTTTAGATCCAGTGTTTGATTTCCGATGATAAAGGCAATGGCTAATCGGGCACCAATTAGATTTTGTCAAAAGGTGACACTTCACTGTAGAGGCCGCCTTGGACTTGGCAATCTCTCACAGATTGGGGGAAGGGACAGTTTCCCTCCCCCGGCATACGATTCGATGTTTCTATCGGTTATTTTATTCAAATGATTGACATATCACGGGCGCTACTTTGCAAAAAAAAAAAAAAAAAAAAGAGGATAAGAATATGCTGAATAACACTTCCGTTACTAAAGTTGTGCGGAAGTGCTGAATAGTGTGAATGCCGAAGATGCCGAATTCATCGGCAAGTTCTTTTCAGCAATGATAAATTCAAGTATCACGGAAGCTCAAGCAACAAGCATTTCAGTCTCTCATATTTCCTACGAAACCTCGTTTGCGGTCTTCCTCATTCATGGCGAGCTGTAGACATAACCGTATTGTACCTTTGCATCCTTGCACAGATCTTTCAGGCGCTCTTCTTGTTCCTTGAACTCCACTGACTGGAGCCTCTCCTTGAACTTTCGATTCACATTCTGACTTTCGGAGGGGACGCTTGTCCCTTTCCTGACAGCTGGTCTTGCCTCGATTCGTGCCCACCACCTTTGCAGGTTTGGAAAATCTTCCAGGCGGACTCCTGCCATGTATGAGAAATTGACCCAGCCGAAGCTGGCGATATCGGCCACACTGTATTTTCCAGACCCTGGGCCGACTAGATAATCACGATCACTGAGATGTGAATCGAGAATACCGTAGAGCCGCTCTGTTTCGCCAACGTAACGTTGCGTGGGGTATGGAATGCGCTCTTTCGCATACCGATAGAAGTGGTTGGCTTGACCTTGCATAGGACCAAGACCACCATGCTACAAAATTTTTAGAAAGCTCCCAGGTCAAAGAAATAGCATATCCCTCATACCTGCCACGAAATCCATTGCTCCGTGCGTGAAATATCCTTTGGGTCCGTGAAACAGAAGTGATTCTCTGGGTCGAAATGGCGCGTAAGATATGACAAGATTGCTAAGAGAAACAAAATTCAGCCGAAGTTTTCGTAGGGATTATCTAGATACTCACCGGCCCCTTCTTGCACACTGAACCCATCATTATCATGATCAACAATGACAGGGATGCGTCCATTCGGCCCAAGGTTTGTAAACCATGGCTCTTTTTGGATGTTCTTGTTGATGTCGACGGCCTGGAAGGTATACTCCAGACTATACTTTTCCTTGAGCTCCTCAAGCAATATGCTTGCTTTATGACCATTTGGCGTTCCCCATGTTAGGAGTTCAATGCCCGTGCTGGCAATGAGACCCGTCGGATGGGACATGATGGTGAAAGTCTTCCGAGATCAAAAAATCCAATTTAGAGAATAGCTGTTCAACAAGAAGACGATAATGTCCACGGTCACGCGTATTTATAGCGCGTATATGCGCATCAAAGAATGATACCACCGATGCTCCTGCTCGCTTTGAAGCCGGGTGGCTTGCCAAGCGGCTAGTCAATACGATACACCGCCGATTTCAAAGCAAAAGGATCAATTTATCGTAGGGCGCACGCCCTCTCGGCTGGTCTTATCTTGTCAAGTTTTCTTGGCAGATCGCGGTGTTCAAATACCTTTTAAGGGAGACGTCCTCACCTAAACGCAACAAATATCTCTCACAACCATCAAACGAAGCAAACATGAGTCCCGTAACCCTATATGATCTCCCCAGCAAAGGCCGAAACGCCTGCTGGTCACTCAATCCGTGGAAGAGTTGTCATCCCCTGCTCCCGCCACCATGGCCATTCATGCACGTAAGCTAATGCGGACTAGCTCGGCTGGCTCTCAACTACAAGGGCATCGATTACAAGACCGACTGGCTGGAGTATCCCGACGTTGCACCTACGCTCAAAGCTGCTGGCATTGAGCCGAACGATGCAACACAGCCTTTCCCGTTCACCATCCCGGCGGTCCGGTTCCCCGACGGCGCGCATGCCATGGAGAGCGCAAAAATAGTCCAAGAGCTGGAGAAGCGGTATCCTGAGCCATCATTGCATCTTGACTCCAAATACTTTCCTCTGATCCGGAGCTTGATTCCGGCGACAAGCTCGGCCCTCGCACCTCTCATATTGGCGCCCATTCCCCGCTTGATTCTGAGCGAAAAGGGGGCGGAGTACTTCAACACCACCCGCTATAAGATGTTTGGGATGACGTTGGATCAATTGGAAGCGGAGAGAGGCGGCGAGCAGGCCTGGGCCAATGGTTTTGAAAATTTGGCAAAGGTTGCAGCTCTCCTCAAGGAGGAAGAAGGCCCATACTTTATGGGACACACAGGTGCGACTATTGTATGATGATGATAGGATTTCGGCTGACTTTCTCTCCTTTTAGTTTCATACGCTGACTTAATCGTCGTTGCGTTCTTGCAGTTCGCGAAAAGATTGGAGGGAGGCATCTTTGATCGCATTGTTCAGTTTGACAGTGTATTCAGTGTTCTCTACAATGCATGTGAGAAGTGGCTGGAACGGGACAACTACTAGATCAATCGATGGAAAATGTTCTCATCGCTGATACTAAGGTTTTGAATTGATACCGAGAATGCCTCTATGAATGGCTTCAACATATCATGTAAAAGCAAGTTGTTGGTCTCTATATCACCAATACCTTGCCACTAAGAGCATTTCTGAACTCTTTTCTACAAAAATTCATAGCTCGCCAGATGCCTTGCTTCCAATTATAAAGAAAATTGTTAGTCATTCGTAGGATACCAAGGCTTTAAGTGGGTCAACTTGCAAAAGTTGTCATTGTAAGGGCGTATCTTACAAATCACTCTTGGAGCTATATCCTTTAATTTATAAGACTGTCCGATAGGTGTCGTTTTCTTGTAAATTTCTCATCCTGTGTATTCGGTAGATCTTCCGGCTATCCAGAAGCCCATTGTCACATTTTCGTTCTCCTGAAAAAGTACTTGGCCTGATTCGTCACAATGGGTAGTAAATCACCCACACTGTAAGTCAGACGTGGTCTACAAGGTATCCGATAGAGTTTCATACTTACTAGGGGTAGTGCGCGGGGCATCGATGTCTCCAAGCTGTCCATCACGAAAACCAGCAACCCGAAAGAGCTTTTGCCAAGGGACCAATTACGCTTTGGTCGATGCTTCACCGGTATGGACATCTCATGTGTCTTCCTTGGCTTTCGCTAAATTTTACCTCAATTGCTGTATAGACCACATGCTTGCCATCGAATGGACGTCACAAGAAGGCTGGGGCGATCCCAAAATTGTCCCGTATCAGGAACTGCGCCTCGACCCTGCCGTGTGTGCTTTACAGTATGCCTCTTCCTGCTTTGAAGGCATGAAAGCGTACAAGGACAGGGACGGGGGACTGCGTTTGTTCCGCCCAGAGAAGAACATGGCCCGGCTCAACAGCTCCTCCGCCCGGCTCGCATTGCCCACGTTTGACGGCGATGCCGTCATTACCCTTATCTCAGAGCTTTGCAACCTTGAGAATCGATTTGTACCGAGCGAGCGCGGATACAGCCTGTATCTACGCCCGACTATCATCGGTACGGAATCGGCCTTGGGTGTCTGTCCTCCCAGTTCGGCGCTTCTGTATGTCATCGCCTCTCCGTCCGGGCCATTCTGGCCGACGGGATTCAAAGCCATCCAGCTGGAAGCCACGGACTCTGTGCGCGCCTGGCCTGGAGGCGTCGGTGACAAGAAAGTGGGAGCCAACTATGCTCCATGCGTCCTGCCACAGCGAGAAGCGGCTCTGAACGGAAGTCAGCAGAACCTGTGGCTCTTTGGGGAAGAGGAGTTTGTCACCGAGGTGGGAAGTATGAATCTCTTCGTGGCGATGAAGGACAAGGACAGCGGGCGGAAGCAGCTGATCACAGTGCCGCTTGATGGCACCATCCTCGAGGGAGTGACCCGGGACTCCGTATTAACTCTGGCCAGGGAGCGGCTGAAAGACTGGGATGTCATCGAGCGGAAACTCACCATGGGGGAGCTTGCTGAGGCCGCAGACGAAGGCAGACTCCTCGAAGTCTTCGGAAGCGGGACGGCCGTGATTATCAGTCCGGTGCGTAGCATTTTCTGGAAGCGCACCCAGCGCTTTATCCCTTGCGGGCTACCGGAGGACGAGGAGTCGGGCCCGGTTGCCAAAGCAATGTTCGATTGGATCTTGAGCATCCAGCACGGTGATGAGGAACACCCCTGGAGGTAAGTAATTTGACGGCTTTACAAGACTTGATGCTGACAGCAAGTAGCTTGAAAATATAATAACCGCTTGGTGATTGCATTGGAGGAAAAAAGTAAAGGCGAGAGGTACGGAATACATTTAGAGGTTTTGTACGTGGTTACTATAAAGAATAGACTTTTTAGGTGGAGGTTAAATTGAAATTGAATTATTGGTACCTTCTCTCTTATACATGTTAAACTGTACATTGAATCACCTCCCTGCAACCAACTGTGTCTGCTGAAGTGTCGAAAAATGAGAAGTTGGAGGGTACTCTTTGGTTGGATTCTGACTCGTGCATTAGCGTCCTTGGATAGAAGGGTGCGATTTCCAAGCAGCGCCAGAAGGCAACATGTTTATGGCCGTGTCGATGAAAGATTCATCATCACTCCAAAAGCCTTCAATGACACGTTTCAATACTTTGTGCCTTTTGCTGGACCGTTTAATAATTGCTAGGTGAGTCATAGGTATGCTACCGCTCCACTTCGGGGCAAAGTTCAGCCAGACTGGTTCATGTCATCCACAGGGCGCGTCGAACCACACTTTTTTCTAAATGACGTATAGCAGACCCAGAGGGCCCAATTCCTCTACAACCTCGTCCACATTTTCAACGATACATTGTCCCTGTTTATCTACCTACCAGGCACTCGAACCTTACTTTTATAGTCATAGGGAGCTTCATGGAGGGGGATCAAAATGTCCATGTGCTCGGCTTGGGAAGCATTGGGACATTTGCAGCATTCTGCCTAGCAGATATTCCTCGTACACCTTGCATCACCCTCTTACTACACAAACCCTCCCTTTACGAGTGTTTCGTCGAAAACAAGGGCAGGATCTCCATGCGTACCACGGAACAAAAGCTAGAGGAACGCAGCGGCTACAACGCCGAAGTTTTGAAGGACGGCGCCTGGATCCGCCCAACTGTGCAAGGAAGCGGCGAGACGTCCAATGGCGAGGGCTGGCAGGTAGCAGACGAACCCATTCAGAAGCTCATCGTCGCCACGAAAACCATTCACACCGTCCAAGCCCTGCGACCCCTCCAGCATCGGCTGAATGCTAAATCCAACGTTCTATTTTTGCAAAATGGCATGGGCATGGTCGAGGAGGTTAATGAGAAATTGTTCACGGACGAAAAAACGAGACCGCAGCTTCTCCTCGGCGTTATCACTCACGGCGTCGGTATGGAGTCGCCGTTCAACATTGTCCACACTGGCTTTGCTGCAACGTCAGTCGGCCCGGCATCCCCGGACATGGATACCTCCAAAAACTATCTCCTCGGCGCTCTTCCGAAAAGCCGTCTCCTCAACGCCACCGCCTATTCTTTCGAGGGCATTCTGCAGATGCAGCTGATCAAACTGGCCAACAATTCCATCTGTAACCCATTCTGCGCGCTGAACGATGCGAAGATGGGTATTCTGCTGGAAGAACGCTGCCGGGATCTGATACGAGAGCACTTTGCTGAGTGTTCGAAGATCGTCTGTGCTATTCCCGAGGTTCAGGGCGTGGAAGGAGTCAAGGAACGATTCTCAGCCGACAACCTCGAGGCGACCATGAATGGCATTTGGTACAACAACCGCGAGACGACCTGCTCCATGGTATGGGATGTGCGTGCTGGACGGGAAACGGAGATCAGGTTCATCAACGGATACTGGCTGCGCAGGGGAAGAGAGCTGGGGATCGAGACTCCGGTCAATTCGATGCACTACCGGCAGATTCTGGAGAAACATCCATGAATCCGAACTACTTCCGCTCCAGGAACTACAGTTCAATTGAATTTGTTTGTGTACGATCTCACAGGAACACGTCACGCTTTAGGGTCTGCCTCAGGACGAAAAAGGACGATCTGGGATAATCCGGGTTGAAATGAGGCATGGAAGTTGAGGCGAAGGCGAAGGATGATGCAGGCACTTCAACCTACATGATGCAGTGCTACCTACGCTGTCGGAGGCGGGGGAGGCGGACCTCCGGGCTCCGCCGGGGCTCCGACGGCGGCCTGTGCCTGCTCGTTCCTATTAATTTATCTTTAAATGGGAATTATCCCTTCTTGTGCCATTGTAGTCACCGGTATCTTGACGTACTTCACAAAATTTATCATTTTAATCCGTTTGAGTAATGAGGACAATCTTAAGAGTGTATTGTGCGGGCTGTTCCGATATTTGAATTTGAGAGTTCTCGCGTCGCGTCTCTTATTAGTAGGTACTAATGAAGATCTTATGATTCAGCCCCATACAGGGGTGCTGAACCTCCCCCTACAGCCGCACGCGATCGAGCGACGGGGATGTCATTCCTTGTTGCGAGCTCAACAAGCGCGGGGCCAGCGCCGGACCAACGGCGTTTGACCAGCGCATACGCGCATGCTGCACACAGTCTGAACAGGAAGGTTAAGTACGAGCGTCAATGAGAGAAGCTAAGCAAAGACGGACGCCATGGAACGAAAGAAAATGCCAAACAGCGTGAATTCGAGAAAGCATGTTCATAAGTGTTGCCTTAGGGCGAAACTCAAAGTCCCAATTAATAGTAGTCCGTTGGCTGCCTGCCTTCTCTCGCTGATATAAAAGAGTACCCCAGCAGCGAGAGGAGGAGGAAACAGCGGGTAGGACTCTATAAAGTTTGCTGGTAATTCCCTGCTATCCATCCAGCATCCACCACGTTATTCTCTGAAGAAGCCCCGCGACCCCTGGTATCTGTCTTTTTTTCGGTTTGCCTTTAGAAAAACAAAAAGCCAGAAACCACCACGTGCACATGCACACTCCGGAAACCCAACCCACAATACTCATCCATCATTGCTTATTCTGAGACGATGCCGAGTTCGCTAGCTAGGGCGCTGAGAAGATTACACTGCGATCTCGCTAGATCTAGGGCTCCGTGTGCATGGCATCCGTGAAGCTATTCGCCGCAGTCGTGGCAAAGTACCGCACGTCGACGTCGTCATCCTGCTGCAGCTTCTCCAGGTTGGGCAGGATCGAGTTCTGAATGAGGTCGAGTCCGCGTTGCGAGCCCTCGGGAGACGTGCCCGCCTTCTCGATCTCGACAATCGTACCCGTCTCCGGCAGACGCTTAAGCACGTTGATGAGAACCTCGTACGACTTGGCCACGTTGAAGCGGATGTTGGGAATGCGGTCATCGACAAGCTTCTCCATCATGGGCAAGATAGAGGCCTCGATGACGTTCAGACTTAATGCGGGCGCGAGCGTCTACAGCCTTGTATTAGAATACTGCCATGCACCCAAAGCAGCCGAGGGAACTTACGGAGATGGCGAAGCAAGTCGTCATGCGGTAGAGATAGTTCGGGTGAGCACCCATGGCCATAACCTTAGGCACAATAGCCTCGTTCGCCCAATCGACGCCAAAGACCTCGGTAAGCTTCTTAAGGTTCTGAGTCGAAGCCTCACGGATCGAGAAGACAGTGTCGCCGAGCCAGCTCATGCATAGGCTGCTAAGCTTCTCATCGAAGAACTTCACGCCGAGCTGGCTAGCAAGGAGAGGCACGTATTCGATGATGGCAAGGCGCACACGCCACTGCTTGTCTTCTGCCAGCTGAACAATAGCGGGGAGAAGGGATTGAGAAAGAAGTTCGATGCCGATGACTAATGGCACCACTGTTAGGAATCGCAGGCATGCTCTCATGGAGTGGGCATTTCTCGGACAACTCACCATCGTTGACTTGCTCAAGCTTCGAGATGATGTTAAGACGAACGTCGGGGAACTCGTCCTTCAGCATCTGGAGGAACATCGGAAGCAGGTGCGTAATGGTCCTATAGCGGTTCAGCGAGTGAGGATCAGGCAATTTCGCGGGCATGGTGCTTACTCGTCCTTGCCGAGAATGGGTGCAAGGCCGCTGATCTGGGTGCCCAGAGCAGCGCGAACGTGCTGAGACTGGTCGGAGACCAACTCCTCGATGTTGGGCATAACCTCCTGGAGAAGAGTCTCCTTGGGAAGGAGCCTGCAGAAGCCTAGTTTAAAATTAGCGCGGAGCTTTAATCGTAGCCTGAGCAATTCATACCAGGGATCTGTCCTGCAATAGCACTCCGCACCTCTGCTTCGGTGTCCTTCACAAGCTTGACAAAAGCAGGAACAAGGTCCCTTGTGATAAGCTCCTCCTCCACGGCCTTCGCAATCTGTAGTTGGTCAGCATTTGGCCGTCTCTTTGCTGGCACAAATTCAGTACCTTCTCAAAGCGGTCCGCGACCATGTATCTAACTCTCCAGCTCTTGTCCTCGAAGAGATGCCTCAGCGCCGTAAGCAGAACTCCATGGCTCGTCTGCTCCTCCTTGGGGACAACCTCCGCAATGGCAATCAAAACGTCGACGGTCAAGAGCCTGACGCTGTCCTGGTCATCGGTGGTCAAGCGCTGGAAAAGCGGAATCATGTCTTCGATAACCGTCTGAGGGGGCATGCCGGCCTTCACGAACTTCGCCAGGTTGTTCGCGGCTTGCCTCCTAACCATGGGAGTGTCATCGTGGACAAGCTTGCCAAAGTGCTGCCTGAGGCTCTCCTGCGCCTGGGCGGATGCTCTGGGGTAGGGCTCCACGTAGAGACCGGTGGCGGAGATCTTAGACGTAAACCAGTCGGCGGTGGAGAGGCGGATGGTGAGGGGCACAAAGTACTCCTCGACCTGCTGCGGGTTGAGCTCCTGGCAGACCTTGTTGAGCGATTCAACGGCCTGTTCCGGGTCAGCGCGCTGGCGAGTGGCAATTGGGGCAGCTGAGACAGACCTTCTCCCTAACCAAGGGCTCCTCAATGCCGGCCAAGTTCTCGAGCGGCGAGATGAGCACGTGGCCGTACTCCGGGCCGCCGACATACTCCACGAAGTTGCCAAGCTCTTCGCTCAGAGCGGTGAGGACCTCGTCCTCGTCCTCGACAGATTCTGCAGACGGTCATCAGCATGTGTGCGCGGGCCCCCGTTGGGAAGTCTTGCGACGCACCATCGAGGAAGGGTATCAACTCATCCCGCGTCCGCTCAGCTCCAAGGGCCAGGGCAATGGTCGACAGGCGGCGGATCGCGTTCAGTCGCAGCAGGACGTCATCGTGCTGCAGATAAAGCATCAGCCTGGGGAGCGCGTGGGGCGGTGCGAAGAAGGCGCGGTACCTTCAGCTCGTCAATGAGGACGGCGATGGGGTATAGCTCGTCGGACTGGTTAGGTTGGTCCATGGTGGAACACAGCGCGAGCGGGTCGGCGTCGGTAGGGAGCAGATGTGAGGGCGTGTGGTCGCGGATTCAGGACGGGGTGACGTCTGTTGTGCGGTGGTGCGCAGGGCGGTGGAAAGGGAGCGGGGAGGGCGGTGGCGGTCGGAGGAGGGTGTTCGAGCGATGAAAAGCGACCCGGCGTGTGTGTGGAGCCAGGCCTGGCTGTGTGGGAGGGGTGGTGGTTATGTTTGCGGCCGGTGTCTCTGGTCGAGTGTTGGTTGTTAGACAGACAAGGCGATTCGTGACGCACGGACACGGGCGCGGGGCGGAAGCTGTCGCGCATAGAGAAAATCCACAGCGTGATGACTCTTCCGCCGCCAACGCCATAAACGCCCGCCGCCCGCCAGCAGACAGCAGAGCGCCCGTCCAGACTGCACGCACCGCTGCATCGCCAATTCAACCCTCCGCAAGCCCTCGTTTGCTACTGCCCAAGCGCGCTTGCTAGCCGTGAGCCCGCGCACCTTCCTCACAACCACCCCACGTACACCAGAGCCCCACCGCGCGCCGCGATCGGGTCACGATGCCTACCATATCCGTGGATAAGGCTGAGCTCTTCAAGGCTCTCGGCAAGGAGTCAGTCAGCCCTACCCTGTCGCCCGCACCCGCCCAACTGCTGCAGCGAGCAACACATGGAACATACCGCAACCCGATGCCGGGCAGCGCTGGAGCAGCGTGCCGGCCATACCTGCGCGAGGACGAGTGCTGAGAGAATGCAGGTACACCACCGAGGAGTTTGATGAGCTGTGCTTCGAGTTCGGTACGCTGGCATTGGCTGTCCTCTGCTCTGAGAACGCGAACTGACCATACCGCAGGCATTGAGCTCGATGAGGACGTAAGGCCAATCTTCCCAATCCACGCAAACACCGGCTGAACCACACCAGACCACCAATTCGAAGCGCCCCATCGTCGATGGCGTTGAGGAGCCGCCGCAGCTGAAGATCGAGATCCCCGCGAACAGGCATGCGCTGCCCCATTTCGACACATGAGAGAGCTGCCGGCTAACAACCTGCAGATATGACATGCTGTGCTTCGAGGGCATCGCCCAGAACTTGAACATCTTCCTTGGCAGGCAAGCCGTTCCCAACTACAGATTAGTATCTCCCGCCGGCGGCGAGCTGCAGGTCATGAACGTGGACAAGGAGACGGCAAGGATAAGACCGCTCGTTTCGTGCGCCATTCTGCGCAACATCACCTTCACCAAGGACCGCTACGAGTCTTTCATCGCCCTCCAGGATAAGCTCCACCAGAACCTTGCGAGACAGAGGACGCTCGTCTCTATCGGAACCCACGATTTGGACACCATCCAGGGCCCCTTCAGCTACGAGGCACACGCTCCGGAGGACATCAAGTTCGTGCCGTTGAACCAGGAGAAGGAGATGAACGCGAAGGAACTGATGGAGTTCTACGACAAGGACAAGCACCTTGGACGCTACCTGCACATCATTCGGGACTCGCCCGTCTACCCTGTCATCTACGACGCCAACCGCACCGTTCTTTCTCTGCCTCCCATCATCAACGGCAACCACTCGAAGATCACCGTGGACACCAAGAACGTCCTCATCGAGATTACTGCTCTCGACAAGACCAAGGTCGAGATCGTGAACCACATCGTCTGTGCCATGTTCAGCATCTACTGCGATGAGCCTTACACCGTCGAGCCGGTCAAGGTCGTCTCTCCTCACAACGGCGAGACTCGCGAGTCGCCAGATCTCACTCCTCGCCAGATGCAGGCCGAAATCGACTACCTTAACCAGGTCTGCGGTCTGAATCTGACCCCCGAGGAGCAGTGCAAGCTGCTTCAGCGCATGTCGCTTCAGGCTACTCCGTCGAAGAGCTCGCCTAAGCACCTTGACGTCGCTGTTCCTGTCACTCGCGCCGATGTTCTGCACCAGTGCGATATCATGGAGGATCTTGCCATCGGTTATGGCTTCAACAAACTGCCTCGTGAATACCCTAACAAGAGCGCGGCTGTTGCAGCACCACTGAAGATCAACAAGCTTGCTGATATCGTGCGTGCGGAAGCCGCCATGGCCGGATGGTCGGAGGTCATGCCGCTCATCCTCTGCTCTCACGACGAGAACTTTGCGTGGTTGAACCGCAAGGATGACGGCAACACCTGCGTCCGTCTGCAGAACCCCAAGACCTTGGAGTACCAGATTGTCCGCACTTCGCTGTTGCCCGGTCTTCTTAAGACGATCCGCGAGAACAAGCACCACAGCGTGCCCATCAAGATTTTCGAGGTCAGCGATGTCGCCTTCAAGGACCTGTCGCTGGAGCGCAAGAGCCGTAACGAGCGCCACTTCGCTGCCGCCTGGTACGGAAAGACCTCTGGTTTCGAAGTCGTCCACGGTCTGCTTGACCGTGTCATGCTGATGCTCCGGAGCGCCTTCATCACGCACGAGGACGCGCTCAAGAACGACAAGCTCGGGGGCTACTGGATTGAAGAGGTCGATGGTATGTTTATTGATTGATTTTGATCAGGTTGCTCGAAACTAACTGCATCGTCACTAGACCCGACCTTCTTCAAGGGCCACGCGGCAGCTATCAAGCTCCGCCTCAACGGCACTGTCCACAATATTGGTGTCTTCGGTATTCTGCACCCGACGGTGCTTAAGAATTATGAGCTTCCGTAAGTTTCCCTGCCGTAAGCCCCATCGAATCTGGTCTTCCTAACAAATCAAATCTAGCTTCCCGACCACCGCGCTGGAGCTCAACCTCGAGATCTTCTTGTAGAGGAACGAAAATTGGACCAGAACTGCAATGTCTCAAATGTAAAACGAAAAATGAAAGACATGACTGGTGGCGTGTAGATCCCTAAAAGCTTCTCCTTGGGATGGTTAGCGTCAGTGGCAGCATCACGATAGACAAAAAGAAAAGGCAGAGACAAAATGATGAAGAAACGTTCGAGAATATATGCGCTTCCGGAAATCGATGTGATTTACTGATCAGCTCGGACAAGAGACATGTCGACTAGATGCTAATCCCGAATACCGAACGGGATCAAGTTTTCGAAGTGGAGAGTAGACTTTGAGACTAGCTCGTAGGCCGTGAAAACTGGAACCTTTCCCCCTTCCCATTCAGCAGACGCCGCCCATCACTAAGAATGACTCTTTCGGGCTCCCCCCTTTTGTTGTGATGGCTCCGATACGCCGTAGTTCCGTTTGCCTGCCGATATTTCCCGTTCATTACCAGCCCTGAGAAGGGGAGGAAAAAGCAAAAAGATAAACGCCTCCCAAGATGCACTTTCTGTACGAGGAAAAAATAAGAAAGAATATAGCCAAAGACGTGAAGTAGTCGAGGTCATTCCGACGGTTCGACTTAGTCCAACACCTCCACCCACCCTTCTTTCTCTCCATCCTCTGCAACGATAGCACCGTCACTACCCTGCGCCTTCCTCTCCTTCCGCAAGCCTACCAGAGCGCGGTGCCGAATCTCTCGCTCATCGGCCATCAGGTCCTGCAGCGCGTTCTTGGCGACACTGCTCTCGAACGAGACGTCGTACTGAGCGATCTTGACCCACTGCGTGTGACGCTGGCAGCGCTTCTTCAGGCAGACATCAGGCGGCGCAAGCAGGTCGGGGAGGAGCTCCTGCTTTCTGGCGTCCTCAACGCCACTGCCGTTTATTCCCGTCCCATTGACATGGGCGCCGTCTTCGGCGGCGTCTCGCATCTCGACGTCGTCCTTGTCCTGATCTTCCGGCTCGGCGTCGAGAGTGCCCTGCCGGTAGCAGGCCCTGCCTTTCGGCGTCGCGCGCCAAAGCGCGAACTCGCCTTCGCTCCAGTTAAGACGCGAGTCGTAACCACAGATGTCCTTGGGCTTGACGCCTTCACGTTCCGCCACCACGTTCACCTGTTCCCGTACCATAGAGACGAAGCGCTCACGGTCTTTGAGAAGCTTAAGGCGCTTGGTCAAGTCCTCGGTCTCTTTCTCAATTTCGGCAACGCGAGCAGCATCAGGGCCAGACAAGGGCGCTTCTTGGTTGAAGGTCGGTGATGTAGGGGACGCAGTGGCAGGCGGACTAAGCATGCTGTTACCCAGATCCTTGAAATGATTGACATCTCGAGCTGAAAGTGTCAGTGCTTTAAGGTCGCGAGCAGACACGGTGCCACCACGCGGCCCAGATGGGCCATCTTCCTCTGTGTCCTCGCCGTCGAGGACACCGTCGGTATGATTTGTCTTTCGCCGCTCGCGTCTTGGCTTCTGAGAGTTCGAGGCTGACCCAGCTTGACTGCGCAGGTTTGCGGCGAGTGACTGAAAGAACAGCCTTCCGCACTCATCTGAGCAATACTTGCTTTGCTCGTCTCGTCTTGCTGGACGCCTGCACCCGTCGCGCCGGCACATGCGCTTCCATGTTGTGCGACCTTCGCCCGCCTCTGTACACCTCGGACAGAAATACTTCTCGATCAGGTCACCGTCCGACTCTTTGACATTCACACACTTTCCGTGGTACCAGTCTTGGCAACTTCCATCGCAAGCAATCATCCACGTGTGGTTATCCCCCTTGCGACATATGCAGTATATTCCATCGTCCGAGCCCGATTCATCGTCGTCGTCTTCGTCGGCGGTTTGGTGCGGAGGCGGCGAGGAGTGTGGTGCTGGCGAGCTTCCGGCTACTGGAGTGCCGGTTGCAGACTTTTTAGACCCTTTCGTTTTCGTAGCTTTCGCAGAGGGCGTGGGAGATGGTCTACCTTGGTCGTCATCGACCTTTCGCTTCTTGTTGGCCGATCTTGGGCCGCTGCTACCCTTCTTTTTGACCTTGCTGTCGACGAGTCTTCGCTTCTTCGGCACAGTCGGGCCGGTGGGGGCGGGGTCCATCGTGAGCGTTGTCGATGGTGTTGCAGTAGAAGCCTCCCGGCTCACTCCGCGTAGGCCGTGTTCGTTCCTGGCGCTGGCGACTGCCTTGAGAGTTTCTACTTCGAGAGTGTCACCGCCCTGCTCGGTCTTGAGTGCGGCTTGTGCGGGTGTGGGCTCCCGAGATGTCGCCGGTGGCTCGAGCTTGACTTGCGGAGTAGGTGAATGGGATGGCGCTTGGAAGACGGGTATATCGGCGGGGAAGCTTGATGGTGACGGGGCTCTTATTTGAGCAGTCGTGGGCTCTTCGCGCGCATAATCCGGCTCGCGATTTTGTGCCATAGCATTTGGGGATTCCTCGCCGGCGCCAGACATATCCACTTTTGGCGTGGAGACGATCTGCGACGCGTCGTGTCCGTATAGATTATCCTGAGGCTGTTGTGACTGACTGCTCTGTCTTCTCTCAGGAATACTTTCTAGAGTGTGGATGGGTGGGAGAATATGCGGATTTGACGACATGGATATCAGCGATTGTCTCCGCTGTTCCTCGGGTGACTTCGATCGATGGTGATATTGCTCCAGCGATGGTGAGTGCTGTTCCGGAGGAGCATCAACCGACGGGGGCTCAACAGGTACAGCTAGAGAACCGTAACTACTTGCTCGGCGCGCTTCCGGGTAGTTCCCCGATTGGGACTCTTGTTCATCGTTTGCGGACTGGGGATATGTAGGAGCGTGTGCGAAGCTATTGCGTGGCGACGGATCGCTTTGCGCGAGGCCAGTCAGCGCGTCGGCGGCTTCATAAAGCGCGTTGGAAGCATTCTCGGGTTTGGATGTGTTCGCTGGCGCTGGCGCACCAGAAGTAGGGGCGGGCGGGGCGTGAGTCGCTTCCGAGGATTCGGGTTTCGGGCTTGAAGGTTCAGAGGCGGGATTCAACAGCGCGGAGAGTTTGAAGCTCATGATTGCAGCGGCGCGCAGCAAGAGCAATGGCGACGCGTGTTTGATATTTGCGAGTAGCTTATACAGCTCGAGGGCGCATGGCGGTGTGCTCGCGGTCACAGCTCTCGGGGAATCGGGAGCGCGTAATGGAGATGGCGAAGCGGAGAACGGATGGGGACCGTCGAGAAGGCGCGGCGGGTTGGAGATGATCGGCGGCGAGTCAGTTCCGCGCGCTTTCCCCAGCCCTCGCAAACGGGTCTTGGCGCGATTCCAAATACGTCATAACGCCGTACGCTTCTCTCATATGCTGTGGCACATCGACTTCACTACTGTATTCTAGCTGTACGCTAAGCAGTAAGATACCCCGCTCCGCTCGGATTGATTCCATCTGGCCCGGTGGTTACACGCAACGTCGATCTCTCAATACTTTACTCGGTTCCATTGCTGGCTACCACTACATGTGCGAGGAGGTTGATAATAACATTTCTCAGAAGAGTGCCTTTCCATGATTCCAAACGCCCTACGCCATCCGTGACAGACAAAATTTTGCTCCAGAGAAACCTATTTACTCCTCATCCGTCTCCTGTGGCTCGCCATCTTGTGGTTCTTGTTGTCTCTGCCGTCCCCGCCCTCTACCGGTCCCAGTCTGATCCTCGGAACTGGCTTGTCCGATATTCTTGGACGCTTCATTAGCGCGCGCGTTCTGCAGGCTGCGCTCAATCTTGCGGTCCAGCTCAGCTGTCCTGCTGTCGTGGTACACGGTCTGCACCATGCCCGCCACTCCTCTTTCTCCGATCTCCACCTTTCCCCGCCCGGCGACAACCCACTCTCTAATCTCTTCACCACTCGAGCTATCCGTGATGAGCTTGATGTATCCATCCTTCTTCATTCGGGCAAGTAGTTTCTCCGTTGAGCCAACCGGGGTCGTCTGGTCTGCGTTGGTCCGCTTTAGATATCTCTCGAGCTTCGCTTCCGGCATCCTTCCACCTCCAAGTGTTATGCATGCTACCACAAAAGTGTAAAGTCCGATGTATGCACTCTCCTCAGAAAAGGTAGGAACTTTTGGCGGGGGGATGATGTCCCAGCCTCGATACTTCTCCGGCAAAGTGTTCGTGAGGACCCACGAAGTCGTCGTGGTGTTTTGCCTTTCCGTTCTCTCCGCAGCCTCTGCAGATTTATCAGATACTACAAATCATGAGAAAGACAAGGATAGACCATACTCTGGCGTCCCTTGATGGTGTGGTTTTCCGTCTTTGGTAGCTCCGTCATCTCCATTCCGAATACCGCATTAAGCTTCAAATTTGCCTCGGCAAAGACGTTTTTGAATTGTCTGCCTTGCGAACCCAGCACTGCAATTCTAAATGTCAGCTTCCCGGAATTTCAGGACCGCTACAACGTTTCTACCTTTTGCACTGATATCTGCTCGGCGAATGGGAATCCTGGCATACTCGCATGCCAGTGCCATCCTCACCAGCTTCTTTGCCATTTGTTGTAATTGCTGTTCGCCTTGAGTGGATGGATCGTCATCTTCTACGTCGGACACTGGAGACTCGCGGCGGCGTTGTGTAGGTGTGTGTTCTTCGTCCGAGGCGTCTTCTGCGGCCGGCTGCACAGTATGAGTAAGGGAGCATGCGCAAAGGACGTTTCGTTACTTACTGCGCGCCGTTTGCGCACCAGAGGCATGTTGGCGGCGTGTAGAACTGCGAGCGCAGACTATGGAGTGGAGACAATTTGACGCGGGTCGCGGGAAGACGCGTCGCGTCGTTTGTCGCAAAAGGCAGGAGCGGCCACGACTATTCGGGCGGCGGGGTCCGGAGATCAGGTTCTGGCGCTGACAAGGGCAAGTACATCATGGATCGTCGAACCACCGGCCACAGAGCTCCCCACATCTTCACCCCCGGATCTCTGGCCACCTCCTCAGCAACCGAATCGCTCAGTAGAAGCCTCCGACAATGTCGCTCAACTTGACTGCTCGAAATCTCTCACGACTACGCACTCTCCGTGGCCTTACTCAGGCACGCAAACCATCTTCTACTCTGCTCCGCGCCGCACCCGCATCTCAGTCCATTCGCTACAACTCCGCGCGCACGCCCTCGCGTAACTCGAATGATGACCTTTTGGAGCTTGAGAGCCTCCTGGATAAGGGCCGCAGCTACTCGTCCCGCCACAAATCCCGGGCCGCGGAGGAGCACGACTTCGACCATGTAAACCCGCTTGACCCGATTGCCGTCCACCGCGCCGAAGCCGCCCGTCGTGCATACTACTCCAGGCGTCGAAACTATGCCGCATTAGGATGTCTGATTAGCATCCTCGTTCCTATTGTGGTTGTTTACAACATCGACTTGGAAGAATTCCAGAAGAAAATCTCGGAGAGGACGGATACGCCGTCGAACGTGGCTCAGGAATTCCAAGGGAAGAAGGTTGTGCTTGCGCCCGGTAGTGAAAAGCTTCGGGCAATAGGCGACGAAGTCATTGAATTAGTAGAGACGGGGACAAGCAGCGTGCCGGTTTTCCCTAAAACCATCAGGCTACCCACAGCAGACGGCGATGCTGGCGCATCGAAGGCAGAGAAGGACACCGAGTATACGCTACTTGGACTTGGTATCCGAACTGTATCGTTCCTGAACATACAGGTTTACGTCGTCGGATTGTACGTCGAGACTTCGGCACTGCCCAGATTGCAGGCTGCGCTCATCAAGGAGGTCAACCCCATGGCTTCTGCTCTGATTCCCGGGGAAAAGGACCAACTTCGCAAGAGTCTCGTGGATCCGGCAGACTCGAACGCTATTTGGGATTCTTTGTTGAGAAATCCTCAATTGAGGGTTAACATGGCCTTCCGTATCGTTCCTACCCGCGACACCAATTTTGCGCATTTGCGCGATGGACTGGTGCGTGGAATCACCAAGCGCATGCAGGAAGCAAATATTGCCGCACAGCAGGCAAAAACTGAGCCTGAATTCAACGACGAGGCCTTTGGCCAGGCAATGAAGGATTTCAAGGCACTGTTCAACTCGCGTGGAAAGGCTGGCAAGGGGTCAGTGTTGCTGCTCAGGAGAGATGCTAAGGGCGCCCTCGAGATGTTCTACCAGGCCACCAGTGGTAAGAATGGAGGAAAGATGGGACCGCTGGAAACACTGGGCACTGTGAATGATGAGAGGCTGACCAGGCTATCGTGGCTGCTGTATCTGGGCGGCAAGAATGTGAGCAGCGAGGATGCAAGGAAGAGTGTCGTTGATGGCTGTCTCGATCTAGTGGAGCGGCCTATTGGAACGGTTGAGACGAGAGTAGAATGAGAACTCAAGCGGGGCATCGAAAGAACGGCGTTTATGGTCAAGGCCGGGGTTATTGTGAGTGACATATCCACTCCATCTATGTACATTAACTGTTTCGCGAGACAATTTGGCTTTCCCACAGCTTCTAATTATCGGCTTTGGGGCTCTCTCATATCTTGCAGCAATGAATAATTGCCAGCAATGTCTTCGTCCGGGTTGATTTTCGATTCATGGATGAGGTTCAAGAGGGCACAACATGCTTGCCGCTGGTCTATCGTGATACACCATGCAAAACTGATCACGATGCCCGCTTCCCTCAAGCAACATTCATTAATCTAAGCACAGCTTTACCTGAGAGATATCAGGCCGCCCACACATCCCTCCATGACAGAATATTGGGTTCTTTTGATGTTCATAAGCTTTCATCCCATACCTGATTGGGCGCTTCCGCCGTCACATTTAACCTTGTCTCAATCTTCCTCCATCCACCACAAACTTTCGCGGCCCTACCATGCACTGGCGTAATTCCCGCCGCTTTTACGCAGCATGGTGGCCAAACGAGTGGGTAAGCACGACATGACAACTGCGGAAGGCTGCAGCAGTTGCTGACAGACAATCCAAACGAAGAGCGTGGACGAGTTGGTTCCGCAGAGCGCCTAAATCGATTGTGACTCGCAGCCTTACATGCAACGATCCAGATTTTGAAGGGTCACACAGTCTGCAAAGGCTATCACCTGCCCCTGCACCGACTGGGCAGTTGATGAGCGCCCAGAAAAAAGTAATGTGCCTGACAAGCTTGAATGAGCCGCAGAAGAAGCAAAAAACGCAAGGGACGAAAGAGATGGCCTCATCCCCCTTTCCATTTCACACCGCAACGGCATTTCGCTATCTGAAACGAGAAGAGATCAAACGCAAACACGTTCGTGCGCGCGCAAGCGTGGGCAAATTTTAAAGTTAGGGGGATGTGAGGCGCGAGAGAGCTTGTGCACGGGTGGCGGTCTAAAGTTTATGTGAGCGACATCAGAACGTCGCTTGAGAGGAAACAACCGCGCGCCAGACCGTGGTCGTACCAATTGGCGGAGAACAATCGCATTGTCGTTTCGTGCGGGTGGGCAATCGCATTTCTGTCGTCTTCACATGTAGTACATATAAAGTTGTGCCCCCCAATGATCCCGGGGTCCGTTGTTTAGCGTTTTGCAGATCAGACGTAGAGTGTGCGAGGAGCGAGTGACATGCAGCTCGGAGGTGCCTGAAGGCCGGGTCGGGTCAGGCAATCCTCGGCGCCGAGTTGTTTCAAGCGTACAACGTCGAACAAACGCAGAAAGAGAAACAAATACATGAGCTGAGCTGCAAGGTTGAAATATGGATATTGGAGGGCTATTTGTGCAATGGGAGCACACAATGCGTCCAGCGGGCCGGAGCTGTCAGTTACCGAAATTTCCAGAATGATGGCCGTACCGCACTGCTGCGGGAGCAAAATCTGCAGGCACGCGAGCGAAGTGCCGCCATAGTCCGTGTAGGCTCAATTGATTGCACAGTCAAGTACCAATTCACAGGACACTAAGCAGAATTTGCAGATTGTAAAAAAAGGCCGATTAAGCCTCAAAACTTCATTCCAACTATCCACACATCCCCTTTCGCGTGAGACCCGCCGCGCGTTTCAAAAACATGGATATTGTACGACGGCGCCCTCCGCCCGTTCAAGAAATTAGAAGCTGTACAATAGAACGGTTGTCCCAGCCCCAAAAAGTTTGTATCCCGAGAAGTGCAAAAATGATACCCCGCGCCTCATGATGCAAGAATAAGCCATAGCCTTTTCAGCCAATGGTGTCCCCGGATTAGGGGGATCATTGACGGAAGGCTTTAGTTGGAAAAGATGACTTAATGCATTTACAGGAAGAAAGCGGCGATGGCACCAACACCGGCGAACGCACCAGCAGCGTTCATAGCGTTGGCAGCGCCGGTGTAAGAGGGAGGAGTGGCAACGGGGGTGCCAGCAGGGCTGGTGGGGGTGACCGGGACACTGCAGCTTGTTAGCATCCGAGTTCCTGATGGTTGAGAGCATGGCAACTTACCCAGGGGTGCCGGCAACGGGGGAGGAAGCGTAGGGGCCACCAGTGGGGTACGGGACGTAGCCAGTACCAGCCGGGGCGGAAGAAGGAACACCTGGGGTAATGTAAACAGTGCTGGTCGAGATGATGGGTTCACAGGTGTTAGTAGACGAACCGGCGGCCGGAGCGCTCGGGCTAGGGACAGAGCCCTCGACGCCAGAGGAAGCGGGGGCGGAGGGAGCGCCGTAGGCGGGGGTACCAGCCGGGGGAGCACCGCCCTCAGGAGTGCCGGCAGCCGGGGCCGAGGGAGTACCAGCGGGAGCGCCGGGGGTCTCGGTGGCAGTGACCGGGCAGATGGTGGTCGAGATGGCGACGGTCTGGGTGACAACGCCCTCAGAGCCAGAGGAGACGATGGTCGAGTAGATGGTCGAGGTCGACGACTGGGCCGGGGCAGAGGGGGCGGAGGTCACGCCCTCAACCTCAGAGGAGGCGGGGACGGAAGCCTCGGGGGTGCCGTAGGCCGGGGCCGAGGGGACGGCGGTGGCGGCGGAGCTGGCCGGGCAGTTGGTGACCTCGGGGCCGCAGGAGGTGATGGTGACCTCCTCGGTCTGGTAGACGGTCTTGTCGGGGTTGGGGGCGGCCAGGGCGGCGGCGCCGAAGATAGCAGCAACGGTGAAGGCCTTCATTTTGACGGTGGAAGTTGGTTGGAAAGAAACGGTAAGGTGGGCGCTCGATTGGTGGAAGAGAGTGAAGTTCTCGAAAGAATGGACGACCGAAGTCAAGAGTTGATTATTGTCGTAGGACTGTGAGCTTGGAGCGTGGAGAGGAAAGAGAGACTTCCAGCGGACGGCGCAGAGCTTGTATATGTGGGCGGGAGATTACTGAGAGCCGGTAGCGCGGACCGTCAGCGGTGCTAGGCCGCCGCCCAGCAGATCGCCGAAGGGCACAGGCAGTGGGCTGTTCCCCTGGCGCCAGCCTGAACTGAGCAGGTCGTCCGCCAGGGCCCCCTCGTATCGGACCTGTCACCCCGGTCCCGCCGGGGCCAACAGCGGCAGGGCCAGCGGTCCGCCCAGCGCCTGTCGACGCCGCCATCGGCCGTCGTGTGAGCATGAGAAACAACGGGCGCCAGCGGGAGGGGCTCTGCGCGCTCACTGGCTCAGGGGCGCCGGGACGCCGTACAGACGCCGCGCGACGGGTTGCCGCTGGCGCGGCCGGGGCGCGCTGATTCGCCGCGTGCATCGGGTTCCTGCATGGCTGTGGGCTGCGTGGAGGGCGGTGACGGCGCTACGCATCGGGGCATAGCGTCAGGGGCAGCGCTTGGCGGGTGTTGCTTGTTTCTCACTGCAGGCGAATGTCGGCCCCCAGCGCCCGGTTAATGCTGATGCTCGCCGTGCTCCACGCCGCTCTTCCTCGCGCAGCCGCCGGCGCCCATCCCACTCGCCGGCTTTTTTACGCTTATTTCCCTCCGCAGGGCGTGCGTTGGCGGCGGCGCCAACGCTGCGTTTCACCATCGGTGGAGATCTTCATATAAACTGGGGCCGCGCAAGGCTCAGCGCCCCGTCAGCTGCCTGTGGCCTAGCCCGTCGGCCATGTGCGCGTCCATGGAAAAAACGCTTCGAAACAGCGTCATCGAGCCTTGCGTGCTCGCCCTGGCCGCCGCGAAGCCCGCCAGTGCTCGCCGTCAGTGGCGCTGCCCGCGAGCAATTGGGCGCCGCTGCGCCGTGCGCTGACTCGCGCCCGTCGTCCACGCCGCCTTCATTTCCCGCCGGCGAATGGCTCCGTCCAAAGGCGGGGGTCCTATCGATATGGCGGCCGCGCCGCACCAGCAGCCACAATTCGAGAATCCCGGAAGTGTTTCCCTCTCCTGACTCCTTACTCTGCACCCCAGTCGCTGCGCTCCTTGCGTATGACTCTGGCCGCCGAGTAGGGCCGGGATGATGTTTGCTCAGTGACGCTTCCAGTAGCAATGTCCGGCGTGCCCTCTGCGCCTCAATTTCAGCCATAACCGTTCAAGCAGCCACGCGCTTGGCCACGCGCCGGCCAGTGTTGGCAGTCGATCCATCCGGCCTACTGTCCAGCTTCGCCGAGATGAGCAATGATTTCATTCACCGACCGCATTCTGTTCTTGCCGGCGAACATCACTTCTTGCGCGAGGAAAGTGCTGTTGAAGATTGCGGGAGAATGGCGGGATGCACGCCATTGCACGGTGACGCGTTCTGGTTGCAGATTGCTGCCCGCATGAATCGGGTGCACCGTGTTTTGCGGGATGGGCGCTCGCCTTCCCCCATCGACCTTCTTCAAACCATTTCCACCTTCACGTCCCTCTTCGCGTAGGCCTCGCTACTCTCACTCTCCCCCAAGGACCTTTTCTCGATCCTGCCTCTGCCGAGTGCATTTAAGATTCTGCTTGGCAACCCGCCTCAAACGCCACACGTCCCAACGCCGAAATGACACGGGCTTCCGCGATACGAACGAACCGCGATACCAGAGCCTCAGCGTGCTCGGGGCCAGTCTAGCCGAACCGATGGAGTCAAGCCGCGCCGACGGCTGCTGGTGCAGCATTGCTTAGCCACCGCGCAACGCTTCAGCACGACCTACAACGACAATCGCATCATCGTGAAATTGTTTTTCAAAAACGGACGACAACGGCCTTCACCGCTATATGGATGTGTTTCAGGTTCGACGCCAAGATTGCAGCAATATATTCACGGGCCAGACCGGTCATGGATCTCGCCTATTACGACTCAATGAAATTTACGCACTCTAACCTACTTTCACTCTCACCTATAAACAACGCAGAGTCCTCCAACGCGCGCATGGTGCCTCTGTGGAGCAGAACAATGCGCGCCGTTTTTGTGAAGAGCTATTCGTTGGCATGGTCGGTTGTCGGCAGCTCAGGCCAAACACCAGCCAAGGGTTTAGGCTCTGCCAAGCATCGCAGCAGTTGTCGAAGATATGATTCTTTCGAGCAATCATTCTCACTCATTGTCTGTGGTCCAGATTAACGTTGTGCACAGGAAAACTAGTGTGCGGAGACAATCTCGTATCTAAGCGGCGACGCTTCGTATTGCGGCAGCTAGAGTCCTCTTCACGGTTGACCCGCCGATACGAGGCGATCCCCTCCTCACGAACTTTATCGTGAATCCCCTTCGGTACGGACGATCCTCGTATACAGACTCCACGGATCAGATGCGGTACGGGAGATCAATGTGGACGGCGCACCGTGAAGCAGGGGCGCGATTTCAGTATAAAAAGACGATGTTTCTGCCAGCATGGTGGAGTTTCCGTCCGATGGACTTTCTCGAGAGGCGTCGCCGAAACCGGGATGTTACTACGTTGGATTTTTGCCAAGATCCCGGGAAAGGAACTCGTTTTTAACTTCTATTACGTGCAGGTCATGCGCATCACTATGAGCAAAAGCGGAGCATTTCTTGAAAATGGAACCCTTCAAACCCAACTTTCGAGGCCCTTTGAATCCACCTACAAGAGTTGACAGGGAGCGATTTTCCTTGATTCGCCACTATCCATGCTTGTGCGAAATAGGGGAGGTGCTCTATGAACATCACCCACAGGCTGCACTGCATAAAAGGGGAAGCCAAAGCTTTACCGAAGGGGCGAGACCGTCAGAATGATCCTCCCATCTCAGACGCCTGATCCTCACGCGGATCTTCCACATCCCCGAAACTCCACGGCTGATGAGTGAACGCCTCATGTTCCCTCGTCCTTCTGTTTTTCTTGGCGACGAGTTCTGCGCTCAACATTCCAGTATTGCTTCTTTGGGATGTAGTGATCTATTGACTGCTATGTATAGTAACCGAAACCCACCTTTCCAGACGCGGTCGGACCTGCAAATCACAACCCCACGGGCGGGAGAACGTCTGGAGCAAAGAGCAATCGCATCATCGCCTTACAAAAAACCTCTCTTATCATCCTTGTTCCTAGTGGCGGCGCTTATCCACATCTCGACTGCACGTGCGATAGCGGGTAACCGACGTCACGTTTTCGGTTGATCGTTATTTACCCGCGCCGCCAAGCGCGTCGACCGGTGTGCTTAGATCCATTTTCGCCCTTGTTCAACAACACGAGCTCGACGCGCGTCTCTATCGTCTTGTCGCACCTGCACCAATACTCGGCCTGCACAGCCGCTGCCCGCGGCATCCTTTTCAGCTCTCGCAGTCATCTCCACAAGGAAAGGATTGCTGCGCTGAGCTGCGCCGTTCGGATCGCGCTTTCCAGTACCCTGGGTGCGGCCAAGCGTTCGGTACGCCGAGTCTTCCGAACAACACTCTTTGGGGAAATGGAGCTCGGGTCCATGCTCGCACGGAGCTGTCTTTTCGAATGGTCTGGCCCCCCGCGCAGGATTCAAACCATTGGCGGCTGTCTGCATGTCAATAAACATGCAATACACCATTTCAATCGGCGACGGGGATGTTTCATCGAGGGTGATTGGTGGCAGCGGATATTTGCGGCTGACGCACCCTCCCGCACCGTGCTTCTCAAGGGAGAAGGTGTCCCAGGATGTGGCTGCCGTAAGCCCGAAATGCCTGTGCTTTCGCAGAACGCCTGATGAGTGCGTTGGATAATGTTTCGGATAGTAGCCTTCATGACCGCCTTGACCTGTTTCCAGAAGCGCTTTGGGCCTGTGCTATCGTGGCAGATAGCTGTGGCGGAGGCGCGACCAGTGCTGGGAGCGAAAAGTGAGCATTGCGGGCTCCTCGGGCGTCGCAGGCTTGAGACGGTGGCTACTTACGCCTTGGCGTCTCGTCCTTGGTCGGCTTGCCAAAGCTTCGCTGCTGTCGGCTGCTGGAATGCTTCAAGATGTGTTGTCAATGATGGACAGTCCTGTCCTGAAATGCATGCCGTGCTGGCCCGCCCTCACTATGCCGGTGCTGCTGACCCGGTCCTTCCCATCCACTGTAAATGTGGAAGCTCAGCATCTAAATCACTTGATGATATCATAGTCAACAAGTGCTTTCCGTCAAGGGTACTTCGGGCCATCCCTCAGCCAAAACAAGCGCAGGCGGCCAGTCTTGTTGTTGGACTTTCCGGAGGTTGGCAAGCACATGTTCGGCTACAGGAATGCAATTCAGGGCCATACTGGACTTGTCGAATATGTAGATTGAGGTTTTGTATTGAATTGGGGCCGACAACAGCGCTCGCCGTTCTCGTGAAGGTCAATCGAGCTTGGATCCCTCCCAGATGACTCTCGTGGAAGACATATTGATATCATGTCGCGTGATAAAAACGCACTCGAACCATGGATGTGATTGTCTCTTTATAAATTAAAATTAGTCGACTAATTTTTCACTCGAGGATGCACACTTGCAGTGCATAGCAATAGCACTGAAAGAACCAAGACGAGAAACTGGGCGGTCTTGTTGCCGACCTGTTTGACCTTGTTGGAAGGGACGTAGAATACGAAGACGCGAAGTGTCAACGCGGCTCATCACTCTTGCGTCTTAGTGATTAGCACAACAAGGCACGATCACAACATTGCATCGTGTAGCAAGTATAGCGAACAGTAAGAAATGAGGGTACTGGAGAACGCAATACTCGCTAATCCTAACCAAGTCTAATGTTTAGATGAAGTAACGGGACCAACAGCAGTGTCGCGACCAGTAGATCGATCCATCAACCCGGCACATAGAGTGTGCTTGGTATGCTGGTGGATGACCCCGCAGCCGAGTCCACTCATGCAGAGGCTTTATGGAGACAATCACCCCTATCTTTCACGGGGCCAAGACAGAGACCAGGGAGCGTGTAAGAACGCTCATAATCTTCAAATAGAACTGAAAACAAGGAACAGCACTTGAACCAACAGCAACTTTCAAAGATTAAAGTCGCGTTCTCTGCATCGCACATTTGCGAGAACTGTGGTGGCCGGTTCTTCCTCAGTTCATATACTGCTCGCTCCAGCCACTCCTCAGATTCCATGCGTGCGTAGTGCAGTAGCCACAGCACTACATGACAGCATATTTCAATTTCTTCCAACAGTGCTGATAATGTGCATTATGGACCGGATTCGATGGCTGTCCAGATGCTGCAGCAAAGCACGAGGCGCGGGAAAAGTGCGGAACGTTGTGGGCACGATCGTAGATGAACGTTTGCCATGAGTTTCTGATGCGCCAGTGGTCGTCCTAGTGGAGCTAGAACTTTAGATTGATACTGCGAGAACACCTTATCAGAAACATCAGCCCGCTAGAGGTTTGTTCTGACCGATCCTTAATCATCGTGATCTGTTCCGCAATGATCGTCTTCCAACATCTGCAGACTTTAGCAGCAGAAGGGTGACTTTGAGAAGAGAAATGATTTGCGACCAGTGGCTCACTCATATAATATAGCGCGGCCTATATAGTCAAAGTAAGCGAGGGACAAGGACGGAGGTTACTGTGCTCAGACCAACCGCTCGCATAGCTATAGCGGGGATGTCAGAAACGTCTGGCGTAACATCAAGCATAACCAAAGCCGCTTGAAAACGACCATCACAATGTGCGTCGAAATATCTGAGTTGCGATCGTTCGACAGTACTGATCGACGCCATGCTAAGGTTTTCCAGATTATACTAAGCCGTGTGTAATTTAGAACGAGTGGAATCAATAGTCGACTCTGTATAAACAAGCACGGACATGTAATGCTCGACATGGTTAGCACCTCAGACGTTTCTTAACGTGCCAGATGAGGGCAAATCTTGCGTCGGTGAACCTAGAAATCATTCAAATCTCCATTGGCCCTTTACCATTTGTTTTCTGGGACGCTAGCTCAACGAAAACACTCAGCGACCAACACTGTCCGCAAGCCGCCTTGATCGATTACACCTGTTCAAGGTAGCGGGGTCGTTGGCCGTGTTAATGGCTGGCATTCGGCAGGGTGGACAACAGTTTTCGAACGGCACACGGCAAATGCAATCTGACTTTGAACGTTGAAAGAGAATTCAAGCATGAAATCATTTGCTTGGCTGAAATCTTTTCCATTCACCCATGGTCCGTAAGTCTGAAAAGCCATTATTTTTGTTGGCTCACAGGAAATAATCAGATGACTCCGTGACCAAACGTCGTGAAATGCAGAAAATCGACCTCCCCATACGCGCTTCCTTGACCACCCGGTCTCCTTTTTGAACAATCTTACTCCTGAGCGGCGAACTCAGCAGGAGCCTCCTGGCCCTCCTGCTCGGCCTGCTCGGCCAGCCTCTGCTGCTCAGCGGCCTGCTGAGCGGCAATAGCCTTGGCGCCGTAGTCCTGGGACATGGGCTGGACGATAGGCTGCTCCTCCTTGGGCTCGATGATGGTGACGGAGTCAGGGAGAGACTTCTGGGGGCCGGCCTTGCCCTCGGGGTCAGAGCCGCGCATGATCTTGACCTTGATACCAAGGACACCCTGGCGGAGAAGGACGTGGCGGGTGGCGGTGTCGATGAAGTCCTGGGCGGGCTGGCCGGAGTGGATCATGAAGCCGTCCTGCATTTTGTTAGAAAAGTGATGCCAGTGACTCCAAGTTGGCTTAAACGTACAGTGAACTTCATGGACTTGGCACGGGCGGCCCTGAGCTTGCCGGAGACGACAACCTCGCAACCCTTGGCGCCAGACTCCATGATGAAGCGCAGGACACCGTAGCATGCCCTCCTGACGGCAAGACCGTTGAGGAGCTTGTACCTCAGGGACTCGCACTGAGCGACAGCGGACAGACCACGGTTGGAGACCTTGGCGGCGTAGAGGGAGACGGAGTTCTCGGGGAACTTGAAGCGCTTCTGGATGAGGGAGGTGAGCTCGCGGATGCGGCGACCCTGCTCACCAAGAACCTCCTGGGTGTGGGTGGCGCGGATGATGATGTCGGTGACGGTGGGCGTGACGCGGACCTCGACGCCGGAGTAACCCTCCTCAGCGAGCTCGCGCTGGAAGAACTCGTTCAGCTCGGCGTAGAAGACACCATCTGTACCGCTGCTTGTCAGCATCGATTGCCCAGCCGCCAATTAATGTGTCGATGATTCCAACGCCCCGCGCACACACGGGTGCGCCCAGCAGTCGAATTCCTTGCGCACGCCAGCGCGCCATTTCCTCCATCCGGCAAAAGCAATCAACGAGCGAACGAAATTGGGAGCGTACCAGCGACGAACTTTCTCCTCTTGGAACTGTGGAATCGTTAGCGAGAGCGTTGGTGGTGGCGGCGGGCGTGCAGCAACATACATCTGAGCACCAGCGGCGGCGGCCATTTTGACTGTATGGACTGAGGATGATTCTACACCTGGGGGTAGAATCTAGGCTATGGGGGTCGGTCGGGTTGTCGTCCGTAGGTGGAGAGTCGCGGCGTCGAGGTTCACAAAACCAATTTTGGGCGGAGGTTAGAATGCTGGTGTGCGAGCAGCCGATGGTCAGTGCGCGCGCTTGCCATACCGTGCCGAGGATTACCCATTTGGAGCTTCCACAAACTCGTTGCCGCAAGATCCAGATCTAATGCGCAGCCCCGCGAGTGCAACACATGTGGTCGCAAATGGAATTAGCGAATGATGCGCCGTGAGCGCCATCTTGCTCGCGTGAGCTACCTCATCGTCGCTGCGGCTTCTTTATTTGCATGTGTGATGGCCACGTCCTAGGCCGTACGTGTGACCGGTCTGGAAAGGGCAAGCCGGCCAGGACTAGTGGGCGCGCGCCCAGCGCAGTTTGCACTGTTTGCCCAAGGCCCGCGTCACAAGGGGCCGTATCGATATCACAGGTCGGCGCCGCGTCGAGTCTTGGCCCGACGAGCGCGGGCTATGCTGTCATTTGCCCGCTTCCAACCATCACCCCGGACTGCTCTTGAGGCGAAGAACCGCGCCATACCTCGACTGCTGCAGGCTGACACTTATCGTTACGAAGCTCCACGCCAGACTCTCCCGCACCCTCGTTTCTTTGACAAGCTCAGCGCCCATACCGCCCTGCTTGTTCATGTAGTGGGGCTACCGCCTTTTGCACTCCCACCATGGACAGCAGAATCCGCGTCTCCAAGGTATGTCGACAGCCCCCGCATCCTCGGCATGTGCTAATCGTAGCTCAGGTCGACAATGTCGCTTGTTGGCGGGTGGGCCGCGGCATCGACGGGACACTCCACTTGCAGCTGCATCACCTCGTTTTCAGATACCATGGCCCGGGCCAACCCGCTGACGGCTCCGCAGCCGCACCCGCCCAGCGACCCAAGGAGATGTGGGTTGCGTATCCTATGATCTCGCGCTGTTCATACCGACCATCACCGTTGATGCACAGCCCGCCCGCAATCCGCGTGCAGTGCCGCGACTTCACCTTTTTCTCCCTCCATTTCCGCAAAGAATCAGATGCGCGCGATGTCTACGATACCATAAGGTGCCTTACTTGCAAAGTTGGAAATGTGGAGAAGCTGTACGCCTTCTCTTTCAGGTCGCCCGAGCCTGAGAGAGCCATCGGCGGGTGGAAGATCTACGACCCCAGGCAGGAATTCAAGCGTCTGGGTATCAGCGCAAAGGACACGGACAAAGGGTGGAGGATAACAGATATCAATCACGACTACCAGGCAAGAGGCATCTAAACGGCTTGTTACGGTGCTGGAGAACTGATGTTGCTACAGTATTCCCCGACTTATCCTTCAGTGCTGGCGGTACCCTCTGTCATTTCGGACATGACGTTAAAATACGCCCGAGACTTCCGTTCGCGAGCGAGAATACCAGCCCTGGTGTACCTGCATCCGATAAACAACTGTTCTATCACGAGAAGTTCTCAGCCTCTGCCGGGACTCCAGCGTAAACGCAACCCTCAAGACGAGAAGCTGATCGCTGCTATCTTCGCGACATCGAGACCAAATGGCGAAGTCTGGCAATCTGACTCCCTCCAACCCTCACCTACGTCTACACCAAAGCCGTCAGGTAGCCCGGAACCAAGCACCGACAATCTCCCAGCCACCAGCGGTGAGAGTTCATTCGTGGTAGCTGCGGAGGACGAGATGTTATCGAATGCTACTCAACAGCCCATTAGCGTTGGACGAATGTATGGCGCACAACAGAAGAACTTGATTGTGGATGCCCGGCCAAGGCTAAACGCGACGGTCAACTCTGCAATTGGGAAAGGTTCTGAAGATATGGCTCATTACGGAGCGGCTACAAAGGCGTATCTGGGCATTGCTAACATTCACGTAATGCGCAACTCGCTCAACAAGATCGTGGATGCCTTGAAGCACGCCGACGTGTCGACTGTGCCACCAAACCGAGAACAACTGGCTAGGAGTGGATGGCTGGAGCACATTATCGGGATCATGGATGGAGCGAGGATATGCACAAAGGCAATTGCTATCGATCATTCTCATGTCCTTATCCACTGCTCAGACGGCTGGGATCGCACGAGCCAGCTTAGTGCACTGGCTCAGCTGTGCTTGGACCCGTATTATCGTACGTTGGAGGGTTTCATTGTCCTGGTCGAGAAGGACTGGCTTTCCTTTGGGCATCAGTTCCGGCAGCGCTCTGGCCTTTTGAACAGCGATAAATGGTTCGAGATCGAAAATGAGCGCATTGGAGGCAGCGACGCTGGCACCCCTGGCGCAGGAGGAGCCAATGCATTCGAGAATGCCCTACTGAGCGCCAAAGGGTTCTTTGGCAATAAGAAAAATGACAGTAGGGAGTCGCTGGCTGAATCGGAGGGCGACGTCAGAGTCGACTCTCCAAGCCCGAGGTCGAATGGATCCAAACCTCCGGACAAGGTTCAGGTCACCAAGACGGATGAAGTCAGCCCTGTATTCCATCAATTCTTGGATGCAACCTACCAGCTCCTCTACCAGAATCCAACGCGGTTCGAATTCAACGAGCGTTTCTTGAGGCGCTTGCTCTACCATGTCTACTCTTGCCAATATGGCACGTTTCTTTTCGACAACGAGAAAGAACGTGTCGACTACAAAGCTTACGAGCGGACCCAAAGCGTGTGGGACTTCTTCCTTGCTCGCAAGAAAATGTTCTTGAACGACAAGTACGATCCGGAGGTGGATGATCGGGTCCGGGGCAAGGAGCGCATCTTCTTACCCGATATTACGAAAGTAAGGTGGTGGGCAGAGGCTTTTGGCCGCAAGGATGAAGAACTCAATGGCACCGGACCTGTGCTCCCGCCACAGAGTGCCCCAGTTCTATACGGAGTCGAGAGTGCGAACCCGGCGACGGGGGCGACGGTAAGACAGGAGCTTAGCGCCAACGAGAGCTCGTTTAACGGAGAGCCCGAAATGTCGGCAAGCTTTTCGAACTTGTCGATAGGACGAGCCAGCCCGACTCCGAGTCGCAGCCCGAGCAGGGGCCCCAGCCCTAGCAGAGGCCCTAGTCCTGGCGCTGGTCCTGGTCCTGGTCCTGGCCGGGAAGCGACGCTGAGCGCAGTTGCACCGAAGCAAATGGAGCTTGGAGCACATTCTCACAGGGACGCAGCAGCAGCTCTGCATACGATGCAATGAACGGTTTAGAGCAAGGAGTTTCGGGGTTCGGAGGCATGGTTGGCGCCTATGGGTACCGTGTGGTGCTTGTCTATTTCAAAGCGTTGGTTTTTTGTTTGGCTTGGAGGCCACATACAAGACTCACTCAATTCAGCATTTCTGTGTTAGCAATTTTGACGTCCTATGGGCTTTTTGTCTTGTTCTCGTTTCCTTGCACTTGCATTAAATAGCGCCGAGATGCAGCCATGACCCTTGCAACCAGCTGTAAGACGCAGCTGAACGTCTCTATCCACTACGTCACTCACGGCTCGACCTCCGTCGGGTCTCAACGCGTGAGTTGGGGCTGTGCTGCATTTGATCATCAATCAGAGTAGACCAAAACAGAACCTGCGATGCACGTACCTGCAGGCCGCCTTCCGCGGATCTTCAACGCCAATGCCGTGCTTCCGCTCGCTGTCAGGTTTTAGTCGCTTTAGGCTTACAATAAGTCCATGACCGCTTCCCTCACGTTTCCACCTCTCTTCTCTTCCACCAAGCCTGTCGACCTCCAAACTCGCACGTGATGGACAAGTACCTCAGCAGAGCAAAGTCCAAACTCCAGGACAAGCTTCAACCCTTTCTCAATGACTCCTCGGACAGCCAACACCACCACGGACCTCCGCCCATACCGCCGAAACCTCTGATCCCGCTCACGTCCCAGCAAACAGACCGCCCCTCATCCATCACCCGCGTCACGCCTCTAGACGTCCTGCGCTACCGCTACCAGCACGGCGCCAACCTGGGTTCCATCTATGTGCTCGAGAAATGGTTGTTCCCCGGTATGTTCCCCGGGTCGTGCTCCGGGCACGGAAAGAGCAGTGAGCTGGCGGCGGTGAAGGCGAACGTCGAGGAGTTGGGCATGGACGGAGCGAGGGAAAAGTTTGAGAGGCACTGGGCAAACGCAGTGACGGATGCAGACCTGGACTGGTTGGTCGGAAAAGCGAAATGTGAGTTTCTTTCCATTACTCGTTGTCTTTCCTCCGCTGCAAATCTGCATTTACGAGCAACCAATTTGATGCACTCAATTTTCTTTACTTTCTCCATCTCTTTCAGCGTTCCACAATGACCTATATGCAACGGAGGTCCCCACGCTAATACCGTTCCACCAGGCAACACCATCCGCCTGCCCATCGGCTACTTCACCCTCGGGCCCGCCTTCCTCGACTCGCCATCAGACCCGTTCCACCACTACAGCCCCATCTACGCCAACGCCTGGGCGTCCGTCCGCAAGCTGGTCTCGCGGCTGCGGGCGCGCGGCATCGGCACGCTGCTGGACCTGCACGGCCTGCCGGGCGGGGCGAACGGGTGCGACCACAGCGGCACCGACACGGGGCGCGCCGAGCACTGGCGGTCGGGCGCGTGCCGGGCGCACTCGACGCGCGCGCTGGCGTGGATCGCCGAGCAGGTGCGCGACGACACGGCGCTGCGCGAGGGCGTCGTCGGCCTGCAGCTCGTCAACGAGGCCGAGTGGGGCGCAAAGGGCCTGTGGGCGTGGTACGACGGCGTCGTGCGCGCCGTCGCGGCCGTCGACCCGGCGCTGCCGCTGTACGTGAGCGACGCGTGGGATCTGGGCAAGGCGGTCGACTGGGCGGCTGGCGCGAACAAGGTCGGCGTCGGGGCCAGGGTCGCGCCGGTGGTGGTGGATACGCATCTGTACTGGTGCTTTGCGGATAAGCACAAGAAAATGAGCCCGGAGGAGGTGCTGCGGGACGCGAGGGGGAAGCTGGCGCAGCTGGACGCGAAGGAGGGGGATGTGCTGAAGAACGGCGCCGTGGCGGCGGTGGTGGGGGAGTACAGCTGCGTCTTGAGCGAGGATACGTGGAAGAAGGGGGGGCAGCAGAAGAGCAGGGATGAGTGGGTGAGGGAGTTCGGACAGGCGCTAAGCGGGCGGCTCCAGCAAAAGGCCATGGGCAGTCACTTTTGGACGTACAAGATGTCGTGGATGCCTGGAGGCGAATGGGGCTTCAAGGCGTGCACGGAGAAGGGCGCTATAACGCCGCATTGGACGCTGACCATGTCTGCGGAAGACGTCCATCAGAGGCTCGAGGTGGCGCAGGCGCAGAAAGACGAGCGATTTGGGAAGACGTTTGCACAGCATTGCGAGTACTGGGACAAAACTTCTCCAGGAACGCCGTTCGAGCACTGGCGTTACGAGCAGGGATGGAAGCAGGGCTTCGATGATGCCGCTGCCTTCTTTGGTATGCGTGTTAATGGCGCATATGGCGATTTGGCGACTTTGGGAGAGGGTGGTGCAGGTGGGGGGATTGGCGGTGACAAGATTGGGAATTTGGAGGTTTGGGTGCGGAGGAGGTTGATCGAGAGTGGTATGGGTGGCCCATATGTGTGGGAGTATGAGCAGGGTCTGAGGAAAGGCGTCGGTGAGTTCTGTGAGCTTGCAGGTGGCCTGTAAAGGCTTCTCTGAAAGATCTGTCACAGTCTCGAGAATCAATATGGCCCATGGTGACTTCATAGCAAAACGAATAGGAAAAAAAATATAGAAAATTCAAATGATATCCAATAGTCTGCTCGACATCGTGTGGTACTTGCAGACAAGCATACATAGGAAACTTGTCCAAGTTCAAAATGATTCAATGTAAAGTGAGTACGACTTTTGAACTAAAAAGCATGTGAATTGCTGAGGCTAGTAATACTCCTGAGATGCAAATTTAGCCTTGGACGCTGTAGTAACCGCTGGAAATGTTTGATAGTACAGTCGTTGGTCAAGAGATATGTCATGACCATCACACCACATGCTACGGTCAGCGTCCCATCAGCATGCCCACCACCGTAACTGCCGCGCTAAAGCTCCAGCCCACTGCGAGTCTCTCTAGCGACTTGATTATCTGAGCTGTGGAGCTGATGGCCTCGTTGTAGCCCTCAACAAATGGTACCTTTGCCTTGCTTCCCCAAAACCCGGCAACATGTGAGCGTGTGAGCAGCGTATTGGCGATATTTCCAGCATTGAGTCCGATGGAGAGCCATGGCGACGAGGAAGGGTGCGAGGATTCTCCCGGACGGACAGCGGTGTAGAGGAGGAAGGAGGAAGTAAGAAGAGAGGTGAGGGCCTGGGACTTGTCATTAGTCGTCGACAAGTCTAGAAACTAAAAAGGGTCTTACCGTTACAAGAGCATTTCCTTGGGTCGTGCGAGTCTTATGTAGCTGCTCTGCGGCGGTTGCAGAGTATTCTGCTGCCTTCTCTGACTGTTTCTCGTACTGCTTCAGGCCCTTGATGGAGACGAAGCAGAAATAGAGAGTGTATGCGCTTCCAGCCGCTTGCACGAGGTGGATGACTGGGAGTACCTTGTCCATGGTAGATGCTTGTTCTTGGCTCTCAGAATAGGAGTGTGAGTAGGGACGGGACAGTGGCGTGCGCCACGTCGAAAAAGTATGGAATCAAGCAATGACGTAGGCGCAATCGAGCTTGGCACGGGCGGGGCGTAGGGCTGAGATTGGCACAGGGGTCCAAGGGCCTTCTTCGAACGCCTCTTCTCTCATTGGACGTTTCCCTTACCCATGCTCCCTCGTGTAATGCGAGGATCTGATTGTTAGAAGGAGATTTATCCTCTTTTTCTTGTGAAGAAGAGAAGTCCTCAGACATGAACGCCAAATATTTTGGACTAGACAGGTTGCTCCTTGTCTTCTTCGAAGATTTTTTATCACTCTAATTCTACAAACAGACAACCTTTAGCCCCTTCTCACCCCTGAGATTGGAAGAGAAATCTGCATGCGGGAAGCGGGAGATTGTTTGGTTGCATAGGTGTGTCGATCGAACAGCCTTTGCTTCAACTGTTGGGCCTATTATGGCTGCATTTTTCTGCCTCTATTGGCAATATGCATGTAACTGACTTCTCAGAAGTTCGTCAGTTGCCGGGCGTTTTTGACCTCAGTGACGAGGGCATGTCTCTTCTTCCGCTCTTCTTGTACTCAGAAATTCAGGAAAAGAGAAATCACTTCTTCTCTCCCTTGCCACCCTCGCTCTCAAGAATCTCTTTGATGCTGACCATACCGCTTCCTCGGGGAAGAGGCTGCGATTGATTCGGGCCTTCCTTCCAGCCGATCATGTAGATGAGCCTGAAAGTTGCAGGTAGAGTACCTTCCGCATCTTCATTTCCGTGGAGAGCCCTGTAGATACCCTCAGCAGCCAAGAGCACATCCCTTCTGATCGGACCCATTTCGCGGCCCAGCACCGCATTGTTCTCGCCCATTGCTTGGAGGTCGGTCATGAGCGCAAAGATATTCGGGTAGTCCACGATGATGTCGTCAACATCGACCGTGAGAAGCTTGAAACCCGCGCCCTGCAGCAAGCCGCCGACATCTCGAACGTCAGCGAGCGGAGAGGTCCGCGTGCTAACACCACCCCGTCGGTCCAACTCCGCAAGCTGCAAGCTTGTTCGTAGCTCAAAGAGACTGTCTCCACCAAGCATGACGCCCAGGAATGGAGCATCCGGCTTCAGAATGTTGTTTATCTGCCTCAAAACCGAAGGCAGGTCGTTTATCCAATGAAGAGACAGGCTGCTGAGCACGGCATCGAAGGATTCGGGCTCGAATGGTAGACTCTCCTCGTCAGTTAGAACCTGACGAGTCATCTTTATCTCATTGTTGAAAGGCTGGTCGGCATCGCGGTAGAGCATGGTCGGTGATGAGTCGGCAGCGATCAGTTCTCCAATGCGGGTAGAGAGCGGCTCGCTGACAGGTTTCATTGAGGTACTGTCAGGGTCTGGCTGCGTAAGAATGCGACCGATGTTGCAAGCGTTCGCGCCCAGGTCTAGTACGCGGTCGAAGCGACGGTTGATGTCCTATACGGAGCAGCGTAAGTATAGTATAGGGCGTAGAGACGGCTGGTGATTGGTGTACCAGAAGACGCTCGCATAATCTGAATGCCGTCTCGTCCCTCAGATAGTCGACTTGCCTGCTCTTCTCGGTATTGGCGGCGGCGCGCTCCCTCTGCAGCACCTTGGTACGACGATTGAAGACCTCGAAAGTCGGCGCGCCAGGTGCTTGCACGGCGTAGCAGCGCCGGGCAGCGAAGCGTACCCTGCGTGCACCCGGGGGGAGAATCAGACTTCGGACGGAGAATGGCCTCATTATGGATAAGTTAGAGGGTATGTTAGCCCCAGGGTGGAGGCCAATGGAGAGAACAAGGGGGTGGTGAAGGTGTGCAGCTCATGACGCAGTGGAAAGAAATGGCCGGTGACAGCGGGGAAAGGGTCCAAGCTCCGACTGCGACGCGGATTCTGGCCGCGTTCGCGTCGGCCTCGACTGCACAACTCCAACACACCGCCCGCCATGGCTCAGGCCTTCCCCTACACTTTCTACTCGTGTCCTTGTGTCGACACCTCGACTCCGAGCTCTCGCGTGCGCGACAAGCGCTCCTCGCAGTATTCGACTCACACCAAGGAAGAAGAAGACCGCACCTTCGACCCACGCAATCCTCGCTCCAACTTCTCTCTGTATCCGCTCGAGCACCTGCTATACTGTGAAGACTGCCACCAGATACGCTGTCCACGATGCGTCAGCGAAGAAGTCATCACCTGGTTCTGCCCCAGCTGCTTGTTTGAGGTTCCCAGCAGCAATATCCGGAGCGATGGAAACAGGTACATTAGAGAAATCCCGTGCACGCCAACTTCAACTGACAAAATCTATGTAGATGTATGCGAAGTTGCTACAACTGCCCTATCTGCACCGCTCCCATGATTGTAAACTCTCTCGACTCGGAGAACGAAAAGCATGTCCGCCTCGGTGAAGACGGTGAGGCAGTCCAGCCCCCCGGTCCTTTCTATCTATCATGTCCATACTGCCAATGGAGTACACTTGAGATTGGCGTCGAGTTCGAGAAACCAAACAACATCTCCGGTCAACTGGCTCGTCTTGCAAACGGAGGAAAGACGGTGCCTACGCTTCGGGAGCGGGAAAAGGCCCGCGACAAGCGCAAAGAGGCCGAAGAAAACGGAAAGAAGCACGACGATGAGGAAGATGACGGTATACCAGACGAGGACTTGCCCATGGACCACGATATACGCTTTTCGAACTTGAGCGCTTTCTACAAGTCCCAGCTGCAAACCGACACAATGGGAGGCGGGTACGGCGACTATGGTTACGGATCATCAAGCACCTTGTCGCGCATCATGAGCATGTACAGCGGCAGCGGCGCCAAGAAGTCGAAGAAGGACAGACCTTCAGCTATGAGAGAAGCCTTCGGGTCCGATGAGGGTTTCCAAGTCCACAATCGCTCTTCTGAAGACGAGATTATAAGGCGCATGCGGGAAGTTGGTTGGGAGGGGACCATCAGCCCGGACCAGCGTCAAAGCCAGATCCATGCCGACGTACGCTTCGCAGCTGACCTGCGGCCCGTCCCTACCCTTCTCCGCACCAAACGTGCCAAGCGATGTAGAACATGCCGACACATCCTAGCCAGACCGGAGACAAAGATTTCAAGCTCACGCTACAAGATCAAGCTGCTTGCTCTCAACAATATCCCGCAAATCTCGCTGAAGGCACTACCACGCCAGGCCGAAACGGCCGTCCCCGGCATAACTGCGCCAGTTGCCTTCGACTACAACAAGCTCCAGCCGTTCATGGCAAATCACTTCATTCTCACCATCCGCAATCCGCTGTTCGACCCCATCCACGTGACCCTAGCCACGCCGGCCATCACGCCCGGCCGGATCCAGAGCAAAGTCACCGTCCTTTGCCCGGAGTTCGAAGTGGGCGCCAACACGGACGTGTGGGACGAGGCTCTGACGGGGCCCGGCGCAACGCAGAAAAAGTCGCAGGCACCCTCGTCGATAGAGCTGGGCGCCTCCAACCCGGCCACGCAGGCCGAGGCCGGCAAGGTCTGGGAGCGCGGCCGCAACTGGACGAGCGTCGTACTCGAGGTGGTGCCCGACAAGGCCGACCCAGCCGACCTCGACGGCGGCCTCGACGAGGACGAGGACGTCCTCGAGATCCCCATGTTCGTACGCATCGAGTACGAGACGGACGTCACTGGCGACGACATCAAGGAGAAGGACCGCGAAAAGGGCAAGGAGTCCGGCGCCGACGGCAGGGTCAAGCGCGAGGAGGCCTTCTGGTGCCTCCTCGGCGCCGGACGCATCGGCGAGTTGCCTAAGCTGGGTTGATGAAGTCAAAGGAAGAAAGAAGATATATCATCCACGTTACACTTCTTAGATGGAGGACCGTTGCATGTGCTGTGGTTGATAGAGAGAGACCGGTCGAAGCTAGTTCGCGTCATGATACCCCTGCTAAGTAATGAAGATCGATGCCCGTTCCTGCCTCAACGTTTGGCACTCTTCCAGAACCCGGCCAACCATCGCCCTGGAAAGTGGACACTTTGGTCGCCCGAACGCCGAACTATCTGCTATTCCCACCCCTACCGGAGAGACTGAACCCTTGTCCTTCCTTTTCTTTGCCCTCCCACGTCCATCCCAGCTTGCTGGATTGACCACAGCGCAACGGGGGGTCTGCGATCCTTAGAAGCATTCCCGTGGCATTGGAATAACTGCCTGGTTGTCGTCAGCTAAGCCAGGGTTCTCCTACGTGAGAATACGCCTGGATCTGTTCTACGTGCATTCGTCTCCACTGGTCTGTTGCGACATTAATTGGAACACGTGACATATCACATCCACCCTGCAGCTTCACCTCCACCTCCACTCCCACCTCCCTGGATTCTTATCGAAGCTTATTCACTGGTATGGCAACTCAACTCCACGAGTGGTTGGCTGCTGGCGAGGGATGAACCTCAGCATATTTCTTAATTAGGAAAGAGCAGCTAGACCCAGCGTAGGTGGGAGTGGAGCTGCAGGGCGGAGGTGGTACGTAACACTAGGGCGATCACATGTAGGCTGCACTCCGAATCATCCTTCCCTCTGTTTAAAAGAGAAATGGACGTGCTGCTTGCGGAAGCGAATATAGTTTAATTCCAGTACTTGGCAGTAATAAATAACAGAACATTAATTTTGTGTAATATTGACACAACTTGAAGTGAATTATAAAGCACGAAAGGACACGGACACAAAGGAAATCTAGTGACCACCGACACAATTTGGGTATACGTGGGGGGATAGACGAACCTGGCACCGGCTTCCTAATCCTGCCATTTACCTGGAGCCCACCCTAGGAGATAAGAAACACGAAAAGTAGCTTTAAGTTACCCTACTTGATACCCAAATACAACGAAAGAAAAAAGCAAGTGTTAGAAGTCATGGAATCAAGGAAATAAATCGAATAGTAGATTGGAGAGAAATGGGAAAAAATGAAATCGAATGTGTTGGCCAACGAATGCAGCTGATTCCCCTCTATCTTGAAGAAACTTTTGGCTCGTCCCAGTTCCTACATTACTCCACTGAAAATGAATAAACAGCCCTCGTGAAACACCATGCTGGAGGAGACGTTGAAGATGAAGTGAAAAAAAAAATAATAAAAATGTCGAAAAACGCCATTGAACCAGCGGTAATCACTTCACCGGCGAGCGCCAGCCAAAACCTCTACATCCTTAATGCCATAACCGAAGTCAAGTAATAGCGCCCTGCCATCTTGGCTAGTTGCCACGATTCTCCGGTAGTCACTCTTGGCGCTCAGGATCCAGCTGGTCGTCCAGTTGTCATAAACCGAAATATCCTCACCGGTCTCGTAGTCGTACACCCGTATGCTCTGATCGTAGCTACCTGAGAGCACGCGTTTGTTGGGAGTGTCGAGGAAGAGAGAACGCACCAAACCGGTGTGGCCAGTGTACTTCTTGACAACCTGTCCGGTGTTGATGTCAAACTTGTAGACAGTCTGGTCATTGCCCCCGGCGAGGACGTATTTGGCATCATCGCTGAACTCGACAGCAGCAAGGCCTCGATCGCCGCTCCTCAGTTCCTTGACGAAAGCCTTGGTCTTGATGTTCCAGAGCATTGCGGCACCGTCGCCACTAGCAGAGACAAGAAGGTCGCCACGCATCTGCACAGCGTTGACAGGACCTCGGTGGCCGCGAAGCTGCTTCAGTAGCTCGCCGGTATTGCGATCCCAAATACAGATAGAGTTGTCCTTACTGCAGGAGATGATGTACCTGCTGTCAAAGCACACATCAAGAACACCGGCTTCATGGGCATTGAGACGCCACTTGGGTTCCCAAGTCTTGATATCCCAGACGATGCAGGAGCTGTCCGAGGATCCGGTGACGACGATCTCATCGTCAAACTGTAAGCACAAGATGCTGGCCGAGTGATAGAAGGCGGGCTGGTGGTAAATGGCATGGCCCTCGGGGGTGCCGTTGACCGAAGGAATGTTACTCTCGGTGTACTGACGCTTGATGTCCAGAGCTGGGGGGGTGTTGGGCTGTGGGCGGGCCTCGGGCCCGCCAATCACCTTTAGGCATTTGTAAGTGTTCAAATCCCACACGCGGATGGTGCGGTCGCGAGAGCCGGTGATGATCTTGTTTTCATCAAACTGACAGCAGTATACACTGTCGGTGTGGCCATTGAAGTAGACAGCAGCCGGGTGCGAAGACCTCCACCGGCGCTCAATTGTCTTCCGGATCTGATACATCAACTTCCAGTCCTGGTAAGGTTGTGTGGTGCCGGTGCCAACACCACCCATTTGGAGTGGTGGAGGTTCGACGTGGATCTGTTGTTCATACTGGCGGTTGAAGACAACACGCCACACATGGCGGGACTGGGCGGGCTCCCTCCAGCCACGCGACACACGCTCGCAGATGGCGAGGGACGAGGCATCGAGGAACGTGAAGACGTGCTCGGACAGTTCGCGGGGGAATCGTTGGACGAAGTCTGGCAGATTGCGTTAGCATGGGTGATAATAATCTGAGCAAAATTGCAGGGGGAGAGGTACCCATCCGCGGCGGCTGTGCCACCAGCTGGCCCTGGTCATCTCCGATAACACTATCCGTTTCAGACATCTGACCACATGGTGAGACCTTGGAGCGGCTGCGGGAGTGCAGGCTGAGGTTCATGGCGTTGAGCTGATTGGCCGAATCGCGGGCGGCCTGGCCGGTGTTGTGGTCAATGTAGGGCGGGCCCAGCGACGGTGGCGGCAGAGGATTCCAGCGGTCGTTTGCAGGACCCGAGACGGCAGGGCGACGGAACTTCTTCAACGAGCGACGGGCGCTGGCCCAGCGCTTGGGACCCTGGTGTTTGCTGGAGGGGACGGTTTGTGAGGACTGAAGAGGAGAGGAGGAGGCGAGCGACTCGACGTCGGCGTCCGAAGGGGGATTGGCGAACGACGGCGAACGCTGTGGGCGCATGTCGACGGTAGCTTCCTGGCTGCGGCTGGGTCCGGCGGAAGGAGCGGGTGCGCTCTGGCTCTGGCTTTGGCCGCGGCGATGGATGAGGTCGCGGACGGTGCTGAGGGCGAGCTCGATGTTGTGCAGCGTCGACTGACGGCGGTGGCTCTCCTGGCGGTGGGTATCGTGCGACAGCTTTGCCTCCTTCTCAGGGCCGGCATGGTGCGCGTGGCGCCATGCAGAGGCTTCAGCCTCGACGTCGTGAGGCCCAAAGACCTGGCTCTGCGTGCGCTTGGGCGGGCGCGGGATCTGGTTGTCGGGCTCGGGGTCGGCGGCGGGATGGGCGGACTTGGGGCGGAAGGAGAGGGTGGACCGCCTGCGCTGGACCATGGCGTATAAGTAGTACGAGAGCTGGGGGCGGCCCGGGCTCTCGAATGAGTGACTGAGGGCGAGGTGGATGCGAAAGGAAGGAGCGCTGGAACGGGTGGTCGAAGGAACGGCGCGGAGGCGAGAGGGCGCCGGGCTCGCGGGGCCGGGCGTGGCAGGGTGGGACTGGGAGAAGGGACAGAGGGCAGCGAGCGTGAGGAGTTGGCAGGCAAGTGGTTTTATTGTGGGCGAGGGCGGTGGGTGCAGGTCGTAGTGTGATGGTGAGGAGCCGTAGGGCAAGGCCAGCCAGCGATCGCTTCCGCAGCGCTCGCACACCCCGGCCCTGGGCGCCCCCTTCCGGCCGCCACCTCTAGCCCGTCCTGCCCGCGCGAAACTCGCTACGGGGCACGTCATGCACCCGCCGGAAGCAGAGCCTTCACCAAAGCCCGCTCTTCTGTGCGCAGCACCACCTGCGCGCAGCCCTCAGCCGCGCCCGCGCCACTGCCACGCCGTCCGCCGCTCACCGCCCGCCCCGACGAGCTGGCCTTCTCTCCGCCCCCATGGCCAGCCTCGGCCCGACTCGACCTGCGCAACCACGCCTTTCTGCCCGGCTCCCAGTCGCCGGCTGACGCTCAGTCGCGGGCCACCGCCTGCCTCCGGCCCCCGTGTCGTTCGCCAATCTGTGCCTGCTCTTGCCCTCAACGAGCCTGATCTGCTCAGCCTCCGCGTGGCCGGCGTTTCCGCTTTGGGCACTGCGCTGGAATGCAATCAGAGACGGGCAACGTTGCCTTTCATGGCATTCTTGCGATTAGCTGCCTGCAATTTTCCGTGGTGCTGCCTCATGACCGCTCCCTCATTTCCCGCGCTGCCCTCCCTGTCTTCCACTGGCGAGCGCCATGGGACTATCCTCTCATGGGCCCGCCCCGTCCCGATGGGGAAAGAAGCGATGCCCACCACGGTAGCACCGCACGCCAGCCCGTCTAGCTCCCAATTTGCGGGGTATGAGCTGACAAAAGATGTAAAGCCTCACTTTGACACCCCGGCCTTGGAGCCGATGTTCGGATGCGGCCAAGTCTCCACCTTGGCCCTCGATGACGCCCTTCCGATTGCACTGACCCCACAATCCTTGGAGCCAATTTGGACTGCACAATACATTCGAACATATATACACATCAGGACAACCTTGCACTCTTCGACTTTCTTCCGCCGCCGCCCTCGGCTGGCTTCCTCTTGCTCGCCCCTTCAGCATGTCCTAGCACATTGTCAGCTTCTCTCTCTAAACACTTCCCAATCACACACACCTTTAGTATCTGCGGGCGCAGGCCTCAAGTTTGCGAACTTCGCCCGGCGATACAACTCGTCCCCAGCGTATACCAAGTTGCGCTCATGCCGATCAACGAATTTAGTGTCCTGGTCATTATGAAACTCTACTTGTTCTTCCCCCATCGGATAGAGCAGCCCCCCTATTAGCCAAGCGTGATGTTGTTGTAAGAGTTGACTGTCAGTCCGGCTGGGCTTGATTTTGAGCTCTTCTATTGCATCCTTCACCGTGTCCCGGAGTTTGCGAATTGAAGGTCGCCCGTCTGCATCCCAGTCAAGGCACTGACGGAGTATGTCGGCCAGTTTATGTTCCATGTCACCCTGTAGTGGTCGAGGCTTAAACCATTGTTTATTAGCTGTGGCGTCGTCTGTCCAATGATTCCGGTCATGCGTGGCGGTGTTGCGGAGGAGCCAGCTGGGCTTCCAGTGCTCCAGCTCCCACAAATAGACCCAGTCGGGTCCCTTGAATGATGAGTCATACTCATCGCGCCTTTCTTTTTCTTTAAACCAATCGTCCGTGGCCAAGGGGTAATTCTTATACTTAAGAGTCAACTTCTTCCAAATCTTTTCGCTGTCGCGCTTGGGTGGTAAGTCAGCCAAATCTCTGTCATCGCTGCTCTCATCGCTGCTCTCATCGCTGCTCTCATCGCTGCTCTCATCTGCTTGATATTGTTGCCGATCACAAGCCCAAAAGCCTGGCGTTCTACCTTGCCAAAGTTCAAAGATTGTTGCGGCAATTGCGTATACATTGGTGCGGTCCGAGAGCTTACGCGCGAAAGGCACGCCGATGGGAAGATGTTGATATTGCTCCTAAAAAAATGGGTTAGGATCCGATAACATAGAAACTGCCACTTCGAATCATGGGGGGCTTCTTACCGGTGCCATGTAATAAAACGTCCCAGCTCCAGTGTAATTTTCGGGATTATACGGATCGTCAGGATAAGCCTCAATGGCAAGCCCCATATCTCCTAGACGAGGAGTCGGATACTACATTTGATAGTACTGCTGCGTTAGCAAGGGATCTTCCGTGCTGGGGTCATTAAGCGTTCTATTTCTTACCATATCCCATCTTTCCACCTTGTCTTGTGACGGCTCATCCAAGAAAATATTGTCAAATTTGATGTCTCGGTGCACAATGGGAATCCATCCTTCCTTCCTGCCTCCTGTCTTTTCCATCTCTTCCGCAGGAGGTTCGTTTTCTTCCCCGCCCCACCATCCACAGTCCAGGGCTAAGCATGCCTCCGCCAATGAAAGAAAGGCGTAGAAGATAAAATCGAGCGGAATATCATAGTCATGAAGCGGATTCCGTTCGACCTTAGCTAGTATACCCAAATTGATGCCTTCCATGTAGGGTAGGTAGAGCCTCCATCGTCGTTGGCGGAAATTGACTCGGTGACCGCGTGAGCTTATGAGGTATGGACACGATGGCTTGATCTTCTTTAGGTGCTCTTGGATCGAAATTTCTTTTGGCAAGCCGTCGCGCCAGTTGAACGGATTGGTCCACCCAAAGTAGTCCGTCCCCCGCCACTCCTCCTTAACGGCGACTTTCTGCGGCGCAGGTATCGTCAGATCCAAATCCAGCAACTTTTCGCACTGTGCATTGCAGATCGCTCTCACTACGCCTGAACAACGACAATAGATGATACTGGTGGATGGCGGAAATCACTTACATCCAGGACCCTGTCCGTTTCGTCAACTTTATGCCACAACGCCACTTTCCCAAATCCTCCCGCTCCAAGCATTCTCCGATATTTCCATTTCCCACCACTATGATCCAACACCTCCTGGCCATCCCGCGCCTCGATCGGGGCATCTTTCATTCTCGCATAGCCGATCGCGTCCTTTATACTTTGCTCACGGAAATTTGCAGTCATGAGATTTCCCGGACGAGGGATGTGGTAATATGGCAATTGGGCTGCCCACGAAGAATGGTCGTAGTTGCCGGTTGGATCGTTCTCGCCGTCGATGGATCCGTCGCGAGGCGCTGGTGGAAGGGGGATGTGGGCTAGGTTGGGCCAGCGTCTGGCATTTGAGCGGTCGATTCTCAAATCAGCGTTTTCCTGACGGAGATTGGCGAGCTGGCCTTCAAGGTCCGCGATGCGGGCGGTTTTTGCGGAGGCTGGGGCCGGCGAGTCCTTATCTGGATCACTGCCGGTTGGTTCATTTCCTGGAGCCTCTTCCTCTGGAGCGTTGACGTTTGAAGTCTGTTTTTCAGTCTCTTCTCCTTCAGTTTCCTCTTGCCCCTCAGTATCTTGTCCCTCGGTCTCTTGTTCTGCGGTCTCTTCTTCAGTCTCATCTGGGGGTGGTATGTAGTTCGTGGGATCGTTCTTGAAATCTTCTCGCAATTTTTGGTTCTCAGTCCCCCCCTTGCCACTTTTATAGGAGGGCGGTAAGCGATGTGGAAGTGGCCATGTGAACTCGTGTTCCCCTGCGCGATTGTATTGAAGTTTTTCGTCTTGAGTGAGTACAGTATACCATAGAAATTTAAGACAGCGCGTGATTTCCTCTATTATCCCGTCAGATGATTGAAGGGTCTATAGGTGGGCTTTCTGTAGTAGCGAACTTACCTTTGGCCCATTTGGGTCTTTCTTTTTTTACGTGACTGCCATGTTCCTCGATGAAACGCCCGATGCTGGTAGACAAAAGCTTTTCCTTTGCCATGGTGATTTGCTGTTGATGGTCGTCTGGAGGTGAGCACAGTCTGCTGATGAGGCGTGGAAGGCAGAGAGAAAGCTGTCTACCAGAAGTTAAAAACCGGGTAAGTCGATTGGCATGGTCGATGACGGATCGGCTTTGCTAACGGAACGCTCTTTGTTGTGAGTTTGCCTAGAAACATTGCTGGACATTTACGCCGGAAATGAATCTCTTGAACAAAAGGACAAAGGCACTGTAGCTGACAGCCGATGGGACCACGGTGTAACGTTATGGGTTAAGCGCACAGACATTGGCATAATCTCACAAAGCAGGAACAAATGAAGGAAGGAAAGTCGTGGCAATTTCTTGAAGCGGCTGCCTGGACACTGTGGATGAATGGACATTGATTGCTTGCCCTTTGAATTCAGTGCCAAGCTGCGCACGATCGTCGTTTGCAGACTCCATTGTTCCGTTGCTTGCTTGGAGTGACAGAAAGAAGTGGCGATCTCTCACGAAAGGAGTCCAGTAGACTGGATCACCCCATAGAGAGTGTATTATTTGGGAAGGTTTCGGGCTAATGGTGGCCGAAGAAAAATTCAATGAACCTCTAATAGGTCAGCGGATTTGCGAAGAGTGAGTTACACGAAGTGGCAGCTGGTCCGGGAGCAGATCTGCCAGGTAGGCTTGGCACCTATGGTGGAACGGGCGGCATGGCGCGGCCGGGCCGACAATGATCCGCGCCATCGGCACAATCGCTCTCGTGAAATCGACACCGCGCAAAACTTCAACTGCGACGCGAGACGACCTCCCTCTTTCGACCCGACCGCTCCTCCCGTCGAACAACAATCCGCAACCATGTCGGCCGCCCTGAACAAGATCGCTCCCAACAGCCCCTCGAGGCAGAGCCCCTCCGAGATCGAGACCAGCATTGCCAATGCTCTCTACGACCTCGAGCAGAACATCCCGGACATGAAGGCCTCTCTGCGCCCTCTCCAGTTCGTGTCCGCCCGCGAGGTAAGATGAGACCGCGCGCACCCGCGCCTCGCGACGCATTCGCACACGCACTCCGGATCTCGTCGAGCTGTGGCCAGACAAGACACATCGGAACAATTCGAAGAGGCGGTGGGCACTGGGCGGCAACATTTTGCTGACACCAGGACTCTTATAGATTGAGGTTGGCCACGGCAGGAAGGCGGTCGTCATCTTCGTGCCCGTTCCCCTTCTCCAGGGCTGGCACAAGGTCCAGCAGCGGTAAGCACTCTCGTCCTGTCCATCACGCCTCCCGGTACTGATCACCCCGCAGCCTGACCCGCGAGCTCGAGAAGAAGTTCTCTGACCGCCACGTCCTGATCGTTGCTTCCCGCCGCATCCTTCCCCGCCCCAAGCGCTCCAACCGCTCGCGCTCCAACCAGACCCAGAAGCGTCCCCGCTCCCGCACTCTGACCGCTGTCCACGACGCCATCCTCCACGACCTCGTCTACCCCGTCGAGATCGTCGGCAAGCGCGTCCGCACCAGGGAGGACGGCTCCAAGGTCCTCAAGATCATCCTCGACGAGAAGGAGCGCGGCGGTGTCGACTACAGGCTCGACACCTACTCTGAGGTCTACAAGCGCCTCACTGGCAAGGGTGTCAACTTCGAGTTCCCCCAGAGCAACGTCTCTGAGTACTAGAGGGTGAAGGGAGTTGATGGTCTCAGCATGCTGGATGTATGATGGAGCATCATTTCAAAAAAGGGCCGTTCTTCCGGAAAACAGGGTCTGGTTCGGATAGTCTTCTGGGAGTTCATCGCACGCCACGCCGTGCTAGGATACCAATGGTCAAAAGTTTACCACTAGGCGGTCCAAATCGTGTTTCCATGCCAAGATGTGACGAGCAAGTACTTGTGGATTTAGGCATAGCTATTATATACCCACTATAATGCCTAACCGACGTGTTTGCACTCACTCGCGGTCTAGCTCAGGGTAGTGTCGGTAGAGACCCATGGAGTACTTCAGGCGCCTGTCACTGGCAAGGTACTCCTTCAGACCCTTCTCTTCCTTGATACCGGCATAGAACTTCTCTAGCAGCAGAGGAAATTCGCTCTTCCGTGCCGCAAGCTCCTTGGGGAAGGCAAAGAACAGGCTGCAGACGTCAGTCATTTCGTTCAGTATTCACATGCACTTTGGGATGGCTGGTAGATTGTCCGGCGCACAACAGGTCACTTAGAACTTACCCATCAACAACTTGCCAGAGTGTCGTATCCGCATGAGACAGCTTATCACCGACGAGATACTTGCCCTGGCCCAGTTCTTCGTTGCCCTTCAGCGTGCGCTCAAAGTAACTGAAGAACTTTGGGATTCTGGTCTCGCGGAAGTCGTTCGCTCGCTGCTTGGCCGCATCCTTCTGGTCCTCGTAGTACAGCGACACGGCAATGGGGTGGTGCGAGTCATGGGCCTCGTTGCTCAGGTCGAGGGCGGTCAGCATGTGCTGGTTGGCGTGCAGGGCGTCGGCCTCGTCGGCGGGCGCCAGGCCGAGCTTGGCGGCGAGGTACTGGACGATGTTGGGCGTCTGCGAGATGACCAGGGCCTTGCCGTCCCTGCCGGCGCCCGGCACGCGTAGCGCGGGCGGCGCGAAGGCGGGCGGGTTGCCGTCGGCATCGCCGGTGCTGGTGGCCGAGCACGCCGCCAGCACGCGCGCGTAGCCCTCGTCGCCCTTCTCCTTGGCCACGTCGCTGTACGGCGCGCCCGCCGCCTCGAGCACCAGCCGGATGTACTCGCCGCGGCCCGGGATGCTCGGGTGGTAGAGCAGCTCGTAGGTCGGCTGCGTGCGCTGACGCTTGGCTTCCGGTGCGGGCATTGCGGATGCGGCGGGGTTGTGTCGGCGGCGAGAGCACGCGTAGGACGATGTGAAGGTGCGAGTGAAGCTGGGGTATGCAGCAATGAAGCTTGGGAATGTGTTTGGAGAGCAATTGGCCTTGCGGACAGTGGTGGTAGGAAGGAAGACGCAAGGATGCACGGAATGGAGGGGCGGCTTTGTACTTGCAGGATAGGACGAGACGGTGACAGGTGATGCCGGAGTGGGGACGGTTATATTTACACGGCGTGACGTCAAGCGGGGGGATTGGAAAGACGTTGCGTTCCGTCCCGAGTGGGACAGGACGCGATGGAGCATGCTGTGGGCTGGGGGCGGCGGGGACAGAGAGCTCTCTGCCCACACGGCGCTGACTGAGCGGGTAGGGCTTACACACGGGGGGCAGACCAGCGCTTGAGGGCTGCAGCCTGTGGCCCCGCACCGGTGACAGCTCAGCTGGCGTTGGCCTTGCGAATGTCAATAATTAAACAGTTGTGGGTGCTCCAGACACGATCCCCGGGCCGTGAGTCGCGGGGCTTGCGGTGGTGCTGTGATTTACAGTCTTAGCGCTCCCACGGACGGCTCCTGCGCGCGCGTCGTTTCACCTAACTCTGGAAATTCAATTAAGCTTGTCAACCTAGCCACTTCCCGACCCAACACACCACCATCGCTCACCCGCTACCGCGCGCCCGCGAGTGTCAGCCTTCACGGCTCCAGCCGCCAGCATGAACGGCTACGATTCCATCCTTCCCGCTCTAGAGCAGAAGCTCGAGTCTTTTCGCCGCTCCGACCAGGAGCGTGATGCTCTCTTACAGGTACGCTGTGACGCTACAGTGTACAGCACACGCCTGGCAGCCTTCATGCCTTGCCGTTTGCACGCTGCTCGACGGCTCTGCTTGCCGCTGAAAATATCCCCCGTCCTCTGCGCACCGCTGACGGTCTTGCAGGAAATCGTGCGCCAGTATGAGCAGCTTAAAATGGCATTCAACGAGAAGTGCGGCGACTTCGACAACGAGGTACAAGCGCGTAGATATTGGCAGCAGCAGTTCTCCGAAGCCAGCCGAGTCCTTGCTATGACCCGCCAGCAAGCGGACAATTCGCCCTTCGTTCTAGCCTTAATCGACGGCGACGGTGCCGTCTTCACCGAGGCCCTGCTGCGCGCTGGCGCCGACGGCGGCTCCGATGCCGCCCACAAACTTCACAGTGAAATAAGGAACCACATATTGGATGTTTATGAGGGCAGCGCCGGCAGCTGGTCTATCATGGTGCATATCTATGCCAACCTCGAAGGCTTAAGCAGGAAGTTAGCCTCGGTAGGCATCATCAAATCGCCCCAGGAGCTGCATGTTTTCGCCCGTGCCTTTAGCTTGCACCAGCCGCTGTTCAATTTCATCGACGTCGGCAGCGGCAAGGAGAGGGCCGACCACAAGATTAAAGGTACGTCTACCTGATCCAACTCCTTCGCTGCAAATCCAGGCTACTTGTCGCACTGCGGGGTGGCTTTCAGCTGATCGGAGGCCACCCCGCCCTCCCTTAGCCTTGGGCAGTACTGACAAACCACCAGAAATGATGCGTGTGTTCATCTCCAACATTCAGTGCAAGCACATAGTTTTTGGCGGATGCCACGATAATGGTTATCTTCCTAACCTTGAGTATGCATCACACTCGCCTGGTAGATGCAATACTGACGGGCTTGCTGCAGTCCTTACAAGCACGATCCCACACTCGCCAACCGTATTACCCTGTTGGAAACCACGCCTGCGACTGCTGGCTTTATTTCGCTTAAGTTCAAGACTGTGAACTTCACCTCCGTCTTCAGATCAGATGAGCTCCCAGAAACTCGTCCGATGGTGCAACCTCTGCCACCTGCTCCGGTCAAAACAGTTTCTCCCGTGCAAACCGTTGTTTCCCCGCAGTCGGCCACGTCTCCATCTAGTAATGGACTTCGCAGCGGAACACCTGTCACGACGTCGTCTTCATGGGCTACGGTTGGAAAGTCAGGAATGACCAGCAAGAGCATCTCGATCGCGCCTGCGAAGCCGAAGGAGAAGAAGTTTGTTTATCTCAACGCCTATGACCAGCGTGTCGACGAGAAGCTCGCCAAGGTTGAGCGTGGTGCTCTAGAGCGGTTCCACGCCAAGATCGCAAAGCAGAAGATGTGCAACGAATACCATTTGAAGGGCGCCTGCACCTTAGGTCCTAGTTGTCCGTACGGCCACGGCGAGAAGCTCAGCCCCGTGGATCGTCTCGCTTTGCAGCACAAAGCCAGGAATATTCCGTGCACTTTCCTGAGCGATTGCCGTGAGGTCAACTGCTACTATGGCCACAATTGTCCTTACGATGAATGTACCCGTGGTGACAACTGCTACTTCTCCATGACACACGACATGGATAGGGTAAGCCATCTCCACTTCTGCTGTGATGGCACATGCTGATTCCATGGACAGGTTCCAAGGATGAAAATGTTCGAAGACGGTACTATCGACATCCTCAATTAAACGCACCGACAGATCTAACGTGGCGGATTTTACGCTTTTGCTCGTCGGGTCCAGGAGCTCAGCCACCAGTAAAAAGTTGACAAATGGTGGGGATCTGCATGCCCGCATTACCACCGCATGACCTGGACGGTCCGTTGGGCCGCCAGGGCTGAGCACTAACAAAAATATCGCTTTACGGCTACTTTCCCTATTTCCTTCGGGGTTGGCGGCGATTTATTATTCTACAACGCGAATTTCGGTTCACTTCACCCATAAGCCTAATTTCTTAACGAAATATTAGGGGACTTTACCACTATCATATTCTTTTCGACGGTACTGAAAGGTTAGTGAAGAAAAATTGATGACCGGGGACTTTCTTTTCTTTTTAAAAATTAATATCCGCTCGCGTGAGATTCACATGCACAGGATAGTGCTCAAGAGCAGCCGGACGGAAGGCTAAAGCCAAGGTATGGTATGATAAATTAGCGCAAAGGTGCATAAACATGAGTCACGGGAAGAATTCTGGACCAACCAAATTCATGATTCTCCTAGCAAAGTCGTCGAGCGAGTTAAAGAATCACCTTACCCATAAATACTAAGCACACATTTCCCCTTCTCAAGTATCCTTCTCGTGCACCGGTAACACCGCTTCCTGCCCTTTCGTCTTTCCTTTCCCCCTCCTACTCCTCCCCCTCATTCGGCCCCACCGATCCATCACACTTCCTAGCGCCCTCACGACCCTCTCGAAGAAAAGCCAGCCCACGAAGCCGCCAGAGAACGAGACGGCGAGGATCCAGAAGACCCAGAAGAGATCCTCCCCGGCGGCGAAGCGGCCGGACATGGAAAAGATGCCGGCGACGACGGAGAAGGGGACGAGCATGGTCGCTAGGACCGATAGCCGGCCCACGCTGCGCGCTTGCTCGTAAGCCAATACGCTCTGCTTGTTGGACAGCACGCTCTGCTCGTTGGATAGCACGCTCTGCTCGTTGGCCAACACGCTCTGCTCGATGGCCGCACGCTGCTCGTACGTTGCGAGCGTGGCGGCGAAACGCGCGTGCAGGGCATGGGCACGTGAGCGGAGAGCGTTCCAGGACTGCAGCTCGCGGTCGTGGGTGTTGTTGTTGTTGCGTTTCACGTGCATGTTAGTTCCTTCAGGAGACGGTGTATAGGGAGCATTTGTTGCTGTTGCGGGGTAAAGTGTGTGGAAGATCTTGTCAATCTCTTCCATCCGGTTCATGACTGTCATCATGTTGTGGGTTAGCGCAGGGAAGTACTCGCTCTTCCAGCTGCTGTCCCACGCCGAGTACCAGGACGACCCGGACGCGTAGTGCTCTTGGCTGAAGCTGATCTTGCTCCAAAAATTATAGAGGTCGATCTCTTTGGCCTTGATCATTCCTTGCCAGCTGGAAAGGAGGAGCTTGCGGATTACGTCTGTTGCCGAGCGCGGGCCCGACACCGTCGTGTGTTCTTGGTAAGTGTAGGCGTGAATGAGGTTGTTGAAGAATGAAAGGCTGGGTGGCATTGTCGGAGGTTTGTGCCACTGCTGTGGATCTTCAGGAAGTCTTTTGACGGAGAAGCGGGCGGGAATAGGCACCCGGTTGTCACTCAGATCAGAGTGTTGAAGTGCAATGTTGTGTGCTGGTTCGTCCGATGGAGGTGTCATGTGCAGCTTGTGAATGACATTCTCAAGTACGGGGTCTAAAAGAAGCACGGCTGACAGAAGCTTAGCCCATGATCCGGTCGTCATTCAAGAAGGTATGTCGTTACCTGTCCAAGAGTCGTTGGAATCAGTTGTGGTAGACCAGAAGGATACTAAGTGTGCGGTGGGATGGAACGCCCGGTCTCCGTCTAGGTATTGCATAACACGGTCTAGAACTGTGTTTTTCCCGATGTATATTCCAAGTGCCTGCTCGGGGTTAGAATTGACTTGGTGTAGTTGGAATGCTTTAATCCTCCAGTATTGGCCACTGTCGTGAGCGAGACAGTCTTCATCGACAATGTCATCCACAAAGGGCCCAGCGGCGTGTGCCAGAAACACAATGGGAGGCACTCCAATATGGGCACCGATTACATTTACATATCGGCGGTCGAGATCTTCAAGGATTATCAAGCGCTTTGTGGTCGACGATGGCGCCAAAGCGGTTGGGTGTGGTTCGTTTAGCCATCGACGTAGCTCGGTGGAGTTTGGCGCTCTACGAACCTTGGGCCTTCGATCGTTAGTGAATTCTACGATTGCCGCCGAGCCCTTTTCAGTGCCGTCCGGTGCGGTGTTCCAAGGATGCGGGAACTGTGAGGGGAACAGTAACTGTTTGGTTTCAAGCGCCAGCCTTGTGTAACTCTGCTCCAGATCATTGTCCTGTGTCAGGGCTTCCCAAAAGAGAAAAAAAATTAGCTTAGCTTGAAAGTATGCTGCTCAGGAGGTTTGTAACCTTTTCGAGTAGCTTCGCCCATTCTCTAAATTTGTCTGCTGTGCCAGTTGAACATGCTTTGCTGCCAATGGGAATAACTTTGGAGAAGATTTATAATCACGAAAATATCAAGACTACAACTCGATCGATTTTATATATCCACTACAGCCTCGCGTGCTGACACCTAGCTGCATGCAATGCATGTGCTTCGCTGACGTGGTTTAGAATTTGGGTCATCAACTGGATGAACCCCGCCGCGTCGGTGACGGATACGGTTTGGCCTGAGGCGAAGTGCAGGCGCCACCAGAACATCACCAAATAAGCCTATCGTTGTGTACAGAGCAACCATGCAGCAGTTACACAAAAAGACGCCTAGATCGTCTTTTATGTGGGATCCTTCTTCCGTATTGGCACTGCCACTGCCTCGAATGCTAGTAGCAAGTGCTTATAAATACCTCTTCTTTCCTGTCGCTCCAAGTCTCCGCACGCCATTGATATTTGCATCAATAAAGGAGCCATGAATTCCACGCAATCAAACCCCAAGCAGCAGTCGAAACCCGAGCAGCAGTCGAAGCCCGAGCAGCAGTCGAAGCCCGAGCAGCAGTCGAAGCCCGAGCAGCAGTCGAAGCCTGAGCAGCAGTCGAAGCCTGAGCAGCAGTCGACGTCCGAGCAGGCTCCCGATATCAAGTTGATGGAGTCGGGGTCGAACGGGGTCACGATCTCTTGGACGGGTTCAATGCGGGCCGATCCGGGTGAACGTGGTATTACGTCTCCTCATGGCCGAATATTTTGGGAGGGAAAATGGCGGGGAGAATAACGAACATGGTAAGTCCTAAGTTCTTGAAGTTGCAAATTTAACTGACGGGCCGGCATGGGACCTAAAGGCCTAGCGACCAGCTACCAAAACTAACGAGTTCAATTGTATCACCGACGATTTTTTTTAACTACTCTGTTACGTTCTGGCTCAAGGAAGTTGTAGACATCTAAGGAACACCAATCTCAATCCTCAGATATTTGACGTTTTGGTCCTTCAATGATTTTTACTAGGTAGATCTTTTGAGACGCCGCGAAAACATGTCACTTTCTTTTCTTTTTTGAAACTAGAGAGGTTTAACTGAAGGTGAATACGTAATCACAGAGTTGAATTACATTGTATTTGGAATTCGAGAACACCTACTGACGGCCAGGCGGCCTGGGCGGGAGAAAACAACATGCATGCCCCGCCCGCCCCTCAAACAAAAAAAAAAATAAAGAGGAGAGAGAGAAGACACGGGTTTACATCACCTTAAAAGGTCATGAGTATTTTATTCAAGCCATTTCGCATCTTGCAACCTGGGTACACTAAGTTTGCACACTCCCAACTAGTGCATATCTCGGAGGTTTGGCACCATTCCGACGTCCGAGGAGGCCAGAGCTCCTCCCTCTTCCGCGGCCCGCCGCACCACCCACCTCCAAGCTTCTGGAAGCTCGACCCGCACCACCACTCACTCACCACCAGCCCATGTCCCAGTCATACCAGACCTTTCCCTCCTCCTCCATCCACTCCTCCGCCGACCCCGCGACCCATTCAATTGCCGAAGAAGAAACCCAGCTCATCCGCCGCGACCCCGCCGACACCACGACCGACACCTTGCTCACCACCATGCCCGGCATCTTCTGGACCATCGGCTCGCTCTACGGCGCCGCCAGCGTCGCCATCGGCGCCTTCGGCGCGCACGGCCTGAAGTCGCGCATCGCCGACCCCCAGCGCATCGCGAACTGGAACACGGCTGCGCACTACCAGGTACGTACACACACAATAAATTACTACACAACCTACACCCCAAAATCAACTCCAAGAAAAAAAAAGAAAGAAAAGAAACAATCTCACTCACACATCCCCCCAAAACAGCTCATCCACTCGGGCGTCATCCTCTTCGCCTCGGTCGCCGCGCCGCAGAACAAGCTGGCCATGACGCTGCTGACGGCCGGCGTGACCATGTTCTCGGGCTCCATCTACCTGCTCGTCCTCGACCCGGCCCGCTTCAAGGCCCTCGGCCCCGTCACCCCGCTCGGCGGGCTGTGCATGATTGGCGGCTGGGCCGCGCTGGCTTTCGGCCGCGGCAGGGTGCCCGTGCCGCCGAGGGCTTAAAAAAAAAGAAAAACAGGGAAGATGAAGAAAAGAAAGGTGAGGTGATATATGTACGGTTTACATATAGGTCGTGGGTTAGTTGCATGGAAGGATGGGTTATACATATCTGAGGGTTTCTTTCTTCCTCGTGGATGGCGAAAGTCAGCTGAGGGAGAGTATAAATATGATGGTGCGCCCGGATGGACGCGGAGACATGCAGTCTTCAGAGGATACAATTGTCCTTGTGCATAGGCAGTTTGGTAGAGGTGAGTGCTGATTAGAACCATACTATTGCAGAAGAAAGGAATCGGACGACTTGTGCTACCGTCACTTCCGCTTCTCCGCTCAGTCAAAGTCACAATTGTAAGACTACTTCAGGCAACATTGATATCGTGTAGATATTCTTCATCCATGCTCCGAGAACCCGTTTTTCTAAAACTACAAGAGTAACCAGCCTGCTCAACGAGGAAAAGAAATTGGAGAAAAAAGAGATATTCTCAAAGGAAAACGGGATGATGAGGTGTGTGCAGTGTGCCAAAAAAAAAAAAAAGGAAAACTGATTGGAATGCCCTTCAGTAACACGAAAGTGCTCGCGCCTTTAGCGCGTCGGTGTGATAACCCATTTGCTCCAGTAACTTGGTGTTTCCCAGACCGTGCGTTTATCCCATGTGCTCTCCAGGCACGACGCATTCCGCAGCTTTAGCTGCTCAAACTCCAAAGTAGTCAAAGAGATTCCTATGTTCCGGCCGTGAGTGTGAGTCGGGGGGTATTTCGTTATCGAAGGAGAAAAGTGAACGGCGGATAGACACAGTCCACCAGGATAGACCGTCTGGTAGGATCCTGATATCAGTTCGAATCGAAGATGCTGACGTGCTGAGCGCTTGAACAAAAACCCGCTGATGCAATTGCCGAAAAAAAAAAAAAGAAAAAACAAAGGCCTTGGACTTTCCATGCCTCTGTCCATAACCACCAACTCCCAGTCTTTTTCTAGGTCGTCTTGACCGATTGAGTAGACTGCCGCCAATCCGAATGCATGACTTAAGGGCTGCTTCGCAAAAATAGAAAACTTCCAAAGATCTGCATGCAATACACATGCATCGCGAAGAATTATGACAAGGAAAAGAGAGGAGAATCACTTAGCCCAGCACTTCACTGCCGTCGCCAAAGTCTTCGTCCATCTCTTCGCCAATGGCCGTGGCACCCATCATGGCCGTTACTTGCTGGTGCACATTGACATTGACAACCATGTCGGCCTCGTCGGCATCGTCATACATGGTACCGTCGGTTTCGTATGTGGGGTTGGTTTCTTCCTGGTTGAGGTGGTCGCGCAACCGAGCAACTCCGTTACCGGAGAACACGCAAAACACATCGCGTTGGTGCTCGTTGAATTCTGTGCGAACAGTCAGCAGGGGCAACAATATATGAGCGTTTGACTTGGCATACCTGGTGGGGCCTCACGACAGAACACCAAGAGATCCTCGCGCAGGAATGCCTGCACGCCCGTCAAACTCAGGTGAGTCAAGTAAGGGCAGTTGTTGAGCAAAGCGTGGATCCCCTGCAGGTGAAACGTTAGCAAAGTCCTGCGAATTCATGCACGGGCGTCTTACATTTAGCGTCAGCAGCGTGCAGTAGCTGAGATGCACGCGTTCAAGGGAGCACGGGACGGTCTGTCCACTCGCACCCTGGTGTCTTTGCCTGGCAAGCGCCATGATGCTCTTGTCGGTGATGTTGCCGCACTTGACAAGGCCAATCCGCTTGAGCTTGGTGAGCGTCGAGAGCTGTTCAACAGACTTGTCCGTCAGATTTTGACAGCAGGCGAGATCAATGTAGCGGATACGAGTGCACATCCGAATCAATTGCTGGACACCAGTGTCGGTAATCCGCGAACAGTGGCCAAGGTGGATGTAGTGGAGGTTCTTGCCAAGCTTCGTGATCGCCGCAACGGCACGGTCGGTGATCTGACGGCATTTTGCCAGGACGAGGTTACGCAAGCGTGGGGCGGCCGCGATGATCTTCTGAACGCCAACGTCGTTGAGCTCTCCACAATCCGTAAGATCCAGTATGCGGAGGCTCTCGTATGTAGCATCCGCCGGCAAGTTGAGGAAGGCGTGGTCCGTGATGCGGGAGCAGTGCGCTAGGCGGAGTTCCCGGAGGTGGCGGCCCTCTCTGATCAAAGCAGTGACTGAGGCATCCTCCAGGTTCCTGCAGTTTTCCAGGTCTATCTCCAGAATGTAACGGCAGTTGTTTGCGAATGCCATGACAGCATTGTCGGTGATTTGGCTGCAATTGTTGAATTTGAGCTGCAAACAGCAAATTAGTATCAGCCAATGCGAACAGGGAATGGAAGACTTACCCTCTTCACATTCCTGCAGCTGCGGGCAACGGCCTCCAAAGACTCATCACTGATCTTCCTGCACCCGCTGATGTTCAATCCCTGGAGCTTTAGGCAGTTCTTTGCGAGAGCGAGCATGGTCCGGTCCGTAAGGTTCTCCAACTCGGTCACATCCAGGGCCAGGAGGCTACGGTTGCCTTCCAACATAGCCTCAAGACTGAGGTCGGTGAGCTTGACACACTTGGTCAGCGTCAGGCGCTCGATCCTCTTGCAGCTCGAGAAGGGCTGCAGAGTGCCGTCGCTGACCTCGACGCCGAGCGTTGAGAGATTGAGTCTCTTCACAAGGGTCTGGTAGTCAAAGTAGCTGTCAACCTTCCTAATCGCTTGGACGACGGTGTGCACGCTTGGCCATTTGTTGGTCTGTGGGCGGTGCCACAATAGGCCTACGCTATTCCGAGCCCAATCCCTGGATACGAGCATGCAGGACTTGAGATCTGCGGGCGACGAGAGCTTTGCGAATATCGAGATCATAAGCTCGGCAGGAAGGCGGCTGATGGGCGAGAGACGGCATCTCTCCTCCATCTCGCGGGCATAGACATCTTCCTCGGAGGTGGAAGGAGCGATGGACGACTGCGAATCGTTGGCCTGCAACATGAAAGAGTCGTTGTCGTCGTCGGGGCAGCGCTCGGGCGAGGTCGAAGCAGAGGATTCGGAACTCGCCCGGCCGCCAGAAAGGCGTTCTTGCCGGCGGGAACGGGTCATTGTGTGGGCGCGTGGGGGAGTAGCGGCGGCGGCGTCAGGGTGGAGGGAGGTGAACAAGGGTGTCGCCCGCCCGCCGGTGGGGGTCGAGCTGGACGGAGTGCTCGCGAACGACTCCAGGATGGCGGCTGCGTGCTACCGGGCACGCCGTGATGTCGTGGGAGGGGTGGAAGCCTGGAGGCAGAGCGGTCTCCGGGGCGCGCAGGCGATCTCGGACGGGCAGGTCCGACCAAACGGGAGCGAGGGGAATGGGCGTGTCGGCGCTCGGCTGCGAGGGGCACAGGGCGGGCTTTGCGGGGAGGAGTGGCCTTGGGGGCGGTGACTGGAGAGAGAGGTTGTTGGATGGGAGGGCAGGAGGAGGCTATTATCGGGCGGAGGTAGAGGTAGCGCGCGAAGGACCAGTGACATAGGCTGAGGCGTTGAAGGCGTGGCAGGGACTGCGCTAGCTGCAAGGCCGTGCGCGGTCGGGAACGGCGGGCAAACGGGCGTTTCCTGGCGGAAGGCGATGGGATCGGGCGGCTCGAGAGCGGCGAAGTCAATGACGGGGCGGGTCCTGCAGACGCAGGAGAGGTGTTGAGCGGGCTGGGAGTGCTAGGATCCCCGCGAGCTGACAGGCGCCGAGCAGGAAAGCTCGATTCGGCGCCAGAGCAGGTGACAGGTGATCGCGCGCGACAACTCACCCGCCGACTGCCCGCCGCCTGGAGGATCACGGCCAGCCTCGCATCACGTCGTCACATTACTACGGTACGCTCCTTCAGTCCCGCCCAGCGTGGCGCTCTGGGCCCCGCGCCGCCCAACGCTCGATCCGCCGCCGCACCACGACTTCTAAAGCCTATCTCAGCCCTTCTAGTTCGTACGAGCTTCATCCGACGACGCGTCTGCGTTTCTTGCTTTTCTCTGCGCTTCGCCTTCGTCGTCATCAGAAAGGCAAAGCCTCCACCATACGTCAGCTGCAGCCCCCGGCTTTTGTGTTCCTCGACCAGCCCCGGCTTCTTCATGGGAAGCTGCTTTTTCTGCGAACTGCCCCTTCCGGCGCCATTGACGTGAAGCGGGACCTGCCTCCGCGAATTGCTGCGTGCTACCGTCAGTAAGGTTCGCATCCTCTATTGCAACGTCGTCGCCAAGTCCGTGAGCCTCTCCTCTAGCATTCTCCGCATCGCAAGTGCTTCCTCATTGGTCGTCGGGCTGCAAGAGAGCGTCATTTGCTGCTTTCGGTCTCACACATTGCAGGATTGCTGTTTGTGGTAATGTCTCCGGCCTCAGACTACTCTGATGTTTGGTTTCGACTCCTGCGACAGAGGAGTTGCTCCAGCGATGTCCAGGTATGCGCTGTCAGACATGGGCGGCGGAATGCGGAGCGGTCTCACGTCCGATTCCGACGGTCCCAGACGTGCGCCGCGGCAGTCCATGGCCGCTGCACGCCTGCAGGAGGCTAAAAAGTTTAGCAGCACGCAGCGACAGTAGGGCTTAGCACGCGTGCCGGATGCCGGGCGTGTCGCTGGTCGGATGGCCACGCCGGGCACGTGTAGGGGCGAGTGACGGGTTGGTAGTCTCCACAGCGCGGCCAGCGTGCTCAGCAGCGGGGCCCGTAGGCGGTGGCAGGCGCTGCGAATGGCAGGCCGGCACTGCGCATGACGGGCCCGCGCCGCACAAGGCACGTCGACTAGATCTCCCACAGGGCGGTCTGTCTGTCGGTCAAGCAGTGTTGCCTGCGCACCAGCTCCTGTGGCCGAAGCCCCTTTTCAGTGGCCAAGGCTGATTGGGTGCGGACGGGCTTGGGCGTGCTGCTGGTCCTCGAGCGGGCGATCGTCGCCGAGATCCAACGGTTCCCAAGCACCTCCAGTGGCTGCCCTGCCGCCTCAGCAACACCCAGCTTCCAAGCCAACCCTTTCGCGGCGCTGCAGCTGTGTTGCCCGCGACAGCTCTCTCCCCGGTTCGCCGCCGCCCTATGTCTCCTCGCTGATCCGCCTGGCCCTTCCCTCTTGCCGCCGGGCAAGTTACTGCCGTCCCAATGACGTCTCAATACCACCCCTCGACTGTAACCCGCCCTGGCGTCTTCCACGCTCCCCACCACGCCGTCCACCACAATGCCCCGCCCGGCACCTTCGCCCCCGGCACCAAGGTGCAGGTCGGCAACCACCGCGTGGTCATCGAGAAATACCTCTCCGAGGGCGGCTTCGCCCACGTCTACGTCGTGAAGGTGCCCAACAAGGCGGGGGACAGATATGACATCGCCGTGCTCAAGCGCGTCGCCGTGCCGGACAAGGACGCGCTGGCGAACATGCGCACCGAGGTTGAGACCATGAAGAAGCTCAAGGGCCACCGCAAGATCGTGACCTACATCGACTCGCACGCCTCGCAGCTGAAGGCAGGGGGTTACGAGGTCTTCCTGCTCATGGAGTTTTGCGCCGGCGGCGGTCTGATCGATTTCATGAACACCCGCCTCCAGCATCGCTTGACCGAGCCCGAGATCCTGCACATCTTCTCCGACGTCGCCGAGGGTGTTGCGTGCATGCACTACCTGAAGCCCCCGCTTCTGCACCGCGATCTCAAGGTCGAGAACGTCCTGATATCCACCGAGGGCGCGTCGCGCGTATACAAGCTCTGCGATTTTGGCTCCACCGCACCTCCGCGCCCAGCTGCCACGAATGCCGCCGAGGGTCGCTTGATCGAGGACGACATCCAGAGGCATACCACAATGCAGTACCGGAGTCCGGAGATGGTGGACGTCTACAGGAGGCTGCCGATCGACGAGAAGAGCGACATCTGGGCGCTGGGCGTCCTTCTATACAAGCTCTGCTATTACACGACTCCCTTTGAGGAGCAGGGGCAAATGGCTATTTTGAATGCGAGCTACAAGTTCCCGCATTACCCTCCTTTCTCCGATCGCTTGAAGACACTGATAGGTAGCTGTTTTCCCAACACCATGCTATCGTGTCTCGCTAATTTATTCGGACAGCTTGGATGCTGAAGGAACATCCGCAGCAGCGGCCTAATATTTACCAGGTGGTTAAGGAGGTTTGCGCCATGCGCAACAGGGATTGTCCCATCAAAGACGTGCGTCCCCTAGCAGCCCACCGGGATCACGCGCTAACAATGCGCAGATATACACCAACAGAACCCAATCGGAAACACGCAAGAACCAGCAGCTGCCGTCGCCTGAGCCCAATATTGGACCCACAATCGGACTTTCCAAGGCTGCGCCTGTCCAGCAGGTCCAAGTTCTTCCAGAGATCACGCCTATGAGGCGGGGAAGGCCAACGGCGCCGGTCCAGCAAAGTACGGCGGCTCACCACAGTCCATCTCCCATGAGGAGTGCGGGTGGTGGTGTGGCTCCCACGAGCGACCCTTTTGCGGCATTAGATTCTACATCGGCGCCTGTGAGGGCTGCCGCTGCTGACGAATTGGCCCAAAGATTTCCCTCGCTGGACGAATTCTCGATTCTTCATGACCGGGGCAACAAGTTTCAATTCTCTAGCGATTCCCCAGTGGAACCTAAGGCGGAAGCCGTCCAAAAGCGCGTTGCGGAAGCGTTGGCAGATGAGGCTTTCACGATGCCGAGCCATCCCCAGCCAAGGAGGGAACAGCCAACATCGGCAGCTTCTTCTGCGATACCGTCCAGGTCTGATTCGTTGAGATCGGCTCAGGCCATGTCTCCGAGTCAAAGGCCGGAGTCTAGGCAAACCCAGGCCTCTCAAATCCATCAGCCTCAGCCTCAGCGCCCTTCAATGGTCTCTACTGGCATTCAGACTTCTCCTCCTGGTTCACCCGCTTTGAAGCCGGAGCCTGCGAAATACGAGCCCCCCAAGTATCCCGATGTCAGCCAACGTCCTATTTGGCGAGTACCGCAACAGTCAAGCCACGCCAGGGCTTTGAGCCAGCCAAGGTCCTCGGAAGACAACCCACGCTCGACACCGTCATTATTGAAGGCCGAGCCAAACCCGCCTCTCCCACAACGCCCTGGTTATTTGGATATGCATCGATCCAAGTCTCAGACAGCGACATTACAGCTCCCGCAATCGCCTGCATCATCTAGGCCCTCTTTAGAAGGGTCGAGACCATCGGGTCTGGATCTCACGGATCCTATCAACCGGTCGAAGTCTGCCAACTCTAGAGCCAGGCCTTCTAGTGTGCACGTAGAATCCAGCTTGGATTTCTTGCGGGATCGGGAGGCCTCGCGGAAGGGCGATAGAGTTGCTAACCTCATCGACACCGAAACGGACCTCAATAGGGTGAAATCTGCTCCTACGACAGAGCCCGAATTGGAAGAGACAAACATCACGTCAAATGTTGATTTCCTGCGATCTATGGAGGGCGACGATGGATCTAGACGGAGGGAGCATCACCGCACGAGCAGCAACGCAAGCAAGCACTCCAAGAGGACCAGCCTACCTTCCCTGTCAAACACCAAGAACATCCTTGCCGGAAAGTTCGGAGACGCCTTCCGCCGGTTTGAGAACAACACCAGTCAAGGAGAGCCACAACGCACGCCCAGCCCTGAATTTGATCGGATTAATGCGCAACTTACGCCGATTGCAGGCTCTGAGGTCACGGGCGAGCGAAGTGAAGATGACACTGCGATCGACGAGACGCAAGACCTCCCTCCCGAGGTTCGCCGTGAGCTCGAGCGTCGGAGACTATCACAGGAGGAGAAGCGCGTTGCCGAGGCGGCTGCCGAATATCGCAAGCGCATCGACGAACAAGGAGAGGGCGGCAAGGGCAAGCCTGGTGGTGGCCCATCGAAGGCTTCGACGATTCAAGACCGGGTCAAGAATTTGCTACAGGATACGCAGACGTCCCCTCCGAAGCGAACCGCAGAGGGCTATGGCCGTTACACTGAGCGCGAGATCAGCGAAAAGGGCAAACCACCACCACCTGTTGCCAAGAAGCTCCCTTCTCTTCCGTCCGGTGCACCGCAGTCAGAGCTGACGTACCGACCTGCTCGGCCGCAACAGCCGTCAACCACAGGCCAAGCACAATCAAACAGTGCCTCCAATTCTCCATCATTGTCCCAGGGAAATAAACCCCCTCCAGCGCCGCCGAAGCCAAAGGCGCTGCGTACTGGTGGCCAGTTTGAGTCTCCTAATCCAAACAACTTCCCTCCGTCGCCCGAACACCGGAAGCCTCCGTCGCGAGGAGGTCGCCCGGCGGACGGTGCTCCGGGTCTTGACAATGGCCTAGGAATCAATACCGAAGAGTGGGAGGCCAATTTCAGCAAGAGGTACCCGAGTTTGAGCGGGTTGGAGATGGTCGAGACGGAGGTGCCGAATGGGAGTCGTTACCGCGACATATAGACGCGCGGGGAAGAGTAGGATACTATTGCAGTCGGACAACGGAGTTGGGACGATAGACGGTGGATATTAAGGATTTCTCCACGTATTGACAACACGATGCTGGCATGGCCGTGGGTGCAATCATGTTTGAATAGGTTTTCTTTTCTCAAGCACAGTCAAAGCGTGGAACAGGGAAGCACAGATAGATGGTGCGAGAATACCTTTAAGCGGAGCGATCGCTTGTGGAAATATAAGGTTTACCCATCTTTGGGCCATCTAATTGGACGAAGAAACATGCATCATGAGAGCGGGGAGAGAGCGGGCATGGAGGTGTGGCTTGGCGCCGCGCGCCGCGGAAGTGCTCCGCGGCCATGACGCGGGGCAGATCCAGAAAATCTTGGCTTCCGCACGACACAATCGCACCTACTTCTCTGAGGGTTTGCCGTTCTCTGTACATATTTTGCCTGCTGCGATTGTGAGAAGGTGCGGAATCCTTGTCAGAAGGCGGCTCGGGCGAGGCTGGTCAAACACACCGCCTTGATAAGAACCTACGAGAAGTCCGCCGCACCACCGCCGCCATCTCACCACCACCTCCAGTCGCTGCCTTCACTAGTTTCAACAACACCGCTGCCACGCAAAGCAGCAAGACTGTGTCTTGCAGTCCACTAACCTCCTATTCAGTTCACCACTTCAATTCCCACCGTCGTCACTTACACTCGGAACGCATCACCCCCGGCCGTCCGCAAACAAGAAATAACTAGAACGCATCCTTCCCCCGGGGTTACACGAGAACGAGGAGGAGTAGAACCTCTCACGAATACCAAAAAGAAGGAAATAAAGGGGGGCAAGAAAAAAGAAAAAAGAACCACCATGCTCTCCAGCCTCCTCCGCATCACGCCGCGCACGCCGACCGAGGACCCAGAGGACATTTTCGCGACGGCGCTGGGCACCATCTTCACCGACGACCTGCGCAACCAGCACGGCGACCCGGGCTGCCTGATCACGTACCTGTCGCGGCGGCTGGACGCCGGCATCGACCTGGCCGTGGCGGAACCGGCGGGAGAGGAGGAGCGCAAGAAGTTCGCTCATTACTTGTGGAACGCCGGCGTGCTGATGGCTGAGCTGTGCGGCGGCCGCCCCCGCTGGGGCGTCGAGGGCACTGAGGCTGGTGAGCGCAGCAGGGTGCTTGGTGGGCTGGAGTGGCGCCTGGATGGGGGCCGCAGGCAGTGGTGGGTTGATGAGGGCGAGGAGGGAAGCTGGAGGGTTGAGGGGGAGAAGGTGTTGGAGCTCGGGGCAGGTGGGTGATATTAGAATGCTTGTTTGTAAGGGGGCGGGAACGGTGGTGGTGGTTTTCGTTCTCGGGGCTCTTTTTGAAAATGTGCAGGAAGCGCTGATGGCATCGTTTTTTTGGAGCATCATAGGCGTGGGACTCGCCGGAATCGTGAGCACGCTAGTCGGCGCAGAGGAGGTGAGTTTTTCCTTTTCCTTGGATTTTGTCTTTCTTCGTTGCTTCATTAGAGGCTATGCTAACAGTTACGCTTACCGCGCAGGTTGTCATATCGGACTACCCAGCACCGGAGATCCTGGAAAACCTCAAGAGCAACGTGGAGAGGAATGTTCCGGACAATCTGAAGTCGAAGGTCTCGGTCCAAGGCCATCAATGGGGGGACCTGGACTCTCCGTTTGCAGTGGCCAATGCTGGAAGGTTTACCAGAATATTGGCAGCAGATTGCCTGTGGATGCCTCATGAACATCGCAGCCTGGCCAAGTCGATGCTACACTTTCTGTCGCCGGATCCACAGGCAAGGGTGTTTGTGATAGCGGGCTTCCACACCGGGCGGGCCAAGATGGCGCCGTTCTTTGAGATAGTCGAGGAAGAAGGCCTGGCGATTGACGATATCTATGAGATGGATGCCGAGGCGAAACGGAGGGAGTGGGCATCTGAACGGGACGGAGGAAGAGAGGACCACGGAGAGAGGAAGAAGTGGCTTGTTGTTGCTCAACTGAAGCGTACGCAGTAATGGAGCAGCCTATCTTGTTGGCTCCATGCATAGTCCGTCTCATTCCTCAAGAAACTCCCATGACTCTTCATGCCGCGGGCTCGATCTTCTTCTTGAAGCACAGGGAGCATACCTTGGAGCCTGATCTGCCGCCAAACGTGAAGCTGGAATACTTGATCTTATCCTCGTACTCCAGCAGACCCCCTTCGACCACAAACCAAGCCTTCAGCTCGTCGGCGGTCCAATTGCAGCTCGTTATCAGCAGCAAGCCGCCGGGTTTGATCAACGGCTCGACCTTCTCCCTGTAGCCCTCAAAAATGCGCCTGCCCTGCGCATCCGTCTCCGCGCTCAGGCTGATGGCATCAAACGTGCCCTTATCCAGCACCACATCGAACCCACCCTGCAGCCACTCCTGCCGCGGCTCCTCTCCCAGGATATCCCATTCCTCAAAATCCACATCGGCCGCGGCGGCCTTCTCCTCCTCCTTGGCCCGCTCGGCCGCGATCCTGCGCGCCAGCTCGACGCTCCTAGCACTGTAATCGACGCCGACCATGCGGCCGCGCCACCCTTCGTCGCGCAGCGCGAACAGCAGGTGACCATTCCCCGTGCCGAGGTCGAGGAAGCTGGTGCAGTCGCGCTCGGCCTCGGCGGCGCTCTCGTCCTCGAACCCTTCGTCGTCGCCCTTGATCAGCCGCCAGTCGTCGGCCAGGTCGTCCAGGTACGAGACCATGCGCTCCTCGGCGTTGGCGTCGGCGAACCACACCGTGCCTTCGTCCGTCGGGTGCTCCGCGTGGTTGGCGATCTCGCGCTCGTAGCACGCGTCCCAGTACGCTTTGGTGCCCAGGTCTGATGGGTCGAGGTGCGTGGGGTGCGCGGTCGTGTCGTCATGGTCGTCGGGGGCGGTCATTGTGGTGGGTTTTTCTTTTCCTTGGTTTGGTGGGGCGCAATTGGAGGGGAGATGGTGCAGTGTGGTTTTTGTTGTGGAGGTGGAAGAATCGCGGGGTTGGTGGTGAATTTTTGGGTCCCGCGGGCTATCGATAAGGACACCGACTACGGTCTATAAATGGGATCAGTCCATTGCCCTGATCCTTTCCCACCCTAAATCCACCAATTTCTAAGTGGAAAGTCAATGGACCAAACATTGTCCTAACTTTTTTTGTTTTTTTTTTCTCTTTTTTTTGCTTTGGGGAGCGTCTTGTCGTTCATCTTCATTCGCACTATCTAAAAGAGCGCCACTAGTCGTGCTAGTCATTAGTCTTTCCTATGAGACGCCAGCATTTCTGGAAAATGATACCAAGCCGCATGTACTGCTTCTTATGTTTCCATACGTGCATTGCTTTTCACGGCTGACAAGCAGAAATTTGACTCCCACACACACGCGCAAAAGTCTCGTCCTGAACCAGGTCCGGTGTCCAAAAAGGCTTTGTCTAAAGACATCTGGTCATCAATGGTACACAATGTAACTCCCAAGTTCTTATATACCGCCTGAGACTCTGCTCATCTGATGATGCCTGTTTCGAGTACCATGTGACCATATTGCCTGTCAGAGACGCATTATAAATTCATCTCCAAGTCAATCCGCTCCGAATTTCTTTTGAACCAGCAGTTTTTCTTTGCTCTCTTCTGATATTGTATATTACCATCGAAAAGTACTTTAACTTTTTACGTGGGTGCCGTCCACGGAAGTCCCAAGACTGAACACTTCGTAAGAAATCCGGTAAGACCTCTTTCCATCGCTTTGAGATCTTCATCGAATTTGAATTTTGCTGGTGTTACTCATCGTTCTGTAGTGCATCTATGCTCCTCGCTTTGCTGCTGGTACGTATCGACCTCTGCGAAGAAACATGCCTGAAGCGGACTACAGTACCATCTGCATTGCTCAACTGCTTTTCTCTTGCAGTCTATACTTTATGAATGCCACAATGTTCTCACAATCTCAATGTCATTTCAAAGTGATGGTGAATATAATCTTGTTTTTCTTGGTGTATCCAATCATGAAACATATCTACTGTCTTTACCAGTCAAACCACAGTATCGAAGTTGGGCGTATAAGGTCTTGAAAGCCGCTTTTCAAGTACCCTGAGGCGTAACTACAGAGTGCAGCACGTTGTCTGTGAAGTGAATTTCTATGACTGGTCCCGTCGTTTGCATCTGCGGAGAACAACCTCGTTTACAGTCACTTCAGGCGTCAGCGGATCAATGCCCACCGTGCTCAATTTTGCAATCACATGCCACTCCTTCCTATACTCTATTGTATTGTTCGCCTGAACTAGGACATCACGAACTTCATCATGGTGCCCATTTAGTGGGATTGTACCTGCCCAACCCGTTGCATTGCAGTGTCTGGAATCCACGCGCGAACATGTGGCTTTCATGTGCCCTTCATGTGAATGGACCCCTGTGCCTGATCGGGCACTTGAGGTACCCGAGCGCCTTCCGCAAAACCGTATGTGCCCCGTATGACCTTCCCAAACCTCCCTCCACATGCAAATTTGTGCGATCACGACATCTATCCAGGGTCCGACTGCGCATTACCGCTTGCCACGAGCGCACAAGCCGAACACATGCCTCCCACCCCTCCACTCCTCCCTCTCCCTATATATACCCCACCACTGCTCGCCCAGAAGCTTCCTTTTCTTCTCCAGCTCTCTTTGCCTTTTGGCTTAGATCAAGTGTAGTATCTGTTCTTTTTAGTTTAATCTCTAGAACGTCCCTACGGGGGCATTTCTGTTGATTAAACTAGTTTTTGGGACCCGGTTGGTGGCCTCTGGGCTCCGCCTACCGTCACCAACCACAGTGTCGCTCGTATTGCACTGCTTCGGGCTGACGCGAAAACACCTTTTTCGTTGAGCTACTCCACCATGCGTGGGGTCTTGAGGAAGAAGACGACTGTGCTGGATGCTCACCTTGGGCCAGGATCACAGGGTCGAGGACACCAGCTTGCTCCTGCTCGCAGGGGCCTCACATTGAACCACCTCCCAGAACATGTCAATCATGGTAGCAGCGGTGTGACAAATAGTGTTTTACAGCGCCTTCAACCTCGAGTGCTGTCTCAACACTCACTGACTCGTTGCGCCATATCACCCCAGGCTTCACTGTGCAAAGGTCTCTGCTAACATCATGGGTTTCGTGCAATGCACTGTTGGGGAGGCACCTCGTCAATTGCCGCACGCCGATGGCGGCGAATTGCGATCATTGACTTTGGGACTCTTGATACACTGTGCTCGTCAGTAGACGATGGAATATCTGGAAGAGCGCTGGGTTCACTTCAAGAGCAGGGATGACTACGTCAAGGCTCTGGCTTGGTGAAAATCGACGCAGGTGGTTTCACTGCCCGATATTGACGGACGCGGCCATGGCCAAGCCAAGTCGGAAAGAATCGGCAGGATAAATGCTCAAATGGCTATCAAGAGGGACAGAGTTAATGCTCCTATGCGATTTTGGGAAGCATGAGAGCGGCGTTTACCTTGATGCCGCGGCAGGCATCCTCACAGCCTGTGCTCTGACCGCAACTTCAAACGACGTCGGATTTGTGCTATTCGATATTCCCGTCATCATCCGCTAAAAAGTGTTGCGCAAGCTCCTATATCCGCTCTGAAATGTAGTTATTGTGAAATCTCAGTAATTTTTGCAATCTGCTCACTTGCCGTGCTCAAATGCCACCTCGGCACCCACACTTCTCCACAATTGAATACTGACGCAACGCTTGGACTCCACTTACGACCCGCATGTGAACACCATTCGGAGTAGGTTTTGATATTGGCTCAAGGATCAAGCAATGCCAACAAGACAGGGAAAGATGGCAGTATCCATGCTACGACGTATATCCGACATATCCGCTTTAGCGAAGCAGTAAAGTATGCGGAAGCGTCGGTACAAGCACATGCTATCTCTTGCATGAACGGGCCAGTTTGGCGCGGAAACCACGGATTCGCCTCCGGCCGAGAAGCTTCTACGTATTGATCGTGAGTAGACGAGCAGGCTCGGCCTCTAATCACAGTGTCGAATTACAACCTGAGGGGGGGAAAAAAGAAAAGAGAGGAAAAGTGGAAGGGACTGAAAGTGCATCGACAATTGCAGACAAAAGATCGACGTCGATAGCTTCTAATTAGCAAGGGGAGATGGATCCTGCTGACGATGTGTTGTTGTTGTCGTCTCCAGGGGCCCTTTCTCATAGCCGACTCTCAACTGCCGACGTGGGTGAGTCAGCAACCAGCAACGACCACGATAAGGCATTTCAACTACATCATCGCCCGTGGAGCCCGGCAGATGTGATCGGAAGTGCGAGGGAAGACTGTGCGGCGCTATGAATCAGCGGAAAAAAACCAAATTTCATGGCCAAAAAGCATTCCAGAAAGCAGCTGCCATAATTGGAGCCTGTAAAGGTGCAGTTCAGCGATGTTAGAAAAGAGGAAGGCCAAAGCGAACCAGCCTAAGGAGGAAAGGGGAGTGAAGGACCAGATCTGGTCGGCGGCGCCCGGATGTTCCCCCGCGTTCCCCAAGATCGAGTGTGGGGTACCCATGCAAAGGTGCCCTTTACTTTGCTCCACAAATCAGAGTGCGCGTTATTGAGGTTAGGCCTTGGCTGCCCCGGCAGCGCCACACCCTGTGACGCTTCAGCTTGCAGCTTATGGCCGATGTCCAACTGCCGAACGACCTCATGCGCCCTCAGCCGCCTGCCACGACGGACGCCTATCAGGTTTCATGCTTAGTGCTTAAGCATTTCGGTAGTTCGTCTGATGTGTAGCCACGGCTCTCCTCGGGAGCAACGGCAATTATGTTGCTTTTGCGATGCTGTTGACCATGTGGTCGGCCTTATATATCGTGAGCCGCGCCGCCCCCCTTAGGAGCTTCATCTGAGCTCTTCAACACGCCAGACATCCTTTTACGATGCTGCTCAACGAAGTCGTACCTTTTCTCGTGCAGTACTGGCCTGCCGTGCTCGGCACGGTAGTCGTCATCCACCTCCTCCGAAACAAGTTCAACAAAGGATTGCACAAGTATCCGGGTCCTGCTCTTGCGGCGTACACAGACTGGTGGCGGCTGTTTGATGTGTGGGGCCGGAAGACGGAGCAAACACATATCCACCTTCATGAGAAGTACGGAGATTTTGTCAGGTTGGGCCCGAACGTCATCTCGATCGCGGATCCGAAGGCCATCAAGACCATTTATGGCTTGAACAAGGGCATGACGAAGGTGAGAGGAACCCGTATCCATGACTCGAACTCGAAGCTCACAGATGAGTAGTCCGACTTCTACCCCATCCAACAAGCCACAGCCGGAGGCCACCGCGTGTGGTCTCTCTTCTCCACCAAGGATGAGGACTGGCACGCAAAGTACCGGCGCTGCATCAACGGCGCCTTCGCCATGAGCGCCCTCGTCTCGTACGAACCGCTCGTGGACTCGACCGTCAACTACTTCCTCGACCAGACGGACAAGATCTTCGCATCGACGGGCAACGTGTGCAACTTCAACCGCTGGCTGCAATTCTTCGCCTTCGACGTCATCGGCGAGCTGACGTGGAGCAAGCGTCTCGGCTACGTCGAGAAGAACGAGGACGTCGACGACATCGTCAGCTTCCTGGGCAAGTTCCTGAGCTACTGCGCCGTCGTCGGCCAGCAGCCCTGGCTGGACCTCCTCATCGACAAGAACCCCATCAAGCTGGCGCTCCAGCGCTACGGCATCATCGGCAAGGTCTTCCCCATCACCAAGTTCGCCCTGACCCGCCAAGCCGAGCGTGCCGGAGAGATGGAGAAGATCCGTCAGCACGGCCTCGACGAGAAACGCAGCGGCGGCGGCGGCATCGACCTGCTCAGCAAGTTCACGGGCGCGCTGCACGACCACCCGGAGTTCATGACGGACCGCATGGTGCTGGCGGCGTCGGTCAGCATGGTCTTCGCGGGCTCCGAGACGACGGGCATCAGCCTCAGCGCGGCGTTTTACTACCTGCTGAAGCACCCGCGCGTCTACACGAAGCTGATGGAGGAGCTGGACGAGGCCGTCCGCAACGGCACCATCGTCGACCGCGAAAACGGCGCCGTCACGTGGGCCGAGGCCCAGAAGTTGCCGTACCTGGATGCTGTTGTGCAGGAGACGTTCCGCATGCATCCCGCCGCGGGCCTGATGCTCGAGCGCGTCACGCCCCCGCAGGGCATTAATGTTTGCGGGAGGTTCATCCCCGGCGGCACGATCGTCGGGTGTAATGCGTGGGTGCTGCACAGGCGGCCCGAGGTGTTTGGCGAGGATGCGCACGCGTATCGGCCGGAGAGGTGGTTGGAGGCCGGCCCGGAGAAGCTGAGGGAGATGAAGGCGACCATGTTCCAGTTCGGCGGCGGGTCGAGGACGTGTCTCGGGAAGAACATCAGCTTGCTGGAGATCTACAAGCTGGTGCCCAGTTTCCTGAGGAGGTTCGAGGTCGAGCTCGAGTACCCTGGCCAGGAGTGGAAGACGCAGAACCACTGGTTCGTCCGCCAGGTCGAGTTCAACACCAAGTTCAGGCCCAGGCCGCTCCACGCTACTGTTTAGACTTGTTGTTCTCCTTCATGAATAATGAGTTTGAGATGTCTTCACTGCAGCCTCTTCTCAGCCGGCGTTCGCAAGGAGTTATCTTTGGTATTGGGTTAGCAAAATCGCATGGGCGCGGGAGCTCCGTAGTACTCCAAATGTGAAGTTTCGAGATCTGCATCTGTTTCCACCAGAAACATGTGACTGACTGATGAAAGCGTGAGTTAGCAACGTCCTTACGGGCGAACTTTTGGTTCTAATCTTAGCGACTTGTAGTAGCCATCATGGCGTGCCAAGCCTGGACGATTGCTGCTCTAAGGCGCACTAAAGAGTTGTTGCGTGGTGGTGTTGATGTAGAAAAGAGATTACGCGGAAATTGGCGGCAGACAGCAGTCATGCTAGTGAGGACAAGGGCGAGCGGACGGCGCATCCATGGCCGGGGAAATTTCCGCTGTCCGAAAAGGGAGGAATTTCCGGTCATGCGTGAGCATCTTCGATTGTTGAGAGTTTGCAAAACTCTAAAGGGCGGGCTTTCGAGGGGTTTGCATGTCTTCTTGCGTTCGATGCATTTCTCAACAGCAGCAGAGGCATGCAATATTGCAGCCCTGGGTTCGGTTCGGTTGTCGGTGGAAGATGTTGCCGAGCACAGGTCGGCGCGCCGGGCTTTCTGCCGGCGATACGCGACTCATCATCAACGTCAACTCTATCTATGTACACTCTCCTGGTCCAGTGAATCAAGATCATCTGGGAATATTGTGCATGTTAATGTCTGCATTCTTTGATCGAGGCACACTGCTTTTCTCAACCTCTCTGAAGGCAATGGAAGACTGAGGAAGACTAACCTGCCGAAGCAGCAATTGATGTGACGGCTTGCCGTCTAATGGAAACTGAACCCCACGATATCGGCTTACTCACCCGCGTACATATCACACATATCACAACATATAAGCCATCTTTCTCTTCTTCATCAATCCCTTTCGTGAATCATCGAAACCTCATAAATCTTCATCAAACATGGTTGCGTCAGTCGAGCCCAAAGCCGCCGCCGTCCTCCAGGCAGCGCAAGCACGCTTCCTCGAACGCAACCCTACATCCCTGCAAATCCACCAAGATGCTTCTCGAAGCATGCCGGGCGGCAACACCCGTACCGTCCTGCACACCGCGCCCTTCCCCGTCAGCATGGCCCGTGGCCAGGGCTACCAAGTCTTCTCCGAAGACGGGCATACGTACGCACATCATCTCCACCACCACCACCCTTACCTCTTTCCCCATTCCAACCCCCTTTCGAAATCGCCTTACTAACACGAAAAAGCTACACCGACTTCGTCGGCGAATTCACCGCCGCCCTCTATGGGCACTCGCACCCGACGGTCCTCTCAGCCATCACCAGCACCCTGCAGCAGACGGGCCTCAACCTAGGCGCGCAGACGCGCGCCGAAGCCGCCTTCGCGCAGCGCATCTGCACCCGCTTCGGCCTCGAGCGCCTGCGCTTCTGCAACTCGGGCACTGAGGCGAACCTGCACGCGCTGGGCGCGGCGCGCGCCTTCACTAAACGCCGCCGCGTCGTCGTCTTCCGCGGCGGCTACCACGGCGGCGTGCTGTCGTTCGCACATGGCGTCGCGGCCAACAACGTCGACGTCGATGACTGGGTCGTTGCGCCGTACAACGACGTTGCGGGCGCGCGGAAGGTGATTCTGGACGAGGCTGAAGGTGGGAAAGGAGGTGTGGCGGCAGTGCTGGTCGAGGCGATGCAGGGCGCGGGCGGATGTATCCCCGCGACGCAGGAGTTCCTGCTTGAGGTGCGCGCGGCGGCGCGCGAGGTGGGCGCCGTGTTCGTGCTCGACGAGGTCATGACGAGCCGGATGGGCCGCCGCGGCTTGCAGGGCGCGGTCGACGGGCTCGACCCGGATCTCACTACCTTTGGTAAGTGGCTGGGCGGCGGGCTGGCGTTTGGCGCCTTCGGCGGAAGGGAGGACGTCATGGCCGTGTTCGACCCGACCAGGGAGGGCGCGCTGGCGCAGAGCGGGACGTTCAACAACAATTCGCTGGCCATGAGGGCCGGGCTGGTGGGCATGGCGGAGGTGTTTACGGAGGAGGTGGCCGACGAGTTCAAGGGGGTTGGGGAGGCGTTTTTGCGGAGGCTGAGGGACGTGACGGTGGGCACTAAGGCGACGTTTACCGGCGTGGGCACTGTGATTAGTTTGCACATTACGGACGCGGGCGTCAGGGATATTGTGCGGATCGACGAGGTGGAGGAAAGAGATGATCTCAAGGACATCTTCTGGATGGAGATGATGGAGGAGGGCTTCTGGATTACGAGGCGTGGCATGATTGCATTGATCTTGGACACGCCCAAGAGTGAGTTGGATAGGTTTGTCGAGTGTGTCAAGGCGTTTCTTGAGAGGCACAAGGATTTGATGGCTCTTTAGCCCTATCAAAATAGGGAAGGCTGTTAGTGTCCTGCTAGCAACTACTTGCCTATTCACTATTAGACTATTTCCATATGGGTAAGTCTCTAGACATAACCGGGAGCTAGTAGATAGCCCACGCTTGATTGATATCACATGCCTCGGACTACTTTTTGGAACCTTTCCCTTGTTTTTTTTGTGGAGCAGGGCGCCTGAGCTCAGACATCCGATCGACCAGATACGCGGAGGAGACGATATCCTGTAGATAAGGCCGGGTCGGGTTCAACGCTAAAGTCAGCCTTAAAGCGTGGCACTGTTTGCGCAGTGCGAACGAGAGCTGTCGATCATATAGATATCATCTACGGATAGCACGTTCCGTAAAAACTGAGTTCCTGCTGGGTTATCCATCCTATTATAAGTCAGTGCGCCTAAATAAGTCTAACATAGGAGAAGCTTGGAAGAATGAACCACTCCGTTCAGTGGTAAGTGGTAGAGCCCCTCCAAAGTGCATCGATTCTCTACAATGTGGCAGTAGAGAAGTGATAGGGGCATTGCTGCTACTGTAAATGGAAAGAAATCTCCGAGTAACGGGTTTCGTGCAAATGCTACTGCTTGGTTCGGACGTGGCGATGGTAGTATTGATGTTGTGCTACGTGGGCATGATCTGCTTTTGAGAGCCCTTTGCGATGTATCAGTGTCTGAGAGAATGGTATGTTAGGACCTTCTCAGTCCGCCAAGCTGCGCACTTGCAAGTGTACCAACGTATACTTTCCCCGAACCACGTTTCATGTGCGGTATAGGGTGAGCCAGCGTGTTTCTTCGTGTGCTGCTCCTCAGGAAAACAACACCACAGCATTCTCCACTGGGACATGATGGCATCGTCTACACGTGCGCAACCCGGGCCAGCTGAAATTAGCTGTTCCCAAAGGAATGGTGGAGGTTAGGTTCCATGCCGTCCTGAGCTTAAAACAACATGGGTTGGGACAGATAAGCCGCACTGCAGGCACCTTCCTGTGGCCCTGGAGCAGCATTGCCGCTGAAGTGTTCTGTGGCAATTCACCATGCCAACCCCGCTCATGACCACGGATCGTCGGCCAGCACAGTACGATAGGTGGAAACGCTTGCACCACAGACCGGGAAGTGGTTCGACACGCTGCGTCAGAGAGGCGGCTCCTCCAGGCTACCGCCATGTTCCCCGCGGACACCACGAGGTGTCTGAGACACCCCACTTTCGGCGCCAAAGGCAATTGACTTGTTTGCATCAGTGGCTAAGTTTCGGAACGGCTTCGCCACCAACTCGCGAAGCGCGGCTGTGGAGCAAGTGTCGCAAGTGAGTCTGGCGCGCGCACGCCTGATGAGGGGTTGGCCGCACGCATGGAGGCACGGTCCCGGGTCGGTTTCTGGAAATCAGAATAGAAGCAGGCGGCCCCGGTTATCTCCTCCTGATCTCCAAGCGCGGTGAGGTTGGCGACTGATTAGCGGTGAATGCGACGGACATTTCAGCGTGGATGGTGAGGCGTAGTCCAGCACCAGTGCTCGTGTAAGGCTGCTGCGGTCGGAAGTGCGCGGCAGTCTGCTCGATCAGGGCGTGCGAGGGTCTTTTTCAGGCGCCAAACCCACAGACCATTTCATGCAAACGAGATATAAAAAGGCAGCGGCAGCGGTTGAGGGATGCCCCCGCCACCGCGCCGCACGATAAAACGGCCAGCTCTGCGGCGCCGCACGGCCGCTGCGGTCAGGCAGACGGGCAGGTGACGTGTTGTGGGTTGGCGGAGAGACGGTGAAGACGCGATGTGGGCGGGCCGGCAGGGAAGGGCAGTACCAGCGGCTGAGCGAGGCCTGAGCGGCGCCAGCCAGTCGCTGGTCTCGACTGCACGCATTTGGCGCACGCTCTGGTGCGAGCGGCGCGACGGCGACGATCCCCGGCGGATCACGCAGCCCGCCGTGGGCCGCGCCATCAACACCTCGGGCGGCGCTTGTTGGGTAGAGGCGCCTGTCACTGAGCACAACGGCCGATAGTCTGCAGCACGGCGAGCGTGGTGCAGCCCCTGGTGAAAAGACACCACAGCAAAACGAAGAAAAAGAGAAATTAAAAGCGCCGCGGTCGCCAATAGCTGGCCGTTATGCGCTCGCACGTCTCGCTTGCGGGCCCCGCCGTCGGGCGTTAGAGGGACGGGCAGGGGTGTGAGTGGCCTGCGGACGCCCGGCCAGGCATGATGCTTCCCAATAACAAGCCCGCCGCCTCGCGCTGCGCTGCAGCTTGCACGCCGCCATTGTCCTCCGCTCGCTGCTCCTCGCCCGCCTGCGACTGCGAGCCTCAGCCCTGCGCTGTCTGCAGAGCCCGCACCAGCCCCCTCGGTCCGACGCGCGCACGTTCCGGACGTCATCTGGAACTCATATCCGCCGCTGAGCCCGCCTCAGCTGCAATTTCGCTGCGCTGCCCCCCGAGCCGATGCGCCGCCCTCAGCCATCCTCGCCCGTCCCGCTGTCTCTCTAGCCTCCCCGAGCACAGCGGTGCCTGTTGCCTTTCACCAGAGACGCATAGCGTGACCGCCTAAGTGGGCACCTGAGTGGGCTCTGCTTCCTCCTGCGCCGCCGACGAACCTGCATCCCTGTCGCCCTTTGCGCCTGCTGCACCCCCTCAACACCCTCCACCCACTCCCTCTCTTGCCACGCGCCCGCCACCGCAGAGCGGCCCCCCGACCTCTCGCATGGCGATGGTCTCCCACGCGCAGACCGTCACTACCATCACTCCTCCCGCCTCCGCGCATGGCGAACGCAGCTCGTGGGACTTCGCCGTCCCCATAAGCCCTGAGGTGCGTCCCGATCGCCAGCCCTGCGTGCTTGTTGCACTAGCTTGCTCAGGGTCCCCTTGAGCATGCCTCTGCCTCGTTCCTACTAGTCGCACTAACGTCATAGGTCCCACCAGAACGTGACCTTCGATCACTACATTTCTAACGATCTCGCCGGGAAGACTTATTCCCCCCGCCAACCGCTGAACGGCCAACCAAACGGCTACACGCGACCCACCCAGCACCGTACCAATACGTTTGACTCAGCACGGTCGGCCAAGTCAGGGTATGCTGAACATCACCTTGTCGCCAACCGCGTTGACGCCCTAGCCAGAAAGCCGAGTGGGCAGAGTGAGGCGGACAGTTTGCTCGACATGCAGAAAAACGGTGACAGGCGGAGGGCCCCCAACGGCGTACACTCGAACGAGCAGGACGACATCGAGCGCGACCAGTCGTACTGGATCCACCGCGACAAGCTCGCTCAGATTGAGCGCCACGAGCTGGAAGAGGCAGGGTTCATTCCTCGCAACGGCGGGAGGTCCACGAGTAGAGATAGCAGCAGGTCGAGGGCTACTTCTCGTAAGAGAGGAGATACGTCTACTAGCAGAGATGGCTTGAATCATTTCTCTGGTGACGAGCCGAAGACGCGCATGGTATCTCCAATTCCTGCGGAGGAAGAGCCGGACGAGCACCGCCACTCCAATGTTGTGACCGACTGGCGCTATCCCGACGAGAGAGAAAACCATTCCGCCAAGAAGGATCCCCCAAGGCCTGGCACTTCGAGGATCCCTATCCCCAAGCACACCCCGGCCCCGATCCCCGCGGAAGCCGTTGAGAGAGAAGCCCCGCTGCCGCGCAGCCGGAGCGGAAGCCAGGTGCTGGGTGCCACGCCGGGTCCTGATGGCATTGCTTACCGGAGGAGGAGGGGCGGCAGCATCGGAAGCCAGGTGCTTCTGGACGATGCGTCTGACCAAGCGAGCTCGAATGATGGAGACGTCAATTCGAAGAAGGTTTCACCGAAAAATGGATCTCCGAACAAGGCCAAGATGCCTACGAACAAAACGCCAGCCTCAGGGAAGAGGACGCAGAGCAAGCCGCGCACTGGCTCGCAAACCAAGTCGAGAACGAACTCGGGCACCAACCACAATGGCCGGCCACGCACTGCCTCACGCCCGACGACGGCTCGCCCCGAGGGAGAGGCGCCCTGGATTGCGACCATGTACAAGCCAGACCCCAGATTACCTCCGGAGCAACAGATGCTTCCAACGCACGCAAAGCGTATTGCACAGGAGCAGTGGGAGAAAGAAGGAAAAGTTGGGAATATCTACGACAAGGATTTCAAGCTGCTCAACGAGTACGACTTCTCGCAACATCGCCGTTCTACTGGCTCCATGTCCCCGGTACTTCAGGATCCCGAGGCAGAGCAGTTCCAGTCACTGGAGGTGCAGGATATCGAATCAAGGCCCGAGGAGAAGCACGAGGACAAGCAGGAAGAAAGGAAGGTCGAAGCACAGAGGGCAGAAGAGCCGAGCTCCGACTGGCCTTTGAATTCCTCGGAGAAGGTCGAGCAGAATGGCAGACCTCAGACAGCCAACACGGAGCACGCAGGATACAAGATTACTCCCAACGTTGCATCTTCACCTGTTGTACCCCATATTACTACTACCGTTACGGCCCAGCACAGCCCCAAGCCGGAAGCTATCAGGCTCCCCGATCCTGGAGACAAGGAAGAGGGAAAGCCCAAGAAGAGCGCTTGCTGCTGCGTGGTCATGTAACAGCCCAATCCGCCAAAATCCCCACGCCACCACCTTTTATATCGTTTAATTTTTTACCAGCACTGCGCCACCTTTCCTTTACCACTTCTGTTTCCCGGATATTTTCTATTACCGTACCATACCCTTGACTTGGGCGCCGACGCCCCTGTACAGCGACGCTTACGTCTCATTTGTGTCTTTTCAATCGGCGTTTGGGAGCGAAAATTATCTCAATACTACCCCCGGAAAGTTTTCATTTGCTCCTTTTCCTTTGGTTGCTTCCTATGATAGCGTTCAGCGGCTCGGTATTTCTTTCCCTTCTCAAGCATAGCGCTCTGACGTATCGAATCCGTCACCGCTCAAAACCAGCCTGCTTTCTTTTCAAGTATTAGAAGTATTTTTTGTGGAGGATTGTGAGGCTTCGTTGAGTGGAGCGTGGTGGAGTTATCACAAGGCGACAAGACACAGTTGGGACGGCCATTTGCTTTTCTCGGTTCAATAATTTCCTTTCCATTGGCACGGGATTTGGAATAGCGGCAAGGCGCGGGAGGGGATGGTTCTTGGGTGATGTGTCGTTGACACAGGAAATCCAACAGCTGCGATTGAATGGCAGCGTTGAAATTGCTTTTTTTCCTCGTGCATTGCGACAGTCACAGCAATATAACAAATCGATAAATTGGATCGAGCAGTGAGGTCACAGTAAGGCGTGCCATCAGCTTGTGGTCATGGCGCAATACGGGTGGGTGTGGTGGAGTATAATCACGTGCGAGTGCGAGACCTCCGCTGGCTGCCAAGACCCGGGCCGACTCGCTTCACGGCACATTGAGCTGGATCCGCAAAATCGACCATCGGGAAACTTTTCGACCGTCCGCAACCCACCAAACGAACGACAACCCACAAGTCTCCGTCGCATCTCTTCGAGGAACACCCGACATCTCACACACCAACTTATCACAATGGTAAGGAAGTCCCACGCCTCACGCCAGCCTCCCAATGAGGCTACCGACTACCTCACCTATAGCCCCTCCCACCTACCAACTGCCTCGTCCTGAGCCTCAGCCTCGTCACCGACACGTCGTCGTCGTCTTCTCTCACACCATGAAGTGACCACGACAAATTTCTTCCATGACGCAGCAATGCTAACGCATGTCGAATATCAGTCGGACGGAGAAGAGCCCACTTCCCCCGTTGAGCAGCAGGAGGTCGAGGTTTCGGCCGATGCCTCCTCTGGCCAGATGTCGGTTCTCGACGCCCTCAAGGGTGTCCTGAAGCTGGCCCTGATCCACGACGGCCTTGCCCGCGGTCTGCGCGAGGCCTCCAAGGCCCTTGACCGCCGCCAGGCTCACATGTGTGTCCTGAACGAGGCGTGTGAGGAGGAGGCCTACAAGAAGCTCGTCGTCGCCCTCTGCTCCGAGCACAAGATCCCTCTTATCAAGGTCCCCGATGGCAAGCAGCTCGGCGAGTGGGCCGGTCTCTGTACGTTTTTGGCCCCACCTGCGACTTTGGTGGTCGCGTTTTCCGTATTACGTAGTTGCTGACAGTCTATTACAGGCCAGATCGACCGTGAGGGTAACGCCCGCAAGGTCGTCAACTGCTCTTGCGTCGTTGTCAAGGACTGGGGTGAGGAGTCCCAGGAGCGCAACATCCTCCTCAACTACTTCCAGACCGAGCAGTAAACGTGCTGCCCGTCTTTTTTCTTTCTTGCACATACCCCAAGACGTGCTGCAACGACGCTGCAAGACACGCATGGCCGATACGACATGCTCGAGTTTCATGAGGGGAGACCGGATTGGGATTTGGGTTTGAGTGATGGACATGTGTGGAGCTTTGTGGTGGGAAAAATGAAAAGGGAAATAAAAACGGTCTGGCTGGCATGGAGTAGAGGAAAAAAAAGCGCACGGATGATGTGGATGTTGACTCCCATGTCGACGGAGAAATCAAAAACATCAATCTGAATGAATACTGCGACCCAGTTGAGTGATCGTGTGTGAATCTAAATGGCCAGCACAATCCCGCCTTCAAACCAAGCACTGTGGCCCTATCATGTGCCAGTCCCTCAACATGTCATCCCCGGAGAGAGATGTCAATAATCAACATACAAAACGCCAACACCAACTAACACCTTCCCTCACGTCCTCCAAGCCTTAATCCAACCTCAACCCAAAACACCTCAACCCCACTCTCAGCCCTCAACCGAATCAACTACGCAGCACTGCCTCCACGAACCACTACAACAACCGCTTACTTGGCGCCACTGCCGCCGCCACCACTGCTCCCCAAAAATGCCGCCGGCGGCGGGGGCAGCGCGTTCTCGACGACCTCTGCCACCTTCTGCTTGACGCCGCGCTCGCGCTCACGCAGCTCCCCCCACTCACGCCTGATCTGCTCAGCGCGGCGCTCGCTCACGTCGGAGCCCCAGACGTAGTTGCCCGCGCCACCACGGCCGGTGCGGGCGACGGGCGTCTCAACAGTAGCAGCTTGGGCTTGCTGCTGCTGCTGCTGCTGACCACCATCACCGTTGGTGGTGTTTTGGGGACGGGGCGCCGACGCCGTGTTCCACCAGTTGGAGCTGGAGTCGAGGTTGGAGAGCGGGGCGGGGGGCGGCTCGGCGGTCGAGGCGGCGGGGTTGGTGGTGCTGGCGCCGGCGTCGTTGACGAAGGTGCCCGTCGTCGTCAGGGTGCTGGGCGAGTAGTAGTTGCCCGCGCCGCCGCGGCCCATGTGGGCGTATTCTTGCGGAGGCGGCGAGGCAGTCGTCGTGGTGGTGGTGGGATCGTCCGGCGAGATGGGTGGGTTGGCGGCTTCGAGGTCTTGGGTCTGCGGGATTGGGTTAGTTGGTTGGGGTTCGGGGAGAAGGAAGAGAGGCGATTGGGTGGGAGTGAGGAGCGAGCTGACGGGGGACTGCGCTTAGAGCGTGTGTATGTGTGCGACTTTCTTGTACGCCCGTGTTGGACGGAAGAGGTAACTCGACTGTGCTCAGTACGCAGAGCTGGGTACAGATGTAGAGCTCTGACGTCTCGCCGGCGTCAAGTCACCGTCCATGTCCCTCCACGCTCGTAGCACCGTCCGACACACCACCGCGTGCACTAACATGCCAATACATTACTAGTCGACCCCCAGAGGAGGCTGACGCAACAGAAACGTAGGCAATAGCTAGGCACGGGTCTCGGCTCGTCGTCTGACAGCGCACACCAACGTCACACAGCCACGCAGGCCAAGTCCCAGAACTGGGGTACAGGGGCCGCACAGAAAAAACAGACAAGACGAGAATAGAAAAATGGAAGACCGTATGAGGAAAGCCGAGGCGTTTGGGACTCACCTCCGGTGCTCGTTGCTTGCTGGCCTCGACGGCCTGCTGGATGTTACCGGCGCCTCCGCGTCCCCACATCCTTGCTCTGGTTGCTCTTGTTTTTCTGCTATTGGAACGTTTACGTTTTTCCCCTTCTCACGCAGATCGAACGAGGTTTATCGTTCGAAGAACCGCGGATAGTTGCCGATGCCCTAAACACGACAGGGTTGTCCGTAAGGCTCCCTTCCCCGGGCTTACGGCAAGCGAAATGGTGGAGGGTAAATATGGAAAATAGTCGTACAACAACAGCAGGAAAAGAAAATACAAAAGAAAATGCTCTGGGAAGACCAAATCTCCTCGAAACCTAACGTGCCAACTCTCGGCCGATCTCCTCGTCAGGAAGAAGCAACGCTTTGCCCGCGGCACAGACAGACGGTGGAGAGTTGTGGGAAATTAAGCTCCGGCTAGAGTTCTGCTGTTCCTAGAGCTTGTTCTGGCTGTGACGTCGGAGCTGGCAGCGATGTCGCTGGCCGAGTAGATGACCGCGTACGCGCACGGTTTTGCCGCTTGGCGAGTGGTGATATCGGCAGCTGCAGGCGCCAGGCAAACGTTAACCGCAGCGGTGCACAGTCAGCAAGGAACGTGTCGAATGTGAGTTGATGAGTTGGCGGCCTTGTGAAACGGCTTGCAGGCGGGTGATGCGTTCTGTGAAGCAGGATCTGGAGATTCGTCGGAGAGCGTGCCGGCGGACTTCCCCAACGGAGGCAAGAAGCGAAAGGCCTAAAAAATTGGGACCGATGTCGCCTTTGACTCGCTGGCTTCCTGTGCGCAAATGCTTGGGCCAGTCGCGAGGCTTGATAGCGATAGAGGTCACGTTCGTAGATCGGCAGATCGGAGGGCGCGGCAGTTACGATAAACTTGTGGTCAGAGAAGCACCGCGAGCAAAGTCTGGGCGTCGGTGTGGGGTGCGGCGCGGCCATCAGCTCATGTCCGCGCCCGCACCTCGCTTGCCGCTGATGATGTCAACCTCGGCCAAGCCTCTCCCCCCGCCAGCATCTTCCTTCAGCGGAACTCTCGGCATCAGCTCACAGGATCATCGATCCCAGACAGTCACCAGACCCATCATGGTAGAACAATATGACTTTGCCATAGATACCTAACTAGCACGTATCATCAAGACTGCAGCAGTCGCGAAGCAGAAGCCAAGCAAAAAAAATCAAAGCCGCCTCGACACAAGCCTGTCCGTAAGAGGCGCCTGCAGAGTTACTCCACTCCACCCAGTTCCGTCCACTCCTGGTTTGACTCCGAAGAAAAGAAATACAAAGGAAAACAAGAATGAACGAGGCTCCTGTCTGCATCGCCTCTGCTCCAGCCGTAGCTTGGAGTCCACAAATCTCATCCACGAGAACTAAGGAAAAGGGAATGCAGTTCCGTCCCGTACCTGAGCATCATAATACACGTAAACTTTTGAGCAACAGCGTCCTTACTCGCTGTCTTGCACAGCTCGTAGGACCGGATACAAACTGCGCTCCTCCTCCGACATGGCAGAGCCGCCGCGTTCTTCCGCGCCCTCTTGCTTGACTTCCGCAGAGTGCTCGTCTTCGTACTCGCCGCGCTCGAGCTTCACCTTGATGAATGCCCGCAGCTCCTCGATCATGCGCATGTTCTGTACCCATGCCTCGTTGTCCTGCTCCGAAGCGCCCTGCTCAGACTGGTGCTCCGAGGCAGCCTCGGAGTGCTCACCAGGAGAGCGGAGCGACGGATCAAGCGGAGGAGGCGACTGGATGGCGAGCTTGTGAACGTCCTTGCGGAGACCATCGCGGTCGACCGAGTTGCGGCGCGACGCGCTAGGAGTAGAGTCGTTGTCCGACATGTCCATCGCATCCTCGTCGCGCGACGGGCGGGACTTCTGCAGCTGGTTGCCCGACCACCTCCTGCGACCGTCAGAGTCGAAGGGAGCAAGGTTAGGAGCGTTGCTGGTCGCCGGATAGCTGCCTGCGATGTCCGACATGGCGCTGACAGAGGGGAGAGTCGGGTACATCGAGATGTTAGGCCGCGACACGGGCGAGATGGTCTGACCAGAGTGAACAGAGCCGGGAGACTGGCCCGACGTGTACGACATGACGCTCGACGCCGGAGTCAGGGCAGGAGTCTCAGTTGCCGGCGCAGAAAGGGGCGCAAGCGTGGTGGCGTGGGACGACTGGGGCTGTTGAGCGTGAGTGCCCGGTGGCGAGTTGCTCGAGCGGTAGTTGAAGCCAGAGTGGAGGTAGTGAGCACCCGGCTGCGCGACGCCAGCGGCCGCAGCCTGCTTAGGGTTCTCGTAGATGGTCGACTGGAGCTGCTCCAGCACCTGATCAACGTCGATCAGGTCGCTCTTAGTCCTGAGGTTAGGCATGCTGGGCATTGGGAGGGAGTACTGGTGCGACGGACTTGGACCGTGACCGGTGGGAGAGACCATGGCGGGCGCGGCATGGTACTCAGGACCGCCGTAGCCAGCAAGGAGCGGGAGCTGGCCCTGGATGCCCATGAGGCGCTGGCCAACGTCGTAGTACGTCGTAGGATCGATCTCGCGGCGCTTGACGCTGCCGAAAAACTCATTCAGGGCGTCGAAAGTGGCCTTCTTACGGACCTCGTAGTCGCTCTGCAGGGTCTGGTGGTTGACGGCATAGTAGACGGGGCCATAGGCCGAGTTGGTCTGCGAGCCGCCATAGAAGGCACCGCCAGCAGCGGCACCGGGGTGGCCATAAGCAGAGTTGGCACCCATGCCATCCTGGTAGAAGCCGCTCGCTGCTCCAGCAAGCGCCTGCAAGTCAGCGACATCTGCCAGACGTATTAGAACTGAAAAACGGAGAGGGGAGGCGGTCACGGTGCTTCTAGAACATCGCAGCGAGAGATAGACTTACGCTTTCCAGCCTGGCCGGGATAGCCGCCTCCGGCACTTCCGTGAGGGTTGCCGCGGTTGGGTTCGGGCGAGCGCAGAAGGACTGAGTCGTCGGCGTGCGTCTTCACGTGCTTCTTGAGATCCTGCGGGCGCTTGAAGGCCTTGCCGCAGAAGTCGCACTTGTGCGGCTTCAGCGGGACGTGGACGCGGATGTGCGAGGTGATGTGGTCACGCTTGACGGTCGTGGTGCGGCAGTTGCCCCACTGACAGGTCAAGTTGAGATTGTTGGTGCTCTTGCGACCAACGTGACGCTCGCAGACGTGGTCCTGGACGCAGTTAGCTTGCCGGCCGGGCGCGGGCGCAGGCGCGCTGGGGACTCACGTAGAGGAGCTCCGCGGTGCTCAGGCGCTCGCCGCAGTTCTGCCACTGGCAGGTGAGCGAGTCGCCGCCGCCGGCGGTGGTGGGTGTTGCGGGCGCCTGCTGCTGGACAGGCGTCTGTGCCTGGGCGACGGGCTGCTGCGGCTGCTGCTGGGGAGTGCTCGCAGTCTGCGCGGGCGCGGCGGCGGGCGCCGCAGAGGGATTTTCAGCGATGGCCGACATGGCCAAGAGCGCGCGTTGGTGTTGAGTGGGCGTCTCGAGTCTTGGCTTGGCGGAAGCACAGAGCGCGTGGTTGAGCGCTCGAAAAAAGAGCAAAGAAACTGCAGCGGTGAGGGGGTTGCTAAGGGCGGGCGCTCGTCGCGCTCTTGGACACAGCGGAAATCTGGGGGTTAAGAGTCTCGTGCCGTTGCACGCCGGGCTTGGGAGAGGAGGACTGAGGGCTGGGGCGTGCGGGCGTTTTGAGATTTCTAGGCGTGCCGGGTCAGGCGGGGAGGACTTGGTCCGCTGCTTCTCGGCACAGCTGGGGGCGTTGGCGCAGCGTCGGACCAAGCAGCGCAGCTGGAGCAGGCGCCGGCTAATTATCCATTCGGGCGCCGACGGGCAGCACAGCCCCCTTCTGCGCGCGTTGCGTCGCTTTGCATTACGAGAAGTGGCCGCACCCATGCACCCGTGGGCGCCATGGCTCTTGGCATTCTTGCAACTTGCCTAGCGCGTCGCTCCGCCGGCACGTCGCAGCCTGCATCGCGCCCATTCGCCCACGCGCCCGTATCAGCCCAAGAGGTCTCCAGCCCACGACATCTCGCCCTCGCCCGCCCGGCCCCGCGGCCTCCTCTCCCTCGCCAGCGCCCTCACCGCGCCTGTTGTGCAAGTCGCCGCCGCCCGGCACGACTCAGCGCCAAAAAGCCACGCCAGAACGTGCTCGCAAGCGCCCTGCGTCGCGCACCCGTCTGCCGGCTTGTCGCACCACTGCCAGATGCTTGTCCCGACTCGCCCAGCCATTCTGCGGCCCTTGGCGGCGCCAGAGGCAGCGTCCAAGACTCGCGGGCGAAGCGGAGCACCGGCCACTGAGCGCAATTACTTGGCCGCTGAGCGCGGAACGCTTGACGTCTTCGCGCCGTCTCGAATATCGCGCAGCCGCTCTTGGCCCAGCGGCCGCCCCCGTGGCCAAATAGCAGGGCCCTCCGGCTCCAGTACCTAGCAAGAAGGAGCCCCGACTACCCGAGCAAGCCTCATCTCCCCTTCGTTTACGGCAAGATTGCTCCCCCGCCCGGGGACGCACACCTTGCGCACCACACCCATCCCTTTGCCTCCGCGTGCGTCCAGCCCTCCTCCATCGTGTGCCGCGTCTTTGTCCTCCCGTGAAGGAATGCAGCGCCCTGCATGGCGCCATTTGCCGGATCGACGGCATGGCCTGGCTTCGCCCGCGTGTGCCCACCTAAGACTACTCCACGCCACCAGCCAGCCGGATGACTGAGAGTAGGCGCCCGCAGTAAACTGGCTGGGAAGCGCTATTGTTGTTTTGCGCGTAGTCAGCACTGGCTGCGCCATCCTAATCCTGCTCACGCTATCGCTCCCGCGTCTGCTGTCTGTCCGGAACATGCCAATCATCTCTACCTGGCGCCCCTTGCCCGCCTGCCGGACTTCCAGGAATAGGGATTTCAGGGCCCGATCTGCTTGTCCGCTGCCAGCTTGGCGTTCCGCGCTACAGCAAACAGTCCTGGCCATGCCGATCCGCAGTCACTGAGTTCCAGGCGGCTTGGGAACTGCACTGCGCCTCTGATCGTACGAAATCTTATCTTGCAGAATGACGCGGCCTTTGTGCTGCACTCAGATTGGCCGGAAATGACACTGAAAGCGCGCGGGAGTCGATGGTGTTGCTGTGGGCGCATCAGTGTTTCTTCCTTGCCGCCCTCAGCTGCAGTGCTGGGAGGCTGCGGGCTGAGGATGCCGTCGCCTTTCCCACCAATCCTGCGCGCAAACACACGCCCTCGCTGGTGGAGAGGCTTGATCTCGTCCCAAGTCGACGACCAAGGTGCAGTTAGTCCTGGTGCCAAGCTATTCTTCACGCCAAGCCCTACGACTACTCCTCTCCGCCCTTGCGTCAGCCTCACAATGAAAGACATAACGGCCGGAGATCTGCTCGGTTGCGAGTAGATTCCAGCCGTTCGGTTTCAGACAATCCAGGCACCGCCCAATCGCCGCGCCCCGGCTTTGTCGCTTGCCTCAGGAATGCTGTCCACCCTTTCTTCACGCCAGCGCCGCCACCCTTTCTTCAGGGGCTCTATGCCCTACAGGGCGCTGAACCCGCCTTGCCTCATCGAGCGCGTCTGACTTGTGTATCTGATCTGCGCGCCTGCCGTAACACAGTCCATTGTACTCCCGCTAATCGCATCGCACTGCCGGCCAATCCCCCAGAGGGAATGGAAAACAGGACCGGGATGCAGCAGGTACATGGATGAACGGCCCAAAACTTTGTTCCTTTACAGAGGCGCAGCCGAATGCGTTGTCATTGATCGCGGTGCGGCGCCGATGGCGGCCATGTGTGATCAGACGTATCTACCCGCTTTTGGATAATGAGGGGGCGTCCAACCAGCATACCGTAATCGTATTGCGAGCGATTCATACGTCAAGCTATGGACGGAGTGTCAGAATAATCTGGAAAAGGCGCGGGCGGTAATGCAGCCGCTATGCTGAAGTGAGTATGTGCGCTCTGCCGCCCAGTCCCGCCTCCGCATTCGCAGCCACACCGCTGCTTCCGCTCAGTGCACGTCTCTCAAGGGGGTCCAGTTTCCCCGCGGAGTCCGTTTCCCCGATTCCTTCCGTATTGTTAATTTCCTCTTTGCAGGTGGCTAGGTGTCTAGTTGGCAGGGAACAATCTGGACGCCCTTGCTGAGACAAGCCGGCTCGAGATGGCCCCTTGATGGGGATTCATTGACGATCTGCTGATGGTTGCTTCTTTCTGTCCGGCTGCAGAAATCTGTGACGAATATTGCTTGGAGTGGAGATTCCTGGTTCTGGTCGAGGTGAGTAAGGGAGGCTCTCCAGACCCTGGTCGATGCATCTTTGTACTCCCATCTGCGGCAACTGCCGACTTTTCGTGCGACATCAACTTTTCTTCTGAAGTGTGCGTGAAGACAGGCCTGCCATTGCCGTCGGAGGGGGATTCGAGCTCCCCCCCGTGGTCGAAACGTCTCGTTCGCTCTCGTTGACATCTGGACGCACGCGCGTGCCGCTGAGAAAAGCAACACTATGGACGAGAAAACGACATCCTCTCGCGATATGACCTATCACTTTTCCAAACGCCATCGCGTCTAGCATGATGGCACAGCATTGACTCACGAAACTTTTCATGATACCATCACACTGTCAAAACCCCAGAAGACAAGCTTGTCTACGACAAGCTTCAGCAGCAACTCTTCTTTGCCGATCGCAAGCACCTCGGCCCACCCCTACAAGACATCCAAGAGTAATGCGAACCAGGTCTCAACATGCCGTGGACCGACGCTTTTCTCGCCTTTCCGTCCTATTCCCGGCGGACGAGATGCCGCTCATGCATGTGAGACCCCCCCATGCTGCCACGACGGCTTGTCAATGTCTTGTTGTAAGACTTTGCCTCATACCGAGCGCAGTTGCCGCCGGCCACAGCCGCGCGCCTGGCGCGCATGCAGACGATGTGACCGGTCTCAGATGGATGCAGCGTGGTATAGTAGCCTGCACGATCGAACGCATGTGTCTTTGGGGGGACGATGAGCGGTGTGTAAGCATGACTGCTCAGGCGGCTTTGAGCTGGATGCTGTTCGAGGGCCCAGCGATGCCTATCCAGTCGCCGAGGAGAGTGTCAGCATACTCGATACTCGTAGCTGTGGCCTTGAGTTTTCGAGGGAAAGGGGGCTGGTAGTGAATGGTGGCGTGGGAGCACGCCAAGGATGGCACTCCACCGGTCGCGCTGTTCAGCCGTCTGCGCCCCTTAACTCTGCGAACTCGGTATACACGAGAAATCGCGATACAACCCAAGACCAGAGAGAGGCAGACCCTTCATAAAAGTCTTTCAAATTGGAAGTGTTTCTACAAGTCGAAATTTCACATCGAATCTCAAGTCAAGGCCCCGTAATCATCTCGCAGCCATGGCCTAGTTGATCATAAGCGACGCAGCTACAGCTCGACTCCCTCCAGAGCACCAGGTACAAGATTCGACATCATAAATGCTCATATTTCCTAGCAAACGTTCTCCTTCCCCGGCAGTCGTACGTCCCGACCCTGTTCTGCTCTCCATACAGATCCTGCCAAGCGAACCAGCGGTTCAACGTCTCCAGCAGACAACCCAAGTTCTCCAGCAGCCCCACATACCCTGCCCTCACCCAAGCACGGATAGCTCCGGACCAGCCCTCTGATGCTGCTGCCGGCGGGGAAGCAGCCGTTGCATCCGCCCATGGCCGATCAGGGGTCTTATTGCCGTGGGTGTCGAGCTGGGGCGCACAGGGAGTAGCCGGCACCAGCTTCAACGTTATTCGTGGAAGGGCTGCTGTCGGCGCGACGGCCGCTGCCGTTGGGACAGCTGGCGCATTCGACCTGCATCAGGCACGGCGCAGGTAGACCTGTCGGCGGACCGCGTTGCACGACGACGACTCCTGCATCTCCAGGAAAGCCGGGATGGCCGGGCTGATGCGGTATCGCGTCTCCCGCACGCGTAGACCCGTGTGCAGCTATTGCAGTAGAGTGTGGTGAAGTTGGAGTACCGCGGCGGGTACGGCGGGTTCCGTTGGAGACTTGTGTTGAACCAATCCCACGCCGCGGTTCGGTTCGCTTCCCGGCCTCACTTCTTTGAGGGGTCGGCTTCGGCGTCTGGGTTGGCGCCAATGCCTGGGTTTGTCGATTAGGCAATAGTGGTGCCTGCCGGTAGGAGGGCGCTGGAAAGGGTGAGGGTGAGCTTTGAAAGCGCCATTGGAGGTTGATTGCAGGTAAGCAAGAATTGTGATTCCTGGCCGAGGGATAGAAATTTACATGTTATTACTGACAGGATCATCCGCCATTCTGCTGATGATCCATGGTAGAGATGATTCCAGCCTTATCGTCCGTCTCGAATGCATCTCCGACATCCGCGCGGCCGTACCCCAGCAGGCGCATATCTTTATCAGATACAACAACAAATATTCTACTCCTCAGTACCATGTGTCAGTGACAGCCAGGTACCTCGCCGCCGAAAGAGAAAGTCTCGCCAAATTTCGAAGCATCGGTCCTTTACCAGGGTGTCCGCACAAACGGGCCGTGTCCGAAAAGAAAAAACGCATGGTCGACAGCATCCAATAAGATCGGTCTGGCCCATATTGTAGGAAGACCGAAGGATGATGGGGGCTACGGGTACGTGACGGCCCGTCGGTGGCTGCTTAAATCTGGACGTGCGTGGTTGAACTATTACCCGATTAGGCAATCCCGGGTGGCCCTTTTGTAGATCCGAACGTACCGACCCCAAGTGAGTCTTAAGCCAGCCTCAGTTCAAGATTTCTGATTGCGCTACTTCCTACGGGTAGCCTGTTTTTCGTCCTTTGCGACCAAGGGAGGTTCCAGTGGTTGTACAAATGGATCAGCCTTGTGATGAGCACGACAAACAACCCAATGTGTGTAGGCGACCACCTTTATTTTATTTTCTTAAAGAAAAAGGTAAGTAGAAACTTTACATTCAAGCATCTCAACATCAGGGCCCTAACCCTTAAAGCCATCATATTTAAAAAAAAAAAAAAAAACCTGGCCCCAGAAACGTAGTAGGCCTGGGAGAAACCCGGAACGCAGTACGGAGGTACCAAAAAGATGCCGATCGGCCTGAGTTGGGACCCACGGAGACAAAAGGGAAATGCGAAACGTCCAACAGCCAGGGTTCCCCAATGGTCACCCACTTTATTTGCACCAGCGACCCGAAAGATAACCATGGCGGTCCCCACGCTTGTAAACGCTCTTTTGGCAGCAGAATGGCTGAGATGCAGAGGAACATCGCTTTGTGGTATCACTATTCTATGTAACTGTATTGCCCAACCACGGCAGCTTCCTGTATGGCAATATGAATTCTTGAATAATCCTGGTTGAGACTTGTGCCTCAGTCTCGCCGCTTGCCCATGCACGGAAAGCTTTGGGAAAATAAGACCGAATAAAAAACACCGAGGAAATCAAATGGGTCTTAGATATCGTTCGGTATTCAAATAACTTTGGGAAACATTTTGAGAGGTGCCAAGAGCTAAGAGAGACTGGTGCTAAATGATTGTAATCTTTTGCTTAGCCCAGCACTCGAAGAAAGCAGGCCCGCCGTTCTCGATCGGTGGTGACTCAAAGATCCCAGCACGGCAAAATATGTTGTCTGTCCTGCCGCTGGGCACCAAGACGAGGCCTGATATGGTAGAATCCACTTGCTCCTCGGTAATTCTTTCCAAACCCGCCCGGGATTTGGTTCTTTTAAGGCAGAGACCATTTCTGATGGGGAGCAAGACGAATGTTTCAGCATTCAGGAGACTTCCATCGGTTCCTTGATCTTCATCATCTTCATCATCAAACAAGTCTCTGTCAAAGGCGCAGTCACCCACGTAGCGGCCTTCCCGTCTGATCTCCTGGTAGATAGGGCTCCTCTCGTCTGACACCTCGTGGAAATCCTCCGCGGACAGAGCGCAGACTATCCCTTCCAGCTCGAGGTAACCATCGCTAACCCGGCCAAAAGGGTTTGCGCCATCGAGTTCGATGCGTGCATTTAGTAAAGTAATGAACGAGAGGTTTTGCTGGATGCTGATATGGCTGATTTCGGCGTTTTGGGCGCGAGCAAGCCAGCTCCACGACGGCGCGATGTACTCGGAAGACGCAGGTAGCAAAACAGACCCACGGAACCTCGTCGCGCTCCATAGCAGCTCAATGTGCATGTCTGACTCCCATATGCCGGCTAGCCACTTGTCGTCGGTGATGTCGGCTATGAAGCTCGCCAGTGCGGATATCGCGGGCAGCCTGTCGTTCCAGAACGTAAACTGCCGGCACGAATACTCGAGGAACTGGCTGCACCAGAAGAAGTAGATGTTTTCCCCGGCCCCGAGGCCGGGCTCCCCGGTCAGAGATTTTAAATTGTACTCTTCCGCTGCTTGGGGGCTGTAATCGAGCTCGGACATGTAGAAGCCTCTGCAACTCCAGTGAATGGTTTCCGCGCCGAAATACACTCTTCTAGTAGAGAAGAGCCTCTCATTAAACGTCCAACCACGGTTCCCCCATTTGGTTTTGACAGTGTCCCGATAGAAAAGTGGGGTGTCGGAAAAATCGGGTTCATTGATGAAATAGGACCCTGTGATTCCACGATCTAACACCGAATGAAACTCTACTTCCACTGGATGCCGTGCGGGGAGGGAGCGTTGTAGGAACCCATCATACGCGGATTGAGCAGCTGAAGGGATAATTGTGATCAACGCTTGCTGGTATAGACGGGCTACTTTCCATGCCTCCAACTCCCACTCCTCTTTGTCATCTTGGATGATGCAGAGAGCATCAATCCAAAGGAATGGTATGTCAAGGTTGCGGCAAACAATGATGGCATCTTGGTAGCTCCTTGGTAATCCTTCGATAGATACCCCGGTGGTCATTTCGTCGAGATTCGCTCTTGTGGTTTTAATTGGCTGTTTATCCGCACGCCCCCAGCAATAACTTAGTGTTGCGTATTCCCATTCCATCTTCATATGGGGGGTTTTCCCGACCTCTATTAGGCAAATTCTGGCTCCATTTTCGGTGCCCTTAACATCAAGAAGTCTTTTGGGTAGCACCGCAGGTTCCGTCTTCGGGTCACAATTTCGAGTGCAAAAATGGACCAATTTCTCCAACATCTCGCGAACATCTTGCGAAAGACATATACCATCTTCCGCGAGAAGGCGTTTGAAACGTGGTTTCTTCTGAATTCTCAACCAGACAGTGCTGGATGCTGCGGTTTTGTTTAGCTTTGAAACCAAGTCAGGACGAGTTCTTTCCCAAGTCTTACCGGGATGCGCTGTGATCGGAAACGCCATTGTCTGTTTTTGCGGTCCATTTTGCTGCTGCGTAAAAAGGAAATCGACATCAAGGCTTTGCAGACCGTCTACCCAGCGATAGCTCATGCCTGTCACCTCTAGAACCTCGAATCGATTTACATGGTCCGAATTCAGTTCGCAATACTTCCCAAACGAGTGTACCATTAGCTGGCAGAGGCAGCATCCTCCTTCTGCCGTCTCTTTGACCAAGGAAAATAGACGCCTTTCGTAATGGAAGTGTAACTGTGATTGCGAAAACTCCAGACTTCTCTCCCCATCTTCCGCTAGCCGCACATCTCCTCCACCGTCATCGAGCGCTATACTTTGGCAATATTCGCAAAAGCCATTCTGTTCGAAAACGGTCGGAGATATTAGCGAGCGTGAAATTGCTCTCTGTTGGGTTGTTGGCTCGAAGGGTTGCCTGTATTGATTTGTGAATAGGCCTTCCGGGTGCGCAGGAGACCCACTAGCAGACGTGGCCCCGTCGTGCGGGGTAGAAGGCTCTTGTGGCGTATCGTAATCTGCTGCCACCTCTGGTCCAGTGCACTCTTCGCCTTTGGGTGAGATGCTTGATGTTCCGTTCCCCATACTTACCGACATCTGACTTGGAGGCGTTGATGGTTGAAGTGGCGAGCAAGGCTGATGAATTGCCTTGTGCGTCACAAAGTGAGTCAGCAACTCTAAGCACGTGATCTTTCATATTTGACTTCGCTATGGGATTCTGCCAAGCCAATCGTGCAAGCATTTTCATCGCTCTTTTTTCAAGCCGAGTAGGTTTGTTATGAATTGCGTAACGGTGTCGGCTCTCCAACAATGCCAATATAAATTGTCAAATCATGCCATACGTCGTAATTGATAAGACATGTAATACTGCATACAGTTTGTCCTGTGACTGACGCTGGCGGGGGTTTGGAGCCAACCAACTAGAAAGCCGGGCCAAAGTACCTTGAGATACTTTTGCGTTGACGACCAAAACCCATAGCTCAATTCGTGCAATATTGTTGCTGAGGTCAGGCGCCCAAAACACGCCATACAGTACTGGAATCCACTCCGCTTTGCCACAATCTCAATATTTCTCATCAGCTCAAGTAGGTGGGGCTATCGTGTGAGATGCCTCCGGGAATAGCAAATGGGCCTGTGAAAAAGCAGAGTGATGTGTGGACCACAGGAGCATCGCGGGGGGACGGAGATCAGCAGGACAGACACAAGTCATTGCCCGCGATGATAGCCGGGAAGGAGCCGAGAGACGAAAGGTATGACTCTACCATTTTTTTCAATCCACAAGCTTGAAAAGAACGAGAAATGAATTCAAAAGAGCTGCTCGGAAAGTCGATTTGGAAGATGCGATGTCAGCGCTCAGAGCACGCAGTGAGCTGCGAACGGCCCCGCCCAAATGACGGGTGGAGCCATCCGCCCCACCAATCGTGGGCCGCGGACGACGGGTTGAATTAACCGGTGCATCTCCGTGGAGGGTTCGTACCAAAAGCCTCTTCTACCCTGGCGCGGAATCTGCCAGCGATCGGCGGATGGGACTTTTGGTACGAACTCCGTAGTGCGCCTCTAGCCAAACTCAACATCATCATCTCGCTTTTCTACCTACATCCTACTCGCTCTTCTTTGTCCCCCATCTATAGCTTGATTCCCACAGCTCTTCTTAAGCGATGTCGAACTGTTTTTCCGTTTGGATGCCCCCATACTGACTACTCGGTGTCAAGCCATCACCGTCTCATAGCCGAGCTTCGTCCATTTTGAAGAGCGTGTGGCGCAAAGGCTACGCCTGAAGTCGTTACCACACGGGTGAGCTACTCGGTATTTGTTCACGGTCAAGCTGATGATACTCTGCTTCTTTTTGATGCGCCATGAACGCGGACCACCGCGAGATGAGGGCGTCCATATCCATGTCTCCAGATATAACGACCATAATTCGGACTCGAAATTCAGGACATGCGACAATAAGGTGCGGTGGCACATAGTTTCAAGAGCTTGGGATATCTCGACAGGATATGCACGTTCCTGCGATGACAGCGACTTGGGAGACAGACTGGTGGCCATACCTGGCACCTGGGCTAAAGGTGAAGCCCTGCTGCATCATGGAGTCGACATTGCTCCCATCGTTCTACCGGCCAAAATGATCCGGCTCCGTATCTACCGTTTGCGGCCGCGGCAGTAACTTCGCTTTCTCAGCCTACCAAGCGATAACGGAGGGAAAAAGAGCAGGCGACGGCCCGACCAACCTGCCGCGTCACGGCGCCTTGCGAGCCGCGCCGGCGATTCCGTAACACAAGGCGGGTTGTTCCTTCTCCGTTGTGGCACAAGGACGCGACCGCTTCGTTTCGAAGCAGGCCTCTGATGAAGGCGGTCGAGATCCCTCCCCCATGCGCGAATGCGAGATACCAGGTTCGCAGGATCCCGCACCCTGGTCTCTCTGTACGATGGCCGGCTGGCCGGCGTGCCAGCCACCTGTCCTACGGATCGCCCTCAGACTAGGGTTGCCAGAGCGCCGGGAGCGCCACAATGATGTGTTCGAAGCAACAGCCATTCCGGGAACTGGACGCAATTATGTCTGGCGCCAGCCGAGGGATTCCGCCTACACGCGCGCACCGATTACCCCACCACACACGCAATCCCGCTGCTCCAATGGCCAGCCAGGAGAGGGAAGAAGGAGGAGCGGTGAAAGAAGAGAAGAGGCAAAAGTGAAAAGGCCATCAGCCGCCTGCGACCACCATCACATCGTTATTGTGCCCCGCGCCATCGTTTCATCACGCAGCCCAATCTGGCCAGCCCTCAGCCTATGATTTCAGCCAGAGCAGGGATGAATTTGCGCATCCTGCTGCAATAATAAATCCCCCGACGCCGCATGTGGCACCCCCCCTGCCCCGCGGCGCGCTGGAAAACGCATCGCCCAGGCGCCGCCGCCTGCCGCCCGCCGCCGCGATGAACACGCTGTCGCTCTCGGGCCCTCGGGCGCGCGCGCACACCCCGCACGCTGATGATTGGCAGCCGACAGCCGCCCTCGAGGACCGGAGGGATTCCTGCTCTGTTGGGGGGTGTGGTGGGCTGCTGTCCCGTCTCCGTCATCGCCAACGCTTCCTGCAACTGCTTTGGGCGAAAAGCTTCCCCCCCTCCCTCAAGTGCAAGCCTCGGAGTCTGCATGCCGCGCTGCCCTGAGCCAGCCTTACCAGTAGGAGCGATGTAATGGGGGTTCGTCACCCGCGGCCAATGCACGCGCAGCCCGAGTCAAACATGCTCAGGTCGCTCTCAATGGCTGGCTGCCTGGGCGCCTGCCGGCCGGGCTGCCGCGCCCACGTGGTGCGGCTGCGCAACAGCATCAATTCTTCTCTTGAAGACTATGTCACTTGTGCAAGCGGGCGCCTCTTGTGTCAAGGAGAGGAAGGCTAAATTACTAAATTGAATCGCAATTCGAAAGAGAGGAAAAAAATTCGTCAAGATCATTACCAGCGCATGCATTGCGTCGCTTTTCGTCGCACCCCACCGTGCCCAAACCACCAGAAAGATCGGATTGACCAGGCATCCCGAATGCGTAGCCACCGCTGGAGAGTGGGAACGAAGCAAAGAGGTGGCTGAACATTTTTTTGTCGAGAGAGAAAGAAAAAGGGCACTGCCCTACCATCAAGGAGGACCGGCCCTTAGGCTCAGTTGCGGTGCTCCCGTTCCACGTGGCTCTGCATGTGCTCCTTGCGCGTGAACTTCGCGTCGCACTTGCTGCATTTGAAGACCCTCTTCTTCGGTTGCTGCTTACAAGAGCTGTCTTGGTGCCTCCAACGGTTCGAGGATGTGCTGAACACTTCCCCGCAAAGACCACAGGTGCGAGAGCTGTTGGGATCTGGCCTGTCATTCGCGGGGGTGTTCGCCGGCGTAGTCATGGGCGTGTAGGTCGTCGCCTCACTGAAAATGCTGCTTTGACGGGTGTTGCCCCCGGAGGTGCTCATGGAGGTGCCGGCACTGGCCTCGCTGCTCATAGTGCTCCAAGAGAGAGACGTCTGTCCACGGCTTGGGCCCCGCACTCCAGAGTGCATGCTGCTGCTACGGCTCAACGTACTGGACTCCATCGGTAGAGGCGAGGAGCAGATGGGACCAAACCACCTCTCGGCAGCGTGCCCAGCGCTCCCAGGGCCCCGGGTGACGGCGCTTGTTGGCGTGCCGTAAGCTGGTCCCAAAGACCGGGGCTGGGTAGCAGAGCGGCCCGGCCCGGCCGTGGGAATAGCGGGCCCAAAGTGCAACCCGGGGGTCGACGTGCCGGCTGCGACCTGATGGGGCCAGGGCTGTTGCGGATAGCCGCGCGTTGTGGGGTCCATCAGGCGGTCCACTTCGTTCAGGACGTCAATGGGTTCTGACCCAATCTGTCCCAGGATCATGCGAGTGGCAGTTGTGCTAATCACCCAGGAAGGGTAGAGTGGCGGGTATCTGCCGTCATTCTCCAGTATGAGGTTCACGAGGCGGACGCCATCCCTCTGCATGGACGATGAGTGCGCAGACATTATGCTGGTGAAGCGACAAGATGCCGCTGGTGTTGAAGGTTGGCGGCACTGGGGGCCTGTCTGCCTCTACGTTAGCATCACTCGTGGAGTGCGTCGGTGTGTACACCAATGACGAGAGGGAAGTACCTGGTGCGGCAAGGAGCCTAAAGCAGCTTGCCTTCCTCGGAGTAGGTGGGTCTCTGCTGGACGCCGCAGCAGAGGTCTGCAGAGCGGAATGCTAAGACCCAACACCAGGTGGGTCTGCGGAGGGCGAGTGGAGTGGGCGACGAACTGACGAGCCCCGGGCGGCGGACTAAAATATGAGAATGCCATGGCAGAAGGGGTTCATGCGGAAAGCAAACAGCCGGGCAACTCCCTCGTTGCACGCCGCTACGAAAGAAAGATGACGAAAGAGCGGCAACAGCAATAGCACAATCCCTCCACTAAGGTGCTCGTATTGCGGAGAAGCATAGCGATGCTGCATAGAGGCGGGATTGGCCAGAAACAGGGTCGTATGAGACCTCACATGCTGGCACTCGACGCTAGCAGCCGACACCAGGTACCCGACGGTTGTGCTGACAGGAAGCGTACGACCACGGCTCCCTCCACAGGCGATCCCGGATGCGCTTGAGAGCCGTCTCCAACCAGCGCCCTGGAGCGGGTGGCGCCGTCACCTCCAATCAAGCTCTTGTCCGTGTGGGGCATGCTGCGTCGAGCGGGCACGCGTCAGTCCGTGTGAGTGTGTGCGGCGTTTTGACATCCAAAGATGCGTGTAGCATCTTGTCTGAACGTGGTTGGCTACCGAAAGCGGTAAGGGTGGCCGTTGACGGCGGTGGGCGGGCAAGACGGCGCCAACGAAACGGAGCAAAAGAAGACGGAGAGAAGCGCCAGAACAACGTGCCACGCGACGTGCTGCCCTCGGCCTAATGTATTATGTCGGCAAACTCTTCAGCCTCGTTTGCCTACATGCAGCTGCGGCGCAGCAAGGCCGATCTTGACACTCGCAGCCGGAGCGAAAACAGCTGCAGCGGCGCTTGACAGAGAGCTTACCTGGCCGGATCGGCTGCTGTGGCTGTCCGGCAGCCACCAGGGGCCAAGGGGTCAGCGGCTTCTGATAATACAACTCCAGCCCTGTCTGAGCCCAGGGCGCGCCGGCTGGAGCTTCCATGAAGGCATGCGCCGCCCTCCAGAGAACACGAAGGCGAACGCTCCCGGGCAGCGCCCAGGGAGTCGGCGGTAAGGTGCGCCGATGTGCATGGGGCCGTCTTTTGCCTGGGTCATGATCGCCAGCCTGGCCAGACGTGGGCGATCGAGGCTGATGGCGCGCGGCGCTTCCTGGGCTGCAGCTCTGCATGCCGGCCGTGCTTGTCTCAAGCAAATCCCGCCGGCCACAGAGCGAAGCAGGGCCCCCCGCCTTCTGCACGCCCGCAGGCCGTCTACGATCCCGCATCTGTTGCGTCCGTCCCAAATCGTCAAGTCAGCCCGCGCCATCCACTCCGGAATCCATGGCAACATCCCGCGCAGCGTGCTGGCAGCCAAGGAATCCCGCCGCCTCCTCCCTTCCCTTTGCCACCGGCGGACGCCGCGTCATTTCCTCGCGTTGCCATCGGTTCGCTGTCGTAGCACCGGCGAGCAGTCCGGCGTAAGTGGCTGCCGCGCGGGTCGACTTTGAAAAAGGCGAGCGCTGAGAATCCCCCGCGATGCCGTCGTGGTGGAGGCAGCCGGGGGTGCGGTTGGCGCCGTCCCGATGGATCATCAGACTCGAGCAAGCGGTGTGCCCGGGCCAACAAGGCTCGCTGCCTCGGCCGCCTGCAGGCTGCCTGCAGGCTGCCTATTTCGAGTCATTGCAGCCTCAGCTCCACGCGGCCATCGCTGCCAGCGCCATTGCTGGGAGACGTTGACAGTATCACGTTCCACATTATACCGTGTAGACGTGCCGCTTCCGCTTCCGCTTCCGCCTCCTATTCGATGCGTTCAAGCTGCCAATAGCTGGCTAAAACCGAGAGACCGGCTCGCCCAACGGGCGTGCGGCTGTAGCCCCACGTCAGCGAGCCCTTCGCTAATCTCACCTTGATGCAGGGTTGCACGCGCTTGTGCCCCGTCGCCGACCATTCGGCTGTCGCAAACCCTGCGCAACAGCTTTGTTCCCTGCCGCACTTATTAGACGCTCCGTGGATGGTGCTGTTTCCCGGCTGCCATCCTAGCAGAGGCTCTTACCGAAGGGCTCCACATCCGCCGGGATAGCGTAAAGTTGCTTTTTTCGTCCAACGATGCCACCTTGACTTATCATATCGCCAGAAGACGTATATTCCGGAATCATCGCTTTGACGTTCCGCTACAAGGGGGCTCTATTTGCGCTGACGAAATCCATCCAGTCCAGTGCTCAGTGAGAAACGCTTGAACTGATGCGGTGCGTATCAACCGCAGGTCCAACTTGTAACTATGTAGATATTCCCGTGACTTTTGACAACTGTAACATTCCATTCTTCTTATGAATCTTATTCATCCCTGCAACACTACAGATTTCCGACTGTCGTAGCCAAGTTGCATCCAGATTCTTCATGGAAGTTTATAGGTTAAGGTCCTGTCGCCAACATGGAGTATTGACATAATAATAATGTTGTGGGTCTTGCTGCTCTAACGGAGATCAGGCCCGCCATCCACCTGTACGATCCAAATGCCTACCTAAGTAGGTCCGGTAGAAATCCGGGACGCAGTATGGAGGTTGTAGAAAGATGCCGCTCGGCCCGAGTTGGAACCCACGAAGACGAAAAAAGAAATGCAACAGCCTAGATTCCCCAACGGTCACCCACTTGAGTACTAATCGACCGGTTCGCAGCTTAAGTAGGGTGGTAGCCGGATCATGTTATCGCCAAGCCGATGGGCAGCAGCCCCGCCTGAAACAGTTGTATGCTTGCAGGAACGCATGTGCTGGGCTTGTTTGACAATTCATTGGTGGCGTGGAACGGTGAAACGCAGGTAAGAATACCAAATAGAGTGATATATATATACGTTATCTAAAGCTGCACTGAATACCATATGTTTTGCAAAGAAACCTCGCGATTCCCACAAAGATGGGTGAATTCCGGCCGAACTTTGTGATTTTTAGCGGGGAATCGATCCGGTCATGACGCACTTACCAGTCCTGCTATATGTCTTCATCGCTATCTTCATCGCTGTCTTCTTCATCGATGTCTTCATCGATATCTTCATCGCTTTCTTCAACAGCGCCCCACCACTTTCCAGTACGCTCATACACTTCAAACGCCGTCCTCTTCTCCTCCTCTTATTTCCAAGGACGCTCGTATTTCGCAACGTCGCGCGTGACGCCATATATCTCCTCAAAATCCGTTCCCGCATCCATGGCACACCTGGCCAAAGTCAGCGCATAGCAGGTAAAGATGAACAAATGTTGCTTTTATCGACGAGGAAAAAGGAAGAAGCCTTACCAAGCCTCATGAAGCTCCTCAATATTCGCTCTTACAAAAATGATACCTTCCTTGTACATCTCGAATTTCCTCCGATACTTGGTCTCCTCGTCCAGTGTCTCGTCGTTCTTGATAGCCTTCGCAAAGTCGTCATACTCATTGTCATACTCCGGCCCAAGCGGCCGTGTATACCTGCAAAGAAAACGACAGATCAGCTATATCCACCAAAACGATGCCCAAAGAGGGGAAAAGAAAAGAAAGATACTAACCTTGCGTAAATGACTTGTTTCGTCCGCCACGCCTCCATATCCACAAATATGCAGGTCATGGCCGGACTGCGCTTCGAATCCCGCACCCTGCGCCCTTCCTCCCAGCACATGACGGCCAACCTCACAACATCGTCCATGGTCCCGTCCTCGTCGCCTTCCCACGGCACAAAAACGTATGGGGTAATCCTCTTCTCAATCCACTCCGCCGGATTCGTCATTTTCGCATACATCAGGCGCTTCATCTCGTCGACGTCGCACTCGCCACCCTTGCCGTCTCCACGCGTCAGGGTTGCACTCCCAGTCGCCGCCGCGGCGGCGCCAGGGCGGGGGGTCGTGGAAGAAGCGGGCGTCGGGCCCCCTTTCGACGAAGCACTCGAGGGCTGTGGGGGTCGGGAAGGCGGGGTAACCCGGTTGTCTGCCGTCCCACTCGGCTATGAAGACGCCGAAGGAAGTGTTGCTGTGGATGTGGGGCCAGAGGGGGATGATGGTGCTGGCGAGGAGCGGCGTTCTGCTGACGAGCAGCGGCGCGGCGTAGCCGGGGCCGCGTTCGGCGAAGCTGACGTCGAGGTCTGCGTCCTTCTTCTTCTCCTTCTCTTTCTTCTCCTTCTTTTCCTTCTTCTCTTTTTTCTCCTTCTTTTCCTTCTTTTCCTCTTTCTTCTTCTTCTTCTTCTTCTTGCTGCCGCCGTTGTCGTCGTACTTGTTTCCCGTGGCGGGGTCGGTGTCGAGAAAGAGCGCGACGGGGTAGTTCGGGTCGTCGTCAGACAGCAGGATGCGCTGCCAGAGGCGCCAGAAGTCGCGGCGCGTGGCGGGCAGGAAGCTCGCCTTCCAGGGATATATCACGGCCGTCATGTCCGGGTTGACGGCGCGGACCATGTCGTTCAGAGCAGCCGTCGAGGCAGCCATGTCGGCAAAGGGGACCAAGGCGTGGAATTCGAGTGTGTTTTTGTCGTTTTTCAAAAGGACGGGAGCTTCGGTGAGAGACTCGAGCGGTTCAGGGGCTTTCAGTTCGGCTTTGATGGCGTAAACGATCTCGGCGGGGAGCGAGGGCTTGAGGGAGAGGACGTGGTCGACCGTCTTGGCGTATGCGCGCGAGCGGACAGAGTCGGTTTGAAAGAGAGGAAGATTCCAATCATGCAGGGTGATGCTGAAGCGGGAATAGAGGTCTGTGTAATAGCTATAGATGCTTTGACACTCGGAACGCGTAATGCTCGGTCTGACGGTGATTGGTTTGCCACTCCTCAGGATATACAGAGCTGTTGGTAGTGGAAAGCGGGTCGCTTTGATCTCGGCGTTTTCGACTGTCTGCAGAACGACCATTGAGGTCTCCATGGCATTCTCGCTAGGTAGATACTGGCCGCATAGTGCCCGGTAGGTGAGGCTATCGACGATGCCCACACTAGCCCACCCCTTCTCTTTTGCCATTCGCCCCGCAGCAAAAAGCTCAGCCATGGACCCTGTGATGATGAGATTAGCCCACAGATGTGCAAGTGGAAAGGGAGCTAATAACCGTCGCTCTGCGCTTTTTCTAGCCTTGTCTGCCCGTTGCAACTGATGACGGACACAACTTCTAGACCTGGTATCCTTTTGGTCTTCCGCTCCCGCTTCCCGAAATAGCGCTGCAGCTCATCATCGAGCCGTTTCCGGCCATCATCGGCCGTCGGCAGGCATAGGCAGATGACGAGAACAGATCCTGGCACGTAGTCAGGGAGCTCTGGAAGGTAAGACATCTCTGGCGGATGCTCCTCGTGTAGCGGAGCCGTAAAGAGAAGGGCCAAAGGTCCGTAGCGACGCGACGTGGTGAGCGTGCTTGCCGACGCATAGCTAGAGTTTTGTTGATTTCTCTGAGCCTCATTAGGTTTAGCGTAAACAACCTATGCTTTCTTTTGCCTGCTTGAAACCAGGGGTCCCAGCAATCAAACAAGTGGCTTGACAAGCGGGCATTTTGGGCTCGCTTGATCGATTTTCCAAGATCAAGCGCTTGCGCTTGTAAACGGCGAAAAGCGCAAGCAGGCCTGGTTGATTGATCGATTTCGAAAACCCCCCGTGCTTGCAAACGATCCCCAAGACCCCGCTTGCAAGCGCAAAAGCGGGTTCAACTGGGTCCTCTGCTTGAAACGCGAGATCATGTGACTGCGCGTTGGCCTCGTCATTGCCGTCCCCATCATTACTACTAGACGGATCTACAAGCAGCGGCGAATCCCGTAAAGGCGCTTTGTAGCCTCTCACCCGTTATATAAATTTTTCCAGCTACGCAGCTTCGCTAGAGGTAAACTTTGATGGATCCGACTGTTGTCCCAATCCATTAACAGAACATATTATGAGGTGTTTACAAAGTGATATGCGGTGTGCAACTTTGACAGGCGGCGGTGACGTCAGCGTGGGGGCCGCGCTGCTGTATTGATTCGATCAAATGTAAGGCCTTCAGGCATTTATTTGACCAATTTCAAGATGGGCAATTCACCTCCAAATTTGTAAAGGCGGATTGCGATGATACGTTAGAGCGACCTGGAGATTAGTTTACCAGCTTTCAAATGGCACGAAATCAATTTAGATCAATCCTCATAGCTACAGATTCTAAACAGCGGTTATAGCTACATAGACCAAGAAGAAAAGAATGAATGTTAATCTCCTCCGTACTCTACAAGACATATTTCACACTCGCACTCGCCGTGATCTTTAGAGGCTTGGTTACTAGAGATAGTGTTATAGCCCTCTAGCGCGCTTGCTTGATCATCGTTCACATGGGCGTCCCAATCGATACTTTCAAGAGCCGGATACTGTCGTAGCAATGCCAACGGAATCCAGGGAGCTCCCCAGTCTTGTTCCTCTGATTCCTCCTCCCGTAAGGGTTGTATGCACGCGTAGCCAGCTGCGCTCACGAAATGTTCAGCCAGAGCATCCACGCTGGCGAACTGGCTGCCACAGCCCCATTCTCCGCTCTCCAATACACCGTGACACACAAGTTCGTCGCCCTCTTCGTACTCTCTGATGCAGTTCCTACCAGTCTCGCTCTGGAAATGTTTTCTCAAAGCGTCCGATCGAGTAAATTGCCTCTTACAACCCCATTCTCTTCCACCTTTCAAGACCCCGCCACATATGACGTCCCTTTCACCACCGTGCATTCTCTCGTGTCTTTTCCGGTCATTTTGTCTGCGGAACTTTTTCTGACAAATGGTGCAGACAAATGGACGCTCATCTGTGTGTGTTCGACGGTGGGATGCCAAAGTGTAAGCTCGAGTAAAACTTCTTGGACATTCCGGACAGTGATGTGTGGCCGGATGTTTCAACTTCCGCTGACTTGGCTGCGCCTTCTCGTCTTCAGGGAAATGAGGTTTTTTTTGGTCCCTGTATATTCCATGAAATTCGAACATGTGTTTTTCCAACTCCTTTGCAGTCGTACAACCGAACATTGACTGATAGCAATCTTCTTCAACGCATGTGAAAGCTCGTTCATGCTTGCGAATGTGACGTATGCGATAATTTGCCGTCGAGAATCCCTCGTGGAAAAATTGGCAGTTGACCCTCGGACATTTGAACCAGTTCGGACCGTAGAGTTTGGCGATAGTCTGTTTGCGTATTGGTTCCAGGGTGGGATGGGCTGCAATCCCTTCCAGGACGTTTCGGATCTGGCAAAGCGACTGTGAAACATTGAGAACGTCATTGTCCGAGAGTCCTTTACCGGTCGTCCTTAGATGCTTTTCCGAAGCTGCAATGGCTTGACATGCCTTGGCATAGAAGTGGCATGTTTGGAGCGGGAGTAGTTTTCCTTGAAGAGTCTTTGATATACCTTGCTCTTTTGATGAACTGCTCCAACGCGTCTCAAGAAACTGCTCCAGAGCGTTGATAAGGTCTTCGAATTTGTCGAGGTCGTTTTCGCTGAGTTCTCGGATGCACGCTTCCAAATGTGTTGCCCAAAAAGCAACAGCGTAGTCGCAAAAAGCATAGAATCCAGAAAATAGCTCTTTCTCTACGTCCTCACATGGCGTATCAATGTCGAATTGAGGGCATGTCAGGTATTCTAGACAGAGAATTGTAAGACCGCACTCTACGTAGAGCTGATTTACGTAGGACTCTTTCATTAGATACCTACACGTGTCTGTTAGCCAGGAGCCTCAAGCGACAGAGCGTTTGAAATACTTCTTCGCTGTAGCGTGTACGAGAATGACTGTGTCATCAGAGTTGATTTCCACTAAAGAGGCACAAGTAGATTTACAATCCTCCTTGAATGAACGCTTCGGGTTGCATATTTGCCTCTCAAGGTCTATTGACATAGCCCCTTGAATCTCATACCACTTCAGTGGTCGTCTTGCGCAGACAAGCCATCCAAGAAGCTTTTTTATGTCGCTTTCTCTAGACTGCGTCAAGCTTGCCGGCTGAAATATCCTTTTCAGTATCCGTTCGTATCTAGCGATGCAGGTCAGAACATGTATAAGCTATCATAAAAGGAAATCAAATGCGCGTACGCTTGTTCAAGGCCCTTCGGAAATGTGTCTTCGTGCAATTCCTTTTCAAGATCTTTTCTGTTTGCCTGTTCGAAGAGATTCAATGTCACCAGCCGAGCGAAAAGGAACATGCCTGCAGAACGAAAATTAAAACTTTGCCAACAATTCCGGCTTAGGAAGTCATACCATCGGCCGCGTCCACTACAATGCGAGAGATATCATGCTCTTGTTTGTCCAAGGCACCAAACTTTGCTTCAATCTTTTGTTGCCAATGCTCGCAAAAGGTTCGAATGTCCTTCTTGTTCTCCGTGGGTCCTACTTTGATCCAGGACAGGTCACCAAGATCCTTGCGAGCGTAGCCGTCGTCTTGGCTAATGAAGAGGCACCGAATCGAATCACACTCCGCTCTAGGCAAGGATTGAACTAGAGAGCGAAACCAGGATGAGATCTCCTTTCTATCATCACGGGAGTACTCATCAAGGCCATCAAGAACGATGTACGTCTTATCGCAGCTTTTTAGTCCAATTTCCAACAACTTCTTCGCCAGATCTACCGTTGAGAGTAATACTTGTCCGCTCATTGAGGCTTTCTCGAATAGGTAGTTTACGAAGCAGTGATTTTTTGCCATGAGTTGAGACAACAGCGATCTGGCAACGGAGAGGAATCCATTCCGGTGTTCGTCATCATGCTTGCAGTAGAAGAAAACGATCGTCGACCTGGGGAATGTGCGTATTTTCTCAACAACAACTGAGGCAAGGAAAGTTTTCCCTGTGATGGATAAGCACAAGCTTCAATAAACAATGTAGATGCCCACAGACCAGCGCCTGGTATTCCATAGAGCCAGAGCAATTGGTTCGCGCAATAATCCAAGCTCGACCACTGCTGGAAATTATGGTCCCGTAGGAGCCATCCGCCGGTTTCAGGATGTATTATTCGCAAAATGTCCTTGTGCCGGAGTTCTGAATCTACGGGACAAAGCCATTGTTGGATTTGAATACGCCGAAGATGCAGCTGTTCCTCTTGTAAACGATGATGCTCGCTTCTCAACAGTTGGCGAAAAGTTTGCATATCTTCCACAACCATATCATCGCTACTCCGGGACCTCAATTGTTTGCACAGCATGTCACCCAAATTTGAAAAGGCCAGCTCCAGATATTTCCGGTTGGCCTGGAACAGATCGATCCATGCTGGGGTCTGATTGTCAGCGTAAAGACTCCCCAGTAAGGTCGGCAAAAAAAGACTAACTTCTCTGTTTGAAATACGCAACAAGTTTACCGTGGGTTTCTAATACGTCTTCCAAGATTGCAGGTACAGCAAACTGTATGTACTGTTCTGAATCCAAGAGCATCGGTGACTCGAGTAACTGACTAAGCCTTTCGCCAACCACCAAGTAACCGTCAAGCAGCAAATTGAAGGCTTCTGGACAGACCGAAGTTGTCTAGTATGGTCAGCGACAACATGAGTATGCTTCCGGTGGGGACTTACAAGGAGTAAGAATCTCGTTGATGCCTGCAGCAATGTTACTTGAGTAGCACTAATTTTGAAACATTACTCACCCATAAAAGCCCCGAAAAATTAGAAATGCTCAGGGAATTCTTAGCATTTTGGATGTGCTGCTCCATCGAGTCCAGAAATGGACGAAGCCTTCTCATGTACATCATCGTTCGGGAAATCTGCTGCTGTTTCTGAAGACATGACAAAGCCTTCTGCAAGTCCAGGAAGGATGTGGCTTTGAACTCGTTTAACTCTTTTGCGCTGAGGCCTGCGTTCGCTTCGAACCATTGAACGGACACGTGCACTGATGGTAGATCCACTGGCATGGTGGTTGAATCACACGAAGAAGGGTGTGACTATATGTCCTCATAACCGCGACATTGAAGGTGTGGTGGGTAATAAACAAGTGTCAAGTTGGCTGTGGATGCCTTGACATGCATGTACGGACAGGCAACAATGGTGAGGCTGAAAAAAGGTGGCAGGACGGTGTCATGAGTCATGACGGGCTGCGCCTCAGACGTGGCATCTGATAATTCATCAGCTGCGCGTGGAGACGCGCTTAGATACCCGATGTTGCTGATATATCTTTTCAAGAGTCAAAATCTGCTGAACATACCCCACCTACACACGATGAACCCGTCGACAAGCTCGGCACCGACTCGAAAGAGACCACGGAGTCCACACGACAACAATGATCACCCTTACTCGAACAAACGAATGCTCCCGTACCGATTTGGTCACGAATTGGTAGAACCCGACACCTTAGTCAAGGCTGTTGACTTTTCATTGTCGGCAGCTGGCGAAACAACTCATCTCATGCTGACTTCTTTGGCGGCTACAAGAGTCCCTTAGGTAGCGCTCAGGATTTTGGTGAAGGAAACCCTCCCATGAGCCTTCAACGATGTAATCCAGCCCAAGACGATATTTTTATTTCTGGATGCAACCCGGAAGATGAGGAAGGTGGTGTCTGTTTTGGAATGGTAAGTGATTGCACTTTTCCTTCCGACACAGAAAGTCTTACTTGCCAGATATGCAATGTCCATGTGCGTTTCCGACAAAATCCGCGCGAGCTGTCCCCGACTCTGCTGCAGCCAATGGAGTCTCTATCATTCAAGATCTTTCGGATTTCTCTCTATAACAATCACTTGTGTGTGGTCTCAGATTCAGGCGAAGAAGTTGCAACTTTGAACATCCAAGTGTCCCAGTCACTTCAAGAATTGTCCGACTTCCAGCGGCTACGATTTGAGGCCATAATCCCTATTCAGGAAAGCGAGTCTCAGGGGATCTCTTCGAGTGAAAAGGAAAGTTTGCAGAATGCAAGGATAGATGTCAACATATATGGGCAGCGCGAAACTTCAGAGCGTGTTGCCTCAGGCCTTGGTTATGCTGGCCTTTTTCTCCAAGATCCGCATTGGACTCCTGCAAATGTCCCCTATAAAAATCCTCAATATCTCGAGCTTCCTGGTTGTCCGTCAGAAGAAGAGATACCTTCCCAGAACCTCAATCACACGGAACAAGAAAACGTAACGGTCCAGGATCCGCCGGTTGATTCATTCGGACTAGATTTAGATCTGCTCATGGATAGTTTCCTGTCTCCGCAAGATCTTATGCAGGCGAAAGCGGACCGAACGGTCAGCACTCCCTTGGAAGAGTATGCGGGCTTTCATTCTTTGCAAGATCTACTCAGACTAACGTTTCTCATCTCCAAAAGACATCAGACAAAAGGACTCGATTTCATCATGAAAAGAGAGCGTACTTCTCTGATCTCTCCGCCAAGCCTTTGGAAACTTGAAGATACTGAGACGGGCCAGATTCGGTGAGCAGAGCAGCACTTGTTTATTTTGGAACTGTTGCTGATGCTATGAATTGTCCAAGATACCACCACGTTATCACCGGTGCCAAAAGCCCAAGCGCCCCAGATGCGCTCGGTGGTATACTCGCTGATGACATGGGGCTGGGGAAATCTTTGACCATGCTGGCAGCTATTGCAGGTACAACCACAAAGGCATGGCAATATGCGCGTGAAAACACCACCTGGTCCGTAAGAAATGGGGAAGGTCTTATTGCAGCAAAGACAACACTTCTCATTGTCCCGTCCGCACGTAGGGGTGTTCATCCATGCAATTCACTGCACGCGCTGATAAAACATTTAACACAGTGTTGATGGAGGGATGGATCAAAGAAATTGAGAAGTAGAACTGACTGTTATGATGCAAACTGATTTGAGCCAATGCTTACCATTTACCCAGGCACCTTTTCCCCGGAAGCTTGAGCTATTTCAAGTATCACGGACAAAATAGGACAAAAGACCCGCTCATGCTTCTTCAGCACGACATAGTCCTTACTACATATGGTACCGTTGCAGCCGACATCAGCCGCAGGAGAACTATGCTGCATCGGATACATTGGTTCAGAGTTGTGTTGGATGAGGGTAATCTCATCTTCTTGTTTTCCGCCGATTGGCGTTCTTCGAAAACTGATCAAATTCATAGCTCACGTAATACGCAATGTTTCCACCAATCAATTCAGCGCCGTCCTCACTCTTCAAGCCCACATTCGTTGGTGTTTGACTGGAACACCGATACAAAACTCCCTCGAAGACCTTGGATCATTGATCAAGTTCTTGAAAATACCAAGCGTGGATGATGCCTCGCAATTCCGAGCCCACATCACCAACAAGGTCCAGCCGTCCAAGAAGAACCCAACCCCTGACTTCGAAAACTTGCGTGTTTTGTTGAGTGCAGTCTGCTTGAGACGAAACAATACGATCCTTCCTCTTCATCAACCTAAGGAGCATACCTACGAGCTCGACTTCTCTTCAGATGAGCGAAGAGACTATAACGGGATCTTACACGCCTTTAAGAAAGCCATCAGAGCGGCAGTCAATGAAAAAAAGGGCGCAAAAGCACACCAGACTGTTCTCGACGGGCTTCTTCGCCTGCGCATGTTTTGCAACAACGGTAACATGCGCGGGACGCCGCTAGATGAAGTGGGAAGTCTTCTCCAGCAGGACAGGCAGTCTTTCTGCTCACTGTGTCCCTGCGACGTACTGTCTTACAGTTCGTACGCCGATACCAGGTCTGGATGCATCACAAAATGCCGCCGCGTAATCTGCAGCGACTGTGTTCAGAGATACGAGGAGGAACTTGTTACTTCTCAGTGTCTGTTGTGCCATAAAGCCCATGATGGGCTGCTGACGGACGAGGATGGAAACGGCGACGCGTCTGGCCCGGGAATTCCGTCAAAGCTAATCATGTTATGTAAGGATATCCAGGAACACCAGCATGAAGGCAAATGGTAGAGTTTTCATAAAGCCGCTAAAGCATATTGGGTTACTAATATTACTTCCAGCATCGTCTTCTCGTTCTGGAAAAGCTCACTCGATATTGTCGGACGTATCCTGGACAAAAGAGGCGTTGGCCACATCCGGGTGGATGGATCATTACCAGTCAGCAAGAGGAGGCAGGCATTGGAGCAATTCCGTCTCAGTCAAGATTTCGGGGTGCTTTTGATGACTTTGGGGACTGGTGCTGTTGGGTAAGGCTTCCTTTTGGGAAGCAGAAGACAACGTCTGCTCAACAACGCAGGTTAAACGATCTCACCGTCGCCCATCGCGTCCACATTCTTGAGCCGCAATGGAATCCATCAGTCGAGAGTCAAGCAATTGGACGAGTTGTGAGACTTGGGCAAACGAAGCTAGTGCAAGTCATCCGCTACGTAATGCGTAGTACAATAGAGAGGGTAAGAGTCATTTCTATAAGTACTGGCCAAGTATCTAATATTCTTTAGAACGTTCAGAACCGTCAGCAGAGAAAAGTTCAATTAGCTAAGGGCGGGTTCAACCAGGCATTAAGAGTAAGTGTGTATACGATGGTTCCATGTCCTAAAGTTTGCCTAACCTTTAGCAGGAAATGATCTGTGGCGCTGAAGAATAGGGCGTAGCTCGACTGCAGCGACGATTTCGGCACGCCAAGTTCCCCATAAGACGTGCGTTACGATGGTACAAAAAGAAGTTGTGTTCGCGGCGCGCCGTGGACAGTGCGAGAACTTCTTTGCCGCTAGTGTATTAAAGGTTACCGTGCATTCCCATTCAACTCGTGCACTTGGCGGTAGGGATTATGTAGGCGGTAAGTCGTTCTGCCACCAATGAAAGAGTGCCTCCTAGCGAGAACCGTGCAAGACATCAGAGTTTGAGTGACAGCACTGCCAGGGAGAGAGCAATCCAAAAATTTGAGGAGAGCTAGGAGGCTATTCTCCACTAGGTATAGATCATGATTATCAAATCAAAATCTGAGATTGTGATTTGTTGCCGCTGCCCCAGAGCTAGCTAGTCCCGGCGCTACGGAGGAGGCTGTGAGGTGGTGAAAATTTTCGTCATTGGTCACGTCTAGCGAGTAGTCGATTAGTAAGCTGATGGTAACGGGCGCAAATCATGATCTGCTCCTTGTCTAGCCTGAGAAAGAATTCTCCAACAAGGCCATACTATTTTCTTTCCTCAAACAATTCCCACAAAGCCAGAATCAGGTAACGCTGTTGTCAAAACGGACAAGACTGTGTGCATGATATCCACCGCAGATGGCATGGGCAACAGCCCATTGAGAAACGAGTGCTATACCGTTGGGTGGATTGCTGCGCTCCCGCATGAAGCGGTGGCTGCAAAAGCCGCTCTGGATGACTTTCACGGACGAGCGCCGCGCACTCAGAGTCCGCATGATCAGAACTTGTATGTACTCGGCAGCGTTCGTGGCCACAATGTTGTCATTGCATCTCTTCCCGCCGGCGTCATTGGGACAACGGCGGCCACTACAACCGCAATGCACATGCTCGCAAGCTTCCCGGCCATCAAGATCGGCCTTATGGTTGGCATCGGCGCCGGAATTCCTAGGATAAAAAAAGACCGCAAGACTAACAGGTATCGTGACCTGCGCAATATTCGACTGGGCGACGTTGTCGTCAGCCAGCCCGGTGGCACACACGGCGGCGTGAAGCAGTATGATCTCGGCAAGGCGCTTGCCACCGGCAAGTTCGAGCCTTCAGGCTTTCTGAATAGCCCGCCGCGAGCTCTCCTCAATGCTGTCGGCGTCCTCCGGCAATTACACGAGGGTGGCGAGAGCGACATGCCCAATATCCTGAACCAGATCCTGCTAAATCTCACCAATACACCGCATTCCTACACGTATCCGGGGCAAGAGCTCGACCGGCTGTTCGAAGCTGAATACCACCATCCCCAGGACGAAGAGACCTGCGATGATTGTGATGAGGAAAGAGAGATTGTCCGAGTCGATCGCAGGTCCACGAATCCAGTATTACACTGTGGCGTTATCGCATCCGGAAACCAGGTCATCAAATCCCCTGCTGTTCGGGATCGGCTCGGGAATGGTTGTATTTGCTTTGAGATGGAAGCTGCTGGCCTCATGAACGACTTCCCGTGTCTGGTCGTTCGTGGAATATGCGACTATGCAGATTCGCACAAGAACGACGCTTGGCAGAGATACGCTGCAGCTACAGCTGCAGCATGCGCCAAAGAGATTCTACTCAATGTTCCTGAGGTTGAAGTTGAGAATGAGCGGTTGGCGAAAGAGGTGGTTCAGGCTGCACAGATGGGTTAGTCTTCGTACAGTGCATGAATTGGAACTGCTACTCACTTTTCCATCTGAGTTTAGTAATGGAAGATGTCCGTGAAAACATAAGGCCGCTTCAGGAAGGTACATCACGCCCCCTTGTATATTTCAAGGGCTCGGTTAATCTCCAACCCAGAATTGCATCAAAAGCGCAAATCAGAAATTCTCGGCTGGCTGAGCGAAGTTAGCTACACAGCTCTGAAAGCCGACTTCCTGAGCAGATGGTGCGAGGGTACCGGTCAGTGGATACTGGTGCACCCGACCTTTCAGACCTGGATTAACGGTGAGAATCCAACACTCTTCTGCACAGGTATCCCTGGCGCAGGCAAGACAATGACGTCGTCCGTCATCATCCAACATTTAACTTCCAGATACGGAAACGATAATGTCGTGGTTGCATTCTTATACTGCAACTATACCATGAGAAGTAAGCAGACAGCCGATGACCTCCTCGCCGCATTGCTGAGGCAATTCGCGGAAAGGGCAGGCGAACTTCATCACTCGATCAAGAGCCTGGATGAAAAGTGTGAAAGAAAAAGGAGACCAACCCGAGAGGAGCTCGTCGAGGCACTTTCCTCTGTAGTAGAAAGCTTTGACCGCACCTTCGTTGTGGTAGATGGGTTGAACGAGTGTCCGCAATGGGATGACGATATTCGCGAGGGTCTTGTAGGCACAATACGCCACCTTCAGGAGCGAGCCCCAGTAAGCTTCCTTGCCACATCACGAGAGATCCCAATCATGCTTGAAGAGTTTCAGAATGACATGATATTGGAAATCACTGCCCGGAAGGAAGACGTTACGAAATACCTGCAGAGCCGGAAAGACGTGCCGAGGATGGTCCAAAAGAACATCGATCTACAGCTGAAAGTCGTAAGAGATATTGCAGATGCTGTTGACGGCATGTATGTGTTGATAAATCATACATGTTAGCTGGGAGACACTCTGACCGATCAACTTGCAGGTTCCTTCTCGCTCAGCTCTACTTCGACTCACTAAAGTCGAAGAGGACTGAAGCAGATATCGAAGAGGCATTAAGAAAATTTAGAGAAGGCCCCAGAGGTCTAAAGGCCTTGACAGAAGCATACGATGCAGCAATTGCAAGAATCGGCGACCAGGAAGAAGAAGACCGCAATTGGGCCCACAAAGTCCTCCGCTGGGTCAGCAATGCCAAGAGACCTTTGTCCCCAAAAGAACTCGAGCATGCACTTTCCGTCCGGCACGGTGACCGCCAGATCAATCCGAAGAACTTTCCCGACTGTGCCGAAATTATCTCACTGTGCGCAGGATTGGTTTCGATAAACAGGGAGAGCAATACCATCCAGCTCGTTCATCACACGACAGGGGAGTATTTTGATAGCAACACACTCAGCTGGATGGTCTCTGCTCCGATGGATCTGGCCGCTTCTTGTCTCATATATCTTGCATTCGAAGAATTTGCCTCCGGTATAGCCCTCGACGATAAGAACTTCGAAGAGAGAGTCGGCAGGAATAAGTTTCTTCGATACGCCGCCAGAAATTGGGGGTACCACGCGCGGGAATCGGAAAAAGACCTCTTGAAAAACCATATGACGCTGCTCTGGAACTTTCTGCAGAACCGGAATTTGACCTTCGCAGCCAGCCAAGCCAGGAGTGCAAGGGGATACTGGACCGGATACAGCCAGGACTCCCCTCGTTGGCTATGGTCACACACTCTGGCATTCTTCGGACTCGGCGAGATATTTCAGCACATGCTCTGCTTCAGTGAGAGCGAAGTTGATTTTGCGGATGGGGAAAGCAGCATGACCCCCCTCGCACTAGCAGCGAGCGAAGGGCATGAAACCGTGGTCAAATTACTGCTTGATCTTGGACCGGGAAAAGTAGAACTGAACTCCGGAATCAAATTTGGCCACCGCACCCCATTTGGCCAAGCTGTCAGCAATAGGCATTATGCCGTGACGAAGTTATTCACCGATCTCGGACCGGAAGCGGTGGACCTGAATTCCAACCAGCACTGCCGCCGGCAGTCGCCACTTTCTGTAGCCGCTCAGAATGGGTCATACGACGTTGTTCGGCTGCTCGTCAGCCTCGGGCCAGGGCGTGTAGAGGTCGACTCAAGGGACGGCTTTACCAAGCAGACTCCACTCTCACATGCTGTTCAGAATGGTCACGTCAAGATAGCCGAGCTTCTTCTCAGACTGGGGCCGCAGAGAGTGAATCCTGACAGCAAAGACAAATTCGGCAATACGCCACTCATTTGGGCAGCAAGAAATGGACACGCCGAGCTGGTGAGCTTGCTTATCGACCTGGGCCCGGAACAGGTGAATGCCAACCACACCAATCGCCAAGGCCGTACCGCCCTGCAGGAAGCTGCGATGCACAACCATTGCAACGTGGTTCGGAGGCTTGTCAGCTACCCGCAATGGAGAGTGGATGTGAACATATCCACGCCGAATTTCACCCAGACAGCCCTTGCCTGTGCCGCAGAAATTGGGCTCGAGACGGTCGTGAGAGCGCTTATCGGACTTGGACCAGGCAGAGTCGACCTTGACGCAAGGGGATGGCGAAACATGACTCCACTCCTGTGGGCAGCAAAAGATGGCCACGTCGAAATCATCAAGCTGCTGGCGGATCTCGAGCCGGGAAGCGTCGATATGAACGCGGTTGATGTCGATGGCTTCACGCCGTTGATATGGGCTGTGGTGAACGAGCACTTTGACGCTGCACAATTCCTCGTTGGTCTTGGCTTGGAGAGAGTAGATACGAATATCGCCGACAAAAAAACGTTTACTGCTTTGGACTATGCTGCTCGCCGAGGGAGGCGATTTGAGAATCTCTTGCGATCCGGAGAGAATGGGGAGAGAAAGCAGCGAGCCAGTGCTGAAGAAGGACACTCAAAAACCGGATCGATGAGTGGGCTGTTCTGGACCAACTCGAGTCCAACTCAACGCTAATGTAGGAAAAGAGGCTGTTGGTGTTGATGCAGTACCGAGGAGCGCACTAGGCCGCTTTTGGATGGCTGGATTCAGCCTGCCTTCCTGGTTGCCCCCAACCCTCGCCATCTTTTTTTATTCATTCTCTACCTACCATTGAATTCAACCCCGGCCAACGAAGTACCTTCCTGCATCTTGTCGCCCCGTTAAGCGGCGCGAGAGCGCAATTGGGCCCAGAAAGCACCGCAATCCGTCTCATCGCTTGAACAGATTCGGCTCAGGCTCCCTTTGCATGATATCAACATAATGGCAAACTACGATGGAGCTTTGGTTCAGGGAAAAGCGCCAGACATTCGATGTCGACTCTGCGATTGTCGACGCTTCTCCGTTGTCTTTCGGAATTGCTCAAATCAGCCAAGCCGAGTTGTAGGACTTACCCGAAACGGTAACCAACCTCTCCCAGGAATCGTGCAGGGCGCAGATCACCATATTACTTATATCTACGTTCTTTTTCCCGAACTCTTTGCTAGATAGAGGTTTCTCCAGCAACATCCCGGTACCTGGATTTTTTTACATGAGCGCTTTTAATAGCAACATACTGCGAATCACTAAATTAGCGCCTGATCGAGTGGACTTTCGGTTTTGGACAATGTCATCAGAATATGATCATGATTTTCTTTCGAAAACTTCCCTTGCTTTAGCAGATCGGTCACAGAGTCTGTGGAGCATTGTGATGATCACGCATGAGCAAAGTGTGCCGCGAGGCATCCAAGGATGTGCAAAAAAGTGAGCTGTGCGATTTCGTGTGGTAGCTGATTCGACACATCAGTATGTCTTGAACATGAAGGATTGTGACGGTTACTAGCAAAAATTGTTGCGTGCTACGGAAGACCAATGCTGGCTGAAACTCTTGCCACTCCCAATCGCTTCGATATCCGCCTTTTCTGTGCGGCAACACAATGCAACCACGCTCCGCACGCGGTAAAAAATCCAGAAAACACGGATCATTCTGGCTAGAAATGTCAAGAGAAAGCCATACGGAGTTCCCTTTGAGCCATTCAAGCGGTGAGCATGGAAGCAGCCAAAAGACTAAAAAGTTGAAACAAAGCAGTGCCGTCTGACCAGGACCTCCTCAACCTGATGCGGCTCTGTAGAGATCTGCAATCCCTTCTGTGCTCCCACACTCCCGTGATAACAGTCGGTGAACGGCAACCGGGCCAATCGAGGCATGCAGTTAAGCGAGACAAGGGATGCTCAAAAGGGCAGCGCTGTCTCACTTCCGCTTCCAACCTCTTTGTATCTCCACGTGGACTTTTGAGCAAACGCATTAGGTAGACATGGCCCCTGTCAATTCCAGGGAAAAGAGAAACAAAAAATGACCCGGAAAGTCAGGCTATCGTTGTCGCCTGCAACCGGAACCCTGCGGCGCCATATATGTTGTTGATGCATTCTTACGCACGGACAAAACCCATCCATATTTCTGCGGCGGTACATCCACCGCACTCTGTTTGGTCTTCCAATTTCGTCTGTATCGGCTATGAGGGGGTTTGCAGTGTTGTTGTTGGCGTTCGTGCCGTCCACCATAGCCGCCGCCGTTGTTCCAGGGAAAACGATTCGTCGACAGCGGGAGAGTAATACTACTTCTGCTTTGTCTGATCCTTCTTCAGCATTTTTCAGGATGTATGTATGCTTTTCATCTATATTCTTGTCAAAAGTCACATCGACATATTTTGCGATGGCTACTTCTATGTTTGCACGCTCTTCTCATAATACCAACCTATTCTTTGAACCTATAAAATCGCATATTTTGTGCATCCCATAGCCATGCCGCATCCACCAACTAGCTCCTATGTATATCCTTAACAAGTCCAAACATTCATACTCTTCAGATCCACCGCCCCCACCGAAGAAGGACCATCTCCCAGCCCATCCAAACACCCCAGGCCAAAATACCCACCCAAAGCCGCCTCTCTCCACTATGAAGACCAACCCCCCTCCTCCCCCAACCCTCGGACCTGCACCCCACTCCGCCCCACCTACCCCTCAACCTGGTGGTACGCCGACCTCCTCGCCTCCACCCCCGACGGCACCACGCCCTTCCTCGGCGCGCCGCTCAACACGACCTACCCGGTGCACCGCAACGTGCTGGGCTACGGCGCCGACCCGAGCGGCACGCACTCCTCCACCGGCGCCATCCAAGCCGCCATCAACGCCGGCGGGACCTTCAATGGGGATGACGGCACGGCGTACTACTACCCGAACCTGCGCAACACCAGCACGCGCGGCGCCGCCTTCGGCAGCACGCTGACGCCGGCCGTCGTCTACCTGCCGCCCGGCACGTACCTGCTCGACGGGCCCGTGCAGCTGTGGATCGGGACGGTGCTGGTCGGCGACGCCGTCAGCCCGCCCGTGCTGAAAGTCTCGCCGGATTTTGCGGGCAACGGGTATGTTCTGTACGGCAAGGATCCGGGGTTGCCGGGGACGAATGGGTTTTTCGTCGGGCTGCGCGATGTGGTGGTGGATTCGAGGGCGTATGCGAGCGAGGAGAAGCTGGTGCTGTTGGACTGGACGCTGAGCCAGGGGACGCAATTGAAGGGGGTGAGGTTCGAGATGCCGCAGGGTGGGAAGCATGTTGGGTTGAGGTAAGTGGTGTTCTTTTCTGTCTGTGCTTTTGTATTGATGGGTAAGTGAGGCCACTTAAAACTGACTTTTCCTTTTCGTGAAGCACAAAGTTTGGTTACAACAGCAATATCATCTTGAATGATCTTTCGTTCAATGGTGGCGCGGTAGGGATGGATTTGAGCGGACAGCAGTGGCTGGTTAAATCGGTGACGTTTAATCGATGTGGCATCGGAGCGATTGTAGATTGTAAGTCATCCAGAGATACCAAAGGCCTTGAACTGCATTCGGTCTAACAGTCATGCTAGGTTTCGACTGTGTGTTCCTGGACATCAGCGTAAGTGCTTCATTGAAAATGTAGAATACGTCTGACTAGTCCTCAAGTGCATCAGAGTCGGTATATGCCTCGACGGCAGCCAGACATCGGGCAGCCTCACGGTTATTGATAGCTACACTGCCAGGTCAGGCACATTCGTGTCCAGCTACCAGTCCGTGAATGGTTACAACCAGCTCGTCCTCGAGAACATCAGAAGCGACGGCGATACTGTCACTCTGAGTGGTGATGTCGTCGTAAGAGGCAGTGTGCCATTTACCTGGATTCGTGGTCAAATGGTGAGTGACCTCATTCTCATCCGCGGACGACCTGGCTGACGGGTGAGCAGTACACGCAGGGCAACCCTCATCCCTCACATCAGCAAAACGCCATGATCTACACACCTCGCACTTCGGCTCTGCTCAGCCGTAGAGAGTACTTCGTAATGAGGCCACCCACCTTCCGCGAGTACGATGCCTCGCAGGTCCTCAATATCAAGTCTGTCCCCGAATTTCCCGTCTACGGCGATGGCGACGCCGATGACACGAACTCAATCAACGCAATCCTGGCGCAATATGCCGGGTGCAAGGTCATATACATCCCAGCGGGCACGTACATAGTCCGCAACACCATCTTCGTTCCTCGCGGTACTCGCATCTACGGTGATGCCTACGCCTCCGTTATTAGCGCCAAGGGCCCCACCTTCTCCAACCCTAGCGCCCCTATGCCGATGGTTCAGATCGGGGCGCCGGGGGATGTCGGCGTGGCGCAGATTGTCGACATGATGTTCACGGTGGGAGAGGTGCTGCCGGGCTGCAAGCTCGTTGAAGTGAACATGGCAGGCGACAAGCCCGGCAGCGTCGCGCTGGTCAATTCGCACATGCGGGTTGGCGGCGGCGCTGGGTCTGCGGTTCAGACCAGCTGCGATAGCGGTTCGCCGTGCCGGGCCGCGTGGGGCCTGATCCACCTAACGGCGTCGTCCAGCGCGTACGTCGAGAACATGTGGGGCTGGACGGCCGACCACGACCTGGACAATGTGTACACGCAGAACATTGCCACAGGCAGGGGGATGCTGGTCGAGGCCACGCAGGGGACGTGGCTGATTGGCACATCGATGGAACACAACACGCTCTACCAATACAACTTTAATGGCGCGCGCAACGTCTTCACCGCATTGCAGCAGTCGGAGACGCCGTATTGGCAGGGGGTGAATTCCGGGACTGTTGCGCCGTATCCGTGGACGGATTACTTACAGCCTAGTGACCCGGACTTTTCGCAGTGTGGGGCGTCAAGCGGAGGATATTGCGGGGCGGCGTTGTTCGAAAGAATCGCGCAGAGCAAGAGTCTTTTTTTGTATGGGGGTTGCCTTTGGACCTTTTACACCGGCGGAAACGGAAGCGAGAAGTGCGACTTCGACTGTCAGCAGGAGGCGATTGACATAGATAACGCTTCGAGCGGGATCTACCTGTACGGCACTAATGTGCATAAAGTGACGAACATGGTTAGTAGCGGCGGATGGAGCATTGCGGGTCAGAGCACAAACGAAGGCGGTTGGGGTGGCGTGGTCGCTGCTTACCTGTACAACTCTTGAGTCAATATTTCGGTTGTGAAATTTTTGTTGGGATTAGTAACAATTCGGATCTACGCTTTGCTCCCTTCACCACCGTACCGGTCAAATTGCAACCGCTGTCTTGAAACGAAAAGTGGAGAAAGACGAAGTGTAGAGAAGAACAATCCGGTTAGTCTCTGCTGGTAAGTTGTCTAACTGCGTAGCTGCAAGCCACTCCTCGGCAGCAAACCGGAGTTACCAGGAGCATACAGTCTAAGAGACCCATCACTGTCATTATTAGAGGAGCCCAGTTGGTTGGATGAACACGGAAGGGAACTGCCCGAATTGGCAAACAGGTCATCAGTTCTGACACGGAGTAGTCTATGGTGCGCAGTTGCTGGGCTGCATTGCGAGCACACTAGTAGACGAAGTGAAGTTTAAGTATGGTTTGTGGTCAGACGATACGGCTTGCCTAGGTCAGGTGAGAACCGTTTCTGACTGACAGGGTTCTCTCTCCAGGTTCTCCGCATAGGCGGGAGTCATACCACGGGCGGGAGAGGGCACAGACTGCTGCCTTTAAGCGCCTCGATTAAAAGCTTGTCTGCTCAGACGTAGATCATTAGAGGCACCACGCTCTGCCCCAGACGCATCTAGAAGGAGGGCACGTGATGTAAAAATGGGTTTGTCTCCTGACCCGAGACCGATAGGGCGGACGGCAGATGACGTGCCTGGGGAAAGACTCAGATCCAGAAAGCTTCCAGATCTCGAGTAATGTTTGGGTCGGGGTCGCACAACTTCTGGCAGCGGAGCGCGTGCGTGCCCTGCGTTGGGTGCAGGCGCATGGTGCAGCACGCCGCGGCTGACTTGAGCGCCATGGTCGCTGAAGGCGTCAGCCTCGCGCTAGCAGCCCCTATACGGTGAGGCAGTGACGTCGGGACGAATTCCAGGGCCTCGAAAAATTTTGGCGGCTGCGGTTCTGCAAGCGTCGCATGTGCCTCGGGAGGGTCTGGCGTCTAGCGGCGGGCGCAGAGAATTGCGGGCGGTGCGGGAGAAAACCGGGGCCGAGGCGCTTGGGCGCGTTTTATCCGGGAAGGACACGCGGGCTGGATGGAGGGTCGGCAAGCACTCTGGCGGGCGTGGGGGCAGCGCCGCCCTGCTGCGCGGCTCTGGACTGCAGCCCTGCCCTGGGCGAGTCCAATTGGCAGCGGCATTGCGAGGGTTGCATCGGCGTCTGCCCCCAGCATGGTCCAGGAGGCGTGCGGGTCGGCGGGGGCAGCAGCAGCTGGAGTGGATGGACGGCCGGCAGCTGCGTCGCTGGAGGGCACCCGTGTAAACCCGAACCTTGGCGCGCTAGCCGCTTGCGCAATAGTGCACTCAAGCGAAGTTTTCGCCGTCGACCGCCGCCCTTATTTATGCTCTCAATCCTTTCGAACCTCTTCTTCTCCATCCATCTCCCCTCATCCCTTTCCGATTGGTTTCATTGATCAACCGGCACAATGGCTAAGGACGGCGAAGTTGTTCAGGCTGACAAGGTACGTCCGTCGGATTCCGCAGTCGCAAGTCGACGATGCGCGCCTGTAAACCGGAAGAAGAGCTGCGGCTAACCATGATAACAGAGCGTTTTCGGCATGCCCGTAAGTCATCACCGACGAAGTCCTCGCATCGACGCTCGCCTTGGATGGGCCTGTATCATCCGCCTCACCGCTCGCAGCGGCTGTTGAGCCGCTTGCGATGACGGGGCTGCGGATGCTGCAACCTGTCCAAGTTGTTGCGGAGTTGGCTCCTCGATAAACCTTACTAACACAATCACAACAGGGATTCGTGGTCGACTTCTTGAGTACGTCCCGCCATTGGGCTTCCATCTGAGATGCGTTACCGGTGCCATTGGCACTGGCGATGGATTCGCGATGGATGCTGCAAATTTTGCGTTTAGACCTCGGTCACTGACTGCTTATCTACAGTGGGTGGTGTTTCCGCCGCCGTCTCGAAGACCGCCGCCGCTCCCATCGAGCGTGTCAAGCTCCTCATCCAGAACCAGGTATGCCATCACCGTCGTCACGGCCTGCGTCGGCCGCCTTGCCGTTGGCTCTCAGCTGTTCCCGCTACGCCGACGTCATCTCTCGAGCATTCGCTAATCTGCTTCTTCAATAGGATGAGATGCTTCGCGCCGGTCGTCTCGACCGCAAGTACAACGGCATCATGGACTGCTTCCGCCGTACCACCGCCTCTGAGGGTGTCGTCTCCCTGTGGCGTGGTAACACCGCCAACGTCATCCGTTACTTCCCTACTCAGGCCCTGAACTTCGCTTTCCGTGACACCTACAAGTCGATGTTCGCCTTCAAGAAGGAGCGTGATGGCTACGCCAAGTGGATGATGGGTAACCTTGCCTCCGGTGGTGCTGCTGGTGCCACTTCCCTCCTCTTCGTCTACTCTCTCGACTACGCCCGTACCCGTCTTGCCAACGACGCCAAGTCCGCCAAGGGCGGTGGTGACCGCCAGTTCAACGGTCTCGTCGACGTCTACAAGAAGACTCTTGCTTCCGATGGTATTGCCGGTCTCTACCGTGGTTTCGGTCCCTCCGTTGCTGGTATCGTCGTCTACCGTGGTCTGTACTTCGGCATGTACGACTCGATCAAGCCCGTCGTCCTCGTTGGTCCTCTTGAGGGTAACTTCCTTGCTTCCTTCCTTCTCGGCTGGACTGTCACCACCGGTGCCGGTATCGCTTCCTACCCTCTTGACACCGTCCGTCGTCGTATGATGATGACTTCTGGTGAGGTACGTATCAACAGCGCTCCACGATGATAAGGTTGATTCTAACCAACTTCGCAGGCCGTCAAGTACAAGTCTTCCTTCGATGCCGCCAAGCAGATCATCGCCAAGGAGGGCGTCAAGTCCCTCTTCAAGGGTGCTGGTGCCAACATCCTCCGTGGTGTTGCCGGCGCTGGTGTCCTGTCCATCTACGACCAGGTCCAGCTCATCCTCTTCGGCAAGAAGTTCAAGGGTGGTTCCGGCTAAATGCCGTCTCGTTCGATTCCGACCGAGAAAAGCATACCGTAATACAGGGGAGGGGACGTGGCGTGGAGGATGGAGTGGATAGAGTAAGATCAAGCCTGAGCTTGTTCTGGTCACGAAAGAAAACAAAGCTGGGAGCGGTTTCTGATATCCCTGCTTTCAAGCATTTTGTACTTTACCCGGCAAATTTTCTTCTTTGTACCTTGCGCATCTCGCTGGCTTGACCTGCTCTGATTTTCTTTGATTTCCAATTTGGTTCCTGAGCACTTCCGTCGTTAGATAGTGCATTCTCATCGGCAGGAGGTGTTCAGAGGTTGGGAGCGGGAGAAAATATCGGCATAGAATTCAGTTGTCTTTTTCATCAATGCTCGTACTATCACGATGCTATGTGAAGGTGTTGAACTAGCCAGATTCCAACCACAAGCAGGGTCTCGAGCCTCAACCGTGGATCATGACTCCATCGCCACCCGACAGGGTGGTTGAGGCACGGTAAGTTGCGCAATCCCAATTGTCGAGCTGCCTGAATGGTCTTCTCCTTGCATGCGCCTCCTTTATGATGTGCTGGGGTAGATGCGGCGGCCGTAGGATCGGCGGCCCGTTAAGGGAAAGCTTCACGTGACGTCATCAGGCTTGTAAAGGCAACGAGCTCAACTTGCGGTTCTGCTGCGCCAAACATCTGTCCTTGCATCCTTGCCGCGCGTCCTGCACGTACAAAAAGCAGACAACGTCCTCCTTTGTCCTATCAATTCACTCAGTACCTCTTCCTCCAGCTCTCAACATCACACCACCATCCCAACCTACAACATCAACCATGCCTCCAATCCCCATCTACTCGGACGCACCGATCAAGCCGCCAGCCGCCGCCACAAAGGCAGAAGGCGTAACACCGCAAACGGCTGCAGCAAACGGTCACCAGCAACCGACACCGACCCGCACCACCGCCACAACCACCGCCTCCGCCTTCGACCCTTCCGCGCCTCCGCCGCCGCAACCAGGCGCCGCGCCTGTTCCTCCTCCAACCTCCCAATTCTCCGCCGCTTCCTCCCCGCCACGGCCCCAGCCGGGCGCCGCGCCCGTCCCCGCACCCACGGGTAGCAGCAGCAACAACGGCACGGTCACGAAGACGGTGACGGAGACGGTGACGACGCTGGGCGGCGCGCCACCGCAGTTCGGCATACCGGCACCAGGCGCGAACGCGGCTGCCACGCGCTCGACTGATGCCAGTCTTCCTCAACACAGCGCGAACGATGGCCCGACGACGATAAATTTCGGCGCTGTGGAAGGCGGTGCGACGAGGGCTCGTGGGTCAAGCACGGCGTCGTTGGAGCACCCGCCGGGCTATGTGCAGTATGTGAAGCTTTCTCTCATTCTTCTTTTCTTTCTCTTTCTCTCTCATTACTTAGGTTCTTTCATCATGAGTGGTGATCGATCATGCTAACACGGAATTCTTCTTTACCTTTAGGAATCCGTACGTTGACGGCACCGCGGCACAGCGAGCGGCTATGGAGGATGCGGCAGCGAGGGAGAGAGAAGAAGGCGGCATGTGGGGAACCGTCAAGGGCTTCGCAGCCAGCGTGGGCCAGCAGTTGAAGAAGGCGGATCAAGAAGCTTGGAAGTTGGTTGGGAATGCAGGAAAATAGAAGGGTGGTTTTGGAAATGCGGAAATGCTACACGCAGGAAGAGTTCCTTGGGTTTAAGGTTTGTTTGAGCTGGGATACACACACAGCATGAGGCTCGATTGATGGAACGAGATGGATCATTGAAGACTCATTTGGGAGGAAACTGGCGTTCTAGGTCAACTGCGTTTTGGGTCAACTTTGTACTGGACAACAGGCTTTCGTGTATGAATAGTAGGAACCGGGAGCAATGAATTCTTGAGAGATCTCTTTGCAGATAGTCTCGAGGCCGATCTTCCTCACCATACTCGCCGAGGCAAGCTGTAGTACCGCTACTATTTTTTCCATGCACGACGTATCACATCGCGACTTCTTAGCCTGCAGCGGTGCAGCCAGTAAGCCGAAACGGAGCTGCGGAACACGACAACCGCTTCCAACTGACATCGCAGCACCGGGCGTGCGGAACAAGAAAACCGGCTAAGGGGCGTCACGAGCTAATGCTCAACCGCCGCCGTCTGATTCGGTCCCAGCTCTAACCAGCCAGGAAACTTTTATTGCTTCCACATCTTGATCCTTCCCGTGTCTCCCAAAACGAGGATTTTTGATCCTCTCCCGCATCACTAAGCATACCATTGTCGTCACCGGTGTTCTCAACCGCCAGAATGGAGCAGAGCAAAAATCTACGAGCCGTCCAATCTATCACGAAGTCATCAACTCGCAGAACTCACTCCCATCTCCATAAGCTCAGTCGTGGAAGATTTGCTCCTGTTGTACTGTACGTACGTGCAGCAGCACAGAAGAACCAGATCGCGGCAATATAATCCGCCAACGGATGCCCTGGAGAGCTACCGAATTTCCCTCTGGATATCACGAGTCATTCCCGCCTTTCATCTCACACGGAGTAGTAGAGCGAGCGAGCGGATCTCCCAAGCCAAGAAGCCGCCGAGCGAATCGGATGTACATGCCGACCTCGCGAAATGAAGATGCAAAAGGGGGGTTGGGGGAAGAGAGAGTAAGTCGAACATGATAGGCCGTGCCGAGCGCGGAATACAACTCCGCTTCGTTCGAACTTGCAAACACGAAGAGGCTTACTACCGCTTCGAGCTGTCCGCGTAATCTGTCAGGTTACATCGGAGGGAAGAAAAGAGCAGAGTCGAGGAGGGACTTGGCGGATCGCCCTTGTGCACATTCACTATCACACCACAGTCCCGGGCGGCCCTATGGCCGCTCCTCACCTTGATTCGTCCGGATCTGGCCTCCGCTTTTCGACGCTTTCTATTCTTGTCGATCGGACCCTTCTCCGGTATCGATTGTGGTACCAATCGCATTATGATTTCATAGGAACATCAGATGCGGAGGAAATTCAACACCGGATCCCCATCGTAGCCTAGAAAGAAAATCGTTCATGGTGCCCATCTCCCTCTATAGCAACCTCAATAGCAAAAACCGGAAAGAATAATTACATCACCTCAATCAGTCGAGAATCCGTCGACCAGTAGCGAAAGCAAGGTTCAAAAGCAAAAAGAAGAGATCAAAAGAAGCCGCCCATTTTGCCCATTCCATCCGTTAATATCCACCGAGAAAATCCATGATTTTCAGCCGCCAAAACGCCACAGAACCACCATTGGAGGACACCCAGTATTGCTGGTCGCGCCAGGCAAAAGTTCTTTACGAGGGTTTGTTGACTGTTGGTTCGAGCATCCGAAGCAAAGAGCTTACAAAGCCAGGAGGTGCGATCTGCACAATCAAGAGAGCAAAAATCCGAGAGAAGTCAATGCGGCTCGGAACTTCTCGGCTTGGAAAAAAAAAATAACCCCAGCAAGAGAGGCGGTCCTTCGTGTATATGCCTCGTGAAACTTCGCACGTGTGATTCGAAAAAACTGAGCCACAGCCCAATGCGCCGGCACCTTTCCCGCGGTGATAGAGCTCAATTCAAATGTTGTCGCTGAGAGACTGGAGGACAGCAGTCTCTACAGTGGCAGTGTTAGAGCTCAGTGTCTGGCTGCCAGCTTTGTGGGAACGAATCTCGGAGTTCTCCTTCTCTTCAGATCCGGTCCTCGTCAGAACGTCATTCGTATTGCGGTGCGCTGGGGTGTTCAAACCACGGCTTGGACTTTCGTTCATGCGATCCTCGTACACCTGATTTTCGTTCTCCGGAACCCGTGCGGTGGACGCTGTTTCTGTCTGCTCCTGCATCGCTTGGATCGTATCGTCCATCTCACTCTTGACAGGTTGACTATCAAGAGCTACGTCCTGGTCGGGTCCGTCACCAGCGTCCTCCTCCACACCCTCAACAAGACGACGGAAATCCTCTTCACTGCGCTCCAGGATATCTGCAACTTCGCTCTTGAGCTTAAGTTCGCCCGGTGACGGAGCTTCGACTGTTCCAATGTTGCCAAGAACCATGACATAATCCCTTCGGGCGTTTGAATGGACGGTATCCGCGCGCTTGGCCAATTCCTGCTTTATTGCTCCTGTCAGCTGGGTCAGCCGATCCCTGACAGCATCACATGCGTCCTGGAACATCGTTGTACGGTTCTGAGACACATGCGAAGACATGTGTCCTTTCATCCTCATGTAGCATCCGCCCCCACGCTCTCCGTTGCATAACTCGTACGCATGCTCCATCGCAGCAGCAATGACGGGTGTGAACTCTCTGTTCACCTCCCTCTGAGCCTCTGTCATCATCGTCTTGATCGCCTCAACCTGTGCTGTGAGGAAAGGCTGGGTGTTGTTGAGCTGCCTACTGAGTCCTGCAACGATAGCTGGACTGACACCCAAGTCGCTGGCTCGCTTGGTTACGGTGTTATGGAACTTGGTCAAGACCTCCAACGTGTTGGTCTTGAACTTGTCCAGCTGCGCAGGAAGAGCACGTTGGAACGCCCGTTCCCAGCCCGTAGCAATTTGCTTTATCATTGGCTCAGCGCTGGGGGAAGATCAGCAAACTTGACTCGACTTTATGGAACTAGAGCAACTTACAGTTCGCCGTTGAAATCGCGAGGACCAGAGGCTCCTGAGAATACACCGTTCCGCCTAGTAGTTGCGCGGTATGTTCCAAAGTGAAGCCCACCCTGGTTCCGAGGCTTGCCCCATCCTTCGGCCGTCGAAATGCTAGCATCAGAAGCGCTTGCAATAGCTCGGTCATATTTGTCGTAAATGTTCTCAGTAAGAGCTTCAGACAATCCAGAGAGCGTCTCATTGACAACTCTACAAAGCTCATGATCGGCCTCCCTCAACTTGGTCTGTAGAAATTGAGCTTCTTTCTGCTGCTGTGAGGCAGTAAGTTGAGAGGTGGTTCTGGTGTTGGATGCCCACATGGACAGAGAATTGAGGAGCTGAGAAACATTGTTAAGATATCTACGACCGGCTGCGGCACGACCGGATTCGGTAAGCTTTTTGCAGTGTGCTTGAAGCTGTGGCAACTCCGTTTCGTCAACATTGCTGAATCCGGACACATCCTTGTCCCTCTTGAACCGACCGCTGAGTTTCTGGAAGGCTCTCGCACTTATGCAGAAGACTGGAAGCGAGCGGGCAACTTCGTCGTAGTCACGGATCTCTTTGTCGGGGTCGAAGTTCTCCTCGTCTTCTTCCTGCGCGGTCTCTTGGTCTAGTTCCTTGATTCCAGCTGCGAAGTCCTGCTGGATTGCTCCTCGAGAGTAGTCGTTTCTGCCTTTGATGCACAGAGAGTTGATCTCGTGGTCAATGGCTGCAATCCTCTCATTAAGAGCCTTGATCTCTCTCCTGAGTGCTTTCTGCTGTGCGTCTATTGATTCTCGCTCAGCCTTGGCATTCCTTTTCTGGGATCGAAGCTCCTGGACCTTTGAGTCGATTTCCTCACTAGTTAGTGGGTGTCGATCCTCTCGGTCGTCGTCGCTTTCAACCTCAGCGTCCGACGCTTCAGACGCATCAGAGACTTCGTCAGCAGAATCGTCGTCGGAGCCGGTAGTGCGGCGCTGCCTTTTCTGCGGACGGGACTTGGCTGATGATCTCTTCCGTTTCTTGGTCGGCGCATAAACCGTCATGCCATCTTGCAGGTCATCTTTCAGCTTCTCCCAGGTTTCGAGTTGATCGTCGCACTCGTCTATGACGCCGAGGTAAGTTTCTTTGGCATCGGCATGCTCTGTCAACTGGTCTTTGAGCGCTTTGACTTGGTTCCTCAATCGATCCGCCTCTTGCCAGGACTCTTCAGCGGTCTCACTCAGGTCGAGACTGTGTACAGCTTCCTGGTTAGAGATGTCGTCCGTCTTGGAGCAAATGAAGGTGACATTTCCGTAGGTTCCGTCCAGTTTGAGCTGTCGCTTGAAGGAATCACCGAGTAGCGATTTGGCTGCCTTGTCATCGACAGCGCGTGTGATCGGTGCCACTATCCAAAGACCTGTGCATTTCTTCATGTATCCATCGGCGACAGCAGCACGTGCTGCATTTGAGTCGTGAACTCCGGGAAGATCAACAAGGACAGCACCGGTCGATAATGCTTGCGCCTTGGTGTAGATCTTGACAACTTTGATAAGAGGCCAGTACTCCATGGTCTTCGTATCAGCCTTCTTGTCCTTCTTCTCTTTTCCCGTGTTCTTCTCCTGACTGTCCACGTAAGTTTGGAGCTTCTTGTAGAAGTTGCTGTTCTCACTGTCGGCGATGTGCTTCACGGTTCCGAGGATATTGTTCACTTTCGCATCGCGCTTCAAACCCTCAAGTCCACCACTCGCAAGCTGTTCCCTCGTCCTGCTCGGATAAACAGCACGAATCTTTGCAAGAGCTATACCAGCCTCACTGTCCGGGTTACTGGTGGCCTCCTTGGATATATTGCCACCGCCGTCCAAGATATCATCAAAGAGGGTCTTGAGCTCTTTGTACCAGTCGTCGGGGCTGATGAACTCGACATCCGCCCGGTACCGTTTTTCTTCGTCGTTGCTATCGTTCCAGGAGAGCTCTGTGACTACAGCTGTACAAGCACGCATGCAGTTGGTAGGAACGAGACGCTCCTCATCAAGCAGGGCGTTGATGACGCTGCTTTTACCGGCACCGGTATTTCCGACGACACCAATGACTGTACGACTACGGACAGCTTCCTTCTTCAGGTCCGCGATCTGTTGTAGCCACTGTGCCGCATCACGACTCCTGGCTTGGCCACTATCCATGGATGTCTGGAGCATCTCGAGCAACTCCATAGCTTTCTCGACGCCCTTCTCCAATTTCTCAGGATTCGTCTCAGATGACAATTGTTGCAGGAAGGGATTCTGCGGTGCAGCATCGACATCATCCGACGGGTTAGGGTGGTCGTGGTCCTCCTGCTGACTGATAACAGACCCACTCAATGTAGGCGATGGTGACGGTGACACGCTGGTCTTTAGCGCGGGCGACTGGGGATGAGCAAAATGAAATGGACTCGCAGCATTCTGAGCTGGTTGTCCATATTGACTTTGATAATTCACGTATCCGGCAGGGCCAGCAGAGCCAGCAGAGCCATACTGAGACCGTAGATGCTGGTGGTTCTGAGTAGCACGAAAAGCCTCGGCGCTGCTGAAGGTAGCATATGGTGAGGGATAGTTCGGGTGAGGTTGCTGCTGGGGAACCGGAGGAGTCCATGGCACGCCAAAATTCGCAGATGCAGAAGACGACGGAATATGCGGGCGTGGAGGCCAATCATGACGATTGGTGGCAGTAGTTGGGGATGCACTTGACACAGGCGGGTGGCTGGACCGGTAAGCTGGAAGTACATAACCAGCGTTGGTAAGCGGTGGCGCTGACGCTGCTGGCCGTTGACGAGAACCTGTCAAAGTCGGCGGAGTAGTAGTAGCGGTAGTGTGTTGCAACCGTTCAGTCCTAGCTGAGGCAGGCGGTGCAGACGCTGTTGGTCGTTGATGAGAACCTGTTGAAGCCAACGGGGTAGCAGAGGTGGTGGCCTGCACCGATTGAGTCCTGGCCGAGACAGGCGGCGAGTGTGGCAACGGTGGCGGAGTGGCAGCCGTCCTCGGCTCAGCCTTGACTTGGCCAACCGCTGGAGTGCTCGTGACATCAGCAGGTGCCCGGGCGGCAGAAGCGGACGAGGGGCGCACGGGTATCAAGACGACTATCTTGTCCTCGCTACCATAAACGGTTATTCATGTCTCGACAGTAAATTTTGTTTAGTACTTACTATTTGTTGAGGTCGGCCAGCTTGTCCGTCTTTTTTGTCACTATCGATCCAAGGTGCAGCTCGAAATCGTCGGGCTCATTTTCGTACCTGGTACGGTACACTTTGTGGATAGCCTCGATTGTCGTCTTGCCATTTCCCTTGATCCATAGGAAATCACTCTGCTCGGTAGCCTCCGAAGGGTTCCGGTCTTGGAATAGGACAGCCACCCAATATCTCGTCGGCTTTATGACTTCATCAGGCTTGACGGCCTTAGCGAGCTCGCGAAACACATCGTAAGCCGATGGTGTGAGGTCCATGTTGACTTCAGCAGCCAATCACAGGCGTTGCGGGATGACTCAGCGACGTTGGCCGAGCGATTGGCAGACAATGACGGTTTTGTGTGTCGTTGAACAATGTTATTTATGGCGCATTCCACAGCCGGTAAGGTGGAGAACACGCGTGGATCGGCCCAAGCGGAGAGGGCTGGCGCCCTTGCCGGCTTTAATCCTTCGAAAGCTTGGTCTGATGCAAGCGCTGGGCTTCAAGCGGTGCAGACCACAGCGCAAGCGTCGTGGGATGCAGGCACACTGTTGGGTGTGGAGTTTTGGTCGCGGGTGCGCGTGTCACGAAGCAAACGCGCTAGATGGTTCATCACGTGGAAGGCGCTCGGGCCACCATATAACAAGTGGGGCAGGTGCGGTTTGACAACAGAGCAAGAAGATCACACTCCCGAGCTGGGGAAATCTTCGGACTGGCAGTCTTGGTGAGTGGGACTGACGCGAAGCAACGTACAATCATGTCTTCCGGATTACTGGTCCGTCTACTACCCGTCTTGTTTGTCTGCTATGAGCTTGTATGTCCTTGGTCTTCTAGATTGCGGATCGGATGGCAATCGTGCAGACAGAAGCGTACATATGCCTCTTAGACTCACTGAATGAGGCCATCAAGATGATCTGTTCTACGTCAAGCTTTCAGCGCGCTCGAGTCCTTTTCACGTGTCTGGCTTGCGCTGTATACGTCCACAACGTCATCGATCCATGATTGATCCAGAACCTCGGTCTCGTTGGCGAAAGCTAAATCCTCGATGTATTTGAAAATCCCCCTGCCCCGCATTAGACACTTTGCAGCTCCTTCACTCTACCTGAACCATCAGCAACCTTAATAAATCCTCGTCATCAGCAGAATGGCACCTCCGTCTCCCCTCTCGAAGCATCAGACCCAGCCTCCTCTGCGTCAGCTTGCGGCCGAGAAGCTGCACGGAAAGGGCAGCAATCCGTCTCAGCTGGGAGACCCGGTGTCTCTCAAAGCCGAAACCTCAAACTCTTGGCCCACCGGGCAGGAATTCGGGCCTCGTGGGAGCGGGACAACTTGGTTCCATCTCAGCAACTCAGCCAGGAGGACAATGCTGGGAGATCCGATCAGCCTGAAGGTGGAGACAGTGGACACAGAGCCCGTCGACCATGACAATGGGCCATCTGGAAGCGCTGGAAGTGTACAGAGGAAGCCAAAGCTCTGAGGTCCGGTCAGCGCGCCTTCGCCCGGCCGATAGCCATCAAGCATGTGGTTAACAATTCCCTGGAGCTTGCTTGTAATCATGTACACGCGGCTTGTCTTTCCTTCCCCTTGTCTGGCTTACTGTATGTTTGGATTAAAAGCAATTTCATTCCCTTATCCATTGATTCTGAGCATCTGGTGGAGCTTTTCGCGTGTCGCACTCCGCGGACTGGTCTTGGTCGCAAATGCATGGCCCGGTGCATCCATAGCAGCGCTAGCGAGCGATATGTACAGAGGGGTGCTGCAGCCGATGGCTAGCGCGAAGAATAGCAGGGCTCTAGAACATAGCGTAACTATGCCCCGGCTCTGCCTTGGAAAAATTAACATATGTGGGTAGTTGAAGCTATCGTCCGGACGTGTATGTAGACTTTTTAATTCGACATTCTCGTCCGGACGATAGCTTCAGCTACCCATGACATGAGCAAAAAGCAAATTCACGCTAGCCATCGGCCGCGAGAGGGGACTGTACGCTACAAGCCGCCTAGTTATACAATAGCGGAATGGTTCGTAAAACGGAAGGTCCTAGATCTATACGCGCGCGTATTTTCGTATTCGTGTCGATACGAGTCAGGAGAGGGGTCTCCGGGCGTTATCCGTGTGTAGGTTTAGATGAAGAGCGTGTATGAGAAGGCGCAGGGGGACAGTCTCAGGCAGAGATCTGGTCCCTGAAAGCGTGTAAGCGGAGCGAAGGAGTTGTATGCGCTGATCAATGCGCGTTGGCGCAGATACCGGTTTTCGCGCGGAATTAACAGGGCGGCGATGAGCGGTGGTGGACGACAGTCGAATTGCGCAGAAACAGGCGAAGCACACGCTCTAAGAGCGCCGGTGCAAGATTCGATCTGGCGCGGATGGCAGTTCGCTGGTCGGCCGGCAGGTTGTGGCGCAAGCTTGGGGCTGGTCCGTGGGGCTTGACGGTGACGTCGCGGCGCGAGCATGGATTCCCCATGATGCAAGCTACGTCGCCTTAGGCTGATTAGTTCAAAAGACCCTATACGCCCGGCCCCCGAGCTCTTCTCCTGTTGTGCGACGCGCTGCACTGCGATTTCTTAATTTGGCCGTCATCCGTCCATGGCGTGAACAGCCGATTACCTGACATTCGCCCCGCAATGCCGCCTTCGCACGAGCGGTAGAAATACTCCTCCGACCCCGATTCCTTCCTTATCCGCGCCGCGCCAGACCTAGGCCTAGCCGGAGCACACGGAGTTTGAACATTCCGAGCCCCCCTCGCTCATTACATCATCGTCTCCCGGTGCTGTCGCTCAAGAGCCTCACCTCACCCGCCTTCCGTAGCGCCCGGCGCAACCGCAATACTAAGCATGGCGAGCTCGCAACTACACGACGCCCTCAAATGCCTGAGGCCGAAGAACTTCACCGACGACGTCCCCCTCGACGACCTCCAAACTTGGATGCGCGACATCTTTGCAAATGCCGAGACCATTGTCAACTCCGTTCCTCAGGTCCCCGGCGGCACCGACTTCCTCTCCTCCAAGCGCAAGCGGACAGACGTCAACGGCGCCCATAATGCCTCCGAGATGACCATTGCAGACGCTCGCGCCCCGCCTTTCGACCCTTCGTACGAGCCTCTCCAGAAGGCATGGGGCAAGCCGATCAAAGTCAACAACAATCCTCTATCAATTTCGACGTACAAAATGGCGGGCGCGGACAGATATGGCTCATGGTTTGCGAGGAGAAGCGTGCACGAGGGCTTGGGGTTTGCCAAATGGAAGCGGGCGCTCCAGCAGGAGTTTGCTGAGAGCTTGGCCGTTGACGGTGGTCCTGGAGTTGGCAGTATCAGAGGCATTGGTGGAGACAAAAAGCTTGAGCAAAAGGTTGTTAACGGCCTTGGGAAATTAGAAGGTGCGTCTGAGCAAAGCCATGTCACAGGCCGACTGCTAACCATCTAACGACAGTGCTACAACTATCCGCAAAGTTCCCGGCACCAACAGCGCCTCGAGAATTTGTCACCATGCTTCTGACGTCTGACAATGCGTTGAGCGAGAAGTCCAAGCCGCATGTGGACGACCATCCCGCCGCGGATCAAATCCCCCGGCATTATATAATTGTGTCCATACCATGCGACCACCCAGAAGCACCTATTAGAGACGGCCTCGTACGAGGCAACTACGAGTCTGTTGAGATGATTCGAGAGATACCCCTTACACCTGCAAAATCTAGAGATGGAGGAGACATAGCAAGGAAAGACGAAGGCAGCCCAGACGATCCGGAAACCAACCCGGTGGAGTGGATAATGATCACGCGGAGTGACCCAGGTGGCGGAATACCCAGATTTTTGATCGACCGTGGAACACCAGGTTCTATTGTCGCAGACACAAGTAAATTCCTAGACTGGGCTTGCGCCAAGGAAGACATTCCAGACCCAGAACAAATTGAACAAGAGGCCTCAACGTCAGCGGTAGACAACGAGACACTGCAGGCAGAAGAGGAGGCACAGCCAAGGGCAAGCTTTTCTGCAGCAGCACGAAATGTGCAACTCACTGGCGTCGGCACAAGCATTGCAGACCTACCGCTCACCGAGCCCTCTACCATCAAACATGGTAAGAACAACAGCAGTTTCTTCTCAACCCTCTCGAATGCCATGGAGACAGGTATTCAAAATTATGCTCCCACATCCGTGGCCTCGTATCTCCAACCTAGTTCCCAAAACTCATCGTTATCGTCTCCAGGATCCGACAGTGCTAGCGACACCTCAAGCATCAACTCGTTCGCTTCCGCCGAGCAATGGACTACCGCCAACGGAGGTCCTGATGGTGAGGATGAAAACGCTCCTCCATTGCCTCCCAGGCGGCGCATTTCGGACGGAAGCGTTGGAAGCGATCTTGCAAAAAGTCAGTCGAATCAGAATCGCTACGAAAGGGAGATGCAGAAGCTGGACTCTAAGCGAGCGGCGCTGGACGAGAAGATGCGGAAGATGAAGGAGAAGGAGCAGGCGCGCTCGCAGCAGGCGTCAGAACGCGAGGAGAGAGAGAAGCGCAAGGCCGTGGAGAAGTACCAGCGAGAGATGGAGAAGCTGGCCGCGAAACGAGAAAAGGAGGCCCAGAAGCGGGAGCAGAGGAAGAAGAAGGAAGAAGAGAAGAACGTCGTCACGCGTCTGCAGCGTGAGCGTGACGAGTTCAAGACGCGTGCAGAAATGGCTGAACATGAGAACAGGTTGCTTAAAGAACAAATTGGCGAACTACAGCACCAAAACACGCGGCTCGTCCAGAACTTGGGCAAGAGCGAGCAGGGCAAGCAGGTGCTCAAAGCCATCGAAGATGAAATGGGTAGGGGGAGGAGCTCAAGTGCTACATCGAGCGTTAAGAGCAAGAGCAGCAAGAGGAGTATCGATGAGAAGCCAACTGCATGAGCATGGAGTACATTGATGCTGTCGAATTGTTCGCTGTCCTTTCTGATTTCTGCATCAGTTTTACTAGGCAAGGGGCGGCGACGGGCTGATGGCTGGGACGGATCATTCGTAGTTCTTTTGGGCATATCAGCCACGTTTGTGTTTACCATCATTACTGGGCTGCAGGCGGGGCATTTGGAATACCAAGGATTGAGGTTACATTCGGTAGTGGTAGAGCATAGACAACATCAGTCTATGCAGGAGAATCAAGCGTGGAGTTTCCCTTCAGCTGAATTTGACATGCTCATTAATCTCCACATATCATGAGATACGTGGAGTCGTAGGTGCCCTTTCAATGGAGGTGGCTACAGCCATGTCGTACCTCATACCCCACAGACAAGGGTGAAGGGCTTCGGAAATTTTATTTACATGGATACAGGTTCTCAACCATGCCCCATTGGTTCCAGGAACACCCGTCGGGACGGATGTCTCATCTCCGAGCAAACAGCTATCATCATATTTTCTGTAGGAGCGCAGGGGAGAACAGTGCAAGCCCTGCAGACTCCAAGACGCAGGGCTCGTTCCTCATCCATCTTCCACGAGCTCCACATGCCCGTCCTCAACGAGCATCACTCTTCAACCCTTGCTGAAAACAGAAACACCTCGGAAGGCCACCTCATCAACAAGGGCAGGAGACGGCGAAACCGCGGCGCTGCTGCCGCGGTAGCCGCCCAGGTCGAGACAACGGCCGTCCCCAGTTTTCTCTTCTGGTCGTCCAGGTATCCCACCTTTGTAAGCCATGCGAGGGTGTCACGGATGCTGTTGCTTCCAATTCTCCCCTTTATCTCGATTCGCTTCAGGGTATGCATGCGTGGACGAGTACATTGTAGGATGAGGGCTTGGGCATGACTCGCGGCTCCGCGCTACCTTCAGACCCAGCGAAGCAGGATTGTATCCTTACCAATCGTTAAGCGCTGCGAAACAGGATATAGGCAGCGTTGAGTTGCTTAATTGCATCGACCGCTTACTTTTGTGGGGGAGAGAGGCAAAAAAATCATGAAGTATGGTTAGTGAAAAGGTTGAAAACAAGGTGCATGGCAGAGGGACCAGTAACCCACAAATGTTGAAACCCACAATGTTCCCCGAACCGTTGCCTACGGGCGCCTGATGAAGAAACTTTGACAAGCTCGTGGTCCTTTTTGCTTTCCGAGGCGTGGAGGCTTATGCTAGCCGGGGGCAGGAACCCTGCAAGACTAACGGGCAACCACTCGGCGACGCCGTGGAGCTGACTGGGATCCTTCCCTTTCGCCCCTCATCATCCGCCTCTTGTCATCGTCGGTTGCTCCGAATGCCGACTCCAGGCTGCGGGAGGCGAAGAGGGTGGAAATGGCTCGCTTGTCCTCTCAGGAGAAAGATACGTCGGTCACTAAACTAGTGGCCGGGCAGCTGAAGGCACGAAAAGCATAGGCGAGGCCGAGACTAGGTGTGCCTGGCTTGTCCACTTGCGGGCCCCCCCGGCGGCCACACGTTGCCCTTGGACCAAGTCTGCGCTAGGGATCGTGGCTCTGTCGCGAGTCGGGATGGTGGAAGCAGCTGGCTGTTGGTGATAGTGGGGGCTGGAAGGATGGACAGGCTCGGTCCCTTTCCAGGCCCCTCCTTGCGCTTGCTCGCCTCGGCGCCGGCCCGCGGATTGCGCGTTTTGCATGCTAACGCCGTTTGGTGTTCTTGGTTTTGTCGGGGCTGCCGCTTGCCGAGAGAAGGGCCCGCGGCAAGCCTGGACCGACGATGATGATGATGCGCCGCGCCGCTCCCCCTTAACCGCGCCTCCTTCGGTGGAGCAAAGCGCTTGCGGATGATCGGGGGTAGACGGGAAACCCGCCATCTGCCGCGACAGATGAAGAAAAAATGAAAAGCCCCGGCCAGAAGAGGGCGCCGGCGCAGCACATCGCCCGTCTCGCTCATCAAAGGGTCTAGAAGCTTGGGCACTCTCGAAGATTCATCCCCGATGCCTGCCCGTCCCCCGGTTTTCCTTGGGTCTCGCGCTAAAGCGAAAAAACATGCGGCAACCGTAGGATGAGGTTTCCTTTGGAGTCGTCGGATTCGCGTCGAAGATTCCCGATCGGCGCAATCTCCCGCGTGCGTCGCGATAATCGCTGCACACTAAATGATATGCAAGATGCCCGATTCGGCTATATCACACCCCATTCATCTCCCTCGCTCTCTCCCTCCACCAGATGCGCTTACTCGCTGCTGCGGGAAGGATTGATGTCTCGGCGCCGATGAGTGAAAAAATGCGAGAGCATGCATCCCAGCACCTTTCAATGCCCGCAACGTGCACACAGACGGTTTGCTAGGAAATAAACCAATTTGTTTGGCAACATCGAACGATGCGTCACCATTGCCGCTTCAAGACACCATGCCTTTGTCCATCCGCCATCATCCTGTTCGTCGCAGTACTGTAGCAGTCCCGCGCTCCCGCCTGCGCCCCGACCCCCGTCTCACGTCACAACGAAGGGGCCAGACGGCTATGTGTGAAGAACAACAGAGAACCTGCATACCTGCATGCGCATCATCTTCCTCAGTTGGCCCCCCGGCCCCCAAAGAACCTCGCTGCCTCACGTCATGCATGCAGCAGAGGACGCGAATGTCAAAATGTCTCGCATTCCCGAGCAACGTTGCGCCAGGGCCACAGCAGCGCGGGAGCGGGATCCCGCCAGGGCAAATGAGAGGAAGAAAAAAAAAAGAATGGTCAGAGAGCGCACCCGCCCGTCCATGGCGCGTGTGTGCGCGCGTACAGGTGAATTGAGATAGGACCGCTCCAGAAGGCGCCTCTCAAACGTCATCCCTCACTTCATTCCTCTCAGCGGAGGACGCCGGCGCTCGTGCCTTTGGAGAGAGGAGAAAAAAACGCCACGCGGTTTGGTGATGATCCTCCTCTTGCTCTTCCCGCTCTCCCGCCATCATGCAAGTGCAAGAATGATCGCAGCAGGGTGTGTGGAGACGAGAATCCTGCAGATGTGTGTCGCGCATGCGGCGTCCAACCATTGCCGCCCAAAAGAAAATACAGGGCTAACGCTCGCGCTTACGCACGCTTCCCCGGAAAAACATGTAGCATCAGCGAGATCCCTTGCAGGTTACCATTTCATGCGCGAAAGGGAAATCAGCGGCGCCGGAGAGTGGGCCAAGGCGTGCCTAAATTTGGTGAAGCAGGAAGTGCTCGGGCGGGGCCGAAGGGCGACGGGCAGCAATGGATGGTGCCTGGTTTAAGCTCTGACGGTTGCAAGGGTGTCGAGGGATGGCAAAAAAACGGCGCAGAAAATAGAGAGAAACTCAAAAATAACGTTAGTGAGGATCCGGAACAGGAGTCCCTCGTTGCTGCGCCGCGTTGACTTCTAGCCCTTTGCCCTATCTCTCGTGGCGCGACCGGGGTGCTGGGCGCGAGATCCAATCGTCGGGGATGCGACAGGGAAGCGCGTCCCCGTCAACAAGCGAGTGCCGCGACTGTTTTACACCCTCTGCCGCGGCGCCGGGTGGGTGTCCGTATGGCGGATGACAGCCCCCCTCTCAGCGCGGGTGTGGCGCACGCCGGCACCATGCACGTTGGAGAATTCGAGCACGAGGGACGGTGCGGGATAAGCATAAAGAGTGCTTTCCGGGGTGGTACAGAAACATCAATTTGGCATCTGGGACCGAAACTGATTCTATTGATCTTGTTCCGTAGTTGCTCCCCCGGCACGCTGGAACGTCGAGGTACATAGAATAGTATGGCGGCTACGAAGGGTAACGAGAAGACAAAAAAAAAATCCACAGCTACCAGGAACCGGACCGAGACTTGACTTACCTGATCGAGTGCTCATCCCGAGTATCATATACCAAGGTTCAGGGTCTGGGAATCCGTGTCCAGACATCGGGGTCGGTCGCGAGTCGAGAAATCTTGAGCTCAACAATCGTGATCTCAAGCGCTGTGGCGTAAACCTAAGAATTTTTGACTTCAACAATCTGGCGCCTGGGGGGCGTAAGCCATTGGTGTCGGCTTGTCGTGTCTCCTGTCGTTATGTCAAGAGGCTCTGCGAAGGTTCGAAAGCATGATCTTCCGATGCTCGAACGTTGGCAATGTAACGTAAGTGAGCCGTTTCGTGCTGCAATTGCGTCAGTGGCGGGATTAGAAGACGGAATGCGGAGTGGTAGAGACTCCTGGTAGCTGTGATACGAATGGGTGCGTCCGTCCGGATGCGCCATCGGAACATGTATAGTGCAGGAACTGGTCGCACAGGCAAATATGCAGGCACGGCCAGACTTACGAATTCCGGAAGGTGAGCGGTCTTGAAAATTGACGCTGCAGTAGTTACAGGCGGCTCGAGCAGAGAGTCATTGATTCACCTCGTCGCCCATAGACCGGAATGGACGGATCAACTAGCACCATGCCGTGACCAGAAGCTGAGTTGAGACTGGTGCCACAACATATTCACTATATTGCCAGAGTCTGTGTAAGCATCACAAGCCAGCCGATAGCCATTTCCATGTGAAAGAAAAATTCGTAAGATACCGAGTCCCTTTCACGGACGTCGGATTTTGCTACTGCCTGTTCGAGCAAGTCTACCCACGACACGCCAGGATCAGCAACGAAGCAAGGAGAAAATCGGAAGCCCGGTATGTCGTGGCAGAGCCGAGACGATAGCACAAAGAAAATGACTAGTTCGTCGTAGACGACGAAATGCCACGATTGCAAAAAACACCGACGCGATTCAGGCAGCAGGAAAGCAGAAGGAAAAAAAAGTGAAAAGGAGTAGAAGACACTCGAAATAAGTAAAATTTGTTGGCCTGACTGAGTAATCCTGAAAGGACTGTCGAACGTCTGCAGGCTCGTATTCCTGAGCAGAATGTTCGACTGAAGAGCCGTGCAGAGTCTCAACGCCTCACCGGTGCGTTGGGAGCAGATTGATGTCCAGCCATCAAGGAAATTGCCGACAGAACAACGGCGGCCGAACGACACGTTGGACGGGGTAATGCTTCAGGTTGTCGTTTCGAAGTTGTGTGTTGTCGTGTCCAGTCGGAATTTTCCTGTGCCTCGCGAGCGAGCAATGACGACGTCCAAGGCGGGCGCCGGCTATTGCTCCTCATATGGAAGCATTCTCGCCGAACGTGTGACCTCACGATTTCACCGCTCGGCAGGCCAGCACAGCGCTCCACTGGCAGTGCACCGTAGCATCGTCGACAACAGGCAAGAGCAGCGCAAAAGAGGTTTTCGGGCTTCTTGATGATCTGAAACATGCATCTGTGCCCGTCGACCAGATGAGTCACAGCTGCAGCGGTGAGGGTGGCATGCACAGCCATCTATGACGCCGGCGCCGATCATGAAACGGTCTCTCGGACAGGCCGTAGCCGAAAGCTTGAGCGGCGCGGTCGGTCACGATGGCAGGAGAAGGCAGTGCAGCGCTGGCGTCGGACTCCGGCGCGCCAGTTGACCTCACTGCGCGCGACATCCTTGCTGAGCTGAGCGGCGGCTGGAAGCGGCAAGTCGCGCTGCACGCTGCTGCAAGGACTGGAGCCCCGGACGGACCGAGCGCTGTCGGAGAGCGCTGACGGCGGGCGGCATCGATTTGCAGGCGGCTGCCGAAGAGCGCACAGCGAGGCGCAGCTGGGGAGATGGCGTCGACATGCAAGTGTGAAACGGCAACGGCAGAGGATAGCTATCGATAACGCCGGTGCTATGGGTCGCTCTGATAGGCAAAATCTGGGGCGGCGACCACTCGAGCCTAGTCATACGCTAGCTCAGTCAGCGGCGCGGAAGACGCGGCCGCTCCGCATCGCCTTCGCCCCAGCAGGGCAGCCAGATGGAGGGATGCGCAAGGCGACGCCGAGATCTGCAGTACGCGCCACCGCTGCAACGCTGCCCTCGGGCGCTCGGGCCCAGCAGCTGCTGCACAGCCTCAGCAGCCCGCTGCCCGCTGCCCGCCCGCCCAGCCCTCACGCCGCCATGGGGCCACGCTCCGAGCAAACGGCCGACCCTCCAGCGCGCTGCGCCGCCGTCCCCGGGCCTGCCTCCGCCGCCGCCGCCGCATGAACATGGCCTGCACAAGCGCGGTCATGCGATGCCTCAGCAGCCGCCGTGCTACTTGTATTCCTGCTGGCAGGCCCTTCCCGGCATCACATGGCAGCGCTGTCTGAGATTGCCCGGTCCGGCCGCCGTCCAGTGCCGGCGCGCACCCCGGTTTCGGCGCGCTGATTGGCCAGCCACCCTGACACCATCTTTTAGCAGCGAAGAACGACAACCTGTCGTGCTGCACAGCCAGCTGCGCTGACGGCCTCCACACAACCCTGACGCCAGAAGCAGCGAGACAGGCCGAGCGCACACGCCGAGCTAGGCCATCGTCTTCCCCGAAGCAGCAGTCAGCGCCGTCCCAGCGCAGGATCAGCTCCCAGCAATGTGGAAATCTTCTGGAAGGCAACCCCAAGCAACCCCTCCAGGAGGCCGGCAGCATGAACCCAGCAGGGCCATCCCTTGACGCTGCAGAAGGCCTCGTAAGACGCGCGCGTTCCGTTTCAGGGCCGGCGCGCGCGCTCTCCAGGCGCGGTGCTGGGCAGTGGAGACGCGCTGCTCCGCGCCTTTCGTAAGAGCTGTGTTGGCAGTGGGCCGCTTCTGGCTCGTCGCCGCCGCCACGCTGGGAGCGCGGGCAATTTCTTGCATTTGCGCCGCCCAGGAAACGCGCATGCAGCGAGCTGGGTGCTGCTGCTAGCCCGAGTGCTGCAGCTGCTGCACGATTGAGCAAAGTCTGATGGCATGCAAGCCTTGCCGAAAGCGCGCTGCACGCACCCAGCCCCCAGCCAGCGCGATGACCACCCAAGCCGGCCACTCCACCAGATCCACCCGCGACTTAAAGGAAAAGGCCACCCCGCCGCTAGCCCTTCCCTACCCTTCACCTCTCACCCCTCTTCGCCCCCTCTCATTCGTCGGTCTCTCTCCCTCAAGACAATCAGGCGTGCTAACCATTTCCCTCGCTGGGACCGCCAGAGACCTATTCTTTTCTATTTCGTTTTTCGCTTTCACTTTAACGCTGTCCCATAATCCGTCGCATCTTTCCCGTATTACTCATCGAGCTCCGCCGCAATGCCCATATCCTTACTGCCTGCCTCCGCTGCCGCCTTCGCGCCGCGGAGCGCCCCCACCGTTGTGCTGAACTCAAAGGTCGAGCCGTGGTTGACGCAGACGCTGAAGCGCATAAACCGCATTAAGCGCCCGCTCAACAGCGTGCCCCAGCACTTCCGCTGTCTCACCGAGACGCTGTCCGGCCCGCAGGCCCTCTGGTCGCTATGCTCCATCATGCTCCCCAAGGCGCCCGATTCCGAGCTGCGCAGAGACCCTGACCCGCTGGTGGAGGCCATGTTCAACTACCAGCTGATCCACATTGAGGCTTATGTCGTGCACGTCGACATGGTGTCGCAACACGAGGTTGCGTTCAAGCTCACCCAGGACACCATCGACGCGCTTGTCGAGTACCACAAGGATATCTACTCGGTTGATGTGGCAGCAAATACCTGGTCTTGGGCCGAGAAGGAGGTTCAGTTGAAGAAGCTACAGGAGGAATTCGTCCAGGCCGTCAACCGCTACGTCTTCCGCACCGGCGTGCGTGCCCTGGAAGGTCTTGAAGAGGATGGAGCTGGAGAGCTGTTGGACGGCAGGTCGGAGGAGGTCAAGCATGCGATCATGGGACTGTTTCTTCCGCTTCTCCCGCCTCCGCCGAGGATCGTCGACGTTGTCCGCCCCCCTACCATCCTGCCGAGCTCGCCTTCCGGCCACTGGTGGCACTCTCCTCAGCAGGGTCCTCCGGTTCATCCGGCGCCCGTTGAGTCCTGGAGGGTCATCCCGTCCACGCCGAGCCCGACCATCACCACCGGCGCCGAGAACTCGACGTTCTGGACCACGATGGGCATGAACGACATCCAGTTGCCGTCGCCCACGCCGTCCTACAGCCAGCCGCTGTGCACCTCGAACCAGTACTACAGCCCGCCCCAGGCAACGGCTCCGATGCCCGCCATCTCGTTCCCGAGCACGTTGATCAACCAGTGCGGGCCTACGCCATCGCACACTGGCTTCGGTGGATTTGGAATGGGCTACAATGAGTTCACTCCTCAGTTCGCAGCTGCCATGTAGACGGCCACACCAAGGTCCACACTGACAAGGACAGCCCGAGAAGCTGGTGATCTGGCCAATCACAGGTTCTCCTGTATTATTTCTCCCCGCAGGCTTACTCGGACGGCCATTGCGATGAACTCAACGAGATGAGATGCGACTCTGTATGACTTGATGTCCTCACGTCATAATCCACTCGGGGCATATGGGACGGCGTTATGATCGATTCAGCGGATTTCCTTCCTTCATTTCCTTGGTAAATGTTTCCTTTGATATCCCTTTTTGTGCTTTTGCTGTCATTTTAGCGAGCGTGTTTCGTCGTTTTGCAGTTACGCACCAGCCGAGCCTGGTTTTCTTTCCTTTTTCCTTTTTGCATCTCTGGGAGGTTCGCATGTCAAGCATTTTAAAAAGACGGGTTTCATGCCTCACGGCTATCGGGCGGGTACACTCGGTTCACCCACTTTTCCTTTTTTTCTTTTTCCTAATGTCGTTAATGGGCGTCTTCCTGCGTCGAGCAAGATCGGCCAGCCCATCTCTCGACGCAGCGGCGCTCTTGCTCCCCACGTACTGACATTGACTGTCAGCTGGACCTGGTGGAAAGCGGCGACACAAGACATATACCACATCTGGCATGTCGTATAGTGTTCCCCCGCGTGTTGGCGTTGCTTGAGGGCGGTGTGAGGAAGTTGGGCTGGCGTAGAAGTCGTACTGCCTGTGGCAGACGACCGGGAGGAACGTGGCTCTCCGCTTGCGGATCAGCACGCTCTCCACGCCTCGTCCCGGCTGCCTTCCCGGCTTCGAGCCTCGCTGGGCGTGGGCTGGTAGGCTCATCTCCCCTACCCTCTCAGCCAGTCTGAGAAAACCGAAGCGCAGGGCGCCGAGGGAAGCGGATGCTGGTTAGATAGGACAGTGCTCAGCGTGCACCAAGCGTTGAAAGTAATAGAACACTTGAATATCGCATACATTTTGCCGAAAGCGTTGGTGATGTTGGCACGGCGACCGGGGTGGTATGGGCAACGGGCGCTACTCCGGTCTTGTGACGGCAGCAATAATAACGTCACGTCCGCCATCATCAACTGGCGCAGCGCAACAGCGGGGCCCTGGAGACTTCACGCGCCCCGCATTATTACTGTGACTTCGCCCTGCAGCACGCCCCCCGCGGCCAACCGTTGCCGACGAAACGAGCAGCTCGCCGTTTCAGCCGCAGCCGCTTCGAAAGGAGGCTCAGCGCCGCTCGCCTGCATCTCACAAAGACGACGCGATCTTTGTTGCCGCTGCCCTCGCCCATCGCCGCTGCCAGCCCGGCGCCCTTGTTGCACTCACCGCCGGCCAACAGCACCAATGCGCCTGATCTCGCGATGCCTCTGACCTCTCTAACGACGACCCGACCCTAGTATTGCCGTTTCTCCATCGCTCGAACTGCCGCATCCTTCGCTCTGCGGCCGCTGGAACATCGATGCCGCCGCCCACGTCGAGGGCGAGCCCGCAGCCGACGGTAGGTTGAGTGCACCGGCCGCTTGGCGCATCGCCGCGCGCTGCTCGCTGCTTCCGCCCGCTGACGTCTCCGCTGATGCCGCCCACAGGACGAGGCGCAGCCCAACACACCCCCCAGCTACCTCTCCGCCCTCCGCCAGCTCGAGAGCCCCGTGTCGCCGCAGGTCATCAATCTCGCCGCCACACTGACCACCCAAGCCGAGAACGAGGTCGACGAGGACAACGTGAGCTTCCTGCGCCGCCCTGTCGACCCCCAGGAGGAGTGGCGCCAGCAGAACGCTCAAGCGGAGGATGAGCTGTTCGAGGGAGTGCGCGCTGCCCGGGAACGACTGCGCGCCGGGACCGCCGAGATGCAGCATGATGAGCGTGATAGCCGGGCGCACTTGCAGCGTGTATTGAGCCGCCTGAGTCGCATGGAGGACTCCCTGTCCTACAGTGACCGCGTACCCTCCCGGAATGCCCTGTACGATTGGAGCCCGCCCGATGATGCCGCTGGAGACCACGAAGAACTACAGGAGATACTGCGGTCATTAGGCCAAGAATCATCGACTCCCTTTCCACGAGGCGTGTCCCCGCATACCGCCGCGCGCTACTCCCGTCTGCTCGGCCAGCGAACTACTACTCAGCCGTCAGAATCGTCACTACGCTCCACACAGTCAAGGCGGCATCCGCGCTTCTCCGCTCGCTCGCGGGAAACAATGCAGCGCTACATCACGGAACGGGACGCTGCCATAAGAGGTTCCCAGGACAGATCAGACCTCAGTAGAATAGAAACTAGCCGATACGGCTGGCATCCGAGCAGCCGGTCGAACGAGACGCGGGATCGGTCAGGGCTAGACTCGTACAGACGGAGCTATCTGGAAAACCCTTCCAGCACCCCCGCGCCAACGTCTCCCTGGTTGGAGCAGACGATTAATTATCTTTCCAAAATCCGAACCTCGGATTCCTATGAGGACAGTCTCTACCATGCGGCAGACGCGGGATTTGTCACGAAAGAATTCTTCGGCGAAAACCACCAGGATTTTATTCTCGATGTCAACACGATCCCTCGGCCCGCAGAAACGTCATGGCTGGCACCCGGCGCGGTGTTTTCTGGTTCGCAGCACGCCACTACCGTCACCTCAACCGTCACCCCCTCAAATATCCCTACTCCTACCTCGACAACCCTATACCGTTTCCGCAACAACGACTCCCCCATGACATCAACCACATTTGATGCAGCGCGACCCTGGATGAATAGTCCCATTCCACCTCACGCTCGCAGAGCCGGCGATAGTTCGACCCAACAGACACAACAGCAAGACCGGTGGCCTGTAAAAGTAACCGTCCACGCTGTGGATTGGGAGAACATGACCCTCGCCGCCACAATGGAAGCCTACAACGTGCCATCACACCCTCCCTCGTTTCCCGGCAGTACGCTTGACCCGGCAGCAAGTGGGGCTCCGCGACCTGGAACTCGCACCTCAAGCATAACAACATATCTAGAAGGAGAAATCCTCGACCTAAGAACTCACACTCTTCTCACCGAATCTTTCAAGAGTAGCCTATCAACAGACGCCACGTACTGGCGGAAACTACCACCCTTTGGCCACCTTCGCGACCACGACCTCGTACACCGGCTCGTCTCACAGGAATATGTTTCACAGTTGGCACAAGAATGGATTCTGATGCGGTGGAAAGAGCGCTGTTTTGTGAAATCCACGTCCTCGGCACGAAGACGAGCAGCAGCCGCCAATTCCCACCTCGCCACGGATTCGACCGATGCAACCTCTTCTCAGCCCTCAACCTCGTCGAGAGATTCTCCGGCAGCAACTACCGAACAGGACAACGACGCGGGAGAGGACGGGTGCGGGTTGACCATCAGTGGGTTTTATTACGTTTGTCTGAGGCGCAGCGATGGTGCGATTGAAGGACTCTACTACGATCCGCAAAGCAGTCCGTACCAGCACCTCAAACTCAGTCCTGTCGGTGGAGGAAATTTTCCTGTTTGGACCTTCAGGTGATGAGCAGGGGCGAGGTACTGGGTGGGATAGCTGAGGATGACGGAAGTCAGAGAAGAAAGCATTTCGGAGGAGCGATGGGGCTATGACTTAACACGGCGCAAGCAGCAACTCTTCTCCGGAGGGTCCGGTCAAACAAATTACCTTTGTTTGTGATTAAGGATTTTAGTACTTTTTTTGGAAATTTTCTTGGGAAAGCGAAAGCAAGCATTGTCGGGGGGCAAGGGAGTGTGTGGTTGGGGATTCGTTTTCAAATGGAGCAGTTCACAGGAGGGCCCAGGGGCCTTCCTTTTTTCTTGTCGTCCTTTTTCTGCTGCTGCTGTGGGCCTGGAACCACCACTACTAAGGGAAGGGCGTTCTTCCGGAGTTCAACATGAGAGAGGAAGTCATCATAAGTGCGTCAGTCACACACCGATTATCAACAGTTCCATCGAAATGGAATTTCTGGACTGTTTGATACCGTTTTCTGGTCTATGGGGGGACAAGTCTTAAATACCAACTCCTTCTTTTAACTCACTTGCTGTTCCATCTGCATATTGCGCAGTGGCTTGAAGGCCTGTATTGGTCATGTACATACTGGACACCGGTATCACAGTGGGCGCCAAAAATGCTTGAGCCATCACAATGGGCTCCCACAAGAATCGTGGATTATGGCTGTCAAGTATACTTCCACCCGTTGCGGCACAGACCAAGCCTGTTCGCCTGAAGTTAGCAAGGTGCTCTGCCTTTGGCCTACCGGTCACGGTCATCATGTATGACTTCGAAGCAGGAGGTAGTTTGGTTATGGAATTCGAGCACCGCATCTTGGAAGGATTCATATCGACCGGATGGGATTAGGTTCGTCATAGCGCTTGTGTCTCTCCGCACAATTGACTTGACAGAGAGCGCCGTGTCTGATGTAGGATCTAAGCTTCTTCCCCAGGTAGCGCATGCAAACGATCTGGTGCACCCCATCGCCCGTCCTCTAGCAGCCGTAATGGTTTTGGCGGTCATGAGCGAGCTTGAAGATTTCGTTTTCAAGGACTCCAGTTGAAATTCCGCCACTGACCTACACGGTCTCCAGGATTTTTCTTCCGCGGAAAACGAGGGTGTGGAGAGACGACGGCGCGGACAGCAGCGTGGAAGGGTGGTGGTGCGGACGAAGTTAAACAGGCAAACTATTAGAAGTTACTAAACAAATAAGAATAAAGTCTATTAAAGACTATTGGATAACTATATGAAATAACTATGGCGATCGCGTCAACTCTCCTTAGTCACATACGCATAAGTCTTTCCATCGGTATTGAAAGGTGAATTTGTCATTGTTTGATCGAGGCTACTTATGGTAATCCATCCGCAAGCAAAGTATAATATGCTCCCCAGTTATTCACTCTATTCAATTGAAGGAGAGCTATCGGTGTCTTGCGCAGCGTAGGTAAGAAATCTAGCTGACTCAAGCTCACGACTACACTGTCGGGATTTGGAAGTCGCGGTCCAACGCTCAAAGAAGATTTAATACCAGGCCTCAAGTCCACCAAAAGGAAGTCGTGACATCATCTAGCCGTTGAGCCAAACCCAGGCACAGAGTCGCTTCCTGCTCAGACAGTATGCAAGCAGCTGAAGGTTTGTATTGTCATGGATAGACGTGTTGAGTGTGGACTATTCGCTGTGGCTCAGATTTCAGATAGCGAGAACTGAAGAGCTTTACGCTTCTCATATGCGGAGGATATGGCGAATAGTAGCATAATGACCGAATCAGGCGCAACGAAGCCAGTTGTTCGTTGGATACATGGAAATTCGACGCGGGAGCTGCGGATCCAAGGCATGCTAGAGACACAAGGACATTATAGCCTTCGGAATATAGCAAGCGCCAACTCGTCATGAGGCTTTTGGAGTATTACGTCGTACATTTTGATCTGTGTCAATTTAGCGTACGGAAGCCAAGTAGACTCGAACGAGGGAACAGCCGTACCTGAGCCGGCGGCCGAGTAGAGGAATAGCAAGGGAATTCTAACACCCCAGAGGCGCGCCGTACTATGGTCTTACAGACCAGATCGACAGGAATGCAGGACCACCAAAGCATTATTCGGGGAGGGGGATGGGCACTTGATGATGAGCTCAGAGAGCGTTGTTTATAGGGTCGCAGGGTTTCCACCAGTGTTGGATACAATCCTCTTGGCATCCTGCTCCATTTCCGGGAAAGCCGTAATTATCTTGCTTGCCAGGATGTCTCGGAACTGGGCAAATGCCTCGCTCTTGCCCTTCAACTTTTGGTTGTTTTTTTGCACAAGCTCGGCAAACTCGCGAGTGTAGATGTCGGGGTTGCGGCCGTTCTCGACGTAGGAGATGATGTCCGGAGGAATGTGAAGGGCGAGGCCGGAGGCTTCGCGCGACAGCTGGAGTAAGTTCCCGAGAAGATTCGTGCTTTGGCCGGGTTAACATGCTGTAATGCAGTAAGTTACGGTCGGACTGGACATACATCTCCCGTTTCATAGCATCCTCGGTGTTTGTGCCCTGGTAGTCGTGGACCTGGACAACGAGGTGGTAGAGGTTCTGGATGACCTTCTTGATCTGGCCTGCGCGGGAGGTCAGGATATGCATTACGCGCGGACACAGCATCACATACCATCGACAGGCTCAAGCTTCGCAGGCACGTCGGGCGCCATAGTGGATGCGGGCGGTTGCGAGCGAAGCAGAGTCGCGAATGGAGCTCTGGTGTTGAGCTCGAGCTGGCGCGCACTCACCGCCTTCGCGGGCCGATGCACGCGCCGACGGGGGAGCGCGCGTGCCCGTACGGAGGTGACGGGTTAATGTGAAGCTCCACATGATGATGACGATAACTGCTAATCACCGCAACTGCTGTGCCGCTGGAACTATCTGCTGCCGGTACCCGCGTCGAAACCACGACCTCAGCGCCCGGATCCATTCCAGCGCTCCGCGACTCCAGCTCTCACAGTCCGCAATGCGCCTCGGCGGAGGTTGAAGCCATGCCGCAGCTTCCCACGAGGTCGTCCAGCACGCCCCAGGTCCCGCAGTCCAAGCCATCTCGCCCTGCTACTGGTCCGGATCCGCAGAGCGCTTCGCTCCCAGCCAGAACCGCCGTCCGCCCCGAGGCCGCCGCGCGCGCCAATACCGACGCCGCGTCTGACAAGGCCACCGCCGCCTTTGTCCGCCGCGTGCTCTGCGCCCACCAGCTGTCGTCGAACATCCTAGCCGGCAGCGAGAAGGGCAAGCCGTCGCAGAAGTCGCTGGACGAGCTGCTGCCGCCGCTGACGAGCTCAAACGAGGTCGACCTGCAGCTGTATGGCATCATCGCCGTCATCATCAAGGAGTTTGTGCACGGCTGGTATACGAAAATCACACCAGATCATGTCTTTGTAGACGAGGTAATCCAGATCATTGCCCATTGCACGCGGGCGCTGGAGCAGCGGCTGCGCAAGGTCGACCTGGAGGCCCTGATCCTGGACGAAATCCCGCGGCTTGCATCGCAGCACCTGGACGGTGAGTAAGGCATGATTATCGCGGGCGGCTACAGAGGGCTGATCACACACGTCGTCACAGCATATCGGACCGCTCACCGCGCTTCTGAGGACAGCCCGCTGGCCCCAGGCTACCGGCATATTTACCACACGCTGCGCCCGCACCCTGCTCTGACGCCAGTGCCGTCTGAGGCCGACCCCGCCACGATCCTGGAGCAACGCGAGAATGAGGCGTGCTGGCGGCAGCTGCTGGTGCAGGGCGTGCTCGCCGTGCTGCTGCCGACGGAGGATCTCGAGAACGCGTGCCTGCGGACTCTGGTGGCGGAGATCGTGTCGGAGATGATCATCGGCGGCGCAGTGAGCAACAAGGTGTGCGAGGCGTGGATGCTGTGGGAGGCGGTGGAAAAGATCGCTGAAGTGGTGCATCCCCGCGCCATAGAGCCTCCTGCGGCGAAAGCGACAAGTCGCCTGGAGCAGTTTGGGCTGCTCAACGAGGCGGAGCCACGCAAGCCGCGGTCAGAGGCGGGGTGGGCGATTGGCGAGCTCAGCAGCCTGTTCTGGACGGTGTGCCAGTACGTCTTCCTGGCGGCGACAGCGCTGCGGGCCGTGGTCGCGGCGCTGGCGGCATCCCCGTCGCTGCCAGAGCGGGCGTGGGTGGTGTCGTCGCCGATGGAGGGCAGCCGCCAATCGCTCTCGAGCGTCGGCGCGGCGGAGGAGCCGTCGGCCGTGCTCAGCATGAGCGCGTGGACGTGCGCGGGACAGCTGCTCGAATTGAAGGCGCGGATGCCGTGGCTCGCAGGCGCACTCTCGCTGGCGCAGTGGAGTGCCGTCAGCGGGCCGGGGCGGGTGGGTGGCACAAACGGGCCATTGGACAGGTGAGTCTCGCTTTCATTCGACCCTTTCGTCCCATGTCGCCGTTCCCTGCTTAGCGCCGCATGCGCTGCTGGTCACTTGACCTGCACCCCCCCGGCCCGGGGTTTCATACCCTTATCGCGCTGCATGCGCCCCCGGCCCAGAGGCAATGCAACGCACGCCGACCGACCCGGCCTTGGCACTGGCAACCCGCACGCCAGAAACCACACGTCCCGCGCGGTCTGGGCTGCAGCAGCGTCGCCCTTCCCAGCCGGCCAGCCGTCCCGTATACGCGCCCGGCTGATCTGCCTGCCTACCACTCGCATGCTCGGGACCGGCCGCGCTGCTGCATGGGGCTGCCTCGGCCAACCTTGCTCAATAGCATTGCTGCAAGACGCCTTCGCCAGAGCGCCTCACTCACCCTAAAAGCTTTTGTGGGCAGCACTGCACCACTCACCACCCCGGTGCATCAGGCGATCCAAAGTCTCACCGACTCGCCTGCGCTGCTTGTCTCACGCCCCGACGCCTGGCCCAAAATCGCCCCATCACCACCTCATCCTCCGGCAATTGCGCCGCGGGGCCTGGCAGGGCTGCTCCAAGCATCGTCATCAACGCCAATGAACGCAATCCCGCTCTTCGCCGATCGCCAAAACCAAGCCCCATCTCGATCTCTGCGCACAATTTGTCCGCTTCAAGCCCCCTGCCTCGTTGCTTTGCTGCCCTACCACCACCTTCCCCTCCTTCTATGACTTGCTTGAGCAGTCAGCATCTTCAAACGCCGGATCAGCGGACACTGCAGGCTAACCATCCCAATTCCCTCTTCTTCTGAAACCGAACAGGCTCCTATCCCACGAGATCAAGACCCGTATTCTCAATCCGGCCTTGTTGCCCCCGCTCCTGCGCACCCTGCGCACTTCGATCTTCCCCAATAACGCGCCGGGTCCTCCGCGTATTCCGCCCACGCCGGACGAGGAGCTCGCTATCAAGCGCCGCGCGGCTAGAGCGGTACTGGACGCCACGCCGCCCTTTGTCAGGTCGAGACTCTTTGGCAGTGGCAGCGGCAGCCGCGCCGTCGGCGGTTCCGGCGGGGTCGAGGGAAATGACGAGGACGACGAGGATGAGGAAGAGCAGGGAGAGGATGCGGTGCAGCAGCGCGAGGTCGAGCGGCTGCTGGACGTCCTGGGCGATCCGTATCTGAACAAGCATCTAATTTTCGGTATCATCGAGTTGATCGTGGTACGCTTATTGCCGGAGATGGGCGAGCTAGGGGTGGATGAATTGATGGACGAGAGATTGGGTTAGAGGCATGCGTCGGTTGCGTCAACGGCAAGTCAACCAATACTTCCGAGTCAATACGGCCTTCTTAGAGATAGACACGAGATTGTTGTACTTGATGTACCGGTGCGAGCTGATCTTCACCGATTGTCGTTGATGTTTAATTATCCTTATTTTTTTTTAATTTTTTTTTATTTTCTTCTTCCCTTGACCGGTAGCGGCACCCGCCGCCGTCCGTCCGTCTACCCGCCCTTCCGCCCGCCTGCCGTACCGTCGTCCACGCTTCCCGTCTACTTTACTTTTTTCGCTCTGGTTTCGGCTGCTGTGTCTTGTGGTACGCTAGGCCGCCCATTCTCCGTGTGGCATATGACGCCATTAATTGCCCTTGCCCCTTATGACCCTATAGTTTGAAGGTGCTATTGACAAGTGAAATTTTTAATGCTTGCTCGCGAAAGCCTCACTAATCTGAATCCTCCTGCCTCGGTTGACATGGGTTCAGAATGTGATCTACAACATTGATTGTGCTCGAAGCGACGGAGAAATTTTTTATTTCATTTTTTTTTGCTTTCTCGTCTTTCCCGACGTTGCTTTGCCGTAGCTGAAAGAAGAGAGGAGGTGGGGGGGAAGGGCTGAGGAGGGGCTGACGGGACGTTGGAGGAGGCTGATTGCTTGGCTGGCTGGGCTTGGGCGATCTGTAACGACTGATTGCTGCGCCGCGCATGTGCCTTTCGTGTCGTTGGTGCCCCGCGCCCGCGCGCTTGTGGGAGGGGGGGAGGGGGCGCTTATGGGGTGTACCCCTCTCTCCTCTTTCTCTCTCACACGCACACATGATACATACCGCCGCCGCAGCTGAGGGGAAAATTTTCTGCTATTGCCGTACGTCCATTGGCTAGATCTCTTGATGCTTTTCTTAGTCTAGACATTTTTCAGCCCTGTCGACTCCCCATGGCTGAGACTAGTAGAAGTCAAGGTGGTGGAGAGGAGCTAGTGATGGCCGGGGGAGAACGATAAGCAGGACCAGGCGGCCTGACTTTTCAATAATCATTACAAAATGTCTGTGTGCAGATGATAGGCAAGAAAGTGACTTGAAGGATGTCACCTTATACGCGCATACTTCAGTACACGTATCAAGACATGAGAGGACGTGCTCGCATGTCCAATACATGTGTGCGCGCGGGGTGGGGAAAGAAATACGTACTGTACAGTATACCAAGTATACACACGAGCATTGCCACGCAAGCAAAGCCCTCTCTCCCCAAAAAACGGTGAGATAGGAAAAAACAAAAATGCGATCAAGCATCAGATGCAAGATCGGATGCATCGTCATCGTCATCATCAGCAATCGTCGTCATCGGCAAATCCATCCATTTGCTGCATTGTCATCATTCGGTACTGCGGATGAAAGTGAATAAAGACAAGACCACACGAAGCCAAAGGAACATTCCGTCCAGCAGCAGCAAGCAGCACGAAAGAACGAGACAAGAGCCCCGCTTTCCTGCTTTGCTTGGCTCCCCCCCAGTGGTTCGTGACGGGTTGACGAACTGGCTCCTCATTCCTTCTTCCCTTCCCTCATTTTTGGGGTTTCTTGGTTTTGGGCTGGGTTTGTGGAGCTAACGTATGCGCCATGCGCGTTGTATGTCGCACAGCAGCTCGCATTTTTCAGATTCCAGCGGTTCTCACTCGCTCGCGCACCACACGCAAACGCCTGCCCGCATATGCCTGGCCCGCAGCAGCAGCGCCAGCGAAGGGAGGGAAAAAACCAGGAAAAACTTGCCTAACGGCAGGAAGCTTTGACGGCAAGATGCAACCTACGATACGACATCCCTGTTTCTTGCTCCTACTACAGAAGATTGGTCAGCCCACTTTGAAATGGGGAGGAGCTTGCGTGGATTTCGATTTTGCATCCATCATCTTTTTGTCCTGTGCTCTCGCCTTTTCTTGTCTCATCCTTACGATTATGTGGCGTAAGCCCTGCATACCACAGAGGAGGGGAGGGATCTGGGATGGCTTTTTCGCGATTTCCCACTTCACCCGTTTTCATTCGCTTGACGCACTCCGGCCTTTTTTTGGTCCCTTCACATGGGGGCGAGCTGAAAATCGTAAGTGGCCGTAGCGTACATGTACGACTCATTGGACCGGTGGGCAGCTATAGTGTCTTCGATGTGGCCGGAACTACTTGTTGGTTGGGGGTTGGGGGAGCAGGAGGAGTCAGAAAAAAACGGGGAAAACTCCGTTCAGCTGGGCTCCACAAACCGAAAGGGCACCATGACAAATCATCGGTAATGAGAAACGGGTTACTAGATGAGGGAAAGGAACAACGTTTAGACTAGTCCCGCCGCCTCTTGTTTTTTGCTTTTTTCTCCTCTTTCTTCCCTTGCGATGTGGAGACACACATGGACGTGCCGATCGTGGCTTTTTTCCCAGCCGGTAGCCCTGCAGCGGAACTGAGGGAATAGAGACAAGAGCTGTCCGCGTTTGTATCTCATGTGGAGAAAAACAGCGGGAGTGGGAGGGGGCGCGCGGGCTGCTGCTGCTGGGGGGAACTACCTAGAACAAGGCATAGCCGCGCGAGCGGTAACGTATGTATGTAGGTATGAGCTGGCTGGCCGATGTGGGCTTGCCAGCCAGGCCCTTCTCTTGCCCTAGCTGAGGCGGGGGATCGGGCGGTGTGTAGAGAGAAGGAGGAAGAAGAGAGAGAAAAAATAAAAAATAAACATCAGTCCGAAAAGGCCAGATATGGGCTTGTTTGCGTTCTGCGTCTCCCCAAAGCAGACACGTTCCGGGGCTAAACGGTGAGTAGTCGTCCGTTGGCTTAATCCTGCCCAACTATCCCCCCCAACCACCCCCCCAGCGCCTGCATAATGAATTTTTAATCCCGTCGTCTCATATCACTGCGTTGAGAGACACAAAGAGGGACCATCATCTTCTTCTCGTACGCGTGAGATGCCGTGCAAAATGTGGCTGGCGGGCGCGGATGCGGCTGCGTACATACCGGCTGGCCCGCTGCAAGCCTCCCCACAACCGCTCGCGCCGCCGCCGCCCCATCATTCCCCTTCCTCCCCCTCCGAAAAAAGCCGTCTAAGCCTCGTAAGCCTCCCCCCGTTCTGCCCTAATCCCTCACCCACCCCTTCCTTCCCTTCGCTTGCCGCATGCGGACTTGTGTTATACAGAAGTCCCAAAGGAGAAACCGACGGGGAAATGGGGAGGGGAGGCAGTGCCGAGGAAATAAGATGGGAACAAAAAGTGGACGGAAAAGCAGGGTTCTGCGGCTCTCCCGTTCCAACTCACTCTCTTGTTCCCCCCGGCCGTATCCCGGGTCAGGGTAGGACCAGCCCCCCAGCCGCTCCTAATCTCGCCCAATGATGTCGATAATGACGATGGTCGTAAACCTTGTGGTTGTGGACAAAAAGCCAAATGTCAGGGGACACGTGCATATTTTTGGCATTTGGGGGCCGGGCACGGATGAGAGCCGAGAGGAGGAAGCAGAGATATAAGGGCATCGGAATTCGGGGAAGGATCGAGACGAGCAAGCGAGAAGGTTAGTCGGCGGATAAAGATGGGGGCCCAAGGCCGCCGAGGCAGAGAGAATGGGCGAGAGGGGGGTGGACGGGCGAAAGCGACGAGCAAGCATATCATAGCAGGCATGGCATGGGCCAGGCGATGGATCGGGGCTCCCGGCAAGATGGGGACGGAGGGAAGGTGCGATGATGGGATGGACGACGACGACGACGAGGGTGCATCCCGTCTGTCGCGCGACTTCGGTTGCGCAGGATGGAGCCCTTGTTGCCAGCCTTCATGTGTAACCGCAGCGCCGGGTTTCGCTTCGCCTTCTGCTGCGCGTTTGAGAGAGACTCTCTACCATCGGCTCCTCCCCCGGCCGGGAGTTGGGCAGCGCTCTTGTCCTACTGTTGTCCAACCGGAGCCCCCTCGCGTGCGGCCCATCCTTACCCTCGCACGTATAGCGGCCGATCTTGCTCGCACGCTTTCCCGCGCCCGCTCTCTCCAGATTCTCACCGCTGTCGTACCACACCACGCGAGACTGACTTTGTGTGACGGCTGCAAAAAGAAAAGAGTCTGGTCGGTACCGTTATGCAGCCAGCCGCTCGACGCGAGGCGTTCCTCCCGCGGTCGAGAGAAGTGAGAGTGTTCAGGCCGGATCTGCGACCGCCCGCATGGCCTACACGCCCCCCAGGGTGGCCGGTGCGCCGCTGTCGCTCCCCGGGCTTTGCCTGTGAAGTAAGGAGACTCGACGCCGGTTCCCGTTCTTTCATGTGCGCTGCATGAACCTCGGTGGGGACAGCATGGATGAGTGACGTTGTAGCAGCAGCAGCAGTAGAATAGCAATAGCAAGACTTGGATATAGCGAGAACGCAGTCAAACGAGCTAGCGCAACCAAACCAGAAAGAGAATGAGATGAAGGCCCGCGCGAGCGGTTCGTCCAGAAATCTTTTTTTGTGTTGGCTTCCCCTCCGCGACACCAGCTAGCACACCGTCCGTGAAAGAGAGCGCTGGGAAAACTAGTCGACACAGGCCAGAGAGAACCAAAAAAGTAGCTACAGAAGGCGAGAGAGCTGTACCGGAAATTGGGCCAGGCAGATGGTTGAACAAACAATATGAGATCGTCGTGTCCCTCTCCAACTCCATTGTCGTCCGTCCCCGTTTGCGAGGTTCCCGTGAAATGAACTATCGAATCCAACTAAAAATAATACCGAAAAAATATATGGGAATACACACGGTCCGGTGCCCCAGCAAAGCTGTACTCTGATGATGTATATCCTCATACCGTTTACCGTCCTGTATACCCGTCCGCTCGTTATGACGCCGGTGAAAATCAGCAATTTCGTAGATATCGACCGATTCCAGTAGAGACCGAGAAATTTTTGCAGAAAGTGGGTATGTGGTGTTCCGTATGTAACTTGGTGGAAAAAATGGCCAAAACGCCCTCCATCCGAGAGAGCCAAATCTCCCTTAGCTCTTTCTTCCAAACTCCTGCTCCGGTATGCGGTGCATTCCACCCGGCAGCGACTCGCCGCCGCCGCCCCGCTGAAGCTTCAGCTTCTCCATCAGCTTCCCTATCGTGACGTACTCCTGCGGCTCGACGAAGCCACTCGGCTGCTGCTGGAAGAAGCTCATGACCAGCTCTAGCGCTCGTCGGGCATCCTCCTGCGTCGGCGAAGAAGCAGAACTGCTGCCCGGGCTGATGGGCGACACCTGCTGCGTCGTCGTAACAGGGGTGATGGCCGGGAGTGGGGGCGGCTGCATCGAGCTGGTTTTCAGCGGAAGACCCGAATGCATCGTCTCCTCAACGCCGCTGAGCGGTGGGTCCGATATCGGCGAGTCGAGCGCGGCTGACGTGACGTATCGCGGTGTTTCTGCCTCTGATGATGATGGAGGTGAGCCGTACGGATCTATTCCAAGTGCTGGGAAGGTCTGACTTCGCGACCTCTGGAGCCCCTGGCTTCCCGGCGGCATGCGGGACTGTTGGGACGGCATGAAAGGACTGGGTCCGCAGGCAGAGTCGGGCGTGAAGAAGGGCGACGTCGGACTCGTGGGGCCGGCCGAAAAGGTCGAGCCTGCCGCATCAGTGAACACACTGGAGAGGGATGTGTTACTCTGCGAGTGAGGGAAAGGACGGTGGCCGCTGGAAATGTCTCCAAAGCTGTCAGGGCTCTCCGTCTTGAGGTTCTCTTCGCTCTTCATCGAGCTCAGCGTTATCGACGACGGCGATGCGACGCCGCTGGGCGACGTCGGCGAGATTCCATTCGGCGTGTGCGTCGTCGACCCGGAGTTCGATGCTTCCGACTCTTCAGCGATGGAGCTCTTCCGTGACTTTGTTCCTGCTCCCATGAGGTTGTTCTTCTGCTTGAACTTCTCCAGCCAAGTGTTGCTGTTCGCCTTCATATGGCTGTCGGAGTTTCCGACCGACGTTGCAAAGAAGCGCGCCTTCTCCTTGATCATGGCGTCCGTCAAAGGCAGACCCGACCTCTGGTGGTTGCGAGCCCAGTTTGACAGCGCTCGTTCTATGTCTGGAAACTTTCCCTTTGACCTCTTGATCGGGGAGCGGCTCCCGTCATCTTGATACAAGTACTTCTCCTTCTGCCGCAGCACCTTGGACACCGTGCTGCACACGAGAGGTTAGAGAGGGGGCTCGGCTGAGGGGTGCGGCTGTCCATACCTTCGTTCCACGCCGAACATAGCTGGTGAGACAGACGTCAGCGCGTGCGTGCGCGCGGGGTACGGGCCAACATGACTCACCTCCTATCTCGGTCTGCTTGACCGTGGGGTTTTCCTCGTGGTAGAGACACATGCGCCGACGGTCGTTGTCCGTCAGCGTCTTCCTGGGAGTGCCCGACGAGCGCGTCGACGTGGCCGAGACTGGAGTGGGCGTGGCTGAGACGGGGACGGGCGCGGGCGCCGAGTACATGGGCGGCGGGGCATAGTTGGACTGGCTCGTCAACATGCTCGGCCATTGAGGCATGATGAGCGGCTGGAGCTGCTGGTGGGTCGTTCGCGGTGGCGGTGGCGGCATGCCCTGGGACATTCCCTGCGAGTACATGGGCTCCATGGGGAGAGGATTGTAGGCAAATCCATTGTAGTCGTGGACGGGCGAGTGGTGCTGGGACTGCGGATAGTGGGCGCTGCTGTCGACCCACTGACCGGTGGCGTCGTGGTATCCTTGGTCTGGATGGGGATGGTGCTGCTCGTGCTCCATGCCCAGGTGGCTCATGGCGACTGCGGTGGGGAGGATGGAGTCGTGTCTACGCGGACGTCTGGGTGGTCAAGTAGGGCGGGCACATGGGCGGGGAGTGGTGTTCCTGGGTATTCAGAATCGGCAGCGTGCATGCATAGAGGACGGTTCCTGACGAAGCGAAACACTTGGTACCACGGCGCAAGGAAAAAGCAGAGCGGCGCTGGGTGAAACAAGACGGGGCTGCGCTGACACTCTGCTCTCACATATGCGGCGGTGATGGGCCGGGTCCTGCAGGGCGGGCGCGGCGGGAGGTGTGGAGGTGAGGTAGGGTCTGCCCAGGCCGTCTGGTAGCCTAGGTACGGTGCGCAGCGGTGCGGTGCGATGCGGGTGCAGAAGCGGGACGAGATGCGCAGAGGCCCCTGTTTTGTTTCGAGCTTGGGCATAGGATGGGGAAATGGCTGCTCGTCCATCGTTTAAACGGGCATGGGCACTGCTGGGGCTGGCGGGCAGCGGCGCGATACGGGCCATGCCAGGCTAGGATCGGCCGGCGCTGCCCTCAGGCGCGCCCTCGACGGGGCGCGGGCGGGCGGCGGGAGCCAGTGGGAAGGCGAGGCGCCGCTGCCAGAGCTTGACTGAGATGCCTTGCCGGCTAATCAGCGCCTGAGGCGTGACCGCGCCGGCACGCGAGAGATCTGTGTCGCGCCGCCGTTGTTGCGTGCCTGCGTGGCGGCGTGCAGCGAGAGCGCATACGACGGGCAGCAAAAGGGCTGACGAAACCCCGGCGCGCGCGCACGAATCGAAGATCGGCTGCCCTGCCCTGCCCGTCGCACATCCAGCCCTCGCGACGATAGCGGCCGCCCAAGCGCGGCCGCCAGCGCTGGCCCGGGTGTCAGCAGCGGAGCCAACGTCAGTTTTGGCGCCCGGGGCGACGCCCGCGGCCTGCTGAGTCGCTGCTTGAAGGCGGTGGCCGAGCGGCCCCTGCAAATTGGGCCTGGTCCACGAATCACCAGCGGGGAAAAAGAAAAAGCCGCAAAAACCAAGCCGATCATCTTCGTATTATTTCCTCTCTCCAGCGCGCCCCAATGCCGGCCGACGTCCTGGGAAGCGTAAGACACCGTCGATAGCGCCGTCTGGCTGGTCCGCCTGCACGAGCCTGTCATGGCCAAGAGCGCCGTGGGGTTGCTGGTCAGGCGTCGCCTGTCGATCAAATATTGTAAAAATCCCGAGGCGCAAACTGGAATAAATACCAAGGGCCTCCACTTCCCATAACGCCTAAGCACCAATCCATGCCCGGAGCGCCGCCCTGACCGGGCCCGCACGCGACAATCAACAATTGCATTTGATCTGCTCCGAAATTTTCGGCGCCACACCCGCTGCCCTGGGTCCGTCGGGCTGCCTGCTGGCGACTGCGGGATCACCGCTTGACGATGGTCACTAGTCGTGCCGTTAGCGTCCACCGCGCCCGCCGAAGCCTGCCGCACTTACAGATGTCCTCGTCCTCGAGCTGGTGGCTCAGTCCCACCCGCTGCGGCTGGTGCTTGACCGACTTGCCGTACACAATCGCATGCTTGAACTGCTCCAAGATGCTCTTGTGGATTTGATTACACTTGCCGCCGGCCGAGTCAGCAGGGTGGAAATCTCCGGGCTAAGCGCCAGACTGGGTGACTTACGAAATCCTCCACCGTACACGCCGATGCCCTCAGCACAACGGGCTCGGTATAATCCGGCAGCTTGCCCTTGGGCTTCGTGTACACGCGCCGCAGGTTGAGCTTTTCCCACATCTGCTCCAGCAGCTCGTCAATGTTCCATCCGTGCTCCGAGCTGATGGGACACGCGTTCGGAATCCGGTACAGGAGGTCAAGCTCCTCGATCGTGATGGCATCGATCTTGTTTAGCGCGTAGATAACCGGAATGTACGCCCTGCTCTTAGCCTCCAACACGTCAATAAGGTCGTCAATCGTGGCGTCGCAACGGATGGCAATATCTGCCGATGTAATCTTGTACTCCTTCATGACGGCTTTGATCTCCTGCGGTGCGGAAATTTAGCGGAGTGCGCTCTTCTTCAGGAAGGAGCTTCTTACGTCATGATCGATATTGTTCAGGGGCACCGTGTTGGTGATGTTGATGCCACCGGTATCCTTCTTCTTGAAAACAATGTTGGGCGGGCTCTTGTTGATGCGGATTCCGAAGCCCTCCAGTTCCGTCTCGATGATGCGCTTGTCGGTCAGCGGCTTGTTGACGTCCAGGACGATGAAAATAAGGTGGCACGTCTTTGCGACGGCGATGACCTGACGACCTCTTCCTTTGCCATCCTTGGCACCCTGAATGATACCAGGCAAGTCGAGAATCTGGATCTTAGCACCGTTGTAAACGACTTGTCCGGGAACGGTTGTGAGCTATACGCAATGTCAGCATCGCCCTCACGGATCACCCACACGCAACACTCACCGTAGTGAACTCATATGCCGCGGCTGAGCCGAGTGTCAGCTATCATTTTCCAGATACTTTGAGATGTAGGTGGCGCACCTTCGGAATGCTGTCCCGTCAACTTGCTCATCAGTGTCGATTTACCGACTGAGGGGAAGCCGATGAAGCCACTAATGATTGCGTCAGTTTTTAAACCACGTGCGCATATCGGTATCTTATACTCACACACTAGCCACACCGGTTCTCGCCACGTCGAAACCAACTAACACCGGAGTGAGCTCCTCATCCAAGGCACGGGACATTCAAGGGCGCCATACCACCACCGCCGCCGCCGCCGCCACCGGACGGGGTCATAAGCTCCTTCTTCAACTTCGCAAGCTTCGCCTTCAACTGTCCTACAGGGGCTGTCAGCCAAGCCGTCGGCCTTGCTTGTGCGCGTGCGCTGGTGCGTACCCAAGTGGAACGACGTTGCCTTGTTCTTCTGGGTCCGAGCCATCTGTGCGGCGTGAGCAATGTGTTGTCGCGGGATCATTGGGCTCGCTGGGGCGCACCTCGGACTCGATTTCCTTGATCTGTTGCGACGCATGTTAGCTGCTGCTGCTATGAAAAAGCTTCGCTGCCGCCACGCACCTTATCCACCGTTGTCGCCATGATGCCGGTTTTTGCGTGCTCGACGCGGCGTTGGAAGAGGTGCTAGAAGGTAGAGGAGGTGCGATGGATTGCTGCGGGAGCTCGTTGGGCGGGGCAGTCGCGCAGACAGTCGGTGGTTGCGGGTTGTCGATATGCGCGAGAGTCGTGGAAATTCTTATGACGTGCCAATCAGAAAAACGTGGGGCAGATCTTCGGTTGGCGGAGGCAGCGCAGGCATCAAGGCACCACTCTCGCCAGCGCGGCGAAGGCCGGAGATCGGACGGACGCCACCGGTTCGCTCCAGGAGAACTTTCTGCACCTGATCTGATAACTGCCTCAGGCTCCCGGTTGCTGTTTTCGAACAGGCATGCACAGCACTTGCCCTGTTGACATTCGCCGGTGAATCACGCAATTCTCTCTGCTGCTGTGCTCGGCTCCTTACTGCAGCCAGCGTACGCGTCTACTACCCTCACTGATCGCAGGTGGTACCTGATAACGCTCCTTGAGCCTATCCTCTCGCGCTTCACCGACAGTAGCCGGCGTTACGTACCTCGGGGCACGCTTAGAGGTGGTCGCCGACCTCTCCTTTTGCATGCGCGACTCGTTTTTAAGGGCGCCCGTTTCCCTCCCTTGGTAACCAGCTTCACTGCATTCATTTTTACAATCATGACTGCTTTCGACACCAGCGTTGCCTCAGTGCCCAGCCCCGGGCCTCCCAAGACGCAGGAGCTGGACGCGTTCCATACGCTTGTCCAGGACCTGAGCCGAGTCCTCGGGCCTTCCTCCGGTATAGACTCAGAAGACGTCGATCCCGCGGAGCTCCAAGCCCTGATGGAAAGGTACACTTCCAGTCCATCCGAGTGGCAGAAGTACGCCTTGGGCGACTACAGCCGAAACTACACTAGAAACCTAGTAGACAAAGGAAATGGCAAATCAAATCTGTACGCGTTCCGCAGCGCCTGTGATTCGGATCCCCCAGAATTAAGGCTGACCGACCCCGCAGGCTTATACTAGTCTGGACTCCCGGCAAGGGCTCCCCCATTCACGAGTCAGCCGCCTACACCCTTTGTACCCGCGCGCTCTACTGACGGGTTCATCAGCCATGCGAATGCCCACTGCGTAATGAAGGTCCTCAAGGGTACGCTGAAGGAGACCCTGTTCTCGTGGCCCGATCCAGACCTGGCCAAAGAGGGGAAGCCGGCACCCCCGCAGGTCAAGAAGGAAACGCTCTATCATGAAAACGGAGTCACGTACATGTCCGATCAGCTGGGGCTCCACAGGATCTCCAATCCGGATCCCGAAAACGTGGCCGTGTCGCTTCACCGTAAGTGCACCCTGTCCCACATTTGCCAGATACGGCTAACGCGGAGGGCTTAGTCTACACGCCGCCCAATGCCGAGTACTTTGGCTGCCAGATATTCGACGAGAAGACGGGAAAGGCCAGTCACGTCTCGCAATGCAACTTCTTCTCTGTCGTTGGTCACAAGCTCTGAGGCTGTGGCCGCCTCTTCCTGCCTAGGCCGGAGCTAGCCAGCGTAATGATTCCCGCCGCGTCTTTATCATTGGAGGGCACGGGAGTTACGGGTCAGGTTTCGGGTCGACATCAACGAGTCGTTGACTTTCCCGAGTTATCGTTTTCGGGCTTTCTTTTTCTGGCGCGGATATCCCCTTCTCGTCCAGCGGAGTGATCTGATTTCAAACTGTATGGACAAGCATCTTTAGTCTGTTGTTTCATTGCCTGCCGTCCTCAACGGAAATTATAAGCTATGTACCCACTTCTCATGCTGTTGGTGTCCAAGCGCCTGACGAAGTGATGCTATTATCAGATCGCCTGAACGGCTCGGGTTGATTTCCCGAAGCCGCACAGTTGTTTGTATCTTTCAAGCATTGCGGAGCGCCTGACTACACTCCCTCACTTTGGTTGGAGGAGCGAAAGCACTACCTCTGGTGAAGCAGCAGGATGAACCGGAGTTGAGAGTAGTCCGGATAACGGTAGCCGCCGCAGACGCAGGCTACAGGCCATTCACGCGGCTCCTTCGTCAAAGCAGACGGCAAGGCGGGCAGGAAATTACAGGATACGTCCAGAGCCGAATCACCATGACCGCGCGGGAAACGCCGTTGCGGAGGGGAAAAAGAAAGCAGACTTGACTGGTCCTCAGACGACAGCAGATTCCTGCGATTCCTTCATTCTTCAGGCAGCGTGCATGAAGAATAGCGTCATCGGACAGCGAGGGGTGACCGTGTGTGGTGTCTCAGTCGGCGGAGTAGCGTTGGGCTCACAACCCACGGCCGGATCCAGGCGCCGCTAGCAGCCGCGCTCGACATCTCCACAGACTCCCGTCCCGCGGCGGGCATTGAAGTGGAGGGTTCGTGCGCGGGGAGAGCAGGATGGCCGAGCCGCTGATTGCGGGTTGGGGTGGGAGCGCACTGGCATGGGCGGGAGCTACTGGAGTTTAAAAACGGGAGGGCTCGCAATGCCAGGCAGCCACAGCCGCGGGCCGTCTGGCAAAAGCATCGTGGAATTTAGCAGCTGGCTAAAGCGCAGGGCCGAAGTGCTGTGATCATAACACGAGACGAACCGTGCCGTGGAGGATAATGATGTGATCTTCCCGGGCCGGGAAGACGGGTCTGGGGGAGCGCGACACGCGAGTACGAAGGTGATCCACACGCGCGAATACGTTTCCTCTCGACGCTGTTTCAAGGGCTAGAGAGAGTGCTTATTCCGCGGCTGCTTGGCGGTGCGCGCATCCTTTGAGGCTGAGCGCGACTTGGTTTCGTACAAAGGACGGCGGGCTCCACCTGGACTCCCTCCCCAGGATGCGAGCGATGGGATGCAAAGCTACGCGCGGCCGAAGGCCTAGGCCTGCAGCCGGCAGCCACGTCGGCGCGGAGTGCGGTTGAGGGGGCGCTGCGGCGCGGTGGCAGCAGACGGGATGCCAAGGACACGGTTCAGATCACCGGGCGACTCAAGCCTCGCGGCCCTGAACGCGCAGACGACACGACGACAAGACATGACGGGGCGTGCAGAAAGCCGTCACTCGACACGAAAGAATACCCAATGCCACTGGCGCTGCCGCCGCACGTAGCGCACCTCCAGTCCTTCTCCGCGCGCTCGCCGACTGCAATCGTTGCCGCTTTCCTCGTCTCCTCCGCTCTCTCCGCTCTCGCTCAGTCGCCCGAGCACTCGCTGCTCATCGCCGCCGTTTCGTGGGCCCTGCTATGGACATACAGTAGTGCGCGCATCGGTCTCTGGACCGGTTGGGATAATGCGCTCAGGAGGCGGTACAGCTGGACCGCCGGCGCTCTGCTTGCTCTTGCCGCAGTCTGCGAGCAGACGGCACACGACCAGGAAGGCATATGGTGGACCAAGGTATGCTGAAAATGGCCCGTAGAGAAGACCCGTGGCATTGACTCGACATGAAGGCGCTCCTTCCAGCAACGCTGTGTGCGCTGCGCTCCGCCGATGTCGTCGCCCGCAGCTCCCCTTTCATGACCATCGAGGACCTCCAGGGCCCGGACGCCGGCCGCTACGACATTTCGAACCGGATGCTGGCCGTGCTGACTGTGGCAGGCGCAGGCGGGCTCAGCGTTGTAACAATCCTGCCGCATGTACTGGCCCTGTCGCTGTGCAGCGCGCTTCTGACCAGCATTGCGCTGCTGGTCATCGAGCATGCTATAACTTCGATCAGGGACTACAAGCCAAGCATGAGTAACGGCCCGTCGCCCATCATCCCGATGCGGCCTCGTTCCAACACTGTGATCCGGTCTGACGCCTGGCTGGTGTCCCTGAGGGATACGTCGGCCGTCGTTGCGCCCGCCTGCTTCGTGCTTGCCTTCATCTTCGAGCGCAGTTTCAGGACCGACACGATATACCACGGAGTGAATAACGATGACGCAGTCGGCGTCTGGGAGCATCCGGGATGGCTGTGGGCGCTGCAGTATGGGTTGCAACTAGCCTCTACGTCTGCAGTCAAGCACTTGACGCTCTTCTCGATGGTGAGTTCGGGTCCCATGCAATTTCCCGCCGCTAGCACTTAATCGCACTATCTCCCTGTGCGTGCTGCTTATACCTGGGTTTCCCGCCTTATCTTCAACCGTCCGGCGCCTCACCCATTTCGGTTTGGGCGCCGTAAACCTGTTCGATTGCGCGTCGGTTCATGCCAATTCCCCGATTTGGGCGCGCGAGCATGATTGCACGCCTCCCTTCGGTCGCGCCTGGAATGCCATACCTCGTGCTCCTCTCCCCCACCACCGACCCGACAAGACACCTCACGTCGCGGATGCTGATACGATTGCTTCTCTAGATCCGCCAGGCTGGAGCTTTTCCTACTGCCTGCTCGACGGTGGCTGCCCTTCTCGTCGCTCGTTCTTATGCTGCTCCGTCCTTCACGAGCTTCTGGTTCGCTTTCATCTACAGCGGTGCCGGCGCTCTATCCTTGTTCAACCCTCCGGCCGGCAGCATGGTGCTAGCTAAACAGTTTCTGACCGTACTATCGGTGGTCTCCTTCGTTTTGCTTAGCATAGGTTATTTGCGCCAATCGGTTTCCAAGTTCGACCCCCTCTACGGCGCCGCGCCCCATGATCAAAGCACCGAATTTGCGCCACCAGGCGATGCCCTCCGCCCGCTTGCGCTCCCTTCGCCCGATGTGCACCCTATCGAACATTTGGTCAAGGGCGCAGAAAAGAACTGGGAGCAAGTGTTGTCACGTCAATCGCAGAACCTGGGCGATGCCGTGGCCGAGTACCGACGGCGCTATGGAGTTCCGCCGCCTCCCAACTTCGATCGGTGGTTTGATTTCGCGAAGAGGAAAGGCGTCCCGCTTATCGACGACGGCTACGACTCGATCTATCATTCATTACTACCGTTTTGGGCGCTGGAACCGGCTACAATCCGCTCCCGCGTCAGGGAAGCCATTGGCCATAGTGAAAATGCTCTTATCGGGTTGTTGATCAGGGACGGTCAAGCTACGCACGTCGAAGGCGGCCAAGATTGGCAGAGAGAGGCGACGTTGGGTATGATCAAAAGCTTTCTCGCTTTCCTTCCGGACATGGACCTTGCTTTCAACATTCATGATGAGCCCCGCGTCGTTGTACCGAATGACGAGCTGTCCCGCCTTGTGGAACGTGCCAAGAATGCCCGCACGTCTGTGGCTTCAGCCATCGAGCCGCCGAAGAATCAGTTCTCTAAGCGTCCGAAAGACATGAACAGTGGTAAACGAATTGAGGAAGTCAAAACGACCCGCTTCAACCGGTTTGCGCATCAAGGAACTTGGACACATTCTCGCCTCTCCTGCCCACCAGAAAGTCAATCGCGGAGCCTCGACGAACACCCAAAGGATAACTTGACCGCGTACGCCGCCGGTGATCTTGGCTTCATCTACAATGCTTCAGCCTTCTCGGACATTTGCAACTCTCCTTCGTTATCCTCCACTTTCGGTTTCTTCGACCGGCCAAATGCCTTTAATCTCGTACAGGAGCTCTTCCCCATCTTCTCGCAGAGCAAGATAAGCAGTTATCAGGATATCCTGTACCCAAGTCCGTGGTACTGGTACGGAAAGGTGCCGTACGACAGAGAACGGGAACTTGCGTGGGAGGACAAGGCAGACAGCCTTTACTGGCGAGGTTCAACAACCGGTGGATTCAGCCGTAACGGTGGCTGGCGCCGCCAGCATCGCCAACACGTGGTTTCTCGCTTGAACGAGCCCGGCAAAGCCAACATCATGGCGCTGCACGACGAAGGTAACGGCCCGGTTTGGGCTCCCAAGACGGTGTCTAGGAAGGACTACGCGGAACTCATGGACGTTCACTTCTCCCATATCGGCCAGTGTGACCCTGGCGACTGTGACGCCCAGCGGGAGTACTTCAAGCTGGCACCAGCAGCGGACCAGCAAGACGCCTGGTCGTACAAGCATCTTCTCGACATGGATGGAAATGCTTTTAGCGGACGCTTCTACGCTTTCCTCCAGAGCAAGAGTATGGTGTACAAGATGGCTGTCTTCCGCGAGTGGCATTCGGATTGGCTGCAGCCGTGGCTGCATTATGTGCCCCTCTCCCTGCGGGGCGATGAGTGGCTCGAGACCATCCGTTTCTTCTCGAGTAGTGATGGAAGCGACGGCAAGAAGGTGGCTAAGAAGATGGCGGACGAGGGGCGCGACTGGGCGGGGAAGGCGTTGAGGAATGTGGATTTTGAGGCTTGGTTTTTCAGGCTGCTGCTTGAGTAAGTTTCCTACAAGCCACGATCCTCCTTTAGATGTTAATTCTAACGACGCATTACCAGATACGGCCGCCTCATCGACGACAACAGAGATACGATCGGATACCCCGGCCCTTGAAGACCACGCGGTTGCTTTGTTTTTCTCGTCTTCTAATCTGGTTAACTTTCGTATTCAACACGATAGAGTCGGGTTTTCATTTTCCTCACATCGCTGCCGGCGCGCACACAGCATCGTCTTGGCGTTATCTTGTTCTATTCCCTCTTTTTCTCTGTACTATCTCCCGACGTTGGCTTTGCTCGAGACAAAAAAAATTGTCTCGTAGGTTTTTTTTTGGTTCGTCTTCGTCGCATTAAAGGAAAAAACTGTAGAACTGGACCTGATGGGAATGACCGCGCACGGAAATGGCATAATTTTCTTCTCAGTTGGATTGGGCGAATGATGACGATTCCTTTTCGTTCGGTTTGTCTATTGGCGTGCGATTAAAGTTTTGCCGTAATGACAATTGCCGATGCGTTGGATGGTCTGTGATAGCGTGTGAATGGGAGGGGATTTGTCATGATATCAGAGTAGTATGGTTTGTTAATGTTACGTCTGCTCTTTATACCATCTTTCTTGTGATTTGCGTTCTCCTTTCGGGCCACGTTCTAATGAAGTAAAAAGGTATAAAAATGAGGTGAATCACACCAAATTTTTCACGTCCTTTTCTCACAGTCGAGCCCGAGTCCACGCCATAGGGCCAACTCACATCGTTACGCCGGCCTTTTCTTATTTTCACTACCTCATAGATAGTGGTACCGGAGACGAGAGACCCACATGTCACATCCGCCAGCGCCTGCTTTCCACCGTGTTGCATGTAATACGGCCTTTTCTGTCGTCTCTGACTGTCTTGCAGAGACCACAATTTATTGAATTTTCGTTCTCCCTAAGAGGAAAAAAAAAAAACAAGATTCACGCCTGTCCCCCCTTTCCAAAATAGGAAAAACAAAAGAGAGGTAGAAAAAGTATAGAACCCAAGTTATCCTCTCACTGTCTCTCCCTCCTCTCTTCAGACTCCCATTCTGGAACTCTCTGATATTCGATATTTCCCCGAAAAAAGAGCAAAAGAAAATTAAGAGAACGAGCAAACGCAGTACCAGTTTGTAAGTACTTATCCCATCACTGTGCAGCAAACGAACGAATCAGTAATTCACGCATTCAGGTACGCAAGAAAACGAAGAAGAGCCAGCAGGTGAAAGTACGAACCGGTAAGATAGAAAAGAGGAAAAAAGGGCTTCATATCATACAATATACAGAGTAGTACAACCTGGAAATCCCGTGTGCCATAAGGTAAGCTTAAGTCAGAGCTCATGGAAAAGAAGAGCAGGATGGCGATTTGGTTGGTTGATCAGTCGGTCTGTTGTGAAGAGAAGAAAAGAAGTTCCAAGTGGTGGCAAGCCAGAGCCGCAAGCGTACGCCAGACCAGCAAGAAGGGAAAGGTAGAGCGAGAGACGAGACGAGACGAGATGAGACGAAAAGGGCATCGCTGGGTAACAGCGGCAAGTCAGGAGCGAGCGTATCTCGAAAACTCCGCAAAAAGCAGGAGTAAAGAAGAAGAAAAAAGGAAGAAACAGCTGACATGGCCGTCCACAAAAAACCGCAAACTGCTACCGCTCCACCGTCACCTTGACGCCCTCCACTCCCTTCAACAACTGCTTCACCCCGCCGCCACCACCAACACCGGCACCAGGCGCACCGGCACCAAACGCGCCGCCTCCCATCCCCTTTCCATCAACAACAACCACGCTCCCACTCCCACCATCCCCATCCACCACCACCTCAGCACCGATGACACTTCCCACGATCCTCCTAATGACCTCGAGGCCGACCTGCTCACGCACGATCCAGTGACCAGCGCCCTCGCACACGACGACGGCACCACCCTTGCTGAAGTGGTCGCCGATTCCCTCGAGCGCGAGCCGCCAGTCAAACGCAACGTCGTCCTTGCCGGCGACGAGCGTGGTCGGTGCGCGCAGGGCGCCCTGGGGTCCGCTGGAGCTGTCGAAGAGCGAGGCGCCGACGCTCAGGCTGGAGCGCCGGCTGCCGCGGCTGGCATAGCTACCGTACAGGCCTCCAACGCTGGAACGGCGGCGGCGGTGGCGGGCGAAGCCACCGACGCCGTCTTCGCCCTGCTGCTGTTGTTGCTCGGCGGCTGGTTGTGGTTTTTCTGAGCTTTGCGTCGGTGGCGGTGGAGGAGGCGGAGGGCTGGAGAATGATGACGCGAACTTACTGCTTGTGGGCGATGTGCCGGTTGACGAGCCGACGAGGGTCGAGTTAGAGCTATCGAGGACCGAGAGCGAGAGGATCGTCTGCAAACTCTTGGACCAGTGGCTCAGGATCAGGCCATCGCGGTAGTAGAGTGTCTTTTGGAACCAGGCGTGGCTTGCTGATGTAGCACGGGTGTGGACAGTTGAAGGGTAGGCGGTTGGCGTCGAAATGTCGTTGACTGCTTGCTTTTCCGGCACGGCAGGAAGCGGTATGGAGAGGGTGGTTTTGCACTGGGAAATACCTGGACCGAGGGAGCTGGCAAGGGCTTCAGCAGCTTCCTCTATGGAGCTCCTGCCGCTGCCGTCGCTGGGAGTATTGGTAGAGGCAATGGAATGGATTTTGCCGAGGAACCAACTGCCGGTGAAGGAACCTAGCACTTTGGCTAAGAAATCAGGGAGAGTAAAAGCAAAAATATAATGAGACTTGCTGAGCTGTGAAAGCAACGGTCGAAGTGTTCGCCAGGAATTACGGAGAAGGCGGAAATTTAGCGGTTGCTGAAGCCACGTGTGACACATGCGGCGGGCAGAAGAGATGCGTGCTTGAGCATTGGAAATCCAAAGCCTGGGCTAGATTGTGATCGTTATAATTAGCAGTTTGCGTGGATATCAAATCAGATGAAACAGGTTTGGAGAAGTATTCTGAAAGTGCGAGAAACGAGCATTGAATCAAAACATCAAGGAAATCCGAACCATAGTATAAATTTTAGGAATAAACAGAAAAATATATAGCAGTCAAGAGAGCACAAAATAAATCCCGGGGATATAAGAATAGTCATGAAGAGAGTACATCCACTTACCAACACGATGCTTACGATAACGAAGTGGTCCGCCAACTGCGGTGCCTCACTAGCGAGCCTGCCGGCAACTGCACCACCCCAATCGTGGCTCACGAGCACAACCTGACCCCTCTCGTCGACAGCTCCGCCGACGGCACCGCCCTCCTCGCCGCTGCCATCCACGCCGTACTTCTCCCGCATGCCCAAAATGAAGCCCGTCACCGCCTCCAGCACGTTGTACGCGTTGTACTCGGCCAGACTGTCGCTGCCGCCATAGCCGGGCAGGTCGAGCGCCACGTACACCGTGTCCCGATCGAGGTTCTGCTTCTGCGAGAGGAAGTCCTTCCACAGGGCCCAGCTGTCGGGGAAGCCGTGCAGCAAGACCACGAGGTTCGGACGTGGGCCGGCATCCCAGGCCGAGGCGACGTAGTGCAGGGTAACGGGGGATTCGTCGGGTGTGGTGAAGAAGGCGTGCGTGAAGTTGGGGATGGGAGGCTTCGAGAGGTCCCAGATGCGGTCGCGGGCTAGACAACTGGTCGTTAGCTTGTGCGTGCAAGTGGGGTTTGTAACTTATCTCCTAGGGTGACGCTGTGAAGGGGGCTAGGGGACGAATTGAGGGTTGACGGAGGCAGATAAGCAATGAGCAGGGACGAACCGGCAGCCAGCTCCTTCTCGGTGACCTTCTTGTGGCGGCGGCGGAAGAAGACTGCATCGCGGAGGGCGGACAGCATCCAGACGAAACCGACCAGCAGACCGTAGCTGAGGGTGAAGCCGCGCCAGAGCGAGCGGGCCAGGTTCGACGAGGATGTCGACCCCTTCGACTCCATTGTCGGATCACGAGCCCTCCGGGTGTTGGGACTCAAATCTCGCATTCCGGTGATTTGCTGGGGGGATGGTTGGCTGGGCAGAAGCAGGGGGCGGTGGAAGAGCTACTGTGTCTGCACGGTTTATCACTCTGAGGTGGCAGTAAGGGTGGAAATGGATGATAGTCAAAGCCGAGGGCGGCACATGGCACACTGGGATAGCAATTACTCCTTCGTTCGGGGGCGGCAAAAAGAAGCTTTCCCGCTACGGCAGTATCGCGGCTTGGGCGGAGCGAACAAAGCTAGTACGCAGGGAAACAAGTAGTGGCGGTGCGAAGGGGAGAAGTGCAGCAAGCAAAGGCGGGGGCGTCAAACCGCTCTTAACATTTTGGCGCGCAAGCCGCTAGAGTAGGGCGGAGCAGCGTCCAGCGGACCACGCGCGTGGCTCTGCCCGAATTGGCAATCGTCGGGTCTCCTGCGTGTGCTGCTGGCGCGGAGCAGAGAGGACGCTCCGTGCGGAAGTGGCGGCACGCGAGACTGGCTGGGTTTGTGGTGGGTGTGGTTGCAGGCAGAGGGCCGCAAGCAGGACGGCGGCGGGAGCTGCTGCTGGGAGCTCCCGGCGGCCGATGATGCAACCCGCCCGAGCACGGGCCCGCGTCCCGCGTGTGGGGAAACGGCGCCCTACGCCTCCTTCCCTGTATGCGTCTTTGAAACGTGATCTTCGCTGCCGTGCTCGCTGCGGAAAAGTCCCTCAGCAGCAACACACGCAACCAACACCGTCTCGGGCGTGACTGCTCCTGCAGGCACCGGCAGGAGCTGAGCCCCCTCAATCGCAACTCATCCCCGATCCCATCGATGCCATTGCCTAGCGCAGACCATGTCACCTACCGTATCAAATCCATGCCTGCGCTGGTCACCCGCCAGTCGACCAGCTCGTCGATCGCCATGCTTACGATCCGCACGCCTCAAAACGGCCACGAGCCATCCGGCCAGCCACGTCTCGACAAGTAGTGACCCTCCGCAACGTGCTACGCATAGGGCCCGCGTAACCGTGTGTATCTCCAAGCCACCGCCGTGTGCCACTGACTTCATCCCGTTCAGCCCAGCACACTCGTGTGAATTGCGTGAAAGAACTCACGGGACTGATGCAAGGCCCCTGGATTGGTGTGCATGAAGGTAAAACAACGGGCAGCCGGCGCTGTTCCTGTCTCACGCAGTAGCAACTGTCCACGAGACACGATTTGGGCTGCTGATTGGCCGGCCAAGTTCATCCCGCTTGACTCCTGTCCCTTATGCTCGACAGCAGACGTCATTGATGAGATAATAATTTTTTGGTTGTGTTGAACAGATGCTTTATTGAATGACGGCATACATCTGCCCCTGCAAGGCGAGTCTGTTTGAGAAGCGCAAGACTTGGCCGTGCCCCAACGCCCGTCCGTCAGTAGGGGTGCGTGCAGAGTGAAAAGCAATCCAAGGCCTCACGCCTCAGGTGATCACTTCGCTCTCTCAACTCTACACTGGTTGGGCGTTTGTCCTGTGAAAAACTTCCCAGCTCCCGGCCAATCACTATCAACACGGACCGTTTCTCCCCCCCCGCGAAGGCATACAGATAACCAACATAAGACGTCCCACAGCTGGTCTTTACCAAGCATTGAGCGAGCCACGAGCCGCCGAGGTGCACAGAATAACTCATTCGCATTAGACCCTTGGAAGGCCATGACAGTTACCATACAAGACAAAACGAGAATACAACACTGGCGCCTGGACATGCTGAACAAAAGCCTCGGTAGAAGCATGCCAGGAAGGAGAGGATATTGGAAAATACAAGTAGCCACCAAAGCGGATTCGGTACAGAGACAGGATATAAGCAGTTAAAGTGGCTGAGCATGAAAATCCAGATGTTGCCATGAAGAAAGGTGGATGCATAAGGGCTATGCGACGCAAGCCATGCCGAACAAACACCAAAACATGAAGGAGACTTATGTATGATGCTCGGGAATGGTCAAGAGATGAAGAATCAAGAGAAATACAGGAGTGCTGTCGACAGAGAAGACTGCGTAGGGGCGTTGCTTGGAAAATACTAAGAGGAAAGGCTCAGCGCGAAAGCGCCAACAATCATCACTTCGTAACAAGAGCAGAAAGGGAAGATCAGGGCTGTTCAGTCGGGCTCAAAATAGCCTCCTTAACCTCCGCCTTTTTCTCAGACGTCTCTGCCTCTTCGGCTGCGGGAGGGTCGCCAAAATCCGGCTCCGAGAATAGCGCCTTCGCCGTCTCCGTTGTAGCGCTTGCAACCTCTGGTTTTGGAGCCGTCGATGCCGCCGTTGCCGTTTCCTGGGCTTGGCTGACGCCTCCAGCTCCATTGTCTTTTCGGGTCTTATCCAGTCCACGGGGGCTTCCGCTACCCGAAGAAGGAAGGCTATGATGCTGAGCATCGTGATGGGGACGAGGGACCGAATGTTCCGGTAGCTCCCGCTTAGGGGCGTTCGAGGCGGAAGCTCGCCTGAGATGCTCGAGTTCGAGAAGAGACGAGCGACGGAGCGTCTCAAGTCTTTCTTCGGGGTTCTTATTCACAGCGCTCAGTCAGCTCTCAGTTGTACAGGCGGAAAGCTTCAAACATTATGCTTTTGAGGAGACAACAGCAGGCATAATAAGAGCTTCTCCGCCCACATCGTCTCCTCGTTCGTTCTTGACATCCTTGGCAGACTTGACCGGTGCGAGATGCGTAGGCAATTCCGGGGCGGAAGTGGTGACGGCAGGTGCACTCAAAGCAACTGATGTTGCAGCCAAGACCTGCGAGGTGGCCAACGAGCGAGAGGATGGCCGACGAGGGGGAGAACGCGGACGACGAAACAATTCAAGGTTCTCGGAACGAAAGCCGCATTTGGGGCATCCCCAAACAAATGTGCCGCTTACCCATTCAGCTTGCGATGGTACCCCTTCAGCGGCTGGCAGCTCGCCTGTCTCATCTCGTTCGCCTCCCCAAAAAGTCGGTCGTCGAACGGGCGCGGGCGTTACAGGAAGACTAGGCCTCTCAACTGCACTGGGGAAGTCAGTCAAGATCAGGCTTTCACGGCGCCCACTGGCGCCATCTCCCGTGGGCGATAAAAGGTCAATGGGCTTGGCTAAGCCTTCGAGGGAGATGCTAGCAGGCTTAGCCTTCTTCGTCTGAGCGCCCATTACGGCGCGAACGTATTTCTCAATTCCAGGAACGCTATCCCAAGCATTGGCGCTGCTTTGTCCAAAGCTCTGCCAGGGATCTTCAGGAGTCTTCGGTGTGGCAGGCGAAGCAGAACCCTTTGAAGTTAAGTCTTCTCTCTCAGACGGGGGCGCTGGAACATTCTCTGCGGAAGCGGCAACCCGTGGCTCTGGCTGAGGCGACGGAAGGTCTTCCGCGAACACTCGAGTGGGTTTCGGCCTTTCACGCTCCTGTTCCCAAGGAAAGATCGCTTTCGGCACTACTCGTGGAGCAGGCTTCGACTCTGGCACATCATACCACATGTTCTTCGGAGGCTCCGGGTACGTAGCTGGGGCTTGGAAGAGCTGTCGGTCCTCGCTAAATGTATAAGTCTCCGTGGGGAAGTTTGCAGCTTCGGGCCGCGACTCTACTGGAGGGGCGGCACTGGAATATATTAGCAATGCTAGCATCCACGTCAATAGAAGGCCTACCGGGTAGCATCCCACTCCATGTGGGGCGGTGAAAACCTCCTCTCCGGCTCTGGCTCCGGATGAGGAGGGGAAGGATGCTCAGCAGACTGTGCGGGGTGCGCGGGTTGCACAGCATGCTGGGCAGGCTCGGTAAGCGAAGCTACAGCCGTCTCTGCAGTCTGAGCCGGGGTAGCTTGCTGTATCGTGTTGGGGGCGGCTTGGAGCACCCTCTCGGCGTCCACTTGTTCTGCCTGGGCTGGTGTTAACATTTCGGGGATACACGGGGCCTTACGCGACCTACCTTCTCTCTGAGATGCCTGTCGTAGACAGCCCACCACCGCGCAGAGAGCTCGCTGTAGACACCAGCGCCGCCTCCATACCGGGAGTCCCTGGTCCAGGGCTTGTTCTTGCCAATGAAGTGTACCAGACTGAGCTTGCTCTTGTAGTGTCGGAACGCTGGCTCCCACTGGTACTGGGCGTTCGGGGTACAATTGTACAAGAAGCTGAGCCTGTGCCAACCCCTGTGCTCATAGTATTGGTTGAGCAGGCCCTGATCTGCACCGTCAAAACTGTCTCCACTTGTAGCCAGAGTCTGCAATGCCCAGTAGTCTCCCATGTTGGGGCTCAAGACCATCACCCCACTGTTGAAGCAGTCCGGCCATCCGCTGTCGGGGGCGGCGGCGAAGGGCGCCTCGAGGTCGAAGAGCTCGTCGGGAGCCCGCAGGGCAACTACGTCAGCGTCGATGTAAACCAGCTTGCGGAACTGAAGCTGGCGCCAGAGCGCAATCTTGGTGAAGGTGTAGGCGAGGTCACCGCGATCCATGAGGTAAAGATTGGCAGGCTTCGGGTTGCCTACGCGCGGCACAGGAATCACATAGTCGTAAAGTTTCTGTCGTACCGGTCAACAATTGCGGTGATGAGGGCCAATGGCAGGCCAATGGCTACCTTGAGCTCCGAAACCGAGTCTGCAGACAGCGTATCTAGCGTGATGAGAGCGGCGAGCTTCCTCGTCGTACCACCATCGCGGAGCGAATGCGCAAGTACGGCGGCACCTGTAGGAGTGAGCGATATGCGCTTCGGACTCGGGCTGCGAGCTTCGCGGCGCACCTGGCATGTATGAGTCGCTCATGACGAGCTTCACGCGAGTTAGCGCAAGACAGCGGATAGCAGCAGGACGGACAACTCACCGTGCAATACGCATCCTCGCCTTGGGGCGCCATTGCGACAGTCGATCAGGGAGAGCGGTGCGGGCGGCGACTTGGGCGGAGGCGGGCAGAGTGGGCGGTTGAGAGAATGTTTTCCCCGCCGCAGATCCACGAGCGTTGGGTGCACCTGAGCAGAGCAAGAGGCGTCCAAGCAGGGCGCGGAGGGCGGAGAAAAGCTGGGGGCAGAAGAGATCACGCGGCTTGCTCAACGCGACGCCATGTCCGTGAGTTCGTACCGCGGACGTGCGTGCGAGGCGTCGATGCGGGTCCCTGTCCTTGCCTGTGCCGTTGCTAGGACGACTTTTTTTTGCAGCGCTGACTGACAAGCGCTCGCGAAGCTCTGGGCGGCGACGGAAGCTTGGGCCGGCCTCAATGATGCAATCAATCGTCCCAAGAACCCTCCGCCGAAAGTCGCCCCGTCACGCCGTTGCAATCGCAGCCGCCCGTTTTATTTCCCTCGCACCTGTCCGACTGTACGAAATGCTGTGCGCACTCTCTCCGCAGCGCGCGACCACGGGTTGTATTGCCTGTGAAGCTACACACGGACCCCTGGGCGCTTAATTAATCTCAACGTGCTGCAGCAGCAGGCATACCTCGCCGCCATCCTCGAAACGTCTCTCACACAAGCCGTTCCGAGGCTTTGCGACAGCTCAATACGTTGAATATTCGTTGCTGACGGCAATATTTGCCTACACCCTGGCAGAGGATATTCTGTTCATGCAATGGCGCACACACCAACGCAATCCAGGCACACTCTGCAACTACAATCCAGGCCAGTGCTGCCTCGTGATTCAGGCGCGGGAGGCGATTCGCCACCGAGTCTCGAGTCTCGTTTACGCTCGCTCACCAGATAAACGGCACCATCCTCGCCCGTCTCTCCACTGTCTCGCTACCAAATTTCGTCGCATACCATTCCTTCGTTCCAGCAGCCGTCACACCCAAATTCACACCTACAAAGACCACCGCACACAGCACTGTCTTGTTGACCATCTGTCCCACCGGCGCAGCTACAATTGACAAGGCCAGGTAGATGAGGCACTCGAACGTGTAGTGTGGGCACACAATGTAGCGGAAAGCCCCTTGGGTGGGCAAAGTGTACTTTCGCAGGCCAAAGAGGTAGGCGTGGGCATTGTGCTGCTGCTTGGAGGCCCAAAGAAAAAGCAAAGTGCCGCCGACCAGCCGCAGGCCCAGCAACGGTGGCCTGATTTCGCTGCCGTCAACCGACACTTGCAAAGCCGGAGCCCCTTCGACCCAGATGGCAATCGACATGGCGCCATAGAACAGAAGACCCAGCAGCCAGTGCGTGATCCACATCTTGGAAGAAGAAGGGCGCGACAGCGCGGCGGACTCGTACAGACGTCGCGAGCCTTGTACGAGCATAAGCAGCCAGGCTAGTTGGACTTGTGCCACAGACATGGTGGCTGTACGATGGCCGGCGGCCTTGCTGGCGATGAGTTTCAGGAGGGCGCCATCAGTGGCATGCTGCTCCGCCCAGAAGATGGAGCCGAGCACGGACAGGACGTAGAAGTGGGCGAACCAGGCGTGCGGGACGCGGTACGTGGCCAGGTGGTCGAGCAAGGCGGAAAGCGCATTGCGCGTTGGTGAGGCTGGGGCTGCGGAGGTGTTTGCTGCGCGCGAACCGTAGGCCAGGAAGCGAGAGCGAAAGGCTGGGACGGCGTCGACGGCGAGAACCTTGCGCGTTGGGCGTCTGCGTCAGCGAACAGCGGTCTGCAGCGGTGGGCAGGCTGCGCAAGCGAAAAGGACACGGTGGATTACAATCGAGGCTGCGGTGAGGAAAAGGGACCGCAGAAGAAGGACGGGCTCGAGGCGGGCGACCAGCGGGTGCAGGAGCGGGGAGGCCATGCCGGTCTCGCGCTGGGGCTGGGGGAGTGATAAGCTAAAGGCTCTGCGGTGTTTCGTGACGCTGTTCAGCGGGCTGTCAGAGCGTTAATGCCTCAACGCATCCTATTCGCGCCGGCGCGCTCTCGCAGCAGCCGTCGCAACCGCGCTCTTCCTCGCGGGCTCAGGGGCAGGGTGGCGATAAGGTGATCCCGCCGGTGGGCGAGGCCAGCGTGTCGCGCGTCCGTCAGGCACCGCGGGTATCACGAGTCGAGGCGGTTTTGTGCAGCAGCCTGCATTATGTCAGCGCCCGGCCCGTGCTGGCCGCCTCCTCTCTGTCTCCAGCCAGCGGTCGCGCTTCCTCGCCTTCGCCTTCCCACACCTCCCACGCCTGCTCCGTACCGCTCTTTCCTCACCACCACCTCCCTCCCCGCCCCCGACGACACCCACACGACGCACCGTCCATCCCACCACTCCTCCACGTGCTCCCACGCGGCAAGCTGGCTGAAGTGCACGCCCAGATCGCCGTCCGACAAGCACTCGACGCGCACCGGTCTGCTGAGCAACTGGCGCCCACGGTCATCAGGCTTCACCCGGGCCCCCTCCAGCATGAGGCAGGCATCACCTGTAATCAAAAGTCCGTGATGAGCAGTAGCGCTGCTGTCGCTGACCACTTGCCGCCGCCGAATCCATCTGGCAACGGAGAGCCGCAGTCGGTGCAGCCTTCCCTCCATCGAATCCGGTCCCCAGCGCCTCCATCGTCCCCACCACTCACCGACAAGGACAGCAAAGCCTCCCACGTTCGCAATGGGAACCACGGACGAGATGCTCATGCCGAGCAGGATGAATCCGAGGCGGAGACGGTCGTCTTGTCTGGGCCCGAGCATGACGAGACGAAGAGGCCCAAGAAGGTAATCAAGCACGAACGCAATGACGATGACGAGGAGATGCGCGATATTCCATCGGCCAAGTCTCTTTCCGATGGCCCAAAGAACCACCCCACTCGCAAAAGTCCTTACCCACTGGCCCCTCCAAATGGCGTCCCCGAATCCAAGCGTAACGGTACCAACGGCCGCGAGCGTGCCCAGTCGCACGAATACGGCCATTCCAGTCGCAAGGCTTCTTCAGCTTTCTCCAGTGACCATGACTATCCTCACAAGAACGTTTCATCCGCCCGGAATCACTCTCACTCGCCCCCTCTCAGTCATGACTCACGTGCAAGAAGCTCATCCGCTGCCGATACGCGGAAACGGAAAGTACGAGAAAATCAAGCTGATTTGGAACCGCCCCGGCAGCGGCACAAGACCGAAGCTCTCAGCAAAAACTCCAGGAATCCAGCCTCGCCCATCGCTGCCGGCATCAAAGTTCACAGGAGATCAGCTTCCACCCAGTCTCTTGTGCAAAATGCCCATGGCCGTAGGCGGCGTGAAAACACCCGCCAGGACAAGGATTGGGTCTCAGATGACAGCGAAGAATCAAATAATTCCTCGCCCCATCCTCAGTCCAATGTCCCGCCTCTTTCACGGCCACGGCGAGGAGCCACGAGGTCCATGACTTCTCCGGTCCGGAACATGCCCCCGGCGAAGAAGAAGGATGCGTTTGGCGCCACGCGGTTGTTACGTTGTTGCGAGAAGGGCGACTTCAATGCGGTCAAAAACGCCTACGAAGCATCCCCAGACGAATTGGACGCACCAGATTATGCTGGCGTCACTCCGCTGCAAAAAGCTTCGTTGAATGGGCACGAAGACATTGTGGAGTTCCTTCTCGACAAAGGCTGTGCAACTGATGGTCATGACTGGTTGGACCACGACACACCACTCATCGACGCAACGCAGAATGGCCATGTGGAGGTTGTCAAATTACTCCTATGGAAAGCTCGCGTGGATCCGACGTACGAGAACAAACATTTCAAAACGGCACTTGCACTTCTGGACACAACCATCGACGAGGCTGACGAGATCAAAGCTGAACTGGAGAAAGCAATGTCGGAATGGAAGAAGGAAAAGTCGGAAGATGAGTCGGAGAGTCGAACGCCCAAGAGCGTGGAAGAATCCGTAGGGCCAACTCTGCTACCGAACGAGTACAACACCGAGGTTCTCCGCATCAAATCCGAGCAAGGAGACAAACGAGCTGTGGACGAATTGCTCGCTTCTGGAATCATGCCAAACGTCGCGTGTGGCGTTGCAGCGGCACGTGGTGGACATGACGAGATTTTGAGTTTCCTGCTTGCAACTGGACTTTCTGCCGATCACCGCGACCCTGCAAAGCATAACGAGACGCCAATGCTGGTTGCGATCAAGAAGGGCCATCTCAACGTCATTCGGCTCCTGTTGGCCCAAGATGATTTCGATCCGACGAGGAGAAATCGTGACGGGCTGACGTATTGGGAGTTCGCCGATGAGTTCGACGGTCCGAATGCGAAGGAGGTCCGCGATTTACTAAAGGAAAAGTACGATGAGCGGATGAAGACCAAGCCGAGACGGTTACGAAGCCCGGAGATGAAGCGAACGGATCCCCGGAGCCCGCGCAGGAAAACCATCGATCACGACAACTCTAAACGAACACACGAAAGGGAGACCAGGGGGAGGACATCCGAAAAGAATGCAAACAAGCACAGCACAGTAGACAACCACGCCAAACCCAAGAAGCGTTTGATTTCTCGTAGAGAACTCAACAGGCAATCGCGAGACAGCACGTCGGAGGACTCAGACGAGGACGAAGAGGAAGTTCGCGGCCCAACCCGCAACGTGCGGAGAAAGACGGGGCACACTTCGAAGGTCATCAGAAGCTCACCGCATCCATCGTCACCGGAACAAGAGAGATCCGAGGCACGTCGAACACCAAGCAAAGCCGTGAAAGCTGAACCCAAACCCGAACCGGTGCCTGAAGCGGAGCCGGAGCCGATCAAGGAAGACACACCGGAGAGTGTGAGACAAGAACGCTGCCTTGAGGCCGAGCGGAAAGCGGCAGCCGAGAAAGCCCGGAAAGAAGAGGAGGAGAAGGAAGCGGAGAGAAGAGCGGAGGAAGAACGGGTTCGGGTAGAAGCGGAGAAGGCACGATTGGCTGCCGAAGAAGCTGAGCGTGCCCGACTACAGGCCGAGCGGGAGCGGATACAAGCCGAGCACGAACGACAAGAACGGTTAGAGAAGCTCCCGCGGGCGTTGAGACGGGCGTGCGAAAAGGGAGCAGATCGGCCACTTCGCTTCAACTTCTCGACGAAGGAAGGCGGCATCGAGTATAACTTCCTGCCGGTACACGTTGCCAAGAACTCGGACATCGATCCGGATTGCTCAGAGGGTCGGCGGGATGAGCTTTGGATGATGAGCTTTCAAGTGGTTGGCATTCTCGGGCTTCCGGAACTCGATGTCAGGAAAGAATTCGAATCGTGGGAGTGGAAGCCCGTGTCGACCAAGCAGCTGCACGGGTTTCTCGAAACGTACGACATTTCGCAGCTCGCGGAAGACTTCCTGTTCGAGCGGCAGAACTGGCCGGGGTACAATCCCGAACAGCAGAGCACGAGGATCCAGGAGGAGAAGGCCAAGTTCTTGCAGCTGGAGCCGCTTTTGTGGGTGCGGTACGAGGATTTCGTGTCGGCAACCAAACTACCAAAGTTCCAACATCTGGAGAAGCTGGAAATGCGAACGGCAAGGGCAAAGGTCAACTCGACTTCGACGCCGCCGCCGACACCGCGGAGCTGGACGGAGGCGTTATTCGGCATCAAGCCAGGACCGGACTTTGAGAGGAGAAGCAAGAGCCGGTCAGTGTCAGTGTCTTTGAGTTAAATGGTTTGGCTGGAGTTTGGCGGATTTGGGTGGGCAATGCATCTGGGAGGCGCCATGTAGGGGACCTGAAACTACTACTGTTCATGTTGTGTATGTTCACGAACGCGCTTCGTTGCAATGTTATGGCAAATCCCGAAGACCGAAAGTTCCATATACCCTATAGCCGATAGTAAATACATACTTGCTGTCACGGTTGTGTCATGGCGGGTCGGAGCTAGGGGGTATTGATACGTTACTTTTTATAGTGTACCAGCGAGTAAATATTCCAGGCCGCTCTCAGCCGCCCTTAGGGTGCCGCAGAAGCAGTCGACACGTGATGGGGAGGTGGCAATTCGTCTGGTTTGACTTCAGTGTTTGGATGAGCGTCCGCCACGGCTCTAGTGCAGCAGGCCAATGGGAGGTGCAGGATCCCAAGGAAAATCGCTGTGCAGCGGCTGACGGCCGCCAAGACCCCTGCTGTTCCGACCTTCCTCGTCCTCACTCGCTTCCTTTTTCTCGGGCGGGCTGCGTCGTTGGTGTTGCACGGCCTGAGGCCAAATGCGGGGTTGCTTATCGGCGACCAGTCAAGCGGCAGAGTATGCGGCTGCCTGCACGCAAGCAAGGGCGATGACAGCACACGCTATCGCAGGCAGCGACTTTTTGGCACTGTCATAACCAGTCTTCGTCCAGCCTCATGTCCGGCTACCGGCTGTTCCTCTCTGCGACGACGGCACACTAGCCTCCATACCGAGGGTGCGTCATGGCCACACCGAACCAATCTCCCCCCGCCACTGCGGCGGCGAAGCAGCCGCGTGTCTCGGATGAGTCGGCAGAGACGACTCCTTTGCTCGGGAGTCCTCTACCGCCGCCCGCCTACCCGAGCATCATTCCTCACGGCGACGACGACAACAAAGACGCTGGGCCGTCGCGGAACCAGGCGGACTACGACCTGGGGCCGTCAAAGGATCTCGAGAATGCCGGCATCCACCCCGCCGCCGTGCACCTACACCACCGCCCGGCCAGGCCGTGGTCTCAGGGGAAGGTGGTGAGGCTGCTGTTGATCGCAGCAGCCCACGCGGTGCTGATCTGGTTGATATTGACTGCTACATATGGGGGCCGCTCGTCCAAAAAGGTACTTTGCTAGCTGATAATAATGGGTCCACCTTTTTTCCAATCCATCGCCCGCGCTGAAACCAGATAGAGCCACGTGCACAATGACTTGCCATATTCGGAGACGCCTCACATGCCATATTACTGCCACGAGCTGTCGCGTTCGCACACCACGACCCACAGCTTCGACGGAGAGCTGGACGAGCTGCGCATCGTCGAGCAGATCCGCCAGCACCGCGATGGCTACCACGACATCCACGGGCTGATCAAGCTCGTCCCCGCCACCGCCACGCCCGACGACAGCAGCAGCAACGATGGGATCCGCGTGACCGTGAGCATCCACAGCAACTTGCCAGACGACGACGACATCGCCATCGTCAAGACGGACACAAGCCTCATCCTGCAAAGCACCCGGGCAGAAAGCCCAAACACTTGGCACGAGCGCGCCTGCACCGTCCTCGACGTCACCGTGGCGGTGCCGACGGGCACGCAGCTCGCCGCCCTCGCCATCAGCGCCAACTGGCTCTCGCTGCACCTGCACCCGCTGCTGGACTTGACCATCACCGACGAGTTCAACGTCGAACTCGGCGCCGGCAGCATCGCGTCCGCCGTCGCGCTGCCCAGCCGCCGCACGTACATCTCGCCCGCCTACGGCTCCGTCCAGGGCGTATACGCCCTGCTCGACTTGCTCGAGATCGACGCCGCGGCTGGGTCGGTCGACGTCGAGGTCCGGCCTGGCGAGGTCGATCCTGAGAACCCTGCTCCCGCGGTGTTTAATGCGCGGTCGAAGGCGGGGTCTATAGCGGCGCGCTTCCCGACGACTGAGGAGGATGGTGGTGATGGTGCGGGTTTGCCGGATCGCGATTACCAAGTCGATGTCCAGACGGAGGCGGGAAGTATCATGGGCCGGTACGTGCACGGGTCGCGGTCGTCGTTTGAGTCCAAGTATGGCAGTATTACGGTGACGGCGCTGCCGTTCCGCCCGGGGGAGGCGTCGGTGCTGCGGGCGAAGAATGAGGCGGGGCCGACGATGGTAGATTTGTTGGCGCCGCTGAAGAAGGAAGGGAAGAAGAAGAAGAAGAAGGGGAGAAAGGAGGAGGAAGAAGGGGGACCTTTTGTAGACTTGACGGCCGAGTTCACGTCGACGGTTGGATCGGTCAGGGCGGTTTTTCCGCCGGAGTGGGAGGGTACGGCGGATGTGGATACAGCGGTTGGGAGCTTGCGTGTTGCTGGGGAGGGGTTGGAGATTGTGAAGGAGGGGACTCACGGGCCGGTGGGGAAGTGGGTGCAGGCGGTTAAGGGGGAGGGGGAGTCGACTGTTTTGGTGAAGAGCAAGGTGGGGAGTGTGGAGTTTTTGGTGGAGGAGACGGTGTGATGGGGGTGGGTATGGTGTGGGCAGAGGTGGGTGTTTGGAAAATGGGCTTCCGACGGATGGCTACTGTAAGCTGCCCATAGGATGTCTGTTCTTGAGTAGGTTGCGGGCTTGATCTTGTACTCACGTAGGTATGCTAAGCGTGTCTTAGCTTGTGGAGAGTGCTCTATGATTGCATGTTACTGACATGTCATTTGATAAAGATCTTTTTCTAGTAATGCTGATACTGCATGTAGCCCAGATTATCATATAAATTATATCAGGCATGATGTCTCATTCATCATTTATGCGAAGGGTGGAGAAAGGTGATAGATCTTCCGGGATGGCTGATATTCTCGAAACAACTCACCACTACTCACAACTATGGTCAACTTTCCTCATCGCCAAGCAAGAAAAGGTATAGTACGAGAAGCTAACTAAGCCCCCCATCCTGCATCGTGAGCTCCTATTCTGTCTATCCCAATCTGATTGTCTCGATCTTCGTCCTCACTGAAGGATTCAAAGGAATGCACAAGAAACCAAATCTTTCATAAAAGCCACCCTCCTCGTCCCAGACTATTACAAAGATATTATATAGAACCCTCAACTTACCATTTAAAACTACCCGGTGTAAGCTAGTCGCTAATCCTTTGCATTGAATGTACTGGAGGGAAGTCGAGAGGTACATTTCATCTTTCGTTGCGAGTCTCGTAACCTCGCACTCGTAGACTGTTTTTCTACCGTTTGAGGCAATCATCACCTGCCATTCTGATTTGGGTCGTTGGTTACCATATAGGTGTGTATCAGCAAACTGCATGCTCTCGGGTGGGCCAATGCAAATATCGATGACTTGAGCGGTAATGTGCAGAATCTTGATAGAATCAAGAACTTCATGTTGCACTGCAAGAAGGTCCGGTAACTGGGTGTGGTGGATGGTATTTCCGTCGTGTGTCTCTACTGAAGCCAATCTAAGGCAATTCTGTATCCATTTGTCGCTTCTGTGTTGTACATGTACTTCAGGTTTTAGCCAGCCTGTCCAGGTCCAACTTGGGAAACCTCGGCGACGTGGGACAGGTTGGGAAATTCCCCAGATCAGTGCTTCCGACAATGAGCTTTCTACCGATAGCCAGCTGAGGCTAGAGACGAATATCACTGCGAGTCCGCCGATGTGTCGGAAACTGCGCATGTTCTGGGACCAGATGGAGAGAATTCCACTCATGGCATCGAGGGCATCCTCCGGATAGCTTAAATCTCTTGAACAGAATGCGGATACTGTTTGCCAATAATCATCGTTGCGTGAACAAATCAGTCGAGGTCCAAGCCGTGTATGTTTGCAGGGAGAGATTCGTTCGCTGTGGGCCTCGGCGTCGTTTTCAAAATGCACTTGGTCATCCAGGAAGATGTATAACCTTTTTGACAACATACCCTCCTGCAAAGTCCAGCCTCTTTTAGCCCATATAGAGTCTCCGGTCTGCTGAGCCGATTTGCCGGGATACGATATCAAGTCATTGATGCACGAGAGCTGCCGTGACCCGACATGGATCGGATGATCCACTACTGTAATAGCAGACCGGGGGGTATTGCCGACGCCTGGAAGCCCGTAATCGGGGCCGCATCCCGCAGCCGCTACGATGGTGAATTGGGATTCGTGATATATTCGATGCATCGAGCGGATGAGCGTATGCTTATGAGATTCTTGAATGCAGTATCGGTCCACCCATAGATAACGGACTCCCAACTCCTTGCACACGGTGATGGAATACTCTATAGTCAACGGGAGACGACCAGGCAGCTTTCCATCTGTTGAGCACGGCACCTCTGATTGACCCCAGACATATGAGAGCGTTGCGTATCCGGCGTGTGCAGCCGGAAGAGGAACGATCTCTCGAAGCTCGCAGTCGATAGCTCTCATGCCAGGCAGATCAAGTGGACGCGCATATGGCCCAAGGGATCGACAGTCGCTAAGCCAGCGTCGCAAACGATCAAAGTCTACGGTGCGGCGTGGTAGTCCAAATTCAAAACCAGTTTCATCTCGTCCAAGAACCCGATTTTCCACGATAGCCCTCGGCTTTGCCAACCTAGTCGTTCTTGTCCCATCCTGAAAGTATTGAGTTTCCCCCCCGATCAGCCAGACGGATTCGTTTGACTGTTCCACAGGTATAGAATAAGGCCGCCGTATCAGTACGTTGATATGAAACTTCACGTAAACATAGCTCAGGCTGGCTGCTTCCAGAGAGAAGCGCTTATCAAGCTCATCTGTCGGTTCGACATCTTCCAGTCCGAATAAAAACGCGATCGCGAGGCACAAGCGGCAGCGGCTGTCTGGTCGAATCTCGAGTGTTGATCGGAATTCTAACACCGTTCGCGTATCCCATCGTGCCTTGAATGGTATGGGCGCGAAGACGGCGTCCCAGTCGACGGAGCGGCACCGCTGGCAGAGGTATGATTCTTCCATGGTACGTGAAAGCGGACAGCTTGCGGCTGCGGCTGTGGGAGCAGAGCACTTGAGTAACCTCGGGAGGATGGGAGGTGGTGCGGGATGGCGAGGCTTGATGTTGCAATCACGGTCAGGCTGTCAGATTGCCCGAGAGGCTGAGCTGTGTCACCCGGGTAGGCAGAAGCGTTCCCTGCATGTTGACCCCGCACTAGACACTATGCTCCAGACCAATTAAAGCCACCTGTTCAGCATATCAGGATGTAGTTAAGGGAAGTGGGTTTGTACTGCCTTACGGGTGCGACGCCGAAGCGAGCAAGGTTCATAGACTGTGGTTTGCTGCAGAATTTAGACCTTGGGGGCGATTTGGAACTGTACACTTGGGGCCTTAGGCTGCGGTACTCCCACTGAAAAAATGCAGAGGTGCTCGTGTGATATGATAGGAAATGTATCCAACGGAGATGCTTCACCAACGGCAATGGTCAGGAGTAGAAGAGCTTAAAATATAGAGCGCGCAATGAAATACAAAAGCTTTACGGAGCAACGCTGTTCATTGCCTCCGATACTTCGTGTCGTGGCCATAGAGGAAATTGGAGGATCAATAAGGTATACGACGAGCTGTACGCCGGTTAACTCTGCACCAAACCTGCAAGATAAAATTGCTGGTATAGTCTTAGGGTCAATGACTGTATACGTACATTCAAGTGACGTTAAGAGGTAACAACGCTAAAATTATAAGGAGCAGGAAGTTCTTCAGTTGTCTGGTCTCAATACTCCTCAATTTCCGGATATGCTAGCCTAACTCTGGCATTTCTACCTTCTGGCCTCGCATAGGTTGGTCCTGAATCAATACTTCATTTACCCTTTCATTCCTCGAACCGAAGATGAATTCGTCCAACTTTTCAGATGACGGGCAGCTTTCTGCTTCCGCCGTATTGTCCTTGGCCGATGAACTTGAAAGTTCCCAGGCAATCGAGTTGTCTGACATCATGAGGGATGGTCCTCTCATTTCAAGAGCATCGGAACCGCCTCAACTGGCATCTACGGAGTCCGGAAGGACCGCATGTCCAGAACCAGGAAGTTACCTTGGGCTACTCGGCCACGAGGACGCCAGTGAAAGGCACTCAGCTGAAGATATAGAGAATCTGGCCAATACTCTTGGTTCATTTAGGACACTTGCCGACGAGAACGAAGCTACCCGTCCAAGATCAGGCCTGTGGAAGCGTCAAATGCTCATTGATCGCTCGCTTCGGGGCATGACAGGGCTGATGACCGTATATGCAGTTATTCTAACTGTATCGTGCGTTTCATTGCTGTCTGACTTCATTAGAAATATGTGCATCAGCCCCTACTCGTCCTCTGTCAACATTTCCTACGGGCAATGCTTTAGCATTGCACATAAAAGTGAGGTACGTAGGATAATCGTTAGCTACTTTAGGTGATAGTTGACGCTTTCTCCAGGTTCTTAAGATATTCATCAATATTGCTGCTACTACGGTTCTTGGCATGTCGAACACTTATCAACAGCTTATTACTGCCCTTAACATTGATGACTTGATTTACGTGCTTTCTAAGTATGGCGACGCTAGGGTCGGAATAAATTCTCCACTGGCTATCAAGCACAAACGTAATGGCCGGATCCGCTCATGGATTTGCTAGTTGTTGTTAATATGCACGTCTTTAGTAAGATTGATCTGGGATGAGTGCTTTAGAGCCGCCCGCAAGCTCGCATTGGTCAATGCTTACATTTTAATAGCCGGTTCATTTCCTGGCGAACTCCCTCACAGTTTTCTGCATGGATCGCCCCGTGCTAAACATCGGAAAAGAAGCCGTCACTAATCCCACGAACATTTCTTTGGACTTGCCTCCCTAGATTTGTGTCGCTGGTCTGAACTTCACCGAAGCTACCTATTCCGATTCGTTATCCCACGGTAGTAGTATCAGCTCAGACGACTACATATATTACTACCTTGCGAATGATTCAAGGACTGCTACCGCAATGAAGATTTATTACGACCTAGAATTCTGTACACCAGGCCATACATCGCAGACGTATTTCCCCGAGGTCTATTATCAAATGGAAACAACGTCGAGGTGCATTGACCACATTAGCTGCACGATCACCCAATGGGAAGACAATCGTCACTTGGTCTTCCGCATGCAGGCCGGACTGATTTTGGCTACGTGCCTGATATTGAAGGCAGTGTACATGCTTATTGTGAGCATAGTCTCACGCCACAGCAATAAAAAGCAGTGCTTGACGTTTGGGGATGCAATCATTGCTGCTCGGCTCTGTTCGCTGAACCTTTCATCGGAATGCATGCTTAACGTGGGGGATAGTCACCGGCGCCGAGATACTCTTGAGTGTCATCAGCATTGCAGAAATCCGGAAGTCTCGAGTACCGGGCATGAAAATGGACATTGCCGGAAGTGCACCGAGTTAAACACCACCTGTGAACTCGAGAATCTTTCCACCCCGGCACGAGCAACAAAGCAAAAGCGACCTTTGCTATCTCACCTCGGGCAGATGGCACTCGCTCAGTTGATTGTGATTTGCTCAGTGTCAGCGGGAGCACTTACCCTCGCAGCACTTATCGTTGGTTATCATATTCCTGACAACGGCTGGGGCCACTTTACCAAAACGTATTTTGCACCGATACCTGTATCCACCCTTTGGATCGAGTTTCTGGTCATGTGCATCACAAATTTCCCCCAATTCTTCTTCTCGATCCTCTACCTCTTTCTTATATACAATCTGACGCTCATCAACATGGAGTACGAATGGGGGGAAATGGAAACCTCAGGTGGTCGTCTACGCTGCTCACTCGTCATTGGTAAACAATTCGACCAGTAATACTACCTCGGCCTGCCAATGAAGGTGCTCATTCCCATTATGAGTTTCAGTGCATTGTCACATTGGATCGTCTCGCTCGCCATCCAGGTTACGGAAGAGCGTTACTATAACAGGACTGGCTATGAAACTGGAAACATAGTAGGTTGAGCTTCACCTCGAGTTACAGGAAATGCTGTTGACGCAAAGCCTCCCAGATTGCCATCAACCTGTCTGTGTGCGTTGGCTGTGCTGGCCTCTTGCTTCTCATCGCCATACTGTGCTGGGTGGCTTTGAGCTACAGGCGTAATGGTTTTATACCCTCAATATTCGGCTCAGTTAGGGTTCTTTGCGCTGCAGCCGGTGAGCTACGTGACATTCCGGAAGATGGCCACGTCAAATGGGGTGATTTTAAGTTACCTCACCAGCCAGAGCTTCGATGATTCTAACATTGCTGCAGTGGGAGAGGGCCCATTATACCGCCGCGCGGGGCTTTCGGGTGGTCCGGTGAGGGAGATTGTGCCGGACGAGCTGTATGCAGGGTGTTCTTCACAGGCGGAAAGTGACAGCGCGTAATATTGTCTATCCACAAGTCAACGGCCAAATTGGGTTTAGTTAGTTGTTTCGCTGCCGTTCCTTCCTTTTAACACTAATCACATGATTCACATTGTCAAACGCTGGTAATATAAGCAATCTCTTCTGCACCAACCCAACCTTTCCTTCTTCTTTACCACTCTGCACTTCGACTTGCACACGCAGTCCGTGAGCCTCGATCCTGAGCTTTTCGAACTCTTTCCAAGCCATCAATGATCCACTCCAACGGTTGGATCAACCCCCACAACCATTACTGAACACGGGTGACGACTCTCACCTTGGGCGGACCCGAAGATGCCAGACCAGCACGGTCAGCCCACACTCCAGAAGGTACGGCCTGTCACCCAACGTCACTTCTGCTTCTCCCGCTTACCGTTGTACAGTCTCCAACCTCACCTGCTCCCGACAATGGCCCTGTAGGTGGCAACATGGTTATTGCCCGCCCTTCCAGTGGTTCCGTCAAAGGCCTGCTGGATTTGCCGGCCGAGCTCTGCCTACGCGTCTTCGATTTCCTCCCGGATCAGGCCCCGGCGGACCTGGCCGCCCTTGCACGAACTTGCAAAACGACCTGGTGGCCAGCAGCGAGAGTTCTGTACAGGAATATCATACTTAGTCCCGAATTGGACAGAGACAAACACAACTGCAAGAAGCTCCTGAGCTTCTTACGGCTGATCCACACCCTCTTAATTAGTGATAAGCAGTACTTGACCATGGTGGAGCAGATGCGCATTGAGATCGCGGAACCGACTTTCCTCAGCGATTTGATCAATTACACCTCGACAAATGCCAAATACTTTTCTGACCTTGAGCACCTCAGTACGAGCATCAGCATGGAGATCGACCAGACGATGGGAAGGATTTGGAGTAATGTGTTGGATTGGAGGGATGCAGTAGACCTGATTCTCCAGAGGTCCCCGAAGCTACGCCATATCGATATTGTTGGAGATGTGAATCAGACTGAATGGGAACTCCAGCTCCATCTCTACCGGAAACTAGAGATCATCTACCTGCATAGAACTAAGATTCTCACTCTGCAAGGGCTAGCTGACTTGGCCCTTATCCCAAACTTGAAGAGCTTGCAGCTATTTTCAGTGCGAGGTGAGTTATACCACTGGCCAGTCACCTTTTCAGCTGTCCCGCAAGCACAATTTCCGTCACTAGTGCACTTGAAGATCCTGGGTTTTCCGGTCATAGCAACATATACTCCCGACCTTCTCACGATGGTACCAAAACTACGGTCTCTGGAACTCCAATGGATTTGCGACCCTCGAGATCAGACATTTGATTCTCCCACGCCGCTCTCATCCATTCTCAATGGTGCACACAGCTCACCTACAAGTCCAAGGCCCCGGCTAGACAACACCCTTGAAAGGTTGCGCGTATATCCGATCTGGCCGTGTATAAACAATCGGAGGTACTATGTACAGTATGCCAAGAAGTGGGACAAGAATTTCTTCGGTTCTCTGAAATTCCTGCGAAGCTTAAAGCTCCTGGAGATTCCATTCATGGTACCTGTCCACAGGATCATTCATTCACTGCCAGAATCTCTCGAGGAGCTCCATCTGACGGACGAGAACTTATTTCGCTTGGATCCCGGCGAAGATCTCGAACGTATTTCTGCAGTCTTGTCTCAGCTGGGTCCGACGGCTGGTCTGCACAACATGAAGGCAGTATTCCTCAAGTTCCGCCGCCCCGACCCCAGCAGCCTCTGCCAACACATCATGGACCGGATGAAGGGCATCTGCCAGGAAGCTGACATCAAACTCAATATCGTACTCAACTACGTCCCCGAGAGCGAATGGGGGTTGAAGGAGAACTGATGGTAGAGAGGCAGCTACCAACTTGAGCTTTCCGACGAGGGCTTGATATACACGAAAGACTCAAACAGCCCATTGCACTCGAAATGAGGCCCACTCACAACTTTTCTTTGTTTTCTTTACTGATTTCATTGGGTGTGCGTTGCACATTCAAGTTTACACGGAGGAAAAATTGGCTCGGCGGGCAATGAAGGCACCCGCATTCATAAAAGATTTCGAGAATGGCTGCGTAGACCTGGGGTTTTGACTGACGTGGCACTCAAGATATCCAGGATGACAGATCAAGTCATCGGATTTTAAAAGGAGTCAGCCCAAAAGTATAGCAGCAGGTAGCACAAGATAACAATGGAGTTTGATATTCAACGAACAGAAGCATTTTCCACGTGCAAGCGCAACCATTAGCATTCGAACGACAAAGTGTGCTCTCCTACTACAACAGCACAAGTGCTCGAAGATACGTCTTGCTTTCTGACGTTACAATAGCTTCATGAACCCCGTCCAGAGGCCATGCGAAGTGAATACGCCATCGGGATCAACAGCCCTCTGAATCTCCTTCAACCGCTGCACATTCGCCTCGCCATATCCCGCAAAAACTTCTTCCGCCTCCCCCTTCCGCGCATAGTTGATATAACGGTAGGGATGAGCCACTCCCAGCTCCTGCGCCGCCGACTCGATCCGGGCAATGGTGTTGGCCGACATGGTGAAAACATCCGCATCTTCTTCCGCGCTCGACCAGCCGGTGGAGACCAAGAACACTTTTTGAGACAAAGTCAGCACAGCCGTGGATGTGGAGTTTCGCAGAATGGCTTACCGAACAACGGCTCGTCTTGGTCGATGCCCAAGGCGTTGCCGCCTCGCTGCTTCATTGCTGCGATGGCATTCGTTTGTATAGGGTAGCAGATTAGGACGGGATGCAGGCCTGAAACTGTCTTGATGGTGCTTATCTCTTCTCTGAAGATTTGGACGGCTTGGGTAAGTAAGGTACGTGAGGGAAGGCTGCTTGTCGTGTCGAACAGGTGGCTGGGATTGGCCTTCGGCGTCAGCGGATTACGTGACAAGACTCTCGAGCTCATTTCATCTTACCGAACGGTGCCCATCTCTCCACCGGAGCTGACCACGTTGGACATAGTGTCAATCTGGGTAGCTCTGGAGAGAGCGGGGATCTGGTTGATGGCTTGGAACACAGCCGGACTTTCAATCGGCCTGGTATAGCGCTGGGCGCTATCGACCACGAAAGAATCGCTTGTCTGGTTGTATCTGAAGTAGATTTCGTAGCTCATATCCGCATCACTGGTCAGCTCCGGGTCCGCGAAGAGGTCGTAGACCTTGTCGAGCACTTGCTCTGTCTGGTTGTCGCTGTAGAAGACTCTGGAATTGAGCACGGGTCCCTGTGGAAAGGTTCGGACGGTGAAAGTGGTGACGATGCCGAAGTTGTTGCTTCCGCCCCGGAGCGCGAAGTAGAGGTCCGGATTCTGGTTTTCGGAGGCGGTGGTGATGGTGCCGTTGGCGAGAACGACCTGGAATTGTAGATGTCACTTCACGTGTTCAATTATTTGAATCTGATAAAAGGAAATACATGATGTGCAAGACCCTACCTCATACTCATAGACGTTGTCCAACGCCCACCCGTATCTATTAGACAGCGCAGACCTGCCACCACCAAGCGTAAAGCCCCCAACGCCCACAGTCGCAACCAAGCCACCCACGAAAGAGAGATCATACCGCTCAAGCGCTCGGTACACCTGCAACAAAGTCGCGCCGCCCCCGACGCGCGCACTCGCTCTATCCGCGGCGACTTCGACCGCGTTCATCCGGTCCAGGTCGATCGTCACGCCGCCCACCGAGTTAGAGTCGTCCGGGTGTCGCGAGTGGCCGCCGCCTTTGACGGCGAAGCGGCACCAATTGCCCACTAGGATCTCGAGCACTTGGGCTACCTCCGCGGCGTTGGAGGGCTCGACGCGGCATGCCGGACGCACTTCCTGCTGCTTGGCGTCCCAGATCGTGAAGTTGCCGTCGTTTTCTGGATAGTGGAGAACGGAGCCGAAGGACGTGGAAAGTTGGGAGCACTGAGGGAAAGTCAGAGGGGATCGTGAGAGCGGATGGGAATTAACGTACAGCCCGGTGGCAGCCGTGTGAAATGGCGTCATTCGGGTGACTCTGGATTCTCAATCCTTGGAAATTGAGTGCAGAGGCATTGGCTAAGGCGATTCCAGCAAAGATTAAAGAGAGTGAAAATAGCGTTGGAGGCATTTTACAAGGTAGGATAACAAGCGAAGAGATATCCTGACTTGGGAAGCTGTCATTACGCGCTGGCACGGAGTAGTATTTATAAAAGAGCTTATCAGCTGTATGAGCTGGGGTCTGTCTTTTGAGGACCCGGCAACTTTGCTACGTAACCGACTCTGTGACTATGATTGGGTGAAGCTAATGTTGGGGTTGTAGGTATGGATGTGGACGCGGCAGAATTCCTTTCTGGCGTGAGATTTCCTGGAGATATGCAATACTAACCGCCGTTCTCACGGAATTAAGCACTAGTTGTATGTCCAGATCCCCGCTCGTTCTGATAGTCAGATAGGCACGTCGGCCGAGGGTGAACTTCGGCTATTCATGTATAATGGGGGTATCGCCTCTCATAGCCTGTGAAATCAGGTCTGATTGAGAGGGGTTCATCTCTGTTCCCCAGCCGAATGACGTAACTCGAGAGAGTAGAGATAGCTGGGTCGTTACCTTAAAACACAACGAATTCTCAAATTGCGCTGAATGTTCTGCTTAAAGATTTGATCTTGAGGTTGAATGTTTGGGAATCATTGTGCGAGGTGAGATTCAGCCTTGCGTTTTTTTTTTTTTTTAAATTATCTAGTGCAGCCCATCCTTTCTCGATGTCTCGGTAAGCTGCAGTCTCTCAAATTTCCATCGGCTCTCAAATGCTTTTGTTCAACATGGTATGAGATAGCACACAACCCAGACCAAATAAATCAAATGAATTTCACTGGAAATATAGCACTGGAAATATAGCACTCGATCGTCAAGAAGAGCTTCAACCAAAATGAGGCATTGAAAGTAGTTTGAATTGAAGGAAATGGATAAAATAGAGATGCATGGAAAGTTCTTTCTTCCGATACGCCCAAACCACTACCAGATATCCATAAGCCAAATGCCGTCCCGCGACACTTCAAGCCCGTACCCCCTCTCCCACAATCGTGAACTGTGGCGGCACCGTCCTACAGCATCCTCCGGTATCTGCGCGACGAGATGTAGATGCGATCGGACGAGTGCTGCACCGTCTTCTGCTCCCCTTGCTCTCTCTGCCGCTGTTCAGGGCTCACAGTTCTCTTCGGCGGAGGTGCGAGTCGCTTGTTCGTAGCGCCATCGAAGCGGACCAGTTTCTTAGGAGGAGGTCTGTTGACGATTGATCTCTCGCTTGTTGACGAGGATGAACCCTTCGAATGCGTGTCACTTCTTGCAGCCTTGCTCTCGATCGCCCTTCTTCCCTTCTCCTTGTCGTCTTCCCTCTTCTTCAGCGGCGGTGCGGAAGCGATCCTTTCTTTCACGATGGGCTCGGGGCCTTTCGGGCTTCGTCTCGTCAGAGTGACGGTGATGGTGGTGGTAGTGAAATGCATGTTGGTAGGTGGTTTGGCTAGAGGATTTGCCAGTGGCGAGGGAGGCTGCTTAAAAGTTGGAAGATGGAAAGCAGGAATTTAAGGAAAGCCATCTGACACCTCCTCTTTTTTTGCTCCGGGGGAGACTCATGATCGGACGAGTCGGAGGGATGGGGCGGCTTTTAGTGCGGCATGTGATTGGGAAGGTGCGGGATATCGTTGTACGCTGCCGTCTACAGCTATGGAATTGAGAGGGAGATGAGCGGTCATTTGATCTGTTCTTGGTGTGACGTATTTGTGCTATAATGGTGCTACGAACCGATTTAGCCGGGTTGCACCGAGTAGGAACAGGTCAATCGGAGAGACGCACGTATTACTACGGAAACGGCTTAATGGTTTAGTACACCTGGGAAGGCTGCAAATTCTGGTGTAAGCGCGAATATTCCTGAATTTGTAAGATGTGCATGGACTTTCCGTGTGACTCCTTGAAACGCCACAGGAGATTCTCGACTTACAGTACTACAGCGGACCGCAGCACCAGCCGTACCTATGGGACACTGTGGAGGGGGCCATGAGCTACAAAGTTCATTTTTAGTACTGTATCATACAGGGTTCAGTATAAGCCGTTACCATGTGGAAGCCTGACCTCTGTGTTACCAAACAATCCCATCCCGCCTCAACACTCAAATCTCCCTCCTGCACCCCTACTCCTCCGCATCCCGCCTCAACACCCAAACCCCCCTACTCCTCCCCCTCCCCATCCTCCCCCCTCACGACCTTCCCCACCGACCCACCCCCATCAAGCACAATACACTGGCCCGTAACATGACTCCCCGCCCTGCTCGCCAACCACACGACCGTGCCCGCGAAATCCTCACCGCGGCCCAGCCGCCCGTTCGGCCGCGAGCGCGCCAGCGCGCGTTCGCCGCCCATGCGCGCTATCAGCGGCGCGGCGAGATCGCTCGGGAAGAAGCCGGGGGCGATGCTGTTGGCCAGCACGTTGCGCGGGCCCAGCTCCAGGGCGAGCTGCCGCACGAGGTGGATGGCGCCGGCTTTGGCGGCGGCGTAGGAGAAGCTGTTTGTTTGTTTTGTTTGGTGAGTGAGAGGAGAGGAGAGGAGGAAGGGGGATGAGGAGGTACGTACGTTGCACCCTCACCGAGGGTCGTGGGGCCGATGCCGGAGACGGAGGCGGTGACGATGATGCGGGAGGGAGTGGCGAGGGTGGTGTATTTTGGGTTTGTGAGGAGGGGCGCGAATCTGCGGGGGTGAGAGAGGTAGGTGAGCAGATGTGGTCGAAAGGGGCAAGATGGCGGTCCTACCTTTGGGCTGCGTAGAACACGCTCTTGAGGTTGATGTCCATGACTTCGGTCCACTTCTTCTCGTCGTGTGTCTCGAACCGCTCGCCGTACGCCATGCCGGCATTGATCAGAAGGATGTCCACGTGGTCCGTCGACTTGCTGACGGCATCTACGAGTTCTTGGATACCATCTACGGTAGACGAGTCTGCGGGCACGGGGATGGCTTGGGCATCGGCGCGCTTGTTTGGCAGGGCGTTAAGTATCGCGCATGCTTCCTCGCAGCCATTGGCGCTTCGAGATGTGATGTATACTTTCGAAGCGCCTGCTTGCAAGATGCCAGACGCTGCAGCGAGGCCGAGTCCGCGAGAGCTGCCGGTTACAACGGCAACTTTGCCCTCGAGTGAGAAGATATTTTGAAAATCGACGAGGTTTGCGGTGGCCATAGTGGAGGAGGCGAGGTTTGCTGTAGGATGACTTGCTTATGTAAAGTCTTGCCTGGCAAGAGAGCGGAGCTCTTCGCTTTATAGAGTAGCATTCTCTAGCTCTCGTCATGGAAGAATCAATGCTGTTTACCTGTGGCATAGTGCTTACCTGGCACACGTAAATCCGTATATCCCCTTAACTCCGGTCGTGGTGATCCTTCGAGCGAGATAGTCCCGATTGCAACACTTCATTGGATATCGTCTCACCGTTTAACTGGGGAGTCAAATAGGCTGCGGAATTAAGCATTTCTCCGTCCTTTAAAAGTCTCCTTGGCTTTCTTGAGATAGCATGTTTTGGGAATAGTTGGTGATCGCCCCGCTCGTGGGACGCATTTTCGCTTCGAAATCAAGTGCATTGCATTTGAATGGTCCTATGCGACGATATTTACCCTTAAATAGAGTTTCTGATTGCAAGAACATAACCAGAACACCGTAGCCAACCATTGTCCGAAAACATACCTCATGCTTACCATAACGCCTCGAATGCCCTGTAGACCATCCCCATAGAAAGTGAATGTGACTGTACAAGCAACAGACCGTTGCCACGAAGGGCTCTTTCACAGGCTCCGCTTAGATGTGCTCGATGGGGCCCTCGGGCAGGAGCTCATCCATACCGGACCTCTTCTTCCTCTTCCACTCCAAGTATGCCTTGAGCGGGGGGCGAACGATATCATTGAACAGGAAGGTGCCGTAAACAAGCATGGCGAATCCAAGCACTTGCAGCCACTTGAATGACTCCCAGCCGAGGCCAAGGGAGACAATCCAGATGAAAAGGGTACGGCAAGTGTCGATGGTCGCACGTGCGGTAGCAGAGACAGAGCGCGTGACCGAGAGACCAAAGAAGTTGAAACCCCTAACGAAACAAGGTTAGAACGTAAAGTAAAAAAGAAATGGAAAAACCCGGGGAACTTACCCAATACTGAACATGATGAGGATGCTGCTGATTGCAATGGCAGGGAAGTGAGTGATCTGGTGCAGACCCTCCCTGGCGTCGAAGTATCCATATCGTCCAGCCTTGGTCCTACCAACGGCAAAATGCATGACAACCATGACAATGACGGTAACGATGAATCCAAAAATGCCCTCCCAGCCGACAACCTTCAGCGGCTCGAGCTCATAGTTCTCCATGATGCTCTCCTCGAGCACGAACTGAGTTGCCGTGAAGATCTGGGCGCCGGCGATGAGCAGGACGCCGATAACAGTACGCACTGCAACCGGAGTAGCCATGGCCTTGACCTCATTCGCTGCACTGCGCACGAGGATAGTGCCGGAGAAAGCGTACTTGTCGCCGATAGGAGTCTGACCCTCGGGCATGATGCTGGCGCCATGGGCCGACTCCTTCGCGATAGCACCAGCCAGACCGACGACAGCGACACCGGCCACGACGATGAACAAAGACACCCACTTGTAGAGAGCAAGGTGACGCTTCAGGAACAGGACGCTGAAAAGGCCGACAAAGAGGACCAGCGCACCGCGAGTCATCTGGTAGATACTGGCTGCGACAAACAGCAGACCCACGTTCATGAGAGTTGTACCCGCAATATCGCAAATGGCAGGGAGAGCCAAGTATAGCACCTTCCAGCCGGTCAAAGGGGTGCGCGAATGGTCTTCGTGCGCCGGCTTGAGCGGGTTGGCAACAGGGATATCAGAGCTCGCAGTGTCAGGCGTATCGGCGGCGGCTTCGATGTCGGCAGCCGAGGGAGGCGCAGGCGAATCGGTGGACTCGCGGGGAACGGATTCGTAGCCACCGGCTTCGACGGATCGCTTGGAGGCGAAGTATTTGAAGAGGGAGAAGCCGCCGACCACAAGCCAGCAGCCCATCTCGCCGATGAACATCTGGGCAGTCTGTACGACGGGCTGCTCGAAGTACTGGGGATGTTTCCCGTCGCAGTTGCGCACACATTGTTGGTCCTGATACAGCCGTTAGTTGACAGGCGCGAGGGGCGTGGTGTTGTGAGTGTGGTCTGACTTGGTACTTGGTAAGGAGCGTGTTGCAGACGCCGGTCAGCAGCATCATGCCGACCAGGAAGGGTATGATAGCTCGGGACGCCATGACGGGCAAGCGGAGCTGTTGGAGCTTGTGGTGGGCGTGTGTCTCGCGCACAAAGACGACGAGCTGTGGTGGATAGCAGAGTGGGAGGCAGCGGAGCTTTGAAGGCAGCGTCAGAGGTCAGGTGGTGAAGGGTGGGCCCGGGATGATGATGGACGAGGAGCTACGGGTGCTCTCTGACGGCAGCGCGGCGCGTGAGGCTGGGCGGATGGCTATCGGAGATAAGCCCCCGCCAATCATGCGCCGCCCCACTGAATCCCGCCAGGGGTCTTAGCCTCCTGTTCCTTCACCTCACAGCCTATTGTTCTCCACACCCCGACTTTTCCCCCGCTCCGCCGTCGTTTCCCGCTTCACCACTAATAAGTCGACGGTTTCTTACTGACTTAGTCCTGCGCTGCGCCTGAGGTCCGCCTCTTCCGCTTCCGACGCGTATAACCATACAACTCAAACTATCTCGATGTTTTTGAAATCAAGCTCATATCCCGAAACTACACACTCATGTGGCCAAGTCCAAAGCTCTCCATCCATGATGCCGTCGACATAGCACTCACCGACCAGAGTGAACTGTGGGTGTCCTTGTTTACCATGCGCCCTGAACAATCCAGCATGCCATTTAGGTCTCAACATAAACGGCACGTCACCTCCGACTATGTTCCAGACTTCATCGCCCTTGGCCATGTAGTCCGGCCCAATCCCAATGAGCCCTTTCTTCGTCCTGAAAACCGCCCTATTTGGGAGGAACGTCGAAAGGTACGCGATCGCGCTCCTCAAGCCCTCTGCGTCTGCCTCAAAAATCAATTTGCCGGGGAGGAAAAATGACATGGGTCCTATTGTGGGACTACCCTCTTCTATGCTCCCAGACAGTTTCGCCTTGTTCGCGCACAGAGTGCGCAACAGTCCTTCGCCGTAATCGCGCGGACAAATCACTCTACGGATCTCCTCCACGCTCTGATCGAAACTCTCCCGCCACGGGTGCTCTTCAGGGATTTCCGGAACCATCCTAACAAGCTCCAGTAAGCGAGTTGGCTTTACCACAAATTTGACAATGTCAATTTGTGCCCCCTGTACGCTGAGATGCCGCTCTGACCAAAGGCTTCCAGCACTTCCGACATCATTGTCGAATGGAGCATTTTTGTTGATCTGGTGGGCAAGCGGCCCACGCGGCCATTCAAAGCCATGGATGTAAGCTGTTGCTCTCGCCTGTGTCCAGTCTGGAACCCAGGAAGGAAGCGTAGCCTTCTTCGATGCCAGTTGTGTGCCGGATAGGACGGAAAGGCCTCGTTCTTGACTCATCATGGCCCTTGCACAAACTGTGTACACTTCAGCCATACCCATGGTGTAATCGGGCTTGAAGTCGCCGAGACCCTCTTTTCGGACCATGCCGAGCAGACAGAAGATCTTGTCTCTCGGATCGAGTGATTTTAGACCCCTCGTCAATGGCAACAAAACCGACAGGAACGGCGTTTCTCTCTCAGCGTTGGCAGCCGAGAAATGAGCGAGAGCCATGATAGTGTCCGCCGCAGTTCCAAACACATCAAGTCTTCTCTGGTCCTTGATGTAAAGAGCCGCAATGATGAATGTCCGCCAAGGCAGCCGATGATTTCCGCAAAGAATCTCAGACTTATCCGACAAACAAGCTTCTTGGAAAGTCCACGCGCGCTGAAACCATGGGCGTTTCGCAAACTCAGTCACCTTCTCAAGACTGCCTTGATCCGGATACATGCAGGAATCAGAGCGGCTAGAACGACCAACAGACTGAGTCTTGGAGCTGCCACGACTTTTCTTTGTTGACGCTGACTTGCGCGATTGCGCTGTATCTTGATGCTCTTCCCACCTCTTGAACATCTGGAACAGGCTTGCCGTGTGTTCGTCCGAATCCCCGACCCAAATCAAAACCAGAGCTGCCCCAGCAAATATGCTGTTCATCAAAGAGACCTGGTGGCTCCTTTCTTCCTGTTCCTCCTGGTTGATGCATATCGCGTCAAGCCAAACTCTCATGGGCTCCCGTGCATCACGGACACGCCTCAGAAGAGCTTCGGCGCTACGGGTGATCGGAATGCAGCGCTCCTCAATCCATAGCTTGCTGTCTCGCTCGGTGCTTCCCCACACATATGACAAGGCCGTGTATTGCTTTTTGCTGTCGTTGAGCTTGTGCCGTTCAATTGAACCTTCGAGGTTGTCTTGCTCTTCGCCTGGATAAATGACGAGTGTTCTGATTTCGTCATCTGCAAGCACATCGTACTGATACAGCTTCTCAATCCTGCGTTTCGGACCGCAGAGTCCCACGTAAAATCCTATGATTATTGTTAGTCGAAGCCTGAAATCCATGTGATCAAAAGCATGTAGGATTACCCATGGTTGGAGAAGTTCCTTAGTAGGATTGAATGGGCCGAGGGGTTGAATAAGCTCAATGAGAGCAAAATGGCTCGAAAGAGCAGGCTCTGAAGAGCGGCGCTGTGAATCCGACGTTACCAGACTCGAACTGCCTCAAAGTCGGGATCTGGACAGTAGAGAGGTGTGAGAAAAAGAACAGCTGCGCAGTAATTGAGGCTGTAATGTTGGTCAAAGCGGCATTACATTGCTATACGTGGTGGGTGCTGTATTTATATGAGTGGCATGATGTCTGAGAGTGGAGTAAGAAGTGGGGAAAATCCTTTGCTGATCCTTCCTTGGCCATTCCGTATTGTAGCCGGTAATACGTCTGCTGGCGGAATGAGACAGTCAGATCCACTCAGCGAAAAGGCCTAGATAGCGGATAGGTGCCTCACTATGACTGCCTGTGTATGACTACATGTCCTTCGTTTCAAAGTTGCCGACACCAATGAATAATCTGTTTTGTTTACATCTTCGGCAATATCGAGAAGCAATAGACTATAGCACAACATGATTGTCAAGAGCACAAGCAATCTTCGATGAAAATGAATACTAGAAGCTGCGATGTGACATGCGATACAGACTGCTTTACCATAAAATGCAATATTTTTCAAAATATGGTTATACATGTGCCTTACCTCCAACCCCGCCCTATAAAGCCAGTATAAGGCTATACTATGCTATACGATATATTATACATCCCCCCAGACTCAGTAAAAACAATCTTGTAGTATTGAGTTCTCTAGCAGGGAGCCCCGACTGGGTTATGAGGAGTGTTGGGAACGCAGCTTGTTAGTGACTTGTTCGCTTATAATCCGAACCCGATCTTATAAGCAATGTAGAAACCCGAATCGATAACGTTCCTATCATTTTAGAACCAATTAATTCAAGTCTGAGTATGGACTATTTGTCCGCTATTTCAAGGTAAAGCCTTGTTCTTCCCATATTGAGACCGGCTTGAACATGGTGCGTCTCATCGAATTAAATGTTCCTGAAGCTTATATCCTATAAGCTTTTGTTGTGCACTCGGCAGTGCGGAACGCGAGACCATGCTACTGTCGTACGTTGCTGTATCTGTGACTCACGTATGAGGCGCCACGTGTGAGGTAAGGTCGCTGTTTGTGAGCCCATGAACAGCCGACTCCCGCATATTCTAGACGCATATACTAACCCATCCGCGACCATCAGTGTGAGATGACGAGAGCTGGCGTTTATTCTGTTATTAGTGAACACCATGGCGCAACCAGTATTTTGGGTCTGTTGATCGTCTATTTATTTATGAGCAGCCTGTTTTGGATAATTGTTTACAGTGGGAAACAAACACAGACTACAAAGGCTTGTAGGAAGCTTCTGTGACATCAGGGCCAAAGAGGCGCGCGTTATGAGGCCAGGATTGGCGGATCCTGCACGTTCTCCACAGATAAATGGGGCTGTCGCGGCGCGCAATGTCGCGCTCGTGTCGTGGTCAGCTAGGCCCGAATTGCGCTAAGCGGACTGCCCGCCTCTCCAACCTGCCCACCGCGTCGCAACATCAACATCGCCTGCGCTGCCCTGTCTCCAGAGATAATCCCCTGCGCGCCGTCTTCGAACCAGATTGGGGTTCTCACTCACTTGGACGTCTTATCCGCCTCTCTTCATTTGCCAATTTCCACCCAACTGCACCGGTTCTGCGCGTCGGCGCTATCTGAACGCGTGCCTGCATCATGTCAACACCCACAACAAACAGAAGACTTCACATGGACTCGACAATCCCCGATAAGGCTATCACGACTCCCTCGAAGAGCTCTGCACGCCGCGCCCTTGGAGAACTTACCCCAAACAAGAGAATCTCGCCGCAGAAGCCCAGCATCACGACCGACAAGACTCGCAACTTGAGCCCGCTTAAACAGGCACCTTCGTTGTCTTTCGCCCAGGACGAAAATGCGCACAGCATTCCGAAGCTCCCGGACCAAATGACTGGCAGGAAAAGATCTATAGACGAGGTCGACAGCGCCTATGCGCGCCAGGACGCGACTGAGGCGCCTTTCAAGCGTCTGGATGCACGCGCCGCGATGCATGCGCAAGCCCGAGCGCCTATGACCAGCATTCAAGCATCTGCGCAACTTGTACGAGATCTCATAGTATTGGGCCGTGCCAATCTCGCATGCTAACCGCGTCGCAGGCCAGCCAAATCATGGATCTCGCGCGCGGAGACCTTACGCCCACCGACGAAGATAGCCTGGATCCTGCCCCTCGAGGAACACAAGAGACCACTGGAACAAGGGCGTCTTTTTCGTCTCTCATCGACTACAACCCGCACGGCTCGTCTCAGCAGACCTCATCCTCACCGCCTTTGCGAGCAACCAAGCCCTCGGCCCCAACTGTACGCGCAGACTCGGTCGAGGTTGCGCATCATGACATTCGCCATACCGGACCCATAACACAGCGAGCCGAAGCCCTCCGTCTCCGCCTACGCGTCGCCCTCTACAAAGTCAGGACCGACCAGACCTTTGTACCGCTGTCATGCCTGGAGATACCCGAGAAGTACCGCCGGAAGTCCTCCGAGGAGGGTGACGCTCCAACCCCAACCGCAAGTCTATCCGTAACGCCGGCTCAGGAGGGCGAGCAAGCCACCGCTGCACCTGCCATTACGGTTACGGGAGAAAGCGTGTCAGATGGAAAGGAAGCCGTTCCCAAGCTCCTTCCGGCACCCGTCCTGATGCCCACCGCCTACTCGACGCGCTTCATCACTGAGCCGCAGACGACGATGCCCTCTTCGCCGCCACATCCGGCCAACGTCTCCAGCGGCGATCGCGGCGGCAGCAGCACTCCCCGGGCGCGTGGCAGCAGCGGTCTCCGGGAGTTCGTCACTCCGGTCGCGAACAGGCACGGGGCTGTCCAGCTCAGCAGCCCTCCTTACAGCGAGGACCACGGCCGGCATCGGGCCCACGACTCGGACAGCCTGACGAGCAGTGTCGTCAAGGATCGAGCTGCGGATGCCCTGTTGAAGTTGACGCGATCTGTGTGAAAGTCGTGGCGAGGTGGAGAAGAGGATGACGCGGATGGAGCAATCAAGTAGCTACGATCTTCACGGAGCGGGCATGGGTTTTTTGGTCCCGAGCCTATGAACGAATGACGGCATGCCTGATGGCACCTTGTTTACTGCAAGCGGGTGGAGGTCGTCCTTAAAAACCATGGCGTTTGTTGGCGTTACCGGTGAGCTTTAGGCGGTGATGAATCGTCATGATGCATTGTTCGGCGTTACGGTAGTCGTTTTTCTGCATGTTCGGTGGAGCTGATTGTACCTCGATAGCATCTTTTTGTTGACATTCAAAAAATATTAATAGCATGACTGATGATGCACATGTCCAGGCGGAGGAGAGCGATAGGACGATAGCAAGTAGAAACAGAAAGCTTGGAGCTAAAGGAGGTCTAACAACCAACCCCATGTCATCACGACGACTCACGACATACAGCACAGCTCTGACCTCACATCCACTCGCTGAGACCGCACGCTCACCCCTCCTCCGTCTGCCGCGTCCAGCCGCGATTCTAGAGCGATTGTTTGGCAAAAGCAGCTACAAAAGCTTTCTTGTAATAGCTGGCGCCCTGGCACGTTCCACCGAACGGTCTCTCCGCGCGCGCCGGACAGTAAAAACACAACACACGCGTGCGCGCGCGCGTGAGTGTGCATGTGCGCGCGCACGCCAAAAAGCATTCCAGCCGCGTTGTGGTCTAGCCCGGACGCCGGCCGGCCAAGTGACTTGACAAGAAAAAAAAAGTTCGATCTCTCTCATCGCCGCTATCGCCCCGACTTTCAGCGGCCCGGGCCATCGAAGCGCGGCAAGAAGCGGCTCGGTCGTATTTATGGAATTTTCTTTCTTTCTGGGTCCCCGCTTAGTGCAGCCCGGAGCCGCAATGTTTCGCCTCATCTTCTGTATTATTTGGGTTTGCGAATTTGTCAAGGGTTTGGTACTCTGATCTTATAGTAGGTAGCAGAAGGGAGGAATGTTCCATGTTCGCTTTGAAGAGGGTATTTTTGCCCTATCGGGCCTTTGCCGTGGTTCGACTGCTGCTGATGCTGCTGCTGGCGCTTTTCTGCACGCATATGCGCAAAACCCCCACAGAAATGTGGCCGGTCAGCGACTTTGTCATTGTGTAGGAAGAGCGGGAGGCGTAGGGCGCCGCAGAAGAGCAGCAAGCCACGCGCGACAGGGCTTGAATTTTTGTCGGGCGCGGGCGCTATTAGGTTATTACGGCCGAGCAAAGTCAGAAGTTTCCCCCCGCGGGCCCCAATTGCCAGCGAAACAAACCATGGGCCATCAGCGCCATAGACGCCCCCCTTTCCGCTCGCGCGCAGCAATCGCAAACTAAAAGAAATTGAAAAGAATAAAATGGCATCATAGGATGCGGAATGTGCATTTTAGCAAAGCGTTGGCTAATGGGTTTGCATCTTCGAACGTCTATGCCCGCGGGCGTAGGTAATTTTTACGTAGACAAAAAAAGCGCGTTCCTTCGCAGCTTCGCAGCGGCAGGGCGGGGAAGGGATGAAGGGGAGGGGTCTGGGCAAGGGGGGGAAACAGAGAGTGCGTGGTGTGTGCATACAGCGGCCGATGCTGCGGCTGCACACCTGCACGAATGAACTGTGCTCCGCAGCGCATGTGAGGCAATTGCGTCGTCAGGTGCCTGAGCGGTTTTTTATGTACCGCAGGTATCGTGACCGTGGGATGGGCGGACGCTCGGGGAAGCAGCACGTGGAGTCGTGAGGCCGCAGGCTGTTACGTTTAGCTCGGTGCAGGTTTGAGGTATTGCGGAGACGGGAGGATCGATGAGCTAGAATGAAGGGGCCGGTACACATGACCTCGACGACGACAGGGTTCGGGGCGAGAGCAGCGCACCCGCTTCCTTCCCAAAACGGGCAATACATGCACGATTACACGGCGCCGGCAGCAAATGGGAGTATTCTTCCCTGTCGGAATGCTTGTTTTCCTACCGCGCGATCTCGCTTGCCAACGTCCGGGTATTGCTCTGCGGCCTCTTATCAGGTGTGCTTTCTCAACTGCCGTCTGGCTGCGATGCGGTCCTCTTTGCCTGCTCCACCGGCCCGTTATCTCTCCATGTCTCGGCCGCTTTCCAATCACAACTGTCAACTGTTTCTCTTGTAGCACACCGCAAGATGCAAGGCTGGCTAGCGGAGCCGCCGCAGACGTGTCCCTCTCTCTTCCATTCGTTTCTGTTGTAGCTAGGGAGGAGAAAGTGCGGGGCGGGCCGGCGGGCATTTGCGATGCGACTCGGCACTTGACAGAGGCATCCACTCGGCTAGCGTGCAAAGCCGTGACGGAGTGGCAATTTGAGGAGCTGCAGGTGGCTGAGTTTCCATGACTTGCCTCCATGATCAACCGACACGACACGGATCGCCCGTGGCTTGTGTGAGGAGGCAGAAAGCAGCACCCGCCCCGGTTTGCTGAGGCGCGTCGTGGAACGGCATGCTCTCGATTCGGCGGTGCGCACATGAGAAGGGAAGGCGAAGCTCAGCCCACGGTTGCACATGGCCACGCTTGGTTTGGGATTTGTCACTCCGCAGGTATATACAATTAATTAGCATTTCGTTCTCCGCGTCCGCATGCTTCCGTCACCCGGACTGAGGCATGCAGCCCACGTAATGCCGCGGGCCGTCATATCGTTCTGTCGTCGAGCCAAGCGCGCCAAGCTAGATATCGCGTCAATGACAACGGCGTCCGCGGTGCGCTGCTGTCTCAGCGGTGTTATCAGGCTCGGCGGAAGCGGCGCGTGGTTCGTGTTCTTCTCGGCCGCAAAGCAACACAGCAGCGCAGCTGAGTGGTGGAAGAGCGGGCGGCGGCAGTGGGGATGGTGTGCACTTTTATTTTTGTCAGCGCTTCCCTTTGGCCAACCCCACGCCAATGAGAGGGCGGGCCCGAGCGGGCGGATCACCAGGAACACAGCAGATCGAAGGAAGTGAGCTGGTCGTCGTGAGGAGGGCGATGGCGTGCGACAGAAGAGCAACGCGAGTCATGCTGGAAGCCTGCCGTTGCACTAACGTCAGGTTCGCGCATGGATGGCGTCTGCAGGGCAGCAAGCTACGGCGCCGTGGGGGCCGGCTGGAGGGCTGATGCAAGCACAGGCAGGCATCGCCGATAAGGTCTGCAAGAATCGCATGTGAGCCAGGGAGCCGGCGCGGACGGCCGCCGCATTTGCCGGGCCAGGGCAGGCCCGTCAGCGCGCTGCAACGCAGGTCGTGGCCGTCGCGCCGGCGCGTAAGCCACGGCCATGTCTATTCCGTGGCTATGCGGCGCACCCCACGCGCGAACGTGGATCGAGTTCCGACAGCGGAGAGGCGTGCTGCCCTGGCTTGGCTCTGGTGCACGGGCAGCCTCTGGAACCACGCCCACGTCCTTATCGCGTCCACGTCCATCCAGACACCAGCCCCAGCCAATTGCCTAACAGCGCATGGCCTGGCCTGCCTCTGCCCGATACGGCGCCCGGCCCAGCTGCGCACGCCTCCACCCCCGGCGCGGGAGCGGGATGCGCGCGCCCAGCCTGTCAGTTAAGGTAGATGTGCCTGGCCATGTCGCAACCGGCCCCAGCCCTCATATTCCCTAAACCCGCCTGCCAGCGCTGTTTCCTTCTTCACGCCTTCTCCAGAGCTGCGCCCCGCCAAGGCCTGCCCTGCGCCGTTGCGGATGCTCCCGCCGTGATCCCTCCGTCTCTTATCTTCTTGTGCTGCGTGGGAGCCCTGATATATCTCCTGCCGACGGTCAGTCTCCCACCTTGCTTGCGCGTCTGCCTGGCTGACTCGCTCCCAGTAGCATTCCTGCCTGCCACTCAATGCGCCTGGTCTCCGCAGCGCTCAAATCCTTCGACGGCACCCTCGTCGCTTTTTCTTCAGATGTTCCTTAACACTCAACGCCTGGTCCACCTCCCGCGCAACCCGCCGCAGCCGCCGCCGCCCGAAGCGGAGCTTCCGCGCGGGGAATGTCGCTACCTTCATCGCGAAGCCGGCCTGGCAGACCGCCAGCGCTGCGTCTGCCAGGGCTTCTCTCTGGACCGCCGCCAGCCCGTCGGCACTGCCTGTGAGTGCGGCCATCCGGCATGGGTCCACGTCCAGCAGCCCATGGCCGCCGTCACCTACGAGGAGCACTCGGCCCTGGTCGACGAGCTGCGCCGCTTCAAGCTGGACCAGGACCGCCAGCTCCAGAACTTGCAGACCGAGCTCGCTAAGACGCAGCATGAGCTCATGGCGCAGCGCGCCCAGAACCTCGAGCGCGAGCGTCTCTTCAAGCTGCTCGAGGCCCGCCTGTACCAGAACATGAAGGACTTGAAGATCGAGCTGGACGACAAGATGGACGGCATGATCGACCAGCAGCACGCCTTCCAGCGCAAGCTGATCGATGTCGAAGACACCACCATGGAGCACGAGATCAAAATCGAGAAGATGGAGTCTGGGCCCAACGCGGTCGTGACGCGGGACCTCACGCCGGTTCCTGAGGCCTCGCCCAACGACGACCTGTCCATGGACACCGCAGTCGAGGAGCCGCCTACCGCGCCCGCCGAGAAGCCGGAGCAGCCCTGGAGCGTCAAGGTGATGATCGTGCCTCGGCGGAGCCAACAGTTCGCCTTTGACGTCGACAGCAAGGCTTACAGGCGATGTCAGTCTCGCAAGCTCTTCCAGGAAACTGAATTCTCAAGCAGAGATAGCGCGAACTTCCACTTCACCATCGACAAGGCATTTTCTCACGTCCTCAAGGGCCGTGCTTGGGTCCCTCTAGTCGGCTACCGCGCGCAGAACGACTACTTTGGCCGCATGGCCCTACGCCAGCTGCCCCCTGAGCTCTCGTCCGGCGACCTCTGGGACTACTACTTCCTCGACCACCACTGCATCACGCACGACAAGCTGCAGGGCGACCTGCTCTACATCGCCCTGCGCGACTCGGACCTGGCCTGGGACGAGATCAAGGCTCTGCCTGCCGTCTTCGGCGCGAACGAGTCCGCGTGGACGCACGAGGTCGAGCTGGACGGCCCTCTCCCCGAGACGGCGAAGCAATCCGGTGCCCCTTTGGGCCGGCTGGACCGCACGGATTTGATATACGGCTACTCGCCCAGCCCACCCCCTTACACGTCGCAGAGGCAGTCGTCCACCCTGCAAACGGAGCCACAGCCCCAGCAGCAGCAGCCTCTGCCTCCGCTTCAGCCTCCTCAGCCGGAGGCTGCCGCTCTCCTCCAACGCGAGAACAGCAACAGCCGCATGTCGACGCCTCTCGGCGTGCTCGCGACGGCGTCGGCATCCGTCCTCGGCCACGCCCTCAGCCGCCACCCCACGTCGCAGTCGGCCACGGCGCAGTCGCTCAGGAGCCTGGGCAGCAGCATCGAGGACGGCTCCGACGACGAGCACTCGCACCGCGACAAGATCCGGAAGCTGCGTCCGAAGCTGTCGGAGCCGTCGATGCCGTCGGCGGCCGCCGGGCATGGGCACTCGAGCGGGTCGTCACACCATCATCACCATCATCACAGTCACCACCAACAACAGCAACAGCAGCCGCCGAGAGTGTATTATTCTGGAAGGAGCAAGCGCAAGATGCCCGTGCGCGAGAAGACCAAGGAGCCGTTGCAGTTTAAGCTTCCGAGCTTGTTGCATCATCGCACTAATAGTAATAAAGAGGAGACTGCGTAGTTTCTTTTCTTTTTTATTTCCTCAGTGACTTTTTTGTTTTTGTTTGGGGAGCCGGGGGAACGGAGTGGACCGTGGAAGGGAGGGATCCCTGGTCGGCAGATAAGGGGCACCGCACGTGTGGTGTGGAGCGAAGTGTTATTGGTGGGGGAAATATGTGGTGAGGGGGATTGACATGGTGTGGTGTGGGCTTTTTCCCGGAGATATGTGTGTGTTGGTTGGCTATCTCTCAGGAGAGTTTTTTGCTCTCGTTCCTTGCTTTTCTTTTTTTCGTTTTTTTTTTCTTTTCTCTGGAACGCCCTAGAAACGGACGACGGGGTGTGTAGGGGACGGAGAAAAAAAAGGAAAGAAAAAGAAAGTTCTTGTGTGGTGTACAGTCAGGTTGTTCGGGTTGGCGGATGTCTCGGGATACCCCCTTTTCTTTGTTCGATGCGGATGTTTTCACTGTCTCTCAAAAGGCGTTTGTGGAGTGTGTGTGGGAAAAGACGGGGTAGAATATCTCATGCATGGCAGCGTATGCCCACTACTATTTCCTTTTTTTGCTTTTGGTCCAATTTTACGCCGTTTACTATGAAGTTGGAGATATTTCGGATTCCCATGTTTCCGCGAGATGCTTCCTCTCTCATCATAGGTTGTCATACATCATCTACTATGTTTCAACACAATTTTTGACCAATGACTTGATCTCTGATTGATTACTTGTGCCTGTGGCGCCCCTGGAGAAGGAAGGTGAGATGATTGGGCGTTTCCCATGCATGTCTCTAGTACCATGGGTGGTGCCCCATTTTCGCACGTCCCAAAAGTCAGATGTCAAAGAAAACGATGATAAGCAAAACCTCAAAAGATCGCGTAATGGCAATTGTTTGAGAAGAAGGAAGATGTACGAGTTCTCAACTTCGAACGTAGCAACTGCTGCCGGGGTACGTAATTGGAGAAAGCGGCGGCGGCGGACGGGCGGGCAGCGGCCGGGGGAGGGGGGCGAAAGGATTGGGTAGAAGCCAGGGAAGGGTCGTAAATCAGGAAGAGACACGACATAGACGCACAGTTTAGTGGGTTAAAACGGACTGGTTTGAGCACTGTGCAGTTTGAGACACCCGCACCCCGCAAGTCATGCCACGTGGGAATCGTTTTGGGAACGCTTCTTTTCTCTGGCGTCGCGTGGCTCCCCGCCGGGGGGCTGGACTAGCAAGTGACGGTCCGTAAGTCGTCGTTGGTGGACTGATTATTGACTTTTTCGATGGAAGAGCGTGTTGATAATAGCCATGCGCGGTGATGGGATTGTGCATTGGTGCGGCGACGGCGGCGGCTCAACTTTACGGCCGATATCCAATATGCTTTTTTTCGTCGTGAAAGGGGACGGGAAGACGGATTGCAGCACATTGGTTGGATGGAGCAAGCTGACACGGGGGTATGATTCACCGCTGCATGCGTGAGAAAGAGGCTATTGCTGGGTTGGATGACGTGATGGTTGAGCTGAGTGTTTTGAGTTGACGCTTGACGCGTGGTTGGTATTGACTATTCAAGGAAGGCTAAGATCAAAGCGAGCCGTGGGTTTGGTGGTGGAGTAGGGACGGGGAAGATGGCAAGAGCGCGGATTGGCAGGAATGGGATCTGATGGCTCGAAATGGCAATCGGCATTACGGGATTAGACGCGAAGGAGGGACGGATTGGGGATAGCGGATTTGCTTTTGGTGATCAGGCAGTCTTCCTTCAGGAACTGCGTGTCGAAGGGTTTGGATGCACACGGACCAACGAGATGGCGGGCGGGCCGGCGGCGGCGGCGGTGGCGGCGGCGATGCGGAGGGATCTCCTTGACGGGCGAGACTCGAGCAATCACCTGCGAAGGGAGGCGGTTCGCGTGGGAGGAAGTAGGTAATGATGTTTGGCAACGCGGCGGCGCTAGCCGGAGTCAGTGCCAGTGCCAGGCCAGCCTGCGCCAGGCCTCGAGCCAGCCAGCTACGTGTACACCGGCGGCTCCGCCGGGGGCGTGCTCGCAGCTCTGTGCAAGCAGCGCGCAAGTCGGTGTCGGGCTGTTCTCCATGTTGCTCTCGGGGGATCGACCGGTTTCGTCACTGGGCCTTCGCCTCTCCACGTCCAGCGCCGGCGCGTCGGGATGCGATGGACCCACCTGAGATGGCGGCTGATGATGTGATCGGGTTGGTCAACCGCTCGCGACCTCACCTCTATCATATCTCCGCGCCCTCAAAAACGGTCCCCGGGTCTTTTACGCCAACGTTTCCCGTCGCCGAAATGCCTATATCACGAGAATCGCCCCGACATCTCCCGGCTGCCGTCTCGGAGCAGCATCCGCGCCGCTGTCGCCGCCTTCGCCGGTAGAAGCTTGTTGGTTAGCTCGCCCGTAGCCTCAGCCCTGCGCCGGCCTTGACGGCGTCCCTGCCGGTACCTGTATCAGCATTTCGCCACTCACTCCCTTTGCACGTGGGATATCACGCGCCTTGAGATAAGGGATTAGCCGACGAAACGACGTGCTCGCAGCAGGTCAACACGAACTGCACGACGGAAATAACGGTCGGCTTATAGCAACCTCAGGCGCAGAAGCAAGCAAGTCGCGACGTCGATCTCATAGGATGGGTCATGGGTGCGGCGTAGCATATCGAAGTAGGATGGCGGGGTGCGGTCCTATTCCCCCGCGCGTTGCATTCATGTAACCCCAGCTGGAGAGTAAGCGATGGTCTTGCCGGCGAGGGGTTGGGGAAGCCTATCACTCGCCGCCGCCAAGCGCGATAAGGCTACCCGCCGTATCACTCCAGCCTGAGGCCACTCGACTCGCGCAGCCCGCCCAGTACTATCAGTGGAAAAATCATCTGCCTGTAACCCTATGTAAACGACGTTGCTCGCTGTTATCCCACTTCTGCTCAAGCATTGCTGCCGACCGCGTCTATCACTTGCCGGAGCGGGTCCATCCAAGTGAGACAGACACCTTTCAGCTCACCGACGCACGCACACTCGCTCGCCCAGTGCAGACCCCGGACTCCAGCAATGGCCGCAGCCGATGATACTGGAGTGAAGACGGACCTCAAGGTCTCGTCGCAGCCCTCGTCTCTCAAGGATGTCTCGACCGGCGGCGCTGAGTTGGCCAGCACTGCGCCGCTTCCGACCTACGAACACGAAAAGAAACTTGTCCTGAAGTTCGACTTGTGCATCCTGCCCGTCCTGGCATTCATGTACCTTTGCAACTCTTTAGACAAAGGTAAAATCCCTAAATCATTCACTAAACTCTCGCTAATCCCTACAAGGAAACCTTGGCAACGCAAAGACCGATGGCATGGAAAAGGACCTTAACTTCAAGACCAACCAGTACAACCTCATCCTGTCCATCTTCTTCATCCCTTATGTCCTCTTCGCCCCTCCTTTCGCCTTCCTGGGAAAGAAGTATGGCCCCAACAAGGTCCTTCCCATCCTCATGTTCACCTTCGGAAGCATGACCCTGCTTGGTGCTTCTGTTCGCAACTTTGGCGGCATGATGGCCCTCCGCTGGATCCTGGGAATGTCCGAGTCCGCCTTTTTCCCTCTGGTCATCTACTACCTGACCACCTTCTACCGCCGTGGTGAACTTGCTCGCCGTCTGGCTCTCTTCTACGCCGCCTCCAACATTGCGAACGCCTTCTCCGGCCTGCTCGCTTTCGGCGTCTTTCGTACGTATCCATGATACTCATATACCCCTTGAGATTCTAATAATAATCTGCAGAAATCAACTCCCACCTCCACGGATGGAGAATCCTCTTCCTGGTCGAGGGCGCCATGACCGTCGCCTTCTCCGTCTTCGCCTTCTTCTACCTCCCCAAGTCCGGCTCCGAGGCCTGGTTCCTGACCGAGGAGGAGAAGCGCATCGCGTTCCAGCGCATGCAGATGGACTCGTCGTCGGTCGTCAACGAGAAGTTCAACCTGAAGGAATCCCTCAAAGTGTTCCGCATGCCGGCGGCCTTTGCGTGGCTGGGCATCGAAATCTGCCTGGGCGTGCCGCTGCAGTCGGTGTCGCTCTTCATGCCGCAGATCGTCGGCGCGCTGGGCTACGGCAGCGTCAAGACGAACCTGTACACGGTCGCGCCCAACGTTGTCGGCGCCGTCGTGCTGCTCATCCTGGCCTTCTCGTCCGACTACGCCCGCCTGCGCTTCCCCTTCATCGCCCTCGGCTTCCTGCTCACCTTCACCGGCTTCATCATCTACGCCGCCATCCCGGACATCCACGCCCAGATCCACGTCGCCTATTTCGCCTGCTTCATGATGACCTGGGGCACCAGCGCCCCCAGCGTCTTGCTGAGCACCTGGTACAACAACAACATCGCTCACGAGGGTCGCCGTGTCACCCTGACGTCCGTCGGTGTCCCGCTCGCCAACCTCATGGGCGTCGTCAGCTCCAACATCTTCCGCAGCCAGGACGCACCGAAGTACGTGCCCGCGCTCGCCACGACGGCTGCGTTCGGGGCCACCGGCGCCGTGCTGACGCTGCTGCTTGGCGCGTACATGATCATTGATAACAAGAGGAGGGATCTGAAGCAGGGCATCAAGATGAGGGCGAGGGATGTGAGCACCGAGAAGCTGAGGGAGGGCCCGAACAGCCCAGATTTCAGATGGTTTTTGTAAAGGGGGTTTTTCTGGGAGGGGTTTTGGATGTGTGTCAGTGCTGAGCCGGGCGCTCGGGAGTAAAAAGTTATATATCCCCTTTTGTAATGTGCGATGACGCTGTTGAATGATATACCATAGCGAAGAATCTTACAACGGTCTTTCTAGAGCTTCTTTCCCAAACTGTCTTGTATGAGTGAGGCATGTGACAGCAATGTCTGTTCGAGCAAAGAAACCTGATCATTGTCCGCTCTCAGCTTTTCTGGTAGTTATGAAGCATCAGTTGACGTCGCCTAGACCATACCAGGTGCCAGCGTACGCTCAACTTGCCTATAATAGGAGCCAATATCGACAGCCTAAGTTTTTTCTCGCAGTAAAGCTTCCGGTTTCCGTTGGATGAATTGTATCGAACTGATACCAAGAGTTCACTGTGCTGTTTTTCTTTGTTCCGTAAACCCAGGCGCATCAGTTCTGTCCTTAATTTCTAATCTTGTTCATCAAACTCTCTTGCCACAACCTCGGCATTTGTAGAAGATGATGCTGATTGACAACCATACTTCACAGCGGAAAGCTCCACCAAAGCAGCTTTATGGTGCACTGCGAAGATCTCTGGATGCTGTAGATATGCTTATCTTCCTGTTCTAGCCTTTGCCGTGACCCACAAATGAGACGTCTCGGAAACCGCCAGTCTGGAAAGTCAAACTCCACGTTTCTTGTGTTTCTAATAACGCTTCCGAAGATTTCGTGAAGAGATAGTACTTGGTATCGGTAATGGACTCCACTTTTAAAGCTGTGAGCGGGATGGGCCTGGGTCAAGGCAGCTGATCATGTCGTGAAAAGAGAGGTAGCATCACAGGGCTTCTTTTCTCAGCAATCGTGTCATGTTTGCAGTTCGATGACAGATGATCGAGCCCCGCGCAAAACGGGGGTCAACTGACTCGTACGAGACATCGTGGCCTTGAGGATGATATTTCTTGCATTATTTAAGTAACCCGCTACGAGGTTTGTTGCAGTGCTGTCATCCATACGGAATAGCCAGTGCAGTCTTCCCGGAGCAGTACTGACACTGAACTTCCTCCGGCAGACCTTGGAACGAAGGTTTCACTTTCCTTCCTTCGAAATGCAAAGTACCTCGGGGCAGCAGGTGACCTTCGTCAAGGGATTGAATACCACTTTCGGTGAATTTGACCAGCAGTAATTGATGTCGATGGGCTTCATCGCCTTGTAACATAGATGCAGGCATTCAGTAACTTAAGTGCTCTACTTCATCACCATTCAGTCTTCATCCTAAACCTCTTATGACTTCTTCCTTTTTGTTGCAGGCGGTTCCTGTCGGCACTTTTCGAACACAACGAGTGAGGCTGAGTACAACAAGTGGATTCCAAAATTTCGGGCATGGCATTCAAGCCTTTCAAAGCAGTGCTTCGACTTCGATGTGTGAATGCAAAAGCGCACTGCGGTCAAGCCTAATTTAAAGCATTGATGCAAAGGTTTTCAAGTCGCGACACCTGATGATTGGATTTCGAAGCTCTATCACATGCATGGGTAAGGTGCATGACACTAAGCGGCAGCTGATGCCCTTGTGGATTTGCTGAGCGTCAATTCTTCCATTGAGGTTATCATTCGCATTTTGTTGGAAGTGCGTTTACCAAGTCCAGTCATAGTCGAATCAGGCCGTACGGGTGTTTCCACACGAAGATTTGTCGTGCAAAGATGATGCTTGAGGTGCAGAGCGGTGGGCTCTGAAAAGAACAGGAACATGCCACCATACAAGGGAGATTAGCGAAAGCGAGACAGCTACGGGAACCGGTTGTTTATGGATACTTTCCTCGCACTTCCTTCACTTCTCATCATAGAAAACAACAAAAACCATTTCCTCTTACCAATTAGATCACCAAATGAGTTACATCTTCTACTATCATGTATTCCGTCCCCCAATGCCAGCCGTCGTAGGGATGTGCACCTGCGAATTATTACGTGTGAGAAAAGCACTCGGCACTGTAGTCAGAGGCGTCATCCATACCCGATCAGCCGCAATACCTGAAGAAACCACGTATCTTTCCAGCATTGTCTGAGTCCAGGTCACGTAGGTAATTCCGTAGGGGTCATATCTCAAGCCGAAAGTAAAGGTTCGCCGTGCTTCAATATCAATAGTCACTGCAGAGGAAGACACTTCTTAGGATGACGAGGGGGGAAAACAGAAGGGCAGTAGGGGCATACTAATCGGACGCTTCTTGTTGAGTTCAGCAGGTGAGCGTCGGTAACGGCGAAAGTAATGCCAAAAAAGTAGCACGGCCGGCGGGATGGACACGCAAAGGCTAATAATAGCAATGAGTGATTCTGTTGAAAGAGGCATTTTCCCGATATGCGAATGTCTTTGATGCTGCAGTGAGGAGACAGACTGCGTATTCGAAAACGTGTAGCACACTGACTTGGAGGCGAGAGCTCCAATATATGTCTGCGTGTTCCAAGATATGCTGTAGTTGAGGCTGTACATGTAGATACCCTCAATGTTCTGGCCTCAACCAATCAAATCGAAGTGTTGCGGGACGCGCAATTGACGTTTCACGGAGGAGCCGCATCAAGCACTTAGCCGGGGTGAGATTTTGGCGCTACCCAATCATCTACGTTACAGAACATCAGCTTTACAGCATGACAGAAGCGTCGCGCGCAACGTCAGCAAGGCGGGACTTCTGTATACTGGCGGCTGAAGGGTTGCTGAAACACAGCCCGGATTTTGGATACCACCAATCAGCTGGACTGATGCAGCTGCTCAGCCAAGCAGCAAACATCCTGCAAGGTTTTTGGAAAGGGCCAATCATCGGAGAGCCGGCCTAAGCTGGGCAGATTTTGGACGCAGCCAATCATACCCGAACTGCAGCCTTGCGCGACAAGGTACGTAGGAACTCCAATGTTCGTTCGCTATGTTGGAAGTGTCAATTTCCTTTGGTCGTCAAGTCAATTTCAGCTCGCTGATGTATGTTCATGAGTCCAGTCAATCAAATCACAGAAATTCAGACGGACTGTAGTCGTTCACTCGTATTTACTTCAAGAACCACCGCTGCGGGTGCCTTTTCCTTTTCTAATTCATACAGTTCAAACGTCGACGTATCTACGTTTTTGATCAATGGCTGTTTTCCATCAGCCCGCCGTGCAAACAAATTCCTCCTCCGACGATGGGGTCGGAGGCAGTGGTGCTTCTGAGCGGCGAATGTGTGTCCCTGTTTTTGTCACAAACAGGGACGAGTTGTTGTTGTAGTTTGGAGAGGGGAGGAAGGAGGCTTGTGGGAAAAGATAGAAAACCACAAAAGAAAACCCCGCCATGCGGTCCGCCAGACTTTGCACCTGAAATGCTCTAAAGTGGAGTTGGGAAAAAATCGGAGAGAGAAAAAAAAAAGTTAAGGGAAAAGATGATACAGAGGAAGTCGATTGCAGAAGAACAACTTCCCTTCCAGCCAAACCAAGCCCATATACATTCATTCAGAAGAAAGTCTCCACTCCCCTGCCAGCCATTACGAACCCCCGATCCCAAAGAAATCATCGCAATCATCTTACAAGGCCACGCCGCCCGGAGGAATCTTCGGCGGCTCCGGAGCGCCGCCATCCTCCTTCCCTATCGACGTCGCGCCGGGCACGCTGCCCGGGCCAGCGCCCTCGCGGTCGCCCTTGGAGCCAAAGTACTTTGTGAAGTCCTTGGGGTCGCCGAAAGGCCTCGGGCCGAGGATGCGCTCGAGGTCGTCGCGGCCGAGCATCTCCTTCTTCAGCAGCTCCTCGGCGACGAGGCCGACCTCGTGCTTCTTCTCGACCAGCAGGTCCTTGCACTGCTTGTAGGCCTCGTCGACGATTCGGCGCACCTCCGAGTCGATGTTCTTGGCCGTCTCCTCGGAGAAGGGCTTGTGGAGTTGGGACTGGGTGTCGTCTTCGAAGTACAGGTAGCCGATCTTGGTCGACATGCCCCACTTGGTCACCATGGCCGTGGCCATGCGCGTGACCTTGTTGAAGTCGTCGGATGCGCCCGACGTGACCGTCTCGAAGTGGAGCTCCTCCGAGACGCGGCCGCCCAGAGCCATGGCCATGCGGTCGACGAGTTGGTTGACGTTCATGAGATACGTGTCACCGGTGGGGAGGTACTGGGCGTATCCGAGGGCACCGGAACCACGGGGGATAATCGACACCTTGAGGAGGGGATCCGCATACTTGAAGTACCAGCCACAGATGGCGTGGCCTGCCTCATGGTATGCAACCGTCTTCTTGTCTTCGGGGGAGAGGACCATGGACTTCTTCTCCAGACCGCCAATTACACGCTCAATGGCTTGTTCAAAGTGCTTCATCTCAACACTTTCGGCGTGGAAACGAGCAGCTGCGGCTTGGTTATTATCAAGGTTGCTTAATCAAAGATCAGGAGGAAGGTAACTTACCAATCAGTGCAGCTTCGTTCACACAGTTGGCGATGTCTGCACCTGCGAAGCCAGGCGTGAGTGCTGCGAGACGGCCAGTAAGGAAGTCAATGTCCTCCTTGGTGACGATCTTCTTGAGATGCACACCAAAGATCTGCTTGCGGCCTTCCATGGTCGGCCGGTCAATGCCAATGTGCCTGTCGAAACGACCAGGACGCATAAGCGCCTTGTCGAGAACATCCGGTCTGTTAGTACCAGCAAGGACAACCACCTGCTCCGAGGTGTTGAAACCATCCATCTCGGTCAGGATCTGGTTCAGCGTGCTTTCTCTCTCGTCGTTGCCACCGCCAAAGCTTTGCTTAGCTCTTGACTTTCCGATAGCGTCGATTTCGTCGATGAAAATAATGCAAGGCGTGCTCTTTCGCGCAGTGGCGAACAAGTCGCGTACTCTCGAGGGACCAACACCGACAAACATCTCGACGAATTCGGAACCGCTGACACTGAAGAACGGCACTCCGGATTCACCGGCAGTGGCCTTTGCAAGCAGCGTCTTACCAGTACCAGGAGGACCAGAAAGAATAGCACCGCGGGGAATCTTAGCACCGAGCTTCTGGTAGACGCCGGGCTCTTTCAAGAAGCTGACGAATTCCATGATCTCTTGCTTGGCCTCGTCCATTCCGGCAACATCTGCGAACTTGACCTTGATGTCTGTCTCGTGGTTGAACTTCTTGGCGCGGCTCCTTCCCATGCCGAAGATGCCACTGGAGCCTCCAGCACCCGAACCAGCACGTCTTGTCAGGAAGAAAATGGAACCAATGACCAAAAGTGTGGGACCAAAAGACAAGATGGTGGCTATCCACGGCACCTCGTCAGAGTATGCAACCGGAATGCGTTCGCCTGCGGGGATGCCGAGGTCATCTTGGGCCTGGTCCATCTTCCTTTCGAAAGACTCAACAGAGCCAAGAGTAAAGTAGTAGTGGAAGTTGGGGTTCGTGGCGGGAGAATCGGGGTACATTGATCCAACGGCTTCCCGGTGGAGATAGACGCGGGCCCTCTGGCCGCTGACGACGACGACCTTCTCAACCAAGCCCTTGTCCAGGAAGGTGCTGCGGAACTCTTGCCATGTGATCTCCTTCGAGTTCTCTCCAGGGACGACGAGGCGGTACAGAAGGTATGCGACAAAAGCAGACATGAGCATGGAGCCCAGATCGAGGTTGATGTCGGCGATGGACGGTTGCTGACCGGGGGTTTTCTGCTTGCTCTTGTCCTTCTGTTGATTCCGTGGGCCGGGATCGTGGCTGCCAGCCTTTTGTTGGGGTTCCTCATCTTGAGTCTTCTGCGGCTCGTCCTTCTCACCAAAAACAGCCTTGTCCGCAGCTCTCCGGGCCATGGTGGTGGTCATCCTCACAAGCTTGGCGGCGGTGCCCAAGTCCATGGGTGCCCCATCCTGTAGGTTCTTCATGATGTCGCGCATCTCTTTCGGGAGCCCATCCTTCTTGATTTCCTGAAAAGCGCGTTCCAGATCTCGACCTTGAGACCTTGGCAGGCCTTGCTTTAACTTGGCCAGCAGGTTATCCATGGCTTGCTCCTCCTCGGGAGTGAGCTTGGAATAACCCTCCTTGGCATTTCCGCCTTGCGAATTCTGGTTGAAATTTACCCTCTTGTTCGCATCATCCTTGCCACCGTCGTGGTCCTTCGGGTCCTTCGGATCTTTCGGCGGGATGCTGGCGTATGTTCGTATCCGCTGGTTGGCGAGGAGCGATCTGGATATAGTCGGGGCGCAACGCGCGCGGGTGGCGGTGCGGGTGGTGGATGCGATGGCGGATCTCGATAAGCGGCCAAGGTAGCCTGACCGCAGCGCTAGGGTCGTCATGGTGGTTGTGGTGGGGAGGGTTCACGGGGCGGGATGAGGGTCTGTCGGAGGAGGGGGGAGCCTCGGCGATTCACCACCCACGCAATTGAGACGCGAGGACAGAGGCGTGGGAGGAGTTGGATGGCGAGCGGTCGAATGCGGCGGGTCTCTCTGACGCGATGACTTTCAGATCGAACGTCTGCCGCCCTCGGCGCCATTGTTGTTCCGCCCATCTGCTTACTAAATCCCCGCCGACTCTCCGATTCTCGAACACCTACCGTTTATCAACAACTTCATCGCCTGCTTGCATTCGCCGAAATCTGCAGTTCCTCAACTCTTTTTGCCGCATCGAGAAATGGTTGCTGCCGAAGCCCAGCTTGGAGTATCATTCACAAGCTCACCTCACTTTTTTCTTCTTAACCAATCCATGCACCAGCTAACTGCGTCCAATGCCCTCTTGTTGTCAGCAACTGACCTTCAAGTAGTATTTCCGTTGGTTAGACATTCGTTGACAGCCTCGGTTCATGTACTGAAGCTGAAGCTCGAGTCAGGTACCTAGTCGTCCAGTGTCACAGTCTCCAAAATTCCAGGCAATTGGCTTCACAAAAAAAGCGTAACCTGCATTTCAGCCCCGCATCTTATCTGTAAAATCGATGTCACAAGATGCTAGCGTCGGTGTAGAGGTTGAGGGTTGCAAAATCCCTGTTGAACCGTGACCTCAGACGATCCATCACTAGACATTCCCTCCTGTCAGCTTCTCACTCCGCTTGGCTGGAAAAATCACTGGACAAACTGCTATATGTTTTCTATTGTCTTCTGTAAACCATGGCCATCTGCGGTAGGACACGGAGCCTATTCGCCTCTGATTCGATTCCGTCGCGACTAGTAAGTCGTTGAATCTTTACGCGTCTGAAGGCCACATGGTTTGCGAGACGCGGAAGCTTTGAAGATTGACATCCGGGCATTTTGATGCATCTAGCGAGTTGCATGGAGGAGGCAGCGAGGTTTATGAATATTTGTGCTGCATTAACTCTGGTCCGCTTGGGCCTCTCTCACAACCCTCACGCGTTCATTGTGTGGATCGTCGCCTGAACGGAGATGGCTACACTTCTCCTCCAGACCGTGCCCGATCCGCGGGCATCCGCTCACCATGCAAAAGGGCAGATCAGAGCAGATCTGACCTGTTCTCGACCGCATTGCCAGCAGACCCTCTGCTCATCACCGAAGACGACGCTCCACCATCTCCAAACTCTCGCCTGCCTCACCTCCTGTCTCAACCCCACCGCCTTCGCACCCCTTGGCCTAGAACCTTAGGAGCTCGCGCCCTCATTTCGCCTATTTCCAGCCCTATAACGAACCTCTTTCGGGTGACGCGTTCTCTCGCGACCCACTCTCCCTTTTCGGGCAATCCCCCTCCCATGCATGCCATCCCAAGGACGCCACCGCCCAAGGATCTTGGTCTCGATTGCCGAAGAGCTGCGGTACAAACAGAAAGAACGGAGCGTTGAGAGAAAGACGGGTGCGCATCCAATTTCGCCAGCGCTAGACAATACGACACGCGCCACAGTAGCTAGCGGCGGGGAAGCGCTGACTTCGCTCGTGTTTTTTGCACCATGCTCGAAAGGCTGCTGAAGAAAAAGGGACATCCCGGTTTAGACTGAATGCTAGCAAACACGAGCGTCGTGAAGTGAAAAGGAAATAAGATCCTTCCCGCCCCCTGCTCGCCACCAATCACGCAACCGCATGCGCCGACCGTTCCAACGCCAACCTTGCAACACAACACAACAACACAAGCAAAGAACACATCCACTTAGCGCATGCCGATCCAACAACGAACACCAACCTACCTGTTCCTTCGCTCGAGACCCTGTTTTCCAACCCGTCAGAGCGAGCTGAGCAAACAAACACACACGCCCATCACCCCCAATTAATCTCACCACCACGAGACAATGCCCTCACCAATATCACCAGCCTCTTTCCATATTAAACCCAATCCCCACCGAATCAGGCCTTCCAGGCCAGACGTCCTCATCCAATTCCATCCAACGGACCCCGGTCCTCGCGTAGCGTGCCTGCCCAAAACCCATCATCTCCGTTCCCGCCTCATCATGCTCACTACTAAATCCGTAACACCCCATGCACACCCACCCCCCATTTCCGTTGACTACGTACCCGTATGAAGAAGAAGATGAGCGTGTGCGCGTGGACCACCCCCCCGCTTTGAAACGCCCTTGTTCGTATCTTCCAAAACAATATTTGTACACACATGTGACAAAACAAGCGTTTCGCTCTGAAAGCGAAGAATAAAACCAGAATCAAGAAAACCCCAAGAAAAAATCAAGGAATCGTCAAGGCGAACGCGCGCGAGCGCGCAACGCCGGTTCGGCCGCCTCATCATCAGCAATCGTCATCATGATCACGATTGTAAACGGCCCTAACGAACCGCGCGTTGTGCGCGTGCCCTCTCTCTGCCTGCTCCGCGGCCGCCGCGAGCTAGGCGAAACACTTGCGTAGTTTGCCCGTGAAACACGCACCGAAGCACGGCCGGCAGGGCATTGACATTTGCAGGTTACGATCCACGACTATAGCACGTCATTGCCCGTTGGTCTCGACCCGTGTTTCAAGATCGCAATCGGGGGAGAAGGAGGAGAAAGATCCTCGGTGGTGGAGAGAAAGAAGGGCATGAGACGGCCATTTCGGTGGCCACTCTTCAAAAACGGTATGAAGATCACAGAGATTGCAAAACAAGGGCTCGTCAAAAAGTTCGACACCAGGAAATAGGCAATGCGGGTGTGGAAGGAGGGCGATCATTGAACGCTCTTCCCCACCTGCATGCCCGTCTTCGTTTCCAACTATCTACAACCCCCATTCAGCGGAAGCGAATTCCACGATTAACGGTGGCGGACAAGGGGAAAGCTAGTCACAGTCTCTCCCCCCCTCCCGAGCCGAGAAAAACAAAGTTGGTACCCATCTCCACCACGTAAAACCGCCGCGTGGCTGAAGAATCCGGTAATGAATCGAAAAAGGGTAACGGAGGAAAGGACATAAGTGGAAAAACAACAGCAACGAAATCAAGGATTACAACGCCATCGTCGTGGTGTGATCATCAAAGAAACCGCTCCTGTCCTTTTTTTGTAGACTCCCTCCGAAACCCAGACCTGAAAAAACTCGTATAGACAAGATTTCCCTCCCTCATGCAGAGCATTAATGCGCGGCCGTTATTTACAACAGGGCCTGCGGAACCACCCCCCGCTCAAACTTTTTTGGTCGTAAAGTGGCGAACTAGGGTGCCTCTTGCGAATGCTCCTTGGAAGAAAAACTCAAAAAGAAGTGAAGGGTATAAAAAAATCGCTGCAGCGCTCAGCGGCGCAAGGGTATAAACATGCGTGAGCCCCCCTCGAAAACCGTCCTTCTTCTGTAAAAGCATAAACAAAAAGCTTGAGAAAAGGGGGGCTTGAGAAAGTATTACACGACCTCTATACCAGAGAGTCAGGACCGGACGTATTAGGCCACGCGTGTAAAGGGATATTTTGGACAAAGAAAAAACAAGAAAAGAAACACACAAACGGCAGTGAGGAAGTGTCAAAACACTACGTTTAGAGAGGGAGAGACTGGTGACGGGTATCGAGTTATCCAAATGCGGGTGATCTTCCATACCCTGAACCGCGATCCGTTACCCGATTGAAACGGAACACAGCTTGCAAAGTGCAATGATGCTGCAAAAGTAAATAAAAGATATCGCAAAAAGAGGAGTCGTTAAACATCTTCCGTGAACCGTGAACCACGTGAACCGTCGTGTGACGGGTGGCTTCGCCCTAGTGTACCACGACTTGAAGGCCTGACAGGTGAATCCGGGCTTAGGCTACCTCCGGATCCCCACAGCATCGAAGTATGCTGTCCCATCGGGCCTTGGTGCACTACTGGCGTCCGCGCTGGACTGGGCCGTATCGTCTCGACCGTCTCCTTGCCAGTTCCAGGACGGCGTGGCTCAGAACCTTCGGCGACAGCACCTAATCCGGCACCAGTCAAAGCTGCGGCTGCACCTGGGGACATTGGTGGCGTGTGGGTACCGTGTCCACCGTAGAAACCTTGGCTGTCGCGATAGAACGATCCGGAAAACGTGTCGTTGGTCGCGTTGTCATCGTCGAACGGATCTTCTGAGCTCATTCCCGGGCTGAAAGCGGATGGCAGTTTGCGGCCCGATATACGCTGAAATCCTCGCTCTTGCGGTGGCTCCGGAGGCCCGTACTCTTTGCTCCCAGCAAACCGACCAAGTAATCCAGCCACGGGGAATGCGCTGCTGCGTTGTGACATCGTCTGACCAGCTCCACCAGCTCCACCAGGCGAAACAGGATCAGCAAAAGGATCCTCAGCGCCCGCTCCACCAGGACCAACCAATCGTTGGGTTTGGGCATTCTTCTGCTTTTGCTTGTACCACTTGAGCAGGATCAATGCAATGATAAGCAAGACAGCCAAACCCGCGAGACCACCAACAATACCACCAACGAGCTTGGCCGTGGGAGCGCCACTGCCACCATCATTGTCCGATGAGCTGTTCGCGCCTGATGTGCTTGTGCTGCCACCACCCGTAGCTGAGGGAGAACCGCCAAACAAAACGGTAGATTCTGTAGACGAAGCTGCCGAAGACGTAGAAGATGACTCGGACGAAGACGTCGATGATGATATTTCCGAAGACGAGAGAGACGAGCTCGCGGAAGAGCTCGCAGACAAGGTCTCGGAAATACTGGACAAGTTGGTGGTGGTAGGTTCAGTGTTGCTCGGCGAAGAAGTGGCGGATTCCGTGGCGCTCGGCGAGGACGTGGCAGCGGCAGGCGACGAGGATCCGTTTGCTGGCGAAGAAGTCTCTCCGGTGGGCGAAGAAGTGGCCTCGTTGGTTGGCGAGGAAGATGCGGTTGCGGTCGGAGATGAAGTTTCTTCGCTGGTGTTCGAAGAAGATGCGGCGCCGAGTGGTGAAGAGGTTGCGCCACCGGTTGGTGACGAGGAGGCTTCACTAGTAGTTGACGAGGTCGGCTCACTGGTTGGTGAGGAAGTTGCACCGGTTGGAGAAGAGCTTGCAGATTCAGTCGAACTTTCTCCTACGGTAGCCGCGCCAACAGGGATGTCCTCTGTAGTACTGGAGGACGTAGAAGGGCTTGCCGAGGCTGCTCGAAGAGATATCAGCAAAAGACCCTTTCGTTTAGGTTTAAAAAAATGAAACAAACCTGAAGACGTACAACTAGAGCTCGTCTCAAAGGGGACAGGTGTGTTTCCAGGAGTCATGGTGTTACCTGCTGCCGAAGAAAAAGTCGGCGTGCCAGCCGGTGCTGAAGGGGAAGAGGTCGGCATGCTGACTGCAGCCGAGGAAGAAGACGACGACGACGGCGTGCTCAGCGATGTCGAGGTAGAAGAGGTCGGCGTCTGCGGTGTTGCAATGGATGAAGACGATGTGCTGCTCGTAGATTGCAACGAAGATTCGGTGGTTGATGACGAAGTTACCGGAGGCGTCGATTGCGAATTAAATGGATACGGGGGTACGGAAGGAACAGTGAGGTCGCTCGGGAAGGCAGGCACGCTGGGGACCTGAGGGAAGCTCGCCGTAGTTGTCAATGGCTCAGAGTAGGTTGACGAAGACGTGGGCGTTGACGAAATAGGCAGCCCAGCAGAGCTAGCTGCTACAACCGAGCTCATTGTTCTCACGCCAACAGTGCTTCCGTTCTGATCAATTTGCCTCACGACGGTAACAATGGTAACGCTTGCTTCCTCAGGGTCAATCTCCTGCCGATGGATGAGCCTGTGGCGCAAGCCCAGCTTCCTATGATCTCCCCGTCTCTCGCGCAACAATAGAGGCTCGTCAATGTGCGGCGCAGGGGTGGGCGTCGGAGAGCACTCCACCACCGTCTCCTTCATAATTTGCATGCGCCCAAAGCCATGTGCAGCTCTGTCGGCTGGGTGGATGCGACCTTGGTCGCGGTCGGTCCGCCGCCGCTTCGCCGGATTCTCCATGGCGGCGGCGGGGACGGGTTAGAACGAGTAGGAATCGCGAAGAGCCGTGGTTGCGCAATGTTGTCGGTGGATGGGCCCGCGGGCGCTGTCCTGGCGGCCACGGGTGAAATGGTGGGTGGGCGGGTTTGCGAGCGGTAGCGAGAGGCCGTATTGGATGGTTGAAAGAAGGCAAAAGAGCGAACGTCGTCTTCCAGTCGATGGAGAATGGGTCTATGTACGGGGCCTGGGGGAGAGGGAAACGAATGGACGCCAGTCGGTGCGGGACTGGCAGCGCTCTGCTCCTGCTTGGGGTCAACTCGATCGCCCTGAACTGTGCAGCAGGATCGGTGGAGGATCGGCGCGACGCACCTTAGATTACCTCAACGCTGCTGCATTTGCCTTTATGTACGGGGTGGGTGTTATGGGAGGGCGGAGGGTCGCGCAGGCGCCGTGGTGTTTGATTGCGGCGGCCGTTCCACGCTGTGCGACGGAGAAAAGTGGACTGAGGTGGCTCGAGAGTGCCTTGTCTGAGGCTTGAAGGGCGGGAGCGTCTCAGACGTGCTTCGTCGTGGGGCCTCGCGCACTCTGGTGCGGTGCACGGGGGGGCGGGCTTGTCGACGTCGCGGGCGGGCCTCGCGCGAGAGAGGCGGAGCGAGCGAAGGGGAGCGTCGTGAGCGTTGCAGCGGATGTGGAGGATGGGAGAGCTTGGTGCGGGTACGCTGCTTGGCTGCTGTGGCCCGGCGCCGCTAGTGCAGACTCGGCTGCAGTAATATAACAATCCTGGTCGGGTCCGGGCTGCAAATTCATTACCCGCTCCAATTGCTGCTATGAATAGCGTGCATGCGTGGGTGCCGGTGCTGCTAAATCCTAGCAGCACGCGATCGGGCAGGTAGCAGCCTCTGTGCGCTCCGCGGCGTGCGACCGAGCAGCCAGGCAAACACGGCGCTGGGGCGTGTGCGAGGTGTGTGTGGTGCGGTGCAAGCGGACACGGCAGCCGCAGCGAGGCTCTGTTGTGGCTCCAGCCTCTCCTCTCGCACCGCGACGGGGAGACGGGGGCCGACGACGTGAAATTGCTGCAGCGCCCGCCGGAACGCAAACGGTTCGACTGCCCGGACGGGCATCCCAGCGCGCAGGCCTCCGCCGAGCAGGCCCGTCCAGGTTCCAGACGTCGCGACAACTGGCGCTAGCCGCTGCTTCACGCTTCACGATCACCGCGAAGAGCCAGCGATCTGCGCCCGCAGAGCCCGGCCGGCCGGCTGCTGTCCACGTCGCGCCGCACGCACGCAGGCACAGCGCACGCAGCCTGCTGCTGCCCCGGCCCTTTCCGCCCAGAATAGGCGGCGGCGCCGGCATGGGTACGAGTGGTGTTTGCGCGCTGCGTGACCCGGCCGGCGCCCAGGATGGCCAAACGGCGCCGCGTCTCCTGGCGATGAGTGGCCGGCCGCCTGCCGTAGTGCCGCAGGCGAGTGAAACACGGGCTGCTGCGCTCTTCTGCGCGCATGCGACCCGCCTCCAACCAGCGCGGGCCGTCTCGTTGCCTGCGACGTCATGGCGCACACCCTGCATCCGCCGCCAGCTTTCGAGAAGAATCGTGCGCCGTTCCCCGCAACACCGCCGCTCAGCCTCCTCACAGCCATCCCGCTGCCGTGCGAAGCCCACGGCGACGCCGAGCACGCCTTGATCGCGATCGCCGCGCGTTTGTTTATGTCGCCTGCAAATATTCGCATGCCGAGTGTTGCAGCTCGTCCCGCAGCGCCGGTCGTCCGCAAGGAGACGGCGTGAGTTCGATCTCTGCCGTCATCGCGCCGTCACATTTCTCGCAAAGAACGCGATCGCCCGCCGAGAGCCATGATGGAGAAGCCTCCCCCGCCGCTTCCGCCCCGCGGGCGCTCTGATACGATCCGTCAATCGCCCTATGGCGAGGCGCCGCCGCCGTATGCGGAAACCGACGACCACTCCCATCCGCTGCATGTTCTGGCCACGCACGATCCACGCTCGTCTTCGACCCAGTCGCTCGTCCCCGCTGAGGGCCAGGCTATGCGCGGCCGCCGCAAGCTGCTGCTCGTCTACATTCATGGCTTCATGGGCGACGAGACCAGCTTCCAGAGCTTCCCCGCACACGTCCACAACCTGGTTACCGTGACGCTGAGCGAGACACATGTGGTCCACACCAAGATTTACCCCAAGTATCGAGCCAGGAATACAATAGAGTATGCGACAGAGCAGTTCAGCAAATGGTCGGTAGCTTCACGCAGGGGCGCTAGCTTTGGTGTGCCAGAGGACTGATTGTACCCCAGGCTCACTCCTCACGCCGACGCTGATACCGACATTATCCTCCTCGGTCACTCGATGGGCGGCCTCGTGTCAGCTGAAGTGGTCCTGCTGCCTCCTCATGGCCCGGGCGCCTTCATGGGCCAGGCCTTTCGACACCGCATCCTTGGTATCATAAACTTTGATGTGCCTTTCCTTGGGATGCATCCTGGAATCATTTCCGCTGGTCTGAGCAGCATCTTCCGCCCCGCTGAAGATAAATCCCCTGAGCACAGTCCCCACCCCGCAGAGCAGTCCTACCATCCCCAAAACCACCCTTCTGCGCACAGTAGCGTGAGCACACTTGATCTGGGCCCGCCCCTTCGGAACGACACCCTCTTCTCTACTAACCCTAATGATCCAAACTACAATCCCCGCTTTGACAACGACGTCATACTTCCGGTGCGCAAGGGCTGGGAGAACGCCTTGCACTTCTTTGCAAAACACTCAGATGGCCTCGTGCAAGCCTCAAGGCAATATGTCAAGTCTCACCTCGAGTTTGGCGGCACTATGGCGGACTATCCTGGCTTGAACAAGAGATACAAGCGTGTCCGTGCCCTCGAAGAAGAGGATGAGGCAAAGAGGAGAGCAGCCGTTGCCGTTGTGGGACGCAATCCTCCCTCGGTTCCACGTGTGCGTTTTGTAAACTTCTACACGGCCAGTACCGGCCGCCCCAAGAAGGCAAAAACCCCTGAACCCGGGGTCGCCTCCAATGACTTTGGCATGTCTGATCTTAGCCTTGCTTCGTCTAGCCAGGATCCGCGGTTGAGTGTTAGCCATTCCCAGTCTATAAGCCCACGGATTTCAATCGAAGAGCACGAAGACAGCGAGCAGTTGAGCATGCAAGTGTCACCAAAGGCAGAGGATCTCAGGCAGATTTCCCCAGCCCCTCTCAGTGACCACGATCTGACTCCGACTCACTCGCTAAACCAAGAGCCCTCAGAGGCAGCAGGTGTATCTCTCTCGGGTATACCGGAACCCCCAGCCGAGCCTCCGCTCCCAGACTTGGAGGCTTGCCCAGATGCAGAATCTCGCAAGGCTGCTATGAAGCAGCATGAGCAAGCTCTCAAGGAGTACAAGCGTGCTGTGAAGGATCGCAATGCTTTGATCAAGCAACGGACGAAGGAAGCAGAGAAGCTAGCAAAAGAGGCCAAAAAAGAAGAGAAGAGGAAAGCCAAAGAAGCCAAAGCCAGAGAAGAAAAGGAGCAAGCTAAACAAGCACATCCGGAGAGCCAGAAGTCGGGCGAAGAGCTCCGGCTCGAAAAGGAAAGAGAGCGCATGGAAGCCGAAGGCCAGCGCATGGCAGAGGCGGAACGCGAGCGCATGAAGGCGCAGCGGAAGATGCTTGGCTTGCCCCCGGAGGAGGAAAGCTCGGAGACCGTGCAGGAGGAGAAGCAAGCGGAGCCGGTGGAGCACGAAAAGCCGACTTCTCTGGAGCCCTCGCGGTCACGCTCGGCGAGCCCGTCGGCCTCTCTCTCTCCTTCTCAACATCGCAGGGGGTCTTCACAACCTTCCCTTTGTCATCGCAGAGGCTCCTCGCAGGCTACCTCTTATCGCAGAGAGTCTTCGGAGGTCACCTCCCCTCGTCGCAGAGACTCTTCGCAAGCCACCCCGGGAAAGAAGAAGAAGGACCGCAAGTTCTGCGTTTTGCCCTCAAAGGACCCGCGTACCGGACAGCGTGATCCCGCCTGGATACGTGTGTTCATGGAAGGTTTTGACGAAGTCGGCGCTCATTGTGGCCTGTTCTTCGTGAGCGAGACCTACGAACGCCTCGTTGGCGAGGTGGCTGAAAAGATCGAACGCTGGGTCTTAGAAGATGTGAGCGAGCGAGCCGTGAGGGAATTAGAGAGTCAGGTAATTTGAGCCGTGGACGGCATGCTGTCGTGGCATGGAAGACTACATTATACCCTGGCGGTTTTGTGGTGGCTCCCATGGGTCCCAAAGGGTGTGGGGAAGTTAATGCTGCATGGATAGGCGTTGGAAGAAAGGCGCCTGACGAAGTCCCCTTACGAACACGAAGTTATCTCACGTTGAAAGTAATTACGCCCTCATTATGAAACTCGAAGAAGCACGGTGTGGGATCTCAATCAGAATGAACAGCCGGAGACTTTTGTTCCTGTACGGAGACCTCATTTTTCACTTCTAAAGATAGTACAAGCCGCGCAGACGGGACAATTCAGATGACACTACTGCTCTGCGCTTCGTCTGCACCAACAATGCATAGTCCATCCATGACTGCCTCGCGGACATCAGTCATGCAGATCTCCCAGAATCGTCAATCGGGCGGAGATCGTCCCCCGCATTACGCATGCGGAGTCAGCGCAGCGATCTACATGCGCTGAGCCAAGACGACGCCATAGTAGAGCTGGGCGAAGAAGGTCGCCAGATTCGTCAGCGACGAGACGCCATGCAGAGTGGCGAACTTCTTGTTCAGGCGCTGCATCTCGGGCGAGTGGGGACCCGCGTCGTAGGACTTCTTGCCATCGCGCGTCTCTGTTGGTTGTGTGGCTTTTCGTCAGAAACGACCTTCCCGAAGGGGAGATGTAAAAGGAAAAAAGCCAAGAGAAAAACGAATAGCGTATGCGTCGAAAGCCACAAGAACCAGCCTCGAACCACGAGCTCCAACGGCGCCGGCAGATGACGCCTCCTCAATATGCGCTGCAGCAAGCTTTTTTCTTCCCTGCCAACCCGCCTCCTTTCCCGGCCGTATATCATGAAGGACGAATAGGGACGCAACGACGGAAAACAAGGACTTGATAGAAAAACGCACTCACCCTGGTGCTTCCTCTCGCGCATGCACTTGGTGGTCGCGGGGCCGACGTACACCAAGTTGACGAGGCCGCTGACGAACATGGTCACGATGGCGATCAGCGCGCCGCGGTTCGCGTCGGCGAGTAGGCCGGCGGCCGCGCTGTCGAGGGCGCCGTAGCCGACGCTGGCGGCGCGCGAGGGGAAGGTCAGCGCCATGACGACGGGCAGCGCCGTCTGCATGGCGAAGTAGACGGGGAACGTCTTGCTCTGCAGCTGCGCGAACTGCGGCCGTGGCAGCACGCGGAACGCGATGACGCCGCCGATGAAGGATTGGAAGAGCGTGCTGCCCAGGAGCGTCCCGTAGCTGTTGGTGTTGGTGGCGCCGGGGGTTAGCGTGGAGGGTTGGTGACGGGTGGGTTGGTGACGGGTGGGTTGGTAGTGGTGGATAGGAGGGAGGTGGGCATCATTCCGCTGGCTCTGCGGAATAAATGGGTTTGGGATAGTGTTTTGAGGTGGGAATTCTCAAGGTTCAACGGCCAGCTGGCGGAAGAGGCGGGGATTCTGGCAGGCTTCACAGCCGTAGACTCCGTACCTGAGCAGATGATAGGGCGCACCCGTTTTGAGAGTGCTGGTAAGAGAAGGCATGGCGCGGGTGTTCGGCGGAACTGAGGATTGATCTGGAAAGGACGTAAAACCAACAGAGAAGACTGAGGTTTTGCTGCCACCGAGTGAGCAATTGCCGCGGATGTGCAGAGTGGAGTGATGATATCAACACGACCCCGCGCGAGTCAGTGCGGCGTGGGGACAGCACGTGAGAGCGCGCGGCCTGACTCGACGCGTTGCCCGTTTGCCTGTTGGCGTCACGTCTACCGCCGTTGCTGCCTTGGACTTGTCGCGACCATCGTACGCGAGCCATGCGCCGCTGCCATCAAAACTTTCCATTGTCACTTCTTTAAACAGCCTCATCAGTCTTACAGCCATGGCGGATAAGGAAGCCACCGTCTACATCGTTGATGTGGGCAAATCCATGGGCGAGAAACATGGCGGCCGCAACGAGACCGACCTGGAATGGTGCATGAAGTATGTCTGGGACAAAATCACAACTACCGTAAGACACTGCGACGCGACTCTGGCTCTGTTGTGGAGATAATCTGATCGAATGATAGATGGCCACCGGCCGGAAAACTCTCTACCAAAGCGTGGTTGCTCTGCGCTCAGACAGTAAGTCGTGGCCGCTGCCGTGTGCCGGACAGGGCCTTCAGGCCGGCTGACCCTCAGCAGAGACTGAGAACCCGCTGGACTCAGAAGAAGGATACGAGAACATCTCCGTTCTCCAGCAGTTGAGCTCGTAAGATTTTCCTCGACAATCCCAAACCCACGCGCAAGCTCACAAAAGACAGCATGTACATGCCCGAGCTAAGAGAACTGCGCGAGAAAATCCACCCCAGCAAGACCAACGATGGTGATGGTGAGTTAAATGCCGGAAAACACTTGTCCATGCTTTCTTACGCACTTTAGCAATATCCGCTCTTGTTGTCGCAATACAGTTGATTGCCGACCACTGCAAGAAGCTTAAGTACAAGCGGAGGATCATCCTCATCACGAACGCCCTTGGTTCCATCGATGCCGACGGCCTAGAAGACATCTCAAAGAAAATTAAGAGCGAAAATATCGAGCTGATCATCCTGTATGTTTGGAGCGGGCTCCATTTGAAACTCACAGACTGACTGGTCCAGTGGGCCCGATTTCGATGATGCGGACTATGGCATGAAGGAAGAGGACAAGGACCCTATCAAGGCCAACAACGAGAGAATCCTCCAGCAATTCGCCGAAGATTGTGATGGTGTCTTTGGTACAATGGCACAAGCTATCGAAGAGCTTGAGACACCTCGAGTGAAATCTACCAAGCCTGTACCGTCCTACAAAGGCCTCCTAACACTTGGCGACCCGGAGAAGTACGACACTGCCATGACGATCGACGTCGAGCGTTACCCGAGGACTATGCAGCAGAGGCCGCCAGCAGCCAGCTTATTCGTTGTCAGGGCCGATATGGCACCGGGCGAATCACAAACGCAGTCTTCCACGACTGTGACCGAGGGCAATGGCGAGGGAATTCCTGACCAGAATGACTATGCTGCTGTTAAGCAGAACATATCATACCACATCGTGGATCCTACCGCACCAGGAGGCAAGCGAGATGTCGACCGAGAAGACACTGCCAAAGGTTACCCCTACGGCAGTACTGCAGTACCTATCAGTGATTCGGAACGGAACGTGACAGACTTTGAGTCTTTTGCTTGTCTGGACATCATCGGGTTTGTACCTGCAGACAAGGTAAGGGATGTTGAATGTTCTTCCAGCTCACAGATGCTGACTTAAAGTGCGCCAGCTTGACCGGTATATGGAGATGTCGAGATCAAACATCATAATTGCACAGAAAGCGAACGAAAAGGCAAGCATGGCACTTTCCTCGCTCATTCACGCTCTCTATGAGTTTGAGTCGTACGCGGTTGCTCGTTTCGTTCCCAAAGAAAACAAGGAGCCCGTTATTCTGCTCCTTGCGCCAGAGATCAAGCCGGACTACGAATGTCTGATAGACACGGAATTGCCTTTCGCAGAGGATATGCGTGGCTACCGCTTTCCCCCTCTGGACCGTGTTGTCACCGTCTCTGGGAAGGAGATTCATACCCACAAAAACTTACCAAGCGAGAGCCTCATGAAGGCCATGAGTGATTACATTGACAGCATGGACCTGTCGAATGCTGGACAAAATGAGGATGGGTGAGTATGACCGCGCTATGACAATTGCATAAGCTAATTCACCCCAGTGACCCCGCAGAGTACGCTCCCATTGAGGACACATTTTCGCCAGTGCTCCATCGCGTCCAACAAGCAATCCGTTGGCGTGCTGTCTACCCTACGGATGAAATACCTCCACCCGCTGAGATCCTAACCAAACACATGCAACCTCCGGAGCACTTGTTGAAGCAAGCTCAGCCATTCCTCGATGCCATAGTAGCTGCAAGTGACGTGAAGCGCGGTAAGTCACGATTACTCCAGGAAGCCCTTGATAATTCTCGCTAACATTGTTCTTCCTTCAGTGCCTCCCAAGCAGAAAGGACGCAAGCGCACCCGCGAGTTCGAGAAGCCTTTGTCAGGTCTCAACGTCGAAGAGCTTCTGGGTCGCGAAAAGCGCGTGAAGCTCTCGGCCGAAAACGCCATCCCGGAATTCAAGCAGGCTCTCAACACTACCGACAGCGTCGAAGATATCAAAAACATTGCGAACCAATTCTCCGTCATCATCCAGGACTACATTCGCCAGAGCATGGGCGACAGCGGATACCAGAGGGCTGTGGAAGCCATCCGTGTCATGAAGGAGGAGATGCTCGAGCTGGAGGAGCCGGGAGTGTACAACGACTTCATGAGGGAGTTGAAGAAGAAGATCATCGCTGAGGAGCTGGGTGGTGATAGGAAGGAGATGTGGTACAAGATCAGGGTGAATAAGCTGGGCCTGATTGACAACAGGGCTACGGACTTGTCGGATGTTACGGAGGATGATGCGAAGAAGGTGAGCCAATCTGTCCAACACTCCAACTGTGCTTATACTGACAATTTCGCAGTTCTTGTCTGCGAAGTAGAGGTGTCCGAAGTGGCCTCACTGCTTCCATATTCAGCTTCATATATCTAAAAAGCAGGCAGTTGTTCGTGGTTAGTATGTGGCAATAAAGGCACTCCCAATATTCTGTTCACTGTGGTATTGTATGGCCATGTTGAGAAGAATGTGAGAAGTCAAAGATAATGCGCCGATGATAGAGTAAGCCGGATGACGGGGCGAATGCGAATGCCAGCAGCGAGGTGAGGACCGTGGAGTGCGTCACATCAATCAAATAGCAAGCAGTTTGAATGAATGAACTACCGCTATCTTGCTATGATGCCGCTTCTTATTCCGCTAGATTACAGCACAAGAGGCAAATCAACTTAAAAACGAACTCACATGTGCCTGCAATCAGCCCTCAGCTGTCACCAAGTTTCTGGCTAACTTAATTTCTAAAAATCATATTCCCCAGCCATCTGTTCACTACTCCAAATCTGAGCGCAGTCCATGAAGCTGAAAGTGAACTTATGCTCATCCAAAATGCAATGACTGTGCATCGTTACGGCAGCTATGTGTTTTCATTACCAGAATTCACACAATTGCAGGCGCGCACCACATGAAAAAATGGAGCCTAGATCCCAAGAAGAGGTAAGTGAGTGAAGGAGCAGTGCAGTAACGTCCTCCTGCACGATGACGCGAGTATAACTCGAACAATGTATTGTTGTGAACCATATCTCGGACCTCCATGCAGAAGTGGCCCCTTTCTCGCACGGCAGCTCATGCACACTCAGTGAGGATATGAAATATTGGTTAGCCACGTGTTTCTGCGGCGAGCGTCTGCACCTGCATTCGTTGGTCGGTACTGTCTCATGACATTTGGTGGGTTGTGGTTCTACCCTTAAAAGAACATCCGGCCCTTTCCTCGATCACTACAACAGAACAGCTCTATTGCACCTCGTCTTTGAGGGCCAGGCTATTTTCATAACGTAACTTTTCCCCTTCCCGTTCCGTCAAAAATTACGGAGCCAGGATCCAGGATACTGTAGAGGTACTTTCAGCGTAAAGGAATGTGCGGAACCATCATCACTCTAAGATGATGCTGAAATACTGATCTAATATTACCGCTTGTCATCCTTGAGCTCCAACGATGCACCACAAGGGTTCATGGACTGCATTAGGGTAATCACAGCTCAGCCTTAGACATCCGCAACGGAACCACAGTTTCCAGAAAGTCCCATGCTTCACCCCCGCGGAGACAGTCTTCGCTATCACTGGTTGGCTTCTTGTCCATCCTGTGTTCGCAATATATACTGTACCACTCCAATATCCGGTATGGTCCCTGGGATACAACAGGCGTGTACCTGTGATCTGAGAACATCACCACGTGGTATTCCACCCGCTTCGGCCCCGGTGATTTACTCTCCCATATGAGCAGCTGACCTTTGGGCAATGCTCAACATGTGGCTTCGGTGACCTACCTCTGCTTCTCGGGGGCTTTATAACAGCAAGCCATGAACTATCAGGACCTCTGAGTCAAGGTTGCTTCTAAACTGGCACTGCTATCCGTAATACTAAGAAGATCCCAAACTCTTTATTGTGGGAAAGACTTTGCAGAAAACTTTGCGTTGAGATTTAGAATATTCAAAGCGGTTTTGTTCAAGTGAAAATGTTGGAGCACAGCAAAATATGATGCTGCAGGGCTTCGTAATGGCTTGTAGTTGATATGTACCGCGTCCAGCACGATGAGAGAATAATATTACCCTTTCTTGGTCAATACATGTAGGCCGGGTCTGATCTTTGAGTATCTTCTCATGAAAGGCCACGAAAGTCAGTGTTGGTTGGTTCGGCATTAATGGCCAGTAAATCCACCTCTTGAGTCTGATAAAAAAAAAAAGAATCTGAGGGAGTTCAAGCGCCGTTCTTTTATAAATACAAACCTGTATCTTGAAATAACGTATGGACAGACTTTCTGCATGCGAATTAGGATAAAGTTCCCAGAATAGGGGCACTGATTCGGATCACCTGCTGCGTGGTGTTATCACAACCCCGGCCCCGAATATGGAAATCTACGTTCTCAAAGGCATGGTCAACTGCACATGCATGGATGGCCACATGGCCCGCTGCGAATTGCAACGGATGTAGATGCATGTGAAACAACGTCAACTATCAGGAGGCTTCCTCGGGCAGCTGATTCTTTTACCGCCCTCTGCAGCTGTGATGCTTGTATGGTCTGGAAGGGAATACATATCTTGGAAAGTGCCTCACCCCGAGTTTAGAGGACTCATCTGCACCGAGCGTGTTAGTGTGGATTTGAGTCAATTGATAAGACTTTTGTCCCGCTCCTGTGGTTCTCTTAATTCTTCTCTCCAATGTTTGACATGATGGTGCCCATGGGAGTAGTGGCCGCCACAACGAAACAATTGTTCTTCATCAGCATGATTGTTGTTAATGAGCACCATAGATCGAGTTTGACGATGGGTATCATCAAAAATGCATGGTTGGTTGCAACAATTGTACTAGACAAGTAGCGTGCAAGCGGATTGAAAATGTAAGACTAGTACAATTCCAGGGACAATCCCTCCAAGAAGTTCTCTATGATTGTTGGTTTTCGTTGATGGGGGATCTGTTTTCAACCCAATTGTTGATTGATGATTCCAAGAAGACGACACAACATTCTTGGCTATTTAAAGTACCGATACACAAGTTCACGTTACTTGATCTGCTGTTGGGGTATCTGAACCAGCGCACATGTAATAACTAGTCAAGCATTTTATGATAGCAGGGCGCTCGTGCTGCAAATTGAGTACCCCGGGCTCACTTCAATGGATTCACCCGGAATTCCAACCAGCCAAGCACCTTCACGGCAATGATACCAAATACACGCCCAGGTATCAAGAGACAGCTAGAAAATACTCAAGTACTGTGTCTTTGCTCTCGCTTGAGCCGCTGAGCATATGTTGCAAAGAGTCTCTTTCACAGCCTATGCAGTGTATGTGCAATGAAGAGCCCCATCATGCGGGCAAAAAAGTGATGGCCAGAATGGTGGAGTGACGTTGACTTTCCAAATGGAAGCCTTCGGATGGTGAGCGGGTGCTACATTTGCATCGCATATGCACGACTAACTGTGAGGATTCTCGGAACACAAGGCGGGCCAAAAGTAACGGCTTCTCACTGTAGCTGTCATATTGACCCCAGTTCTGTTGCTTGAACACAGGCCATTCCCGGACTGCATGGGAGACCTCGATGCCCCGGGTAATCCGTTAAATAAGGAATAGAGCATGCCAGGTAGTGTCAGATTGAGTGAAGATCTCAGAGGTCATGCGCATGAGGTGTTGGTGGGCACATGCGTACTCTTGTCCTTCATGAAGTGCTGCCACGCGCTCACGTGTGGCTTGGAGATCACAAATGACCTTCTACGCATTCGTAAGAACGCTCATGCATGCGCTCATTGAGTTCACCATAAAAAGCCTTCGAGAAATACTACAACATCAAATATAATACGGAGTACGCTGGTTGGAAAACATTACTCTATAATTGCTTAGGCCTACTTTCAGGCAACGCATCTGGGATTGACACTCCTGGCCTTTTTGCCTCGAGAGGCATCTACGCCACATCACGTCGCGCCCCTTGACAGGCTGTGATTTTCTCAGATATCACTTCTAATGGTCCTCGCCATGACTCAACCTTGCTGTTAATCACTGTTATGCCATGCGGTTCATCATCAATCTAAAGCGTTGCTTTAACGTAGCTTTGATATTTCCAACATGAACCTGTTAAATTAGAGAAATAAAATGTATAAGGCGGCAGGATTTTGACCGACTAGGGATCGCTAGCCAAACTTGAAGATTTGGTAATGAAGGGTGAGCCTCACCGTAATTCCAAGTATGGCATTCGTGGGGGTCTTGATTCACATGAAAGGATCACAGGAAGACATTTGCCGGTCATACAAAGCAATCGAAAGCTGAAGGTCATAGCTTTTACGCGAAAAGAATGTTTCCGGTAGAAAGTGCCGCTTATGCAGCGTGCGGAGAAGCTTACAGACGGATGATATCCCTGTTACCGACCCGCGTTAGTCTCAGCCAAGACCTGAGCTCTTTAAACCTGTTATGCAGCCGACAAATTGTCCTAGTTTTCCTTGTGCGAAAAGGCTGTTCTAATCTAGGCCGCTTCAGGTACAGCCCCCTCTCGCAGCCGATGGCTAGCGCGAAGAATAGCAGGGATTTAGAACATAGCATTAATATGCCCCAGCTCATCCTTAGAAAAAGAACATATGTGGGTAGCTGAAGCTATCATCCGGACGAGAATGTCGAATTTTTAATTCTACATACACGTCCGGACGATAGCTTCAGCTACCCATGACATGAGCAAAAAAACAAATCCACGCTAGCCACCGGCTGCAAGAGGGGACTGTAGAATCATTTAGCTTGTTTCTTATGCATCGATGTTCCAGAGCAGATACTGACGGATATTCATCCCGATCGAGAGGTACTGTGCCGAAAACCCAACAAATGCTCACATCGACTGGGCGCCAAGATGCATTTACATTCCGGTAGAACCGAAAAACCACAAGTCGAACTTTCGAGAAGCATGCACATGTCGATCACGGGCACAGAAATCAGAATATACTTCTGGGGCAGTGCACGATGCTATGGGAGCTCGATAATCGAAGAGAGGGGAAGGCGCGGCGTGAAAGCAAGAGGAAAGCAAAAACGAAAAATGACTGGCTCAAATCCTCGCCACGATCTCCGGAACATACGACAGCATGAACGACCGCAGCGGGGTCACGAAAGCTTCATCATCAAGCACGCGTTTGACCAAACCCCCTCTTCTACGATCCTCCTACCCCCCCTCTGACATACATACTTACCTCACAATCCCTGCACCCGCGGCCCGCATCATTCAGCCCTGCAGCCAAGAAGACCCTTTCCTCGTTGTCCAAGGCCCAGTCCCGACGAACGCCCTCCCTCGAAAACTTTACAAGGCGGCAAACCTTCCAATTCGCCTTGATCCGCATTGTCCTACTCCGCACGCAACCATTGGCTACATGTATGTCTCGCGGACGACGAGCATACACGTGTAAGCAGAGCAGAGCGGTGACGTCATTGGTGGCTGGGCTTACCAGCGAAAAGGAAAACGGCCAAGGAAAAGAAAAAAAGGAAAGAAAAACCATATGCGTGTGAGAAATGGATACGGGCTGCTGCCGGCCAAGAGAATAGGTGCGCCGCTCTTTTTCGTTCCCCCCCGTCGTCCTGCACTTGTTATGCGGTTTCCCGCTAACCGGTGAAATAAAAAATTAAGGCAACGGACACAACAGCGGTAGCGCCAACTTATTTCCCGTGGCTGCGGTTCGTGGCGCTCGCGTTCTATGCAAGCAGAGTTAAAAGCGTCCTCGCTTAGGTATGTACCTAGCGTCCAATCACGAAGAGGGTATATAAGCACGTCTCTATGAGCAAAGACTACACCGTAGTGCTGACCGAACCAAGCTTCGTACGCAGGTACTGCAATGAGACGCCAAGTGGATAACTCTGATCGTGGGTGGCACACCAGCGGTAAAGTACAGACCGTGTGGAGTTTCTCTCTGTCGCCTTCCTTTACCATTTGCTGCTTCTTGTGCATCACTTTGTATGTACACTGATACGTTCAGGTCTCTACCGCAACGCATTAAAGAATACAACATTCAATATGTTCCAGAAAAAGCCTATTTCCCAGATATACCCACACGACATATAGATCCCCTTGCTTTCAAGCTTACATCCGTTCCATGGTTTCCCGCACGGGCAACGAAAGTCTGTATTGCTCTGCCCCAAACCTGCTTTCAAATCACTGCCGCGCGTGATGGCAAAGACCTTCGCATGAAGATCAATAAAGTGTAAATGCAAATCACCAGACACCGAGCGTCGCACACCCATTTTTAAAATTTGAAAAATTCAACCGTGACATTCCAACACCCATCTCACACATAAAGTGCCTAAAAAAAGAAGTTATCAGAGAGAGAGAGAGAGAGAGAGAGAGGTGATGATGAACCACGGGTACAACTTGACACAGGTACCCCAAAACCCGGCGGTGGCCCCAGTTACCATTCGTCGGTACGTACACATGTATGTACAAGGTAAGACGCGCATCTTTTTGTCAGACGAGGACGCGTCTAGAAACGGAGAGGGGCTGACGTGGACCGAGTTAAACCTCACTTTAACGTAATCCAGGTGACGCACAGTGGCTAAGCCTTTTGTTCCACATATAGCAAACACTAAACACTATAGCAGAATAGTTATTACTCGGCTTTTCTTGTGTCACCATCAACGCCCATCAACGTTTTCGTGTCACAGATGCTAATCCATGTAGAGTAAGAATTTCCGTTCCTATCCATTTGGTATCTCTCTTCCATGCGAAAAGAAATAAACAACAAAAGAGTAACTATTCATTATACCATCATCTCGCATATCCATGCCAAAAAAAGTCGCCTACAACAAACTGTAGTTTCCCGCCCAGCAGTGCGCGCGCAAGAAATTCAGAAAATGCATGTATATTTACAAGTTCTTGTCCCGTCTCCTCTCACTCTCCCCGAAGGACATTTAGTTATCCGTCGGGAACCTGCTGTAGTGCTTAAACACAGTCAAGCCCTCGATGACGCCGTCAGCCGTCGCATCCTTGAGCACACCGTCGCCAGACGGGATGTTCAACGACGATAGGGCGGAGGCCGAGTTGCCGAGGGAGCCGACCGTCTTGCCGTAGCGGAAGGCGTCGAGCAGGATCTGGCCGGGGCGGCCGGCCGGGTAGAGGGTCGAGGTCGAGTTGGAGCCCGAGACGACGCCGGCGGCGCCGGGGCCGACGAGGACGGCGTCGAAGTCGGTGGCGTCGGCGGCCGAGTACGTCTGGTCGACGCCGTCGGCGAGGTGCTCGGCCACGACGACCGTGTCGACCTTCTTGTCCGACAGGGCCGATTTCAGGCTCGAGATGGACGCCTCGGAGGCCGAGTTGACCGTCGACAGGATGCCGACCTTCAGGCCGTCCAGGCGGGCGAGGCGGTCCGAGTTGGGGCGCACGCTGGCGGTGGTGTTGTCGTGGTAGTATTTGGGGTCGGCGTCGGGGGCCTTCATGCCAATGGCCGTGGCGACGCGGACGGCGATGTCATGGCTGACGCGGTTGAGCTGGATCAGCACGTTCTGCTTGACCACGTCCGAGGTGAGCTTCGACGTCTCGAAGCGGATGGCGTTGATGAGGAACTGCTGCTCGACCTTCTTCAAGCTGTTGTAGAAGAGACGAGGCTGAGACCACACGTCGTTGAAAGTATCCGAGACGGTGCGGACAAGCTTGCCGGAGACGGTGCGGCCGGGAGTGGTGAAGAAACCACGGCCCTCCTTCTGAGTGGCCTGCTTGGGCTGTTGTGGGGACGCGCAATCAGTTAATGTGGCCAGCGAGAGGGAGGACCAATTAAACTTACGTAGCCGTTGTTGAGCGTGTTGGGAGAGTAAGCAGCAGTGTTAAGCGGGATGTAGTGCTGGCCAGCACCGTCACGGTTGTTGTTGTGCCATGGGACGCGCGGCTGGTTGATGGGCAGCTGCTCGAAGTTGGGGCCGCCGTGACGGTTCAACTGCGTGTCAAGGTAAGAGTAGATGCGGCCCTGCAGAAGCGGGTCGTCGGAGAAATCAATACCACGAACGATGTGGCCGGGTTGGAACTAAAATGCTTTTAGCGCGTGCTGACTAAATTTGCCTTCGCAGAAACAAGCTTACCATGACCTGCTCCGTCTCAGCAAAATAGTTCCTGGGGTTGCGGTTGAGCGTCATCTTTCCGAGAGGCGTGACCGGGACGTATTCCTCAGGCACAATCTTGGTGGGATCGAGAAGATCGAAGCCATAGCGGAGGTCATCGCCCTCATCCATGATTTGCACACCAAGCTGCAAGCCAAGTCAGCGTCCACGTGTTTGCTTGGCATGGGTAAGACACATACCTCCCACTCGGGGTAGCGGCCGTTGGCAATCGACTCGAACAGGTCCTGACGGTGGTAATCGGCATTCTTGCCAGAAACAATCTGAGCCTCCTCCCAGGTAAGACCAGCCTTGCCTTGAAGGGACTTCCAGTGGAACTTGACAAGCTTGGAAGCACCATCGTCAGTAACGAAACGGAACGTGTGCACACCGAAACCGTCCATGTGGCGGAAGGACCTGACGATGCCGTGCTGAGCCATGGCCCAGAAGAGGGTGTGGAGGGTGCTAGGCTGCTGGCTGAAGAAGTCCCAAGCGCTGTCATGAGCAGTTGCCGCTTGCGGAATCTCGCTGTCAGGCGAAGGCTTGACGGCGTGGATCAGATCCGGGAAGAGGATAGCGTCCTGAATGAAGAAGACAGGGATGTTGTTGCCGACAATGTCTTTTTAGACCGTTAGTAAAGTGGAGAAAACGCAGGTAGGATTGTAAGAGCGTACCAAAGTTGCCCTCGTCGGTGTAAAGCCGGACGGCGAAACCGTGAACATCACGGGCGGTGTCGGCAGAACCCCTGCTGCCAGCAACAGTGGAGAAACGAAGGAAGACAGGAGTCTCCTTGCCCTCCTTGGCGAGGAAAGAAGCGCCGGTGATGTTCGACCAGTCAGCGTAAGAGGTGAAGACACCGTGAGCACCGGCACCACGAGCGTGAACAGCACGCTCGGGAACACGCTCATGGTCGAAGTGCTGGATCTTCTGGCGGAAGATGAAGTCCTCGAGGAGCGTGGGGCCGCGCTCGCCAGCGCTCAAGCTGTTCTGGTCCGAAAAGGGACCGCCAACATCGCTGGTCAGGTAGACATCAGTGTCATTGATCTCGAATTGAGACATGAACTCGTCCGTCTTCTGAGCATCAGCGCGAGGCTGGAGATTGGGGTGGCCGGCTGGCACATCGCGAGCATCAAGCTCGGCGCCCATGTAGGGGCAGCCAATGGCAGAGACAGAGCCCGCGAGGGCGGCGGCGAGTCCAAGGGTCGGCAGAAGCATGGTTGCTGAGGATCAAGGTCGCACCAACTAGCCTCTGAAGAGCAGGCGGCTCTGTGTCTTTATATATGAAAATCCAGGCGGACCAGGTGGCTGGACCGGCATCTTACAGCAGCAGGAACTGGCAGTGAACCATGAACCCGGCGTCTTGGCCGGTCAATCTCAGGTCATTTGGGCAGATCCCGTCTACGGGTGAGGTGATTGAAAGTGGAGCGGCGGGGGGCAACATGGGAGCGGCCACGCAGACGCGCATGCGGTGGCACGGGCGGGCATTCCAGGGCGTGGAAGATGGCAAAGAGCGTGGATGGGATTGATGGCGCCAAGACGGTCAACTAGTGCACGGCAGGCTGATCCATGCAGGGTATTTCCCCGAGCACAGGTCGATTCTCGCGCTGCGCGTCCGCTGACGGTGAGGAGCTTGCAAATGCACGCGCGCTGACTTGTTGGTGGCGATGCAGCGAGTAATGCGGGCGCGGGGAGCAGCAGCGCCTTGCCCGCTGTGGCTTAAGCGGGGAGTGAGATTGATTGACGCGGCCATGGATGTAGAAACAGAACGAAACAGTCAGCCGGTGACGACAGCCGGGGCAGCTCGCACGGCCAAGCACACGGCCGGGGCGGAGTACAACGGCGGCGGGAGGGTGCTCTGGTTGAGGCAAGCCGGCGGCTTGGCTGCGCGTGTGATGGAGTGATGGACAGGAGAGCGGGCGGCTACTGCTTATGTCAAGGGCGTGAGCCAGACCACGGGCTGAATAATGGGCGGACGACGACTGGCGATGCTGGGACGGTGTGCAATCATGGCGAATGGGGAAGAGGTGGCCGGCGGGGCGCAGTGCGGCTCGAGAGCGGCGAATGAGAGAATCGATCGCGGACAGCTGCAGGCGCCTTGCGAATATGGACGGCCGGGGGGCGTGCAGGCTCGGGCGTGGACGTCGAGGAATGACGTTGGGTCGTGGGTGGAGGCCGGGGCCGCTAGCGCCGGATTGGGTGAGGTGGGCGGCCAAGGGAGCGGCCGACAGCAGCGCACCAGCCACCGCGCGTGCTTATGCAGACACTCGGGTCTCGAACTACTCCAGACGGACAGGTACCTGCGTGCCTACCGCCCGCTGCGATCGCAATTTCACGCGAAACACCAGCTGCTCCGCATCCACGGCTGCCCTGCCTCGGCACAATGCGCTGAAACAGGTTAAGGTCGAACTGTGTGCGACCCGGCCATGTCGCTGCTTCTGGCGCATGAGGGAACGTTCCAAGGCCAGTGGAGAGCCCATAGCACCGGGCCAGCGCACAGGATTATCTCCGCGGCCATCACCTCGCCTCGGGCCAGATGCCGTCGTGAATAATCGCGGATATCCACTCTTTTAGCTCGTTGTTGCCCGCGTTGCGTCAGGCGGCGGGGCTGTTGTGCTGTAGTGCCTGAGCCTAGCATGCAGAGAAGTCCGAGAGGCCAGCGAGCCGCTCCTCTTCTCCTTCGGGCAGCACAGCGGTGAGCTGCAGATGTCGTGCAGTGCCCTGGGCGTGTTCGCGTGCAACTCAACCACGGTGTTTCGTTTCCAGAAGTCTTCTCCTTTCCGCTGATTCGCCGCTTGTCTCTCCCACGCGACCCCCCGAGCTACACCGCAGCTTGCAGACGCTCCCCTCACAGATCCGCGCTGACCAGGGCGTGCCGGAGTATCAGCAATACGGCCTGCGCTGCACTTCGATGCTGTGCCACGATGATGCCTAGATCAGCGAATACAAGGCGTGCCTTAGCTGATTTGAGGTAAGCTTAGCAGGGTGAGACAGCAGTTAATCGCCATTCGAAAGTTTCTTGCCATCATGCTTACTCGCTACCCGAGATACTTCCCAAGAATAGCCAAGACATCCCCGCCTACGTCCAACTATCCTCGAACAGCCATCCGCTAGCATCAGCGACTATATCGACAACGCCAGTATACGCTCTCAGTCCGAATTGGGCACGGGATGTTGGTAAGTGCCGGTGGCGGCGACTAGTGATGCCGGCAGATGGACTCGGCGGCGCCACGCCTCGAGGCCTTTGTCATGACGTCGAAACAAACAATCGAAACGAAACACTTCCTCTCGTCTTCTCGAACACGGATCCGCAACATTTCACTGGTACACGACGAGCTCATTTCTCCCGCCAAGGCGACGATTGGAGATGAAGGAGCACGACGCGTTGGTAGCGATGCCTGGTGAGTCAGGAGTGGTCGTCTTTCTGAAGTGTCGTGGAATTTGGGGTGGACATGGGCTATAGACAAACAGGCAGGCAGACCGAGCATCCGGGGAAGGCGCAGACCCTACTCTTTTCACAGGCCGCTGCGCACTGCCGACGACAAACCTCATGCCATGGTCAGGCGGCCGCCAACAGCAAATGGCCTTCGTACAATTACTCCGCACGACAGAAAAACTCATGGGCCTTGCTGGCTTGACTCGTAGTCTTGGACAGTCCGTTCGACCGCGGTCTCAGCCCAGAACGCCGCGCCCAGGGAGCTGGTTCGGCAGGCCAGCCCACCGGCCCAATCGCACCTGCCTTGTTATTCAGGAACAGGCAGGTACTCCCCGCTGGACCCTCGTATCGCCACTGCATGCCGATTCAACACCGGCAAGGAGTTTATAGGGGCCTGCGTTCAGCTATTGCCCTTTCTAACCGTGCGCTGACTCGGCATCGGGCCGCGGCCGTGGTATTTGCGCTGCACGCAATGGTGCACGCCTGTTCCTTCAATCGCACCCGCCGGCCCTGCCAACCCGTTAGGCCCGCCGCAAAACGGCCCGAAGGAAGCTGGGGAAGCTACTTCACCTCAAGGCCTCCCTGGGCGCCGCGCCCATAAATTGCAAGAGAAGGGCAGCGTGAAGAAGAGAGAAACAGTGCTCACCCGATGAGAAAAGAGGCAGTAGCTACCCCAGTCCCTGGCCCTGCACATCCACCTGCTGCTTTCGGCTTGGCAGCGGTAAACCAGGAAACCTTATAGGCGAAAGTAAATTACAGCCTCGATCGACCAATCAGCGCCCTCAACCGTCCATTACAAAGGAAGCAGTAGCGCTCGGGTCGCCTGCCATCACTATCACATTCCCCAGAGCAACGGTTTGCTTTCTTTTGGCCACGCACGTGTACCCACTTTTCCTTCGCCGCACACCTGCATTCATCTGACTTCTGATTTCGATGTCGCCAAGCCCAGATGCCTTGTATACCAAGACAATTATTAATAGAACATCCTACTATCGTCGGTCAAATGTCTACCTTTCCTCTTCTCCGCTACTTTAACGCGTGATGTTTGCAGTCGCCCACGCGTCATCAAGATCCTCATTCGCGCCCTCAGAAATGACGATGAAAGCAATCCCTGCTCGACCACATGCAAAGAAGCAAACAAAGCCATACTCCACACATGCAACCCTATGGGAACCTACTCTAAACACCACGTGAAATGTTCCGGCCCGCACTCTCTCGGCTATGCTTCCATTTTCCCCCTTCATCCTTGTTGCACAACAGGCCGTCTATCCGATACACGTCTTCTTCCCCCCACCGAACCCCCTCGCTCGCACCTCCCTTCATTGCATGCAACGCGTCGAAAAAAAGGATCGGCGTTTCGGGACAGCAGAACCCGGAAGTCCGAGATCCTGCTGCTGCCTTTGCCGCTTTTCCAGATGACATGTCTGCTGCGGAGACTCCCGCCGCACTCTTCTCTGTTTCGGGACGCGGCCCGCCTGCTCGGTGTGGACCGTGAGCGAGAAGAGAGAGGACCGAAAAAAAAATAAAAAAAGAGGAAAGGGATACACGCGGTGCATAACTGCCAAGAGCGAGGGCTCGCGCGCTTTCTTCGGGTCATAATAATACTCGGGGCCACCCTTACCAGAGAGCGGAATGACGGGGATTGTCATTGGTGGGATGGAATGCTGCTGGATTTTTCGCGAGCGATGCTGAGAAAAACCACCGATCTCTCCCAAAAAGTCTCCTCCGACTTCCGTGAGGGTGTGGTCCTCGTACTTGCCGCAAGGCTGCAACGGAGTCTGGGACAAATTGTTTCCGAGCTTCGGAAGGACGGAGTGTCGTACCGCTTTTCCCGTTATCTTGAACTTGTTGCCTTTTCAGAATTTTGAGCTGCTTGGATTTGTCGGAGCGAGTTGTAGGTTTCATTGAATGACGATGCTGTGCATCATTCAAACATGCTGAGGCAAATCTTTCTTCATCCGCAATTTTGGCTGTGCATCATCTTGACATGGTGCTTACAAGAGCTCACTTACTCTAGAATTATGCGGGTGTCAGCCCTTTCAAAGCACCGGCGCCACCAAAAGGAGTATAGGTGAAAGTTGAACCGTTCTAGCTACTATTTTAGTGGCCTCGACGCGTCGATAGTGATACGCTCTGCGCATACAAAGTTCACCACGGGAACTTAATGAAGGATTAAATACTATGCTGAACTGCTGTTCTTCAAGTGACCACAAGCGGACCATACGCATGCTGCCCCAGCGAGTGCGACGAGTCGCAATGGCTTTAGCTTTGTAGCGCTTTATAAGTAGGCCCTCGAAATCCAGATCAACTTTTTTGACTCGTCCACAGCTCGGTGTTGGAGCGCAATCCTGAATCTCCGCCCTTGAGGGATGCGCCTACTGGCGTTCGGTCACGAATGCCTTGAACAACCCCCACACTAGGTCGCCAAGCTGTACCCGGGTACTCGTATGGCTCTATCATAGCAGGAGAAATTGAGGCTCAGTAAGAGAGAATATTACAAGTGGTGAATGTCATCATCATCATCATAACATATTCAAAGGATGAAGTGAAACTCCTTGTTGATGGCCATACACAAGTACTGTGAATGAAATAAAGCACGAAGCAACTTCGCTTACATCAGTTCAGACTGACAGAATGCATGATTCCTTTTCTTGGGCTCGCAACGACACCCAGTGACTGAACGTGCGGAGGCTGTCGATGTGTATCTCGATCACCTTCTGAGATCCAACTTTCCACAAAGAAAAGGTAAAGGCAGAGTACTGCAAAGAAGTGAAATATAATCCACGAAGACATAAGGTGTGTATCTGTCCTCACGTGTTAGTGTGAAAAGAGAGTGATGGTGTCACATATGTCCAGCTGGCCCGCCTCAGGTTTTTCCACGTTCTTCCACAAATCTTAATTGAGCCTTGATTGGGGGCTACCCAATGCAAATCAATCCGTGGTACAGCGCTTCCGCCGGCATTGAGACCAGAATGTCAACACGGAATATACCGGGGCCAGGTTGAGACATGGCTGCCATGGTTGTAGAAGAAGAAAGTAGTGCCATAAGTGGCGTAGAAAAAGTTTTGCTGATTTTCCTGAGAGCTGCTGCATGGAAGCGGAAATATTTTACTTAAGCGAGAAACCGGTAGAGTCCAAGGGAAGGTGAGGGAGGCTGCGGATCAGGTGGCGGAGAAGAAGACTGGGTATCTTTGGGCTTTATTATTGAGTTAACGATGCATTGGATCTGATGACGGTTAGCTTGGACGAGGAAAAGAAAGTCCCCAACATACTCTCGAAATACTCTTACCATAGCATTCAGTGCAGAGCATCAAATGAGGTTCGGAGTAAGAATTACAAAAGAAAAAACAATCAAGCGGGAGTTGGTCCCCGCCGGCAGGGGAATTAAAAACCCCCCTCTTCACACTTAAGCCAACTCTTGCAAGTTTTAATTGTGTGTAGGACCTCCGCTAACCACTTCTATTATCGCTTGCTAATACTGCAAGTAACTCACATAGTATATATGCATTAAAAATCGGTCCCCCCAGATATGCCTCGGTGGTTATCATTTCCCTCTCATTCCCTCGTACCATCACATCAGAGCAGAGAAAAATGCCTATTTTCGAGGTCAATTGGTGCAGAAGTACAAAGGTGTTCGTGGTGGTCTCCATCTGCACATTTAGGTCATTCAAAAAATCCGGCGGGCATCAGCCCTCGCCCGATGAGATTCTACGAAGTTGAGAAAGAGGCTCCGGATACCACTATTATGATTGTGATCAGAGAGCTGGGAGAAATGTGGAATCTGGGAGTGATTCTGCTGAGCGGCACATCACTTCCGGATACCTTGATCAGACATCAAGCCGTTTCGCAAATAATGCGTCATTGTTGCTATATGTGCAGCCCACGTGCTTAGGAAATGTGCCAGGTTGTAGTTCTGCGCTGTCCATCCGCTTGTATAAATACCCTATCTTCTCTGTCTAGTTCCGCTTTCTGAACATGTGGATACAGCACTTGTTCTCCTAGTCAGCGGAAACGCCACATCACGCGCGGAATCAGACTGTCTTTGTTTCTCTTTGTTTCGTGGTGAGGTCGCTTGCTGGACACTCTCACCGAACCTTTCTTCGATAGATGCTGGACGAATGGACACAGGAGAGATTGGTGATGATGGCCAGTTAGAAGAAGAGATTATAGCGTGATGCAATATCGGAGTTTGGTGGGGAAAGGCATCATCAATTTATGCTGGGGAAATAAGATGAAGACGGTAAGTGGGTACAAAGTGGAAGGGACTTGCAAGCGGACGGGGACGCCGGCAAAGTTCCGTCATTTGTTGGGCGAAAAGCCAGAACAAGTCAAAGCATTTTGTCTCTCTTACATTGGTTGTTCTAGAGCGTTTTGCGGAGGGGAAGTGGATATGTGGAGTATTGGGTGCACTTATATGCGTCTCGGATGGCAGACGGCGGGTGATAAGCAGTGAGCGCTAGGGCGTTAGTCAGGTATGTGCGTGGAATAAATCCTGATTGCACGTGAATCAATTTTATCAAGATGTCTATCCTTGACTGATGCATACCGTGTGCATACACTAAAGTTTTGGTTGTTCGGACTCGGTATAAACACGTTACTAACTTCACTTCAAGTAAATATAAATGTAGATGCTCACAAAACGTCGCCACCTTCCTCTTCATGGAGAAACTTCCGTACCGCCAACGGATATCTGCCAGTCTATAGCCGATTGACTGAGATAACATCACATCGGAATTACCATTCGGGCAAAATATCCCAGAGACCAAGTGTCCACACGCATCAAGATACTTGCAAGAACACATATTACCGAATCTCAAACGAACCGAGCCGGTAAAGGCGATCAAATGGAAAGTCATAAAAGCATTCACGGAGTCGTAGTTCCGTTCAGGGAGGATCTCGTGCCAGGAAAGACGCTCGTGTGTACAGATCTCGCAGCGGAGAACTGAAGCGAGACCCCTCAACACAGTTTCAAAAGGAAACGGGGAGATAGAACACGGCGGTAGCTTTCTACGCATTGGTTTATACCAATAACAACTGGAGCGGAGCTACTAAAGCTTGAAACATACTGGCACTCCGGGAGGAGGAGCGGCTCGGAATATGGGGATCACTGAGCTTGAAGCTTCTGACATTGCTGTTGGTGTTGGTAATGGAAATTCCTGTAGAAGACCCTCAAAAAGAAAGGAGAAAGGAGCATACTAGCTTGAAAAAGACCCAAGCCCCTTCGTGCTCCGTTTAGAACATTGCTTCCTTCTTACATGGAAAGTTGAAGTAAAAAGCTGGACGTCATGTAAGTTTGAAACTTGATGAATACGTCCAGATGACTTCCCACGTAAGCAGGGCGGTATATCTCTGGGCAGACAGGCTTGGGAAAGCAGATTGCTTTCAGGGGCCACCCGCTGTGGCCAGGGGTCCTCTGAATCTCATGACGTAAGGCGGTTTCCTCCAGAACAACAGCTTATCCACTTCATATAGAGATCGATGGAACTAGTGTTATGAAAAACCATGGCAGCGGAGGCCATCACCCACATAGTCAGCCTAGGCGCATTCCGGGTAGAAGGATGAGGGCGCTATGCTGATGAAACCAGATATCGTCCACAGCTTACTCCTCTTTGGCAAATATTCTTGGCGATAAACGACGCTCTACCCGTAGTATTCGTCGTTCGTTTGCATGAAATAGTGCCCGCCATTAACTGGCGATAGTGCATAGCTCGCCTGCTTTCCACGCTCAGTAAGACAATTAAGGACCGTGAAGCGGCCAACCAGAAGCGAACGAAATGTTAGACCAATCAATTTCTTGACGCGAAAGCCGTGGCTGATAATAAAGAAACAAATCACGACTATTACGCGGATAAGGCGGATAGCGAAGTTCCAGCGGGTCAAGGTAAATATCAGAGTAGCGACGCAAGTCATAGCGAAAATCACTGTACTCGGCGTGCTCAACATCTCCGAGAGCGTCCCACTCGGTTCGAGTACCAGCCAGTGAGCGCTCGTGTTCGTCGTTGCTGATGACTTGGGCGTGGTCGGACATGTGGGAGAAGTCGATGAAAAAATCACCAGCGACCTTGGAGAGTACTTGCATAGCACGAAGGTCTAGCCTTTTCCTTGTGGATGGAATCGGTAGCGGGATAAGCGAAAGCGACGGCCCGATGATGATGGCTATCTCTTTCAAGGCGTGTGTTTGCAGCATGAACGTCTGTGTCCAGGTGTCTAGATCGCCAAGGCTCCAGTCCGGTTGGGAAGGATGCCTGAAGAAATCCAGATGGAATGTTTCCAAAGCACGCGGTATCAGGAGCAGCTTTTGAATGACAATGGGATCTATTTTACAGTCTTTCAGACGCAGCAGCCTGAGCGGAGTCTGTCGGGCGAAGCGGTCGTACTCCAGCATGTCTGGGAAAGAGCTGCTCGAGAATTTGGCGTTGCGAAGAGCGATTTCACGAAGAGTGGGGTTGAAAAAGATGTGCAGGACATTATACTCAAGACTATACTCGGACATTGATGTCCCACTGATTGGACGCAGGTCGAGGCGTACAATGGTCAAGGATGGGAGGATGCGCTGAGATGATGGTCTATGGAAACTGGCCAGACGAAGAGTGCGTGTGAGTTCAAGTACGAAGTGAAAGTCGTTTATGGTCGAGCCGTTTCTCGCTACCTGAAGCTCTTCCAGATGAAGACAGGCAGCCGGGGGAACGGGCTTGGGCAAGTTGATCAGATGGGTGCGGACACGATCTCGACGATAAAAGTCTACGCTGAATCTACGGACGAGAGCTTGGCGTGTGGGGTGGCAGGATAGAGTTTGTTGGAGAGATTCTGCTGCAGAAAGGTTGTATAACCATACATCGGAGTATAGTTGTGCTTCGGCCAGATCTCGGAAGAGGCGCGAGACGCGACAGAGGGTTTTCAGGTGGGCCTTCTTGTGGACGTGGCGGACGATTTCGGCAAGAAGCTCGACGGGTAAGGGATAGACACCAGGCGGGCGGATAGTCGGCGAGTCTATATAGAAGGATCCAAAGGGGAATGGCGCGAGCGCACGGCTATAGGGCACCAGGCAGCCAAGGCATCCAGCCGGGCTTAGAAGAGGCGGGGCCTCAGCAGTCGCACGCAGCGGTTGGAGAGCGACCATGGGGCTGAGGCATTGGATGTCGGCGTGGAGCCGCAACGAGGGGGTGGGCAGAAGCAGGCGGAGGAGCGGACGGGTGATGGTGGAGGCGTGTGTGGTGGTGTGGATGCGGGCTGAGCATGCCGGCAAGCCGACGAGCGCCCGACCGTTTTGGCGCGGCCACGCGTCCCTGGCGACGTAACGCCCCGTATTGCGCGCGAAAGACCTGCACCACCATGCCGTCTTCCAGAACGCAGTCCGCCCTCGCGCTGTCGCACACTAGCTTCTAGGCCTGCGTCGCGGCACTTGTGCGCCCTTTGCGGCTGATTTCCCTCTTAATTTAGGCGACGATCTTCTGACGCCCAATATTGAGGCTCAAGCAACGTGGTGTGGGATCGCCGTGGCTTGGTCGCCGGCACGCGTACGTTGGTGCTTAGCCAGCTCTATTTGGCCGAGCTCCGCATGGCTTTCCTACGCGTCGAACGTGCGCCTATGCCCGCTGCGGTAAGACGCAAGGGGCACAGCCGGGTGAGTAAGGCTGAGCTGCTACTACCCTAGTCTATTGGCCTGAAGCTGTCGAGTAAGCCTGAGGTCTCACAGCCCCCGGCACCGGATGCCGGCGCAAGCTCTCTGCTATATAGAATATTCTCTGTCGCTCCGAGTCCAGTCTTTTTCCTTCATCCACCAAAGTCTCGCTCTGCAAACTTGATCTTCGCCTTCCGCTCGCTACCCGATACAGTAAGTACCATCACCATCACCAACATCAATCATACTTACTCCTCCAAGCAACTCCACTCGCTTCCATCGCATCTTTCGCAATGTCCACCACCATCGCCAGCGCTGCCACCACGGCCTCTGAGATTGCCAGCGGCACTACTACTTCCGCCGCCGCCACTTCCGCCGCAGCGACCACCACCGCCGCCTCCACCACCACTTCATCCTCATCCGCTTCCTCCACGAGCACCACTTCCACCTCGGCATCCTCCAGCAGCACCTCAGCCTCCTCTTCCACCACCGCCTCGACTCTCAGCACAGTCACCAGCTCGACGTCCGCCAGCACCACCGGCACTTCGACCGTCACTTCCTCCTCAACCACCTCCTCGACCGCCACCATCACCCCGTGCGCCACCAACTGTACCGTCTTCACCTCCACCGATGCCTCGTCTATATTCGGCGGCTCTCTCGCCCTGGCCTTCCTCCTTTTGATCTTCAGCAACTTCCTCGCCCTCATGTTCATGAAGAAGCGCGATGCCATTAAGGAGAAGAGGCGTCAGGCCATGGCCAAGGCCGAGGGCATTGCCTAAGCCATGTCTCTTCGAATATTTCCATAATTTTTTTTTTCAGGCGTTCAACGGACCATATCCGGCGAGGCGTTTAATTGGGACCCAAAGCGTCATTTGCATCCGGACCATTCTCGGCGCTAGGAAAACGGCGGCTACGGATTTCGTCCCGGGATAGATTCAAAGGGTTCGGGGCAAGCACATGTTACGGACCGCGGCTGTAAGAAGTACGGCTTGTGATATGACCGCGGCGAGAGAAGCCGCGCATGTATTCGATATTTATTTTCATTTTTTCGCTGCAGCTCAAAAAATACCCATGATCAGAATTATCCCAATCACTTCCGCTATTCTTTCTCACAGTCCGACTTTTGAGACACTAACGCTGCAGGTTTCCTTCACTGACACATTCAGCGCAGTCCAGACTCTTTTTTTCCTCACCGCAAGCGTTCGTTGCACAACGTATCCGACCTCATCCGGACAATGACGCCACCGCCCCCACCACACTGCCACTACATGCTGACACAGGCAACTGCCGGCATTCCTCACGGAAACCCAACCACAGCCTTTGATACGATGCTATTATTGGTTTCAGGGCAATTCGCCACATTCATCGGTCTCTCCGCTTTTTTTTCATGAATGCGAAACAACACCCCCCGGGGTTATACGAATCCCTGCATGAGGTTTCTGCGAGCAGCTGATGGACTGCGCAGTTGCACATGCGATGATCCTTTTCTGTTGAACTATTTAAATTCGGCCCTCGAAGAACAAACGACCAATAATCGCGGACGCTTCTGGTATCCATGATGCGATTTTAACCATGGGTCTGCGAAGACGAAACTGCGTTCTGGAGTGCGTTTGGAGCACATCTTTCTATGCAATGTCTAGAAATGCCTTTCCAAATCCATAGGAAAATTTAGAGCGGGGATAAAATCATTGATGTTGAACAGCATTGCAACAAAATTCTGCTTATCATTGACTTCATTTTACTTGCTAATCACCTTTCTGTCATAATGGCTAAGAGATAGGAAAATACTATTTTTCTCAGCAAGCCCAGGCCTCCTGGCAAACTACCAAAGCGAAGTCAACCAAACGAGCTCCGAGGACACCAACAGTCGTAGAGATGGGAGCTTTCGTACTCTCACTTCCATCCAACGGAAGCACCCGGCAACAAACCCAGAACCCTCCAACCCCTCCCTCCTTTTAACCCACCCCCTCCACCCGCAACCCGCAGCAGCCACGCCCCCAGCTTCCCCCTCCTCCCGCCAGACCCATCGAACAGCGCGTGCGTGCGTGCGTACGGCAACAACCGACGCCGGCACGCGATCCCGTCGAACGCATGCATGTATGCACCTACTAGTCATGTCTACTACTTCTGCGCCGTGCTATCCGATATACACGCGGTGGTGGCTGCTGCGCCACGACCGACACCCGTCACCCGGCCCGCCTGGGATCCACTCTACCCGAGTCGTGTGGCTGCGGGCGGGTGGGCACGGTGCACACTCCAGCGCATCAGGCGCGGGAACGGATATCGCCGGCCGCGGCCGGTAAACGGTAGCTCAACTTGTGGAGAGAGGTCTTTAAATAGATGGGTGGGTGGGCGGTTTTTTTAAGGGCAAGAGAGTCGTGGTGGATGAAAGTCCGCTGTAGTTGACGGATACCTGGGGAACTCTCGGGTTTCGTTGGGGTGCGTTCCATAAGTGTGTTCCGCTTGCTGTCCTGGCGGATGCGAAGAGCGGTTCATGCGGTGCTCTTGAATCGCTTCATTGATTGGAACTGATGGTGATCAGCGCCATCGAACGCTGATGGTGAGATACATCATGATGTCATGGCAATATTTGTCAAAAGCAATGTATCCTCGTTTATACATTGCATATTCGTTTGCCAGGCAAGTATGTTGGCTGTAGCATGACTCCAACTGGGGAACAACCCGCAGTCATATGCATACCCCGTCGTGTGAAGAAGAGCCGTTGGGAAAATTGCTTCCAAGCACGAAAGCACAAAGCAAGCATTTGGAGACTTTAAATACCTGATCGAACGCCTTTTGTTCCCGTGACGGACTCCACTCAATGAAAATAGCAAGTATCTTCTGATCTTCGCCAGGATGATCCCGTCCCATTACATAGCTAAATACCCCGGATCTTCAGTCCATCAGATGCCCCATTCGCACATGATCGCTAATAAAAAAACACCAGGACACCCCCGCTTTTTTCCCATTCCTTTTTCCCATCACCGTCACCACCATCAACGCCGAACACACAAGAGCAACTGCTGCAACGCTCAGGAGGGGGTATATCATCGACAAGCAACACATGCAAACCCAGCAACAACAGTACAACACACTCGCTCGCTCCCTCGCTCAACACATCGGGCCCCTCTCCCCACTGTCCTCCGAATCCTGCTGTAGACAGACGCGAAACTCATCAGCACTTCACTGACTCCAGTTCATCATTGTCTCTCTCGTCCTCGTAACTTACCCGGATACTCCTCGTCACGTAGATGCCCTGCGCGCCCTTGGCCAGCTCTTCCTGCGAGCTGTTCGCCTCGTCCCAGTACGTGCTCGCCGTCTTCCCACTGCCCCTCCGCGGGACCCTCCCACCACCGATACCGCCACCACCACCACTGCTGCTCCCACCTCCGCCCTCGCCACCGACATCCCTCCCGGCCGTACACGCCGCCGTCATCCCCCTCAACGCCACGCCCTCCTCCTCTTCCTTCCCAATCCTCCTCTGTCTCCCTCCCCCGGCAACAAAATCACTCCGATCGCTATTCCCGCTCCTATTTTCCTTCGGCCTCGAGTATCCCCTACTCTCGCTCTTGGTCGTGCGGTAGAAAGCAGCGAAGGCCGGGCAGCAGCCGATGAAGACGGCGATGGCGGCCTCGACCTCGGCCCAGAGGGCCAGCCACGACGAGCTGGGCGTCGAGTTGTTGTTGGCTTTAACACCGATCTGTACGACGCGCAGGACCGCCATGGTGATGCAGACGAAGCCCGAGCAGAAGAGGGCGCCGACGGCGAGTTTTTCTGCGCGCGGCATTTGGAGGTTCCAGATGAGTCGGATGGGGAGGGCCATTACTGTGAGGGCGAAGGGGAGGCGGGGGTTAGTAATTGAGAGTGATACGAAGAGAGGAAAGAGAAAAGCGAGAGGACTGGGTTTGAGGGGAGGAGCGGGGCGAGGTTGAGCGGGGAGGCGTAAGTGATGGTGGATGGTGGGACCGTGAGGTGCTGGTGAGGTGGTGCGGGGGCGGGGGTGGAGCAATGATGTACATACCCAAAAGGTCTGTGAGGACGTCGACGGCGAAGGCGTAGTAGAGACTGGCGATTTGTGCTTTGATGTCGCGGGGCGTTGCACATTCTCCTGTACACGGGAGGTCAGAGAGTGTTCAGCCGAGCAAAGTGGCTAGTAGGTAGTTCAAACCAGGTGTAAACCATGCGTGCATGCTGCTGCACGATGTAAGGTTCGATATGATAGCTCCAATGAAGGTCTGGTGGACAGGCTGTTAGCACCACGCGAACGCCTTGGCGGATTATATGCCCGCCTTACCAGAGCACAGAACACGACTAGCATCCACCACAGAACGATGTACGTGCGCAAGCCGTTCATAAGGCGTCGATATAGGGCAAGGAGCGAGAACTTGACGGCCCAGAGCGTGACCCAGAGTAGCATTGTGCTGTAGAAGAAGACTTTAACGATGAAGAGGGCGTCATCCATTATCTCCGGGTAGGGTGCAGCTTGGCCACCGTACACGGCATAGACGTGATACATTGGCGGGGTCACCACAATGTAACTGATGGTGAGAGCGAGGAAGGAGGCCCATGACACGCCAACCAAGAGGTCCTCGACCTGGAGAGGCTTGCGTTTCCATATGCGGATGGAGAAACGTGTGATGACGGTGGCTGATGTGACGACGATCAGGGCGTAGCCAGTGTTGGTCAAGACATGGGCGGTGAAGTAGTTCTGGCTTGCCGAGTCGGCCATGGTGGAGGAATCGTGGCGGGCGAGAGCAGGACAATGGTCAGTCTTTGAACGCGTGTGAGAGGGATGCTGGAATGCGCGTCGGCATTGAGCTCGTCGTCCCCACGAGACGTCGATCCGCCGGCGGAACCTGGGATTCGAGCGGAGGCGCAATCCTGGGTTGTGGTTTGCTATATGCGGTCCGCCAAGTCGAAGGGCGGCGGGTTGTGTCATACTACAGTAACGGCGATGAGCTGGAAAGTGTATTTGGAGCTGCGAGGACGCCTCTGTGCAGCGTGCGAGGGCGTGAGTTGGCCGGCACTGGCACTACCGGGCGGCAAGGACTGCATCTCCCTCGCTGGGTGGCGTTAGTAGCGTGGTCGTGCAAGATGCAGCTTGGGCAAACGAGGAAGCGGGTGACACAGAGCGTTACTAAGCTCGCCCGAAGCGAGCGGGCGGGCAGCCGGTCTCGCACGCTCCTGCCGCAAGGGAGCATCGAGACACGCGAGCCAGGCTGGCTGAAGAGCGTACAGACCTTGCATTGGTGAACCATTGGCCCGTGTTACTGGCGCAGCATGGAATGCCGGCCCTCTGCGCATATCAGGGCGGACGCGCTGCGCGAGAGCGAGGGACGGGCCAGGTTTTGGAAGGCGCGACGGCAACTCGCGTGGTGGTGAGAATGGATGGTTGAGGGCGAAGGGCGCCGCACAAATCTTGGACCGGGAGGCGCCGCCCATGGCAAGCCCCATGCCTGTTCCCTCTCATCCTGGTACACTTCGTCCACTCTCCTTGCGCGACTGTCACTTTGCCTTTGTTCTGTGGCCTCTGTTGCTCCGTGCAATTTCTGCGAACCGAGAGCGGGTCGTGCCTTCCTAGGCGAAGGGCGTTATGAAGGAAGAGCCCACCATGCTGCGTGTGCTGTTAATCTATCGTCCCTCTCCCGTGCTGTGGTACTCGCCGTCCTCCCCTGCTTCATCATGCGATTCCTCTTGCTTTTGGCGCTGGCTATTGCCGCACTTCTCGTCCTCTGTGCCCGCTGCGACTCCGACCGCCATGTCCGGGAGGCGCTCGCGTCACTGCTGGGCGCTCCGCTCGATCAGCTTCCAGAAGCTCAGCTGGTTGCCGCCCTGGATGCTGGCTCGACTGATGGCCATGCTTGCTCCTACGCTGTATGTCTCAATTCCCTGCCCGCGACCAGCCTCAGCTCACGGCCAATCAGTGTTATGCTCTCTCTCAACGCTACGGCGTTCAAGTAGCGCAGAGCGGTAGTGAAGGATACAGCTGCTTCAAGGATCAGTTCTGGTCCGTCCAACAGGCCAGCCAGCGCCCTTCTTGCATCTTCCAGCCCGAGTCTGCAAACGAAGTGTCCGTGGCTGTCCAGATGTCTCGTCTGTTGGAATGCCCCTTCGCCGTCAAGAGTGGCGGTCATGCTGCCTTTGCAAATGCCTCAAACATCCAGGGAGGCATCACGATTGACATGAAACTCATGAACCACGTCGACCTCTCACCAAACCGAGAATTGGCCTCACTTGGACCAGGGAACAAATGGTTCGATGTCTACAACGTACTCGAGCCAGAGGGCCTCACCGTCGTCGGAGGACGAGTCTCCGCTATTGGCGTTGGCGGCTTGACTCTTGGAGGTAAGACCTCTAAATTTTTGCATCGACCGTTTCGTCGGAACTAACATGCGTGCAGGCGGCATCTCTTTCTTCTCCGGGCTTTACGGCTGGGCGTGTGACAACGTCGTCAACTATGAGGTATGTGGTTAGCCACTCACTTTTTTTTTCACCCCGTTCCGACGTCGCACACGGCAGGGTATGCTGCAAGTGTCAGATGCATCAACTGCATATCACATTACCCACATTATTGGATCGACAGCACATCTTCCTCTTATCAACCCCAAACGGAATGTATGCTTCAGTGCGCCCCAGACGGTTGCAGAGATTCACCCTTTACAGTCATGTCCCCTAGACACACTGCACTCGACTTGACTGGACGGTCGAAGTCGGCGCTCGGACGTTGTATGGACTCTCGTCTTACATGCGCACCCGGCAATCGACTTCAGCCATCCACACAGCGAGCTTGTGTTCGGGAAATGGGCTGCAAAGGCTGAATCCTCTTGTAAGCCGTTATCGTGCTGAAGTACGCCACTGAAAAGCCGTCTCGCCTAAATTGCATGTCCGGGCCGAGGAATTAAGCATTCTGCGAAGCTTATGTCGTGTCAATAATCTGAATTGTGGCTGACACTGTCTTAATCAGGTTGTTATCGCAAATGGCTCTGTCATCAACGTCAACCATGACATGGAGCCGGACCTTTTCTGGGCTCTGAGGGGCGGTGGCAATAACTTCGGCATTGTCACCAACTTCACAGTGGCAACTTTCCCCCAGGGTCTCATGTGGGGTGGCGGACGACTCCACCGACTGGAACAACGAGACAAGATCATCCAGGCCTTCACAGATTTCGGATCCAATGCTGTGCAGGATCCCAAGGCTGCCATGATACTGTCCTTTGCCTACTCCTTCGGGTCGTACCTGGCACAAATTGACATGCAATACGCCGAACCTGTCCAGGATCCGCCAATTTTCGAGAATTTCAGTTCGAGGGCCATGCCAGATCCAATCTTTGATACCACCATGGTTCGCACGTTGTCCAATCTTACGCAGTTGTTCAACGAATCCAACCCCAATGGCTTGCGGGAGACATACTGGACCGCGACATACAGGAATAGCCCAGAACTGGTCTCGTTCATACTGGATACTTATATTGAGGAGATTGATCCTATCCGCAACTGCTCTGGCATCCTGCCTGCGTGTACGCTGCAGTTCATTACGCCGTCAATGTTCAAGCATATGAGGGAACGCAATGGCAATGCCCTGGGCCTGGATGACGAAGATGAGCCGCTCTTGCTGCTGAACCTTAACACCATGTGGCACAACGAACTGGATGACGATGCTGTCCTGGGTGCCGCCGACAATATCGTCCGTAAGGTGAACGAGAAAGCCAAAAGCATGGGACTCAACCACGAGTACGTGTACATGAACTACGCCAGCCAGTACCAGGATCCAATTGCGGGCTACGGCCAGGGAAACAAGGACCGGCTCTTGGCTATCGCGGAGAAGTACGATCCCGAAAGGGTGTTCCAGAAGCTACAGCCCGGGTATTTCAAGCTTGCCGCTGCGCCAAGTACCCCTTGCGTTGGTTCGATAACGTGCTACGGCAGGAATTCGTGGTAGGATACGGGTCGTTGTAGGATACGGCAGCTGCTTCCTTCCTGAGTATACTTTCCTGCGAGCTGCATAAATGTAGCCGGCGCTCGCGCGCCTTAGAGTACATAGAGCAATCTAAAACCGGGTCTGCCTTCAGCATCATGCTTGGCCAATTCTTTCTCTTGACTCTCTTCGCGTCCATGTATAGATTTGGTCTTGTGGTGGGCGATTTAGCAATGTTTGGCCTGCGGTAGACCTGCGGAAGATCAGACCATCCTTTGGCTCGCTCAGAAGGCAGCCATCATACGATACCATACGCCGTGATAATACTAGTAGCTCTCTCGGTAGCAGCTCCATCCGGTCTTGTAGGTTTCCGCCATTGGGTTCGCTCAATTCTGCCTCGGCTTGACCGGGCCATCATGGACGAGATAATAGACGACGGTGCTATCATCCTCCAGAATGCCCAACATGACCCTCTTTGTAGTCCTCCACTTATTCGGCCGCCCAGCATCCTCAGCACCATCAGCCAGCGGCGGGACCTCCCCAACGGCATCGAACACCTCGCCCAAGCGCCTCAAGCTCCACTTCTCGCGCAGGTGGCTCGGTAGCACCCACTCGCGCTCGGGGGCGGGCTCCTCGGCCGGCTCGCCCTTCTTCTTGCGGCGCGCGTCCTCCTTCAGCAGCTCGATCTGCTCGTCCGGGTGGATGTACAGGCGGCGCGGGGGCAGGCCCGAGAGCAGCGGGCGCGGCAGCGCGGCGTGCGGCGGCAGCGGCGAGTGCGTGTGCAGCGTCAGGGCGGTCCATTGGTGCTGGTGCTGCAGGTTGTGCTGGATCTGCAGCGCCAGCGCGGTGTGCGCGGTCGTCTGCGGTGCGGGCGGCGGCCGCCGCGGCAATGCTGTCTGGATGTGCGTCGCGAGCGCGGAGAGGCCTGGTGCGTCGGCGTCGTTTGCCATGCCGTGTGCGATTATTGACAGCAGAGCTTTTCAACCAGGGGGAGAGGTGCGAAGTAAGTAGGCCGATCCGGTCGCTAGTGGGAGGCTTTGCTGTACTATACGCGGTAGTGAATGAGAGTGCGAATACGATTCACGAAAATTCACGTCAACGGCGGCGTTTGCTGATGACTCGCAACGGGCCGCCGAATAAAAGGCCGCGGTCGGATCGCGCTGCGCTCCCAGCAGACCCTGGGGTTGATCGCTGGCCTGGCCCGTTCCACCTTTTCCCTATCCACAGCCCAGCTGAACGCGAATACGACGTGTAAAGATGCGCAGCAGCTTCTTTTCGCAATGTCCTCCGCTAACATTAGCCGCTATCCGTCTTGGCCATCGCGGCGTGGTCAGCTACTTATTCTTCCCCCTCTCCTCCCTTCTTTCCGCAGCTTGGCCCTGCCTGTGTGATGCCAGCACAGACGCCTTGAAACCCGCCTTGTCACCTGCCGGTGCCCAATAACTCGCAGCACTCGCAACGCGTCCCCGTGGCGCAGTATAAGTGTGCCGCTGATTCGCTGCGCCATCCACGCGCCCAGCCACCAAGGTACGCCGCGCCTTGTTTCAGATCCGAAAAATACTGGCAAGCTCACATGTGTTGATATAGGCCAAGAACTATATACCTGAACGACGCACCTAATTTGCCTCCCGCTTAACCTTTGCCGCCTCCCCAGAAGCCTGCTTTCTACCTAGCACATCATTATGGCTTCTTCTCAGCAAGATGACGGCGGGCCTCCCCCTCCTACGAACGACTCGCCTTCTTCACCGAGTCCCGCTTCGAAACCAAGCTTCCCGCCCCCTGCGCGCTCGTCCACCACCGCCTCCCTCGCCTCGACGGCGACGAGTCGTCTCCGCTCCGCTTCGCTCAAGCTGCTCGACACGGACCTTCCTCCGGGCTTCATGGCCGCGACTGGCGGGACCGCCGCGCGTATGCATTCGTTCTCCGAGATTCGGCGTGGCAGCTTGGGCACCGGAAACAGCCCTATCAGCCCTGTCACCAGGCATAACAGCGATGAGAGCGGATCGCGGAAGTTTAGCAGGACAGGAACGGGATTGAGCACTATGAGCAAGAAGGGCAAAGGCGCTGGAGTTTTGGAGGAGGAAGAGAGGCGAAGTACTGAAGGCGGAGGGCACCTCGCTGTTTCTGGAGGAACGCCGCTGGAGACGTTGAGGTCTGTGACGAACGAGTCGGGGGCGGAGGGTGGTCGGGTTGACGGTGCGGGCGATGCGAACGTGAAAGAGTCGACTGCGTCGAGTGCGACCAGGACCGTGACCGCGGAGACGGACAACAAGCCGCCCGTAACGGAGTACGCCAACGGGTATCAACCACCGCCGAAGCTACCTTGGACCACTTCCACGGCCTTGGCACTGAAGGCGTACGGGAAATGGGTCTTGACGATTCCTGGATTTTTGATCACGGTCTACGTATGTTCTCGCTCCGTTCCGATGTTAAAATACACATCCCAGCTAACAAAAACTCCCAGGGCCTCAACGTCGTCGCCTGGGGCGGCATGCTCTTCCTGCTCCTCTGCAACGCGTCGCCCGCCATGTGCCACCCCACCTGCAACGACATCAACTCGCCGCGCCGCATCTGGATCGAGATCGACTCGCAGATCCTCAACGCCCTCTTCTGCGTCACGGGTTTCGGCCTCGTCCCCTGGCGCTTCCGCGACTGGTGGTGGTGGGGCGTCTGGCGCCTGGGCTTCGGCAAGCAGGCCTGGGGCGCCACCCGCGCCGAACGCAAGTCGTACGGCCTCCGCAAGCTCGCCGGCATCAACCGCGGCTGGTTCAGGCTGCCCGGCAGCGAGGCCCTACCGCCGACTTTTCCGGACCACCAGGATCCGCAGAACCCGGCCAAGCCGCAGAAACCGGGTAAGGGAGGGGATGTTGTGGTGGAGGTGCCGGAGGGCGTGGATGAGAAGGTCTTGCCGACGCCGCTTTACAAGACGCCTGATCCGCCGCCGACGGGCGTGCGCGCCCCGCCGACTAAGCAGTGGAAGATTGATTTCGTCGTTTGGTGTAATGTGTGGAACACGTTCTTTCAGGCTTGCTTGGCCGGGTTCATGTGGGGCATGAATCGGTATGATAGACCGTCTTGGTCGACCGGGTTGTTCGTCGCTTTGGCGTGTATCGTTGCGGCCGCGGGCGGTATCTGCATGTTCATGGAGGGAAAGGCGGTAAAGAAGGTGGAGGGTGTGCCGATGGAGACTTGGAGGAAGGATCAAAAAGAGGCGCTGGACGAGGAAAAGCCGGCGGAACGGGATGATCGGTAGCAAGGCGATGGATGCCAAGGAGACGTGATAAACGATTAGACGACGTATTAATAGTCCTAATTTCAGCGATACCCCTGTCTGTTCTCTTCAATTTGTAGCTGGGAATTTTGCAAGGGGCATATTGTCGCCGAGGAATTGATGGGTTGATGATGATAATGCCTTAATATCAAAGATCAAGTTGTGTTAAATGAGCATAAGCAAGTGATTGGCGTGTGGTTTGACGAAATATCATTCGTAGTAAAACATAACGATTAGGAGGAAAGCACGTTATACTTCTCTTATGCCTTATATGGTCAGTTGGCTCAGTATTGTAACACTGAAGATGGGTAGCTGAAGCATCTATCAGTGCTTGATTGCATGACAGTCTCAACTACTTCGACTTTGTTGCAATGCTGAGCAAGGCAGTTTCATATCTGTCAGAGTACCTGTAAGGCAGCGCAAGGGCGGGAGTGATACGTCGAAACAGGCGCTTCCAAACTGGGAAGTCGGCCAACACACACCTACCTGCCTCATACGCTTACACCACACGCACACGCACACCTTCTCTCTTTCCTTCTTCTCAAATTCGACGGCCACCACCGCCGACACCTGAGCCCCACATTCTTTTCGTGCACCGACGACCCACGCGCACCAACCATCATGCCGACGTACAAGAACATCACAGTCTCCCTCCGCTCCTCAGCGCAAGAGACGGCGCCGCTGCTCGAGTTCCCGCCGCCGCCGCACCTGCCGGGCGTGCGCATCGAGGACGCGCAGAGCTCGACGGCCACCGTCTACGTGCTCGCGTCGCCCGGCCTCACCTTCTGGATCGCGTACCACGTCAAGCCGCCGGCGCTGATCATGCAGGACCATGAGCCGGTCGACGTCAAGTACTTTCTGTTCAAGCTGTACATGGAGGGCCGCCACGTCGTCACGTGGGCGGTCGGCGAGGAGGACGAGTGGAAGGGGAAGACGATGTTCGGGCTGTTTGAGAATCAGGCGTGGAGGGGTGGTGTGGAGAAGAGGGCGTTTACGTTCGCTACGGGAAAGGAGGGTGGTATGGGGGATGTGGATGTGGATGTTGAAAAGGATCATGAGGAGAGGTTCATGGAGATTAAGGTCTTTCGGGCGAGTGCGAGAAAGAGAGTTCAAAGGAAGACACCGGAGCTGATGGAGACGGAGGTGGGGAAGGAGGGTGCGGGAGGCATCAAGTAAGTTTCTTGCCGTGAAGGGAAAAGACCTGCGGAAGTGTAAACTGACTACGGAGAATAGCCTCGTTAATTCCGGATGCCTCAAGAAGGAGAATCCGAAGCGCTACTACGAGTTTGCGCTCCTCGACAGCCTGAAGGAGCCGTTCGCGAAGTTTCGGTACTATTACCGGTCTGTCGGTAAGTTCAGATGTCATTATCACATGGACGGTGCCTGGCTAACCAGTTGTAGACCAGCTCGAGACCCTGGGCGTTATTATTAGAGCACCGCATTCGGAAACCAGCGATGAAGCTATTACAGATAGCGGCAACGGGTTCCAAGATCTAGACCTCTCTTTCTTGAGCAGGAACGGTACAGATACGCCTCCAACTGTCACAGATCAACCCACCACACCTTTGTCCCATGGATCTCCGGACACGATAGTGCCGGAAAAGCCCAGTGCGGCTGTGCCATCTAGCGATACCGAGCTTGATCCTCCGAGTTCCGGTGGCGAGGTTGCTGATCTACTGAGCCATGTGGGCTTCTCTACCGAAACCGAGCCGCCGCGGTCGCCAGATCCATCTGCAGCTGTTCTGCCGAAATATGGTCTATCGTCTCCCTGGAGCCCTCCGAAGAGTTCGAGGATTGCGATGCGGAACTCGGGAGTGGTCCCGATGACGATGCCGGACAGCCCGACGAAGGGTTCGGTGGCTGACGTAGCGTTGGTGGGAGCTTTGACTGGGCAGGACTGGCTCAAGCACACGCCTAGCCCCGACCGGAATTTGTACAGGGAGTTCGACTCGCCTGCGCCAGGTGCGAGCCGGCGTGGAAGGAAATCGCCGACGGGGAGGCTCAAGCAAGCTCTGAGGCGAGCATTGAGGCGCGGCGACCCTTGATTCCAGAGCAATGGTTAGAATGTCGGACGGAATGGGCGCGGATCTTACGGGCTTCTATGGTTTCTCGAAGGCGCTAGGGCGTTGTGGGGAAAAGACCGAGGTGGAGCGGTGTTTCGCCCCGGGCTGTCACATAAAAGCGGAGAATGCAAGGCACGGCGCGGCTATTGGCTCCAGCCAGCGACGTCACTTTGAGTTGTCAGCTGGGGGGGTCCACCTGACGAGCACGACGCTGGCTTGCGCCCGGGGAAAGCTCGAGCGGGAGGCCTGTCTCAGTCTCACCATCTCTTCTCACCTCCAGCCCGCTGTAGACTTATTTTCACTTCTCTTTGTCCGAAAACCAGCTTCAAGCATCGTTTTCGAGCCCCGTTTGACCATCCTGACGCAATGCGGACACCCGCAGCCGCCTATGCAGCTGCCGCGGCACTGCTTACCGGCCTCGTCGCGGCTTCGTCGCTGACCCCGCCCGTGTTGCCCCTCACAGTGCGCACGCCGTACATGAGCACCTGGTTAAACGATGCCAGGGAAGAGCCGTGGAGCAGATGGCCCATGTTCTGGACCGGCGACGAGGTATGCACCCTGGCAATCCGACGAGCGTTGGGGGGAGCTATGCCCCGTTCCTGTTCTCCGCATGCAGATATCCTGGACTCCACGCACGCTGACCACGCTACGATTCCCAACAGATCGGATTCTCGCTACTCGCCGCCGTGCCGGAGACGCACACCGTCTACCCGCTGCTGGGTCGCCCGCAAGATTCGCTGGCCCCGAGCGGGCGCGGAGAGGGGTAAGCCAGCCCTATACAGCCTCGCGGAATGCAGCGGCATCTGATCAATTGGTGCGAGCAGGTACAACGTTTCGCGCGCCATCTACAAGGGCGCCAAGTACGACGCCTCGACGACCAACTTGACCTACGCTATCCCGGCGCCGAACCACGAGGATGAGCCGGTCGAGCTGGTGCTGTCGTTCCTCTCGCCCATTACCCCGACTTCGACCCTCCGCCAGTCCATCCCAGCTTCGTACATCTCGGTACATGTCTCCGGAACATTCAACATCGATGTGTACATCGATGTGAACGGACAATGGGTCAGCGGACACCGCGAGGCCCGCATCGTGTGGGACTTTGAGCACAACGCCCTCGATGACAAGCACCGCCTGAAGACCTTCAAGGTCACTCGCGAAGAGGAGCTGCTCTTCACTGAGAATCGCGGCGGCGGCAATGCTCAGGCTGAGTGGGGTTCCCTGTACTTCACCGCGCCTTCGGTACGTTCGGAAACTGCAATTACAGGGGGAAGACATGCTAACAGCAGTTCAGGATGTCCGCCACGAGTGCGGCACTTCTGCCATCCTTCGCCAGCGCTTCTCCGCCACCGGAACGCTGGAGAACGAGGTTGATAGTGCATTCCGCAGCATCATGGACGAGGAGCCCGTCTTTGCTTTCGCCAAGTCATTTAAGCTTTCCGGGAACAGCTCCAAGTCGTCCAGTGACAGCGTTTTGTTCACTTTGGCTCACATCCAGGACCCTGTCGTTCAGTTTGCCTCCGCACGGGGCCTGACGTACATGCGTCCTCTCTGGAAGTCGTGGTTCGCCGACGTCGAGGAGTTGCTTACCTACCACTACCTTGACTTCCACAATGCCAAAACTCTCGCTTCCGACTACTCGGAGCAGCTCGCCGTTGATGCCTGGCAGTCTGGTTCCGACAACTATGTTGACATTGTCGCTCTCAGCGCTCGTCAGGTCATGGGTGCCACCAGCTTCTCGGGTACCGCTGAGGAGCCTCTCATCTTCCTCAAGGAGATTTCTTCGAACGGTAACTCGCAGACTGTGGACGTCATCTTCCCAGCTTGGCCCTTCTTCCTGTACACGAACCCCCGCTGGGGAGCGTGGCTGCTTGAGCCGCTCATCGAGCACATGAACAGCGGGCAATACCCCAACACCTACTCGATGCATGACCTTGGCGCGCACTTCCCCAACTTGACCGGCCACGCCGATGGTAACGACGAGTACATGCCAGTCGAGGAGTGCGGAGACATGCTCATCATGGGTCTGTCTCTGGTCAATTCGCTCACTTATGGCGCCGGTGAGAAGTCTCAGTCGCTCTGGTCCACTATGGGTAGCCCAGACTATGACGAGGAGGCTGAGAACCCATTCGCGCTCCTTACCAGCGAATTCGAGGGTATTGATAACGTTGACCACACCTGGGGCGGCATGACCAAGGGTGCCAAGCAGGCGCAGAAGTGGCTCAGCAAGAGCTACAAGCTGTGGAGGCAGTGGAGCGGCTACTTGGTTGAGTTCAGTCTGGAGCCGCACAACCAGCGTAAGTCTATTGCCTCGAAACTGTTTATGATGCACTGAACTGACGGAATTTAGTCTCCACCGACGACTTTGCTGGTTGGTTGGCGCTGCACAGCAACCTTGCTCTCAAGGGAATTGTTGGTATCAAGGCCATGAGCGAGCTTGCGGCTACCATGGGTTATGACGATGATGTCAAGTACTACCAGGTAAGCTTTCGCCCATGCAAGGAGAATGAGCATGTGACTGACTCCTTTACAGAACGTCTCGGATGTCTACATTGAGAAGTGGCAAGAATATGCCATTTCGCGTGATGGCACCCACGCTAAGCTGGCTTACGACTGGTATGGAAGCTGGACGACTATCTACTCTCTCTATGCCGACTCCCTCCTGTGCTTCCACCCCACCATCACCAACACCAGCTCCGAGGCCGTCGAAGACGAGGACACTGTCTCCTCCCACCACCAGCAGAAGGGTGGCTCGCAAGCGCCCCTCCAGCCGGACGTCCGCCACCCGCTCCCGGGCACCCGCAAGCCCATCACCAAGGACTTCATCCCGCACTCGGTCTACGTGATCCAGTCCAAGTGGTACGCGGCGGTGATGCAGAAGTACGGCCTGCCGCTCGACTCGCGCCACCTGTACACGAAGTCGGACTGGGAGTTCGAGGCGGCGGCCGTGACGTCGGAGAAGGTGCGCGCCGACATCCTCGACCGCGTCGCCACGTGGATCAACGAGACTGTCACCGACCGCGCCTTCACCGACCTCTACAACACTGAGGGCGACGGCGGCTTCCCCAACCCCTTCTTCTTCGCTAGGCCTGTTGTTGGTGGCCACTTCGCCTTCTTGGCGCTCGAGAGGGCGTGCGGCGGGACGGCTATGAACCCTTTCCTCGCGTGGGCGGAGTAAGGATATACCGTTCGCTCGTATTGGTATTGGTAGATGTGGAGAGGTACAGGCTACCAGAGGTGAGGTAGAGGCAGAGGTCAGATTCAGATTGGCTCGCGCCGGGAGAGCGGATTTCTTGGATGCTTAACATCGGATGATGTATTGAGGCAGACCTTTTATGAGTGTTACGCTTAGTTCAGATCATGAACACGTCACGGCCTTACTTGGCTCAATTGATTTAGTACGTTGGTTCTCAAGCAAGTCTCTATGAAAGTGAGCGTCAAATGGCATGCATGCAAATTTGATCTATGTAGGCTTCATTCAAATGGGATCCTTAATTCTTCCTTGATTTCTTCACAACGCCATCAAGCGTACCTTGACCAGCACGGCTACTCTGTCTCTTCTGCCCAGCTTTAGCCGTTCCACCTTTTCCTTTCGTATTCTTCTGCTTCTCTTCAGTGTTGTCATTTCCGAATTCACCCTCTCCATCATCGGTTTCATACTCCTGCATGGGCGCACCGCTTGTAGCTCCCTCCGCATCGTCATCGAACAGTTCCTTCCATGACCCGTCTAGCACCCTCTGATCATCTCCATACAGCCCGACATCATACGCCTTCTTTATCGCATCAATGCAAATCTGTCTTCTCTCATTAAAATCGAACATCGGTTTCGGATACGACTTCGCGCCCTCCTTCCCCTTATCTCCCCCATGCACCCCCTCATCATACTCCTCAACCCTACACCCCCACCTCTTCTGATCCGCAATCGGCGCCTTCCACGGCTCATAGACATACTTCTTGTCGTAATTCTCCAACTCCGGTATCCACCGCCTCACAAACTTACCCTCCTTGTCCCACTTCTTCGGGAATGCGACGGGGCTGTAGCAGCGGTAAAACTGCGCAAAAAACGCCGCGCAGCTCAGCCACATCCAGTTGCCGGCGTTGCAGGCGACCTCGTGGTCGACGAGGAACTCTTCGAAGACTTCCGCGCCGCGCTCCCAGTGCACGTAGCAGCCGCCCCGCGTGAGGAAGCACGCCAGCGCGTGCCGGCCCAGGTGCTCGACCCAGCCTGTTTGTCGTAGTTGGCGCATCAGCGCGTCGATCCAGGGGAAGCCTGTCGCGCCGGCTTTCCAGCGCTGGAACCACGCCTCGGCGGCGGGCGAGTCGATGGTGTAGTTGGGTGAGCCTTGTTGGACGATGAGATTGGTGGTGGGGTCGATTTTGCTGGGGAGGTGCCAGGGGATGTGCCGGCATTTTGGGTTGTTGTGGGATTGGGCGAAGCGGTGGCCTAGGGGGGCTTGAGCGGCGAAGTACATTTCCTGTTGGGTTTGGGTGTGTTAGTTTTGCGGTGGCTTTCTGTCAGTTCTATCCTCCACCTGTTTCTCATCATCCCCAACATTAGGTGCTTATTTCTTGTGCTTATTTCTTCAACCCAAAGGAAGAGATGGTGAAAAGAGTCGTAAAACATGGTGAAAATGGTGGGAAACACGGTGAAAAAGGTAGTGAAGAACGAGGTGTATAAAGAAAAATGAGGTGAAAGGGCAGTAAAAAAAGGTGGTGAAAAGTGAAGAACGACATAACAGATCACTCACCCTGAACAACAACTGCCCCTCCAAATTCACCGGCATCCCGCTCCCCTTCCTCTTCCCCTCCCGCTCATACTTCTCCACCGCATCCTTCACACCCCACCAGAACTCCCTGACCCCGAGCGTCCCAAAGTGCAGATGCGGGCTCAGCACCGTCGTCGCGGGCGGATCCCAGTCCGTCGGCGCCTTCGCCGGCTTCTCGAACGTAGCGACGTACTCGACGTCGTCCAACACCTTCTTCAGCATCTCCAGCGCCCTCGTCTCGCCGCCCCTGATAGTCGTCGCCGCCGCGTCGTCCGCTAGCCCCAACTCGCTCATCTCCGGCACGCCGAAGTCGCCCTTCGGCCCCGCGATGCCGGATGCGTACGTCTTTTCCTCTCCACCACTGCCACCATCACCACCACCCTTCCTCATCCCCGCATTCAAATCCGGCACCGCCCCCGGCCTCTCCTGCTCAAAATCAACCACCACCTCTCCCGGCGGCGGGAGCCTCTTCGGCACCGGCAGCGGCCTCGGAACCTCCACTCCCAGCGCCTTCACCGCCGCCCTTACCTGCGCCATCGACATAGTCGGCTTGCCGCCATTCTTCTCGGCCAGCGCGTCCGGCTCGAACAGCGTGCGGCCGGGGCGCGTGACGACCTCGACGCCGGCCTGGCGGGCGAGATTTGTGATGTGGTCGTCGCGCTCGCGCGCGTAGGCGTCCGTGTCGAGCTCGTAGACGAGGTGCGTGGGGCGCCAGGCGGCGGAGCGGAAGAGTTTTGGGAAGAGGGTTTGCGGCGGCTCGCGCAGGACGAGGAGGCGCGAGGAGGGGTTGAGGGCGGTTATGTGGGCGGACAGGTCGCGTTGGCTGTCGAGGAGGAATTGCCAGCGGTTGGGGCCGACGCTATTGGTGTCAGCTTGTTTTCTCTATTTTTCTTCTCTCTTTTCTTGGTGTTTTGGACGTGGATAGCTATCTGGAATAGATGACAGGATGGGAAAATGGAGGCAGAGGGTTGAATTTCAAATATTAGAACAAAAGGGTAAAGGAGCTGAGGTAGTGATTGTGTCTGTACCGAGCATGATAGACGTAATGGCTATCCCATGTCCAGATTTGCCAGAGACATTCTGGCTTGAGATCTAACGCTGCGTGGAGAGCTGGTGAGTCGTGAAGTCTTAGATCGGTGCGGTGCCAGCTGCAACAGTGAGCAATTAGCATACGCAGATAGCAGTGGCTCCGAGGGTATTGGATTACTATATCACTCTGGGAGCCTTTGCCTTTGCCATTGTCACTCTAGAAGTCAGAAAAGTGAGAATTCGGGAGGAATGCAGCTAGTTGTTGATCTGGGGAATCCAGAAGAAAAGAGCTCAGGCCGGGCCCGTGCGCAGTACGAGGGCGGATGATGATGGTGCATGGTTCGCACGTGGGAAGTGGTGACGGCATTCCGAACGCAGATCTAACCAACGATTCGTCGATCGATATCGGCCTAAGATCTTGTAGATCAGCACCTTAGTATAGCGCACCAAGATACGATACCGGAAGGCTGAATCCCTTGCTCGACATGCTGTTTCCTGCTACAGGGACAGGCTGGGTGTTTGCTGGGTGGAGAGGCCTCTGGTCCCTGCAGCTAAAGATTGCTCTTATTCGGCATCGAAGCCACGAGTTCGACGTTGAGTTAGATTGACACGGGACCGACAAATGTTGCCAATGCTTTTTTTCAATTTATTTGGTGATGTTCCACTGCACAACGGAGAATCCGAGACTCGCTCTGAAGGTTCCCCAGACACTATCCAAATGAAACGGCCCAAACGCCTGGAAATGCCACAGCCCTTAATCGTTCCACGACTCATCGAGCTCGTCGATCAATCGGTTCTCGTCATCCGAGTCTCGGCCCCGCCCTCGGCTCCTGTCGCCGTTCAGTGAAACACGGCTGTAACCGCGACGACTGGGCATGAAGCGAGCGCAGGACGAAGTGAGGATGAGGAAGATGTCCTAGAAACAATCAGCTCAGGGGACTTACAGTCCAACCAACCGACGCGCGCGACGGCCACTCACGGTAAAGAAGCGCCAGATGCTCTCCCAGAAGGAGAAGTTCGGAATCTGGCGCCAACCCCGCTGGTGCATGACAGTACGCTGGTACACGCAACCGCCGACAAAGTATGCGAGGAAGGCGATCAGGACGATGACGCCAAATACGCCTCCTGGGCCCAGCTGCTGTGTTTCCTTCTCGATGCCTCCACATGCAGCCTTGCTCCTGGCTTCAAAGAAATATGTGCACTCGTCCGGGCTGGCGGCGACAAAAGCTACAGTCGCCTCGTCTGGGGGCGAGAGGGAATCCGTCTCGCACAAGAGCGAGATGATGGTCGATTTGCGGCGCTTGGTGCTCTTGTCCTTCTTCGACGTGTACCAGCTGTCGCCATCGTCGTCATCGTGCTTTTTCCTGGACTCGAGATTGTTCACGTCTCTCCGGTAATAGTCGGAGTCCTCGCCGCAGGGGGAACCGTGGGTATAGTTAAGAATAAGCTTCCTGCCGCGAAAGACCATCTCCGAGTTCTGTTGCCTGGGGAGATACGGCGTCAGCGTCGCGGTCTTCGGGAGCAGCTGGCGCACAGCAGCTGTGGATATCTGGCATTGGAGAGTGAGGCGACTCACCCGATCGAGTACGTCTTGCCACGCTGGGTGTAGTAGGCGCTGACGTTCTTGATGCTGTGGCTGTCCAGGCCGACGACATCTTCCAGCTCCTCGACCACAGGGGCGCAAAAGTTGATGGTGAAGTTGGCTGGGTAGTCGTAGCCCTTTGCGTGCCAGCTCTCGGCGGGATGCGACTTGCCGTCCTTGCCCTTCTTGGTGGTGTCGGGCTGGACGGAGATAGGGTTCAGGTCGAAGAAGCGGTCGCTCGGCGACTTGATGGTGCAGGGCTTGGCTTTCTTCTCCTTCTTGTCGTCGGACGAGGCATGGCCCAGGGCGGACCAGAGCACGGCAGCCAGCGCACAAGCGTGTGCGAGCTTCATGGTGGATTGTTCGGTCAGGTTGCTGCAGCGGGACGGATGTGCGTTACGTAGGCCTCACAGGCCCTTGACTCGCGCTGCTGCGCCAGCCGACGCCCGTCCGTGCAGGAACCGGCGGCGTCGGGTTGGTTGCATGCGTCGGATGGCGCTGCGCCAGACCCTGCGCAGCTAAGCTCTCCTAGCTTGTCAATTATGACATGACTTCAACTCGACAGCTTCCGCCATCCCGACTGCCCTTGGCGACCAGAATAAGAAGCCCGTCGCAGCCAATGCCACAGCTGCATTGAATCCTCCCTCCACGCGCCACCCCGAATTCCGCCATGAGCGAGCTCAAGGAAAGAAAGCCCAAGGCCGAGCAGTCGGCTGCCACCTCCGGCCCCCATGTCAAGGAGGCGCATCCTATGGAATTTGGCGGGCCGTAAGCGATCCAATGTATCACCATTCCATATGCATACACTAACTTGCTCAGGCTCGGAGCTTTCGGCGTCTCGTTTGGCCTACCCATCCTCTGCTTTGTTTTCGCCTTCTTCGTGAATGAAACGTCCGGCTGCCCTCCGCCCTCGGTCTTGCACCCCAAGGCATTTACATTGGACAAGCTGAAGGAAGAGGTCGGCTGGCAGGGATTCTCGAGTCTCATCAACCTTCAGGCTTTGACTGCCACGGTTGGATACTACTTCTTCAGCCTTTTGCTGAACGCCGTGTTGCCCGCCAGCGAAGTTGAGGGCGTCCAGCTGCGTTCGGGCGGAAGACTGAAGTACCGCTTCAATGGTTGGTCAAAGAAGCCACTGTATGTGTTCTTTTGCTAATTGCATGCATTAGCCTTCCTTTCCGCCCTCATTACGCTCGGCATCTGCGCCGCTGGCACGTTCGTCTATGGCGCCGAATTCCCCCTCTGGACCTTCATCTGGGACAACTACATCCCCATCCTCACGTCGAACATCATAGTTTCCTACGCTTTGGCAACTTTTGTGTATGTGCGTAGTTTTGATGTGAAGCCGGGAAATACGGATAAACGCGAGCTTGCGGCTGGAGGCCACAGCGGAAACATGCTGTACGACTGGTTCATTGGTCGCGAGCTCAACCCGCGCATCACTCTCCCCTTCTTCGGCGAGATTGACATCAAGTCCTTCATGGAGCTGCGTCCTGGTATGCTTGGCTGGGTCATTCTTGACCTGACGTTCATTGCTCGTCAGTACCACAACTACGGCAGCATCACCGCCAGCATCCTGATTGTGACATTCTCCCATGCTTTCTACGTGCTCGATGCACTCTACATGGAACCCGCTATCCTAACGACCATGGACATCACCACGGATGGCTTCGGCTTCATGCTTTCCTTTGGCGATCTCGTCTGGGTGCCCTTCGTCTACTCTCTCCAGGCCCGGTACCTCGCCATTGACCCGAAGGTCCTCTCATACCTCGAAATCGCGGCCATCCTCGGTATCCAGGCGAGCGGCTACTACATCTTCCGCTCCTCCAACAACGAGAAGAACCGCTTCCGTACGGACCCCAACGATCCGAAGATCAAGCATCTCAAGTACATGGAGACGAGCGCGGGCAGCAAGCTCCTGATCACTGGCTGGTGGGGCACCGCGCGCCACATAAACTATCTTGGCGATTGGCTCATGTCCTGGGCGTACTGCCTACCCACCGGCGTGGCAGGCTACATTGTCGTCAACCACTCCAAGCTCGAGGTTGTGCCGGGAGAGGCACGCGGCTGGGGCGCGCTTATCACGTATTTCTACATGATCTACTTTGCCATCCTCTTGATCCACCGTGAGGGCAGAGATGAAGAGAAGTGTAAGAAGAAATATGGCAAGGACTGGGATGCGTACTGCAAGAAGGTTCCGTACCGCATCGTTCCGTACGTGTACTAAAGGGAGAAATGCAGCCGGTATTGAAAAGTACGGAACACGTTCTGATGGATTTCATGAGTAGTAACCTGTATTTTAAAAAAGAAAAGTAATCATCAGCATTCCTAGATGGACCAATGGAAAGCGTTCTTTATGTTGTGTGAAGCGAGAAATTCCACGTAGGCGAATCTTCATGGTTGTTTTGCGTTGGTTGCACACGTAGAAAAGTGACAACTTAACGGTTAACTCACGCCCAATAAGATCGCCTGGTTTCTTTCCGAATACGACTCAACGCTGTGGGGGATGATTGGCCGCGACGAATTCTGCAGCGTGGAGGACCAATGTTTATGTACCAGCTTCCCGAAGAAGCTTTCCGGTCGCGGGCAGGATCGACCACTGTCGTGTCATGTTGAGCTGATTGAGACAGCAACGTCAAGGTGGGTGTGTCAACCAGCTAAGTAAGCTTTCTTCCCCGTGTCTTGATCATTTTTCTTCCACTTCTTCCCGCCTTGTTTCCCGTGCAACCACCACAACCTCTTCACAACAATCAACACCACCTTGCCACCCTACGAACGACCGACGGCTACCATCATCGATTTTTGTGACCCATCGCCGAAAAACCAATCCGTCACAATGGTCTCGACGCGCAGCCACCCCACCGCCTTCCCACCGCCCGAGCTGACCTCGCCCACCAAATCGCCATCGAAGCGTGGAGGCTCGCGCGCCACGTCGACGGCCTCGCCCGCACCCGGCGCGCCCATCGCCAACGCCGCCACCGCACCCACTTCCGCCCCGACCTCCGCTCCCACCTCCGCACTCGCCATCAACAACAACAACAACAACAACAACAAAAATGCCGCGAAGAAACAATCCCCCTCGACCACATTCCTGTGGACGCACACGCCCTCGCGCCTCACGCTCGCCTGGCTAGCCCTCTCGCTGCCGCTGGTGGCGTGGGACACGGGCTACATGCTTTTGCGGCCACACACGATGCCGGGCGGCTCGCTGCACTGGCCGGTGTGGCAGCCGTACGCGCTGTACGGCACCGTCGACTACGTCTACGGCTTCCCCGCGTGGGAGCGCGGCGACGGCTTCGGCGCCGCGCAGGCGTCGCTCAACCTCGTCGAGACGCTCATGTACCTCGTGTACCTGGGCATCGTGTACAAGGCTGGGACGAATGAGCAGGCGGTGCAGGGACGCGGCGCGCCGAGCAAGGAGGTGGTGGGGGAGAAGGTTGCGGGCGCAAGAGTTGTTGCGGGCAGGACGGCGGCGCAGGCGGTGCTGGTGGCGTTTGCGGCGAGCGTGATGACGTTGAGTAAGACGGTGTTGTATTGGTTGGTGGAGTACTGGAATGGGTTTGAGAATATCGGGCATAATGATGCGGCCAGTTTGTTCTTTTTGTGGATCGTGCCGAAGTGAGTGTTTTCTTTCCCCCAGATGTCCCGCCTCTGTGTTTGGGGCTGCTTTCTTTTTTGTTCCTTTCCTTTTGCTGACAATTGGTGAACAGCGGCGCGTGGCTCATCTTCCCGACGTACATGATTTACGTCTTTGGAAGCGAAATCGTGCAGGGCTTGGAGGCGGCTGGGGCGGTGGTGTTGACTAAGAAGTCGCAGTAGTGGTGGGAGGATGAGGTCAGGTAGAGCACGGCGTATGGACTTTTATTGTAGATGTGTTCATGCAGACTGTGCTGCTCAATTACGATTTGAAGAGGAAAATACGATGAATGATACCCTTTTGCTCAACTTCCTCGAAGTACTCCATCGTCACAGCTTTCTGCTGTGTTTGTTAGTGCACTGCTTTATCTCTCACGTGTATGATCTGACGGCACGAACTTGAATGAGCTTCAGGAAACAAACATGGCTGATGACGGGTACCTGCCGATAAAGGTTCAGGTGGAGAGGCATCAATCGGCTCTGCAAACACTGATTGCATGCAGGATATCCAGGAGTCTTTCATAGACTCCAGCTGCTTGCTTGGTACCTTCTGGAAGTTTGCTTGCTTGTTCACAGTTTGTTTTCCAATCGGGGTGAGGGTTCGCTCATATATTCGAAAGGGTTCCTACTGAAAAGGTGACTGTATCCTGCACGTGTCATACCCTGCCGCCTATCCCCAGGACAACGCTTTTCATTCACCATCACCTGAACTGACTGCTCTTGCCGTCAGGTGCTCCTGCGGTGCTCACAGTCAAACCGGCGTATAAAAAGCCCTCCATTTTCCCGCCATCTTTCCTCACCAACCACCCTACAACTCGAGTTCTCAGACCACTGCGGACATCACTTTGCAACCATGTCGGACAACGCACCCACCAGCATCACGGCAACCCGAACGCAGATGCTGGTCTGGCTCGCGAGGGGCTGTGATGACGCCTTTCTCGGCACCGAGTCCAAGGACGAGCTCCAACGCAAGCTGCGAGAGTGGATCGACCGCCGCTTCGCCAACTACGCCGCGATCAAGGAGTTGCGCCAGACTTGCCAGCAGACCATGGAGTCCATCATGGACCAGCTCAGGAACAGCTCGATGCCCGACCGCGCCAGCATCCTGCACAGCGTCCAAATGTCCGAAAAGTTCAATGAGCATGCAGAGGTAAAAAGAAAAGCCCGCGTGAATCGCGTTGTTCTCCTCCCGCTCCCGATAACTAACGAATTTCGCTTCAGATGCTGGATGGGCAGCGGGAGAAGATGACCGCCGAGGCCACCTACCTCGTCCAGACCCTTAAGGTCAAGCACGGTGTTCACTGGGAGAACATCAGGCCTGAGCCTAAGACTGATGCTGACCATCTGGTTGTGGGCGCCTTGACGGCTCTGGGCCAGCAGGACATCACCATGCAAACCCTGATCGACCTTGAGGATGAGGAGGACGAGGACCACCTGCGCGAGAACAGGGAGCGTCAGAGGGCTCTCATGAACGGAGTGATTGACATCCTTCAGCGTCAGCCAGCTGCCTGAAGAGGGTAGAAGTTCTGGACACATGGAACGTGAAATCCTACACCTACGTCCGGATGGAAGCTTCAGTTACCTACGTTAGTAGGGTTCCATTGCTGGCAAAGATGGTTTCGGGCGGTCACTTCTTTCGGCACCTACGTGGGCCACTCTCAAAAGTTGAAAGATGCAAGCAGATCGAAGTCAAAGGCCCCGAGATCACAACGAAAGGGCACATCTCAATGCAGGAAATGGGAAATGAAGTGTGCTTTCCTTCTCGGGGCCTTATGCTCTGCGTGATAACCAATACAAGATGATTTCCGTACTGCAGCAGGAGCCATCCTTCACTAAACACCATTTCATTTGGTGCCCATTCTGACTTCTTTCATGCCATGAGGTAAATTTAAGCTATGTTCTAGGGCCCTCCTATTTATTCTTCGTGCTAGCCATCGACTGCAGCACCTCTAAAAGCTTCTTCGCGTTCTCTGCCTGCAGAACCAGCGTCACTGGCATCTTCGTCCCCACATTCTCCGGCATTTCTCCACGGTAGTCAGCCGGATCGAGGGTGTCATCGTCCATGGCGGAGCTTGTTTCGCACCCGATTCTGAAGGCCCGAAGGATATGCATGATGGAGAGGGAAAGATCGCGCTCGACTGCAAGGAATCCATGGATTGAATAGGGTTTTGTTGACATATGTAGTTGAAGTTTATTTCTACATGTGAATGCTTGGTCCAACCTTTCGCACACGTAGAGCCATTGTCTCTGACAGAGAATGAAGGTGTACAAACTTCTGTGCTCTAGTTTACGTGTAGTTTAGGGTGGGATTGGCGAAAAATTATAGTGAGAATGGATAGATGTAGCGGCTCGGACTAAAGGCGAAGTGGTCGCGTTTAGACTGGGACGTCTGACGTTAAATCAAGACCATCATGCAACGTTGGTCACTTCCACCAGAGATAAAATTTATGCATAAGAAGCTCAGTTAGAATAACCCATCACAGGTGCTTAACGTTATCTCTATCAAAGCGTGCTCGAGCAAGGATTACCTCAGCTCCCCCACTGCATCCTGTAAGCTGATACGTCGAGCAAAGGAACAAGAACCAACCTTAACAGCCCCCGTCAGGGCTGGAAAAGCACCAATGACCCTCTCCGCCGCCTCCCCGCTGCATATTTCCCGCCGCATGTTACGTATGATGAATCACCCACCACCATCCGCCCGACGACGGACTCTCCGCCCCACCACCAGCACCCGCAAAACTCCCCACCTCCGCTCTCCGTCCGTCCGTTTGCCTGCGGAAACACAGAGAACAAAAAAGTCCTTGGCCTGACGCAAACGCCAAGGCCGCGGCATTCGCAATCGTAACGTAACGCAACAGCAGCCACCGACGGCGGCGGCGACATCAGCAAAACGACAAGAAACAACAACCGACGACGATCTTCGCTTACTGGTGTACCGCGAACCGGTCAGTCCCTTTCAACTGGTGGTGGTGGTGGTGGTGGTGGTGGAACACACGGCACGGGGACGGGGACACTAACGGCCACGGAAAGTATCTACCGGCGTTTGAGGCTGCTGACGTGCATGCCCTTTTTTCCGCAAGCGGGCGTCGAGATCCACAGCTGAGTCCTACAGCACCACGGGGTATAGGCTCAGGAAGGTTTTTTTTTGTTTTTTTTTTTAAAAAAAAAAAGAAAGAAAAAGGAAAGGCGAGGACGGACGAAAAGAAGAGGCAAGCCCGGACGAAAAGAAAAGGCGAGCTCGGACGAAAAGAAAATGCTCCTCCTGAGCGGGGAGCGGAGGGTATCCGATGCCACACATATGAGAATACTTGCCGTTTCCCAACTTTTTGTGGTCATTTCAGCCACCTTGGCGATGGCCTGTTCATGAAAGAAGGGGAAATAACCATCAACTTGGACGGCGGTAGTATAGAGGGAAAGAAAAGGCGAAGTGGAGGGAAATTCACGAGACAAGTGCCATGAGTCCTTTGCTGAGCGCAATGCTGGCGGTCCGGATGTAAGGACCTCCTGTTGAGCCGGGGCTTTGGGCGCAGCTGCGCCCATCGCTCTTCCAGAACTCTGCATCACGAGAATGCAATGGGCGGGTAAAGGGATGAAGAATAGCCGGTCGAGTTAAGATTTTGTCTAATTGGCCAGATGGGGTATCGTCGCAAAGATTAGGAATCAGCTGTTTTCTTGGGGGTTCCTGACCGCAGTTCCTCAATCTCCTCCCGCGACTCAAGCGCGGAAGTTGGTCCCGGTTCCCATGCTATGCAAGGGAAACTACATCCAGATGCACGGTTGTTCAGCTCATCACATACGCAATGATTGGTCTACTTGCTTTTCGATGTTCGTCGCGGAATCATGCAGGACCAAGAATGCGCAGATCGACGCCACGCAAGAGGTGGGAATAGACTTGTCGTCAGTGACCGCTTGTCCGTGGCGCTATTCTGACGTCGCGAAGAGTCTCAGCATGAGGGGAAGCTGGCCTCGCGTGAAGGGCCTGACGGTGCAAGCGACGAACTAGAACAAAGCTTGTCTCCACCGTCACGATGGGGGGCGCAGCAGAAAGGAGAAGGTGTGGTGGCTGAGCAGCGCACTGAGCGCAAGCGAGCTCTTTGCGGCATGGAGGTTTGAGGCCTGAAGGAAAAAGTCATCATGGTGATGCTTAGAAAGCAGTGCGGAACTAAGGAGATAGTGTGGGATGCCGGCTACCGGATAGGGCTGGGCGCACGGGAACCCGCGAAGGCGCAGCACACGGCGAGAGGCTGGGAGAGGGGTGGTGGCCGTGTCGGCCCGCACTACTCGAGCTTGGCCTCGCGAACTTCCTCTCTCGGCACCCAACTTGCTCTTGCGGATGGTGTTGGCGCCCCGTGGTGATCCGGGGTATTCTCCAGCTCCTTCGCTCCGTCTTGGCGCTTCGGCGCGTGCCGCTGCGACTCAGACCCTCGTAAAGCTTTGGCTCGTCAACTAATGAGCGCTGAATAATTTCATATGCTTTGACAGGGAGCCGTCCAAGGCCAACATAGCCCCAAGGAGAGGCCAAGAGCAAGGGCGATTGTCGGGCTTGCGCGTAGGTCTTGTGTGACTAGAGCATGCGTCCCAAGGAGGAAATTGAAGATCACAGCATCAAATGACGTCGGACGGAAGGTTCCCGCAGCGCTGCGATGAAACGGGAGGGAAGTTAGCTGTTCCAACCAATGAGGGCTCCTGCTTCGTGGAAGGCAAGCCAGCAAACGGAAGCGAGTTCTAGACGTCTGGGGTGGGCGAATAAGGTTGAGCGCAGGCCAAGTCATCCGGGAACAAGGTGCGCCCTTGTTTAGCCACAGGCCCGAGACAAGCAATTGCTCTCCTCCGCCGCCCCGGAAAAAAGCCCATTTGCGGCTGGGACGACTCAGCCCAAGGCCAGCCAGTTAGCACGCCTACATCAAAAACGCCTGGGCGCTGATTGATGCAGGCGATACGATACAGTGCGTGAGAAGTTGGCGGCCAAGGTGCTGTGAGAACTAGTAGACAGCACTTCTAAGCCGCATCATTGCGCGTCCCTGCCTGTGACGCTACTCTTGGCTCTGCATACGTGCGTCATACGGTCAGCACGGCGGTGCCTGGGGATCATCACACATTCTAACACTTGCCGTAGCAACCAGTAGCAAGGTCCAATTTGCGACACGATGGCCTCGCCCGAGCCAAGGTGAAGCTAGCTGTTCGTCTGGCTGTACAGGCTCCCTGCTCCTGGTTGTGCGAAGAGCGGCAGGATGCAAGGCGGGCTGGTGATGACGAATCCGAGGCACACGTCAGGTATGAGATTCCATGAGATGGGAAGCGGAGTCATTGGTGAGGGCAGCTGCAGAAACGGCAGCCGTTGATCGATCAACGTGGCCAGCGAGCTTGTTGGGGTGATGGCGGACATGTGTCAGAAGCCAAGTGATAAGACGCTTGGCCAGTTATGGCCATGGCGAACACAGCCTCGAAGTTGGCTTGTAGTAGAGTCCGGTGGGATGTAGAGGGTTATCGCCGCGTTTCACCCGTGCGGCAGTTGGCTGATCGCGGGCAGGACTGCAGACTGGCACATGGCGGCAACAAAGGGTGCAACAAAGGCAGGGCGACTACGAACGGTGGAAATGGTCGCGAATGACAAGGCGTGTCGACGCGTGGGCACGAACCAGGGTGCGAGCCGTTCCTGTCTCTGCCAATCCACGCAGCGCGATTTGTCGCTCCGCCTCCGCGCGCTGAGCCTAAGCCGACGTACCAAGACTGCCTCTTACCAAGCCTTGGAGACCCGATTGTAGGTAAGGTAAGCTGATCCTGCAGCAGCCCTCGCCCGACGCCGAGAGGCAGGACGCGCAAGCCAGAGTCAAATCGTGGCCGGAGATGCGCCCTCCCAGCCCACCCTCGGATCCCCGCTTCGGGGCAAGCGTCGACCTGTTGCGACACATTATTCAGTTGTTGTCAACCAAGATGCCATGGGTTTGCTGTCTTGTCGCACCCACCGCCGTCAATCGCCGCGGCTCTGGCTCTGGATTAAAGACCGCCTGTTGTCCTCATTCAGCTGGACCACGACGCCTCGCTTCGGACCCCATCCTCTGCCAGCTAATAAAGGGAGCTAACAATAGCTCGCCGGCCTTTGTGGCGTGCATACATATTACCCTGCCGCCCGTTTTCTTTCAACCCGCACTTTTCGTTTGATTTGTCTTTCGAGTGTGTGACAATGTGGTCTCGTGTTGCTGCTGCAGCCCTGCTGGGCCTCGGTATGTTTCCCTGCACCCAAATGTTAGCTGAATCGTGCTCACATAGCTTGCAGCATCAACCACTTCTGCTCAGACCTCTTCAAACTGCAATGGCGATATCTGCTACGCCTTAAATATCCCCGAGAGCACGGCAAGCTCCGGCACTGGAGACATCTTCCTCCAGATTACTGCACCCACCTCCTATACATGGGTCGCCATCGGCCAGGGCAGCTCCATGTCGGGCTCCCAGATGTTCGTCGTGTATACCTCTGCAAGCGGTGATAATGTCACCGTTTCACCGCGTCTCGGTTCCGGCCACAGCACCCCGCGATTCAACAGCGACGCCCAGGTCACCCTTCTTGATGGCTCGGGCGTGTCGAATGGTCAGATGACTGCCAACTTCAAGTGTAAGCAATTACCCATTTCTGCAAAAAGAAATCTCAAAGATTAACGCCTTGCAGGCGCAAGTTGCTCGTCTTGGTCTGGCGGCTCCATGGACTTCTCTTCCAGTTCCGCGTCTTGGATCCACGCAAGCAAGTCTGGAAGTTCTCTCGACTCGGATGATACGAGCGCCTCGATCCAGCAGCATGGCAGCGATTACGGCAGTTGGGACTGGGACTTCTCCAGCGCCAAAGGTGGAAGCAGCGCTAACCCCTTTTCGAGCGGGACCGCCACCAGCACTGGAGGATCTAGCAGTGGTACCGCCGACTGCGTTCCAAGCCCGACCAGCTCTGGCTCCGGCTCCAGCTCCAATTCTGGCTCTGGTTCGTCAACGACGCAGAGCTGGCCTCCGTGGCGTACTGGTGGTGGCAGCGGACCCTGGGGCGGTGGCAATAGCAAGAGACAGGATTCTGGTACCAACTACTGTGCCCCCGGTCAATCGCCTGGAAGCAGCTCTGGCCAGCAGATTGGCGGTGGTGCGGCTATGGCCGAGTATCAGCGTATGCAGAGGATGCTGATTGCTCACGCTGTCTTGGCCTGTCTCGCCATGGTAATCTTTTTCCCGCTGGGTGCCATCGCCATCCGGACATTCAGCTTCCCCGGTCTCATCTGGTTCCACGGCGGCCTCCAGGTCTTTGCCTACTCCATGTTCATCGCGGCCGTCGGTCTCGGTATTTACATCGGCCAGCGTGGTGGATACGTAAGTCTTCAACCTATACTCTCTGGGGTGCTCCCCGCTGACTTCGATTAGCTCTCGAGTTACCATGCCATCATTGGCTTGCTTGTCTTCGCCCTTATGTTCTTCATGCCAATCCTCGGCTGGCTGCACCACAAGCTCTTTAAGAAGTACGGTCACCGCACTTTCTATTCCTACACCCACATTTGGATGGGTCGTAGTCTCATCACCCTTGGCATCATCAATGGTGGTCTCGGCCTCATGCTTGCTGGCGGTCCAAGGGATTGGACGATCGCTTACGGCGTTGTCGCCGGCATCGTCTGGGTGGTGTACATCTCTTGCGCTATCCTTGGTGAGGCTAGGAGGAAGAAGGCCATGGCCGCTCCACCGAGTTACCGTAGGGAGCGCAAGATGTCTTCGCACAGCAGCAGCAGTCCCAGCGGCGCCAGCACTCAACGCGAGTTCTACGGCCGCAAGAACAGAGGCGAGCCGTGAAGGGAAGAATAGAACTTTTTCCTTGGAAAGTCTTCAAGTAGAAAAAAGCGGAAGAAGGACAGAATGAAATAGATACCCTCAGGGGAGGCGGAGGAAAGGAAGGTCCAGAGTGTAAGAACTGGAGTAATTGACGGCGCATCTTTCGCGCGGTAAATGGCGCCAATGTAGTCATAGTTTGACGAATGAACGAACCATCAACCATCCATTCTACATTGACGCCAGCTCGTGAAACGTGGAATTGGTACCGAGGTCTTGGTTGGTCCAACGCACCAGCGTGACGCGATGCCGGAAAAAAACGGCCGGAAAGAGCGCTGCCCACAGCTGTCCAATGCCGAAGAGTTTGGGGTTCCGCAGCGGTGCGCGAAGCGATTGGCAGGACGTTGGTTGGGCGGAGGCGGAGGACAAGGAGGATTGCGGGACGCATGGAGGGGCAGGCGGCAATTAGTCGGCGATTTACTTACCAAAGCGCCCGCCATCGCAACACCTGAAATGACTGAGCGAGTGACAACAAAACACTTTCCTTCCACTTCCGCCGTCGCCGCAACCCCAAACCCGACACCGCCGCTCCGCTCACCGCCGTGCATTTTTCGCCCATATATCGCGCGCGCATTCTCCATCAACATCACACAGTGATCCTGCCCGCCGTTCAACATGGGAGAGTCAAGGTGCGTTCGGGCAGGCTGCAATTCGATGCGCCCAACCCCCGCTCCGCCCTCGTTGCTGCGTTGCACGTCCCGCTGACTCCACGTACAGACAGGAGCTGCTTGCCTGGCTGAACAACCTCCTCCAGCTCAACCTTACCAAGGTTGAACAATGCGGTAATGGGTATGCTGTGCCGCCCTCCCCCGAACGCCTCCCCGGTCCAAGGCAGTCTGCTGCCCACCCCTGCACACAACCGGAGGCATCATTCGATGGGCATAGTTGCTGATTCAGGCTCTGCAGTTCTGCCTACTGCCAGATCTTCGACAGCATCTTCCGTAGGTACCCCTTAATCAACGGCGGATCGCGTGGCCACTAACGCCCCTTTCACAGTCGATGTGCCCATGACGAGGGTCAAGTTCAATGTGAACACCGAGTACCAGTACCTTCAGAACTTCAAGGTCTTACAGAGTACGCTGCCATGCGCCGACAGCCATTGCCGCCCGCTGACGTCCCCGCCCCGCAGACACGTTCGCCAAGCATAATGTCGACAAGCCCATCAATGTCCAGCAGCTTGTGAAGTGCAAGATGCAGGACAACCTCGAGTTCCTGCAGTTCTGCAAGCGCTACTGGGACCAGTACTACCCCGGCGGCGACTACGATGCCCCGGCTCGCAGAAAGGGCTCTGGCGCCCCTGCGCCTTCCGGCGGTGCTCGTTCCGTCTCGTCCAGCGCTTCGCGCAGACCCGCCGGTGGTGCCGCCCCCGCTGCCGCCCGCGCCCGCACCCCGCAGTCCAGCGCGCAGACTGCTGCGCTCCAGCAGGAGAACGCCGCGCTGAAGGAGACGGTGGCTGGCCTCGAGAGGGAACGCGACTTCTACTTCAGCAAGCTTCGGGACATTGAGCTGCTGATCCAGAACGCGATGGAGCAGGATCCGGAGCTTGAGAAGGAGGACACCATCTTGAAGTCGATCCAGACGATCCTCTACTCGACGGAGGTAAGTTTACTTAGCCTCGGGTGGTGTGACGAATTGCTGATCATTCGGCTTTGCAGGAGGGCTTTGAAATCCCCGCCGAAGCCGAGGGCGAGTTGGAGGAGGAGACCTTCTAGATTCAGGTTGGGGCACATTGCGGAAGTACAATTTAGAGAACGGCGATGCGTTGCATTTGGTCATGTTGACCGGTTTCGAAAATACCCTGCAGATTGCTGGTGGATGATAGGAAGAGCCAGAAGAAGGCGGCATAGTTCTCATAGGCCCACAGTGCTGCGCTGTTCAGGCAAGTCGGAGAGTAGGTTGTGTGAATTTGGCATTCGGGAGTTCATCTGATCCGCCGCATTACGTATTGTGGCTCGTGCATCACGATCGGCGCACGACCCGGCGTGAGCTTCCCAGCTCTGCTGTGACAACACACGACGCACTCCACTCTTCCCCTCAGCGCCAACAATACAACCGTTACCGCCAGTCGATGATCTTAACGACCCTGTGATACCCTGATATACCCAGCCTCGCCCCGCGCGCGAACCACAAAGCACTCCGTCCTCGTTTTTTTCCTTTTCCTCTTCCCTTGTCCAAGAACCGCCCAACCTCCGAGTCAGGGTGCACGACATACCCAAACCACCACTCACCCCAGCCACACTTCCTCCTACCCTACTCAAAGAAAACCCGCCGCAACCATGCCGATGGACATCTCCATCCCGAGCACCTCGGTGTCGAGCTCAACCGACAAGCCCTTCACCATCTACACGATCCGCATCCAGCAGCCGATCCGCACCATCACCGTGGCGAAGCGGTACAGCGACTTCGTGCAGCTGCACGCGGACCTCACCGCACAATCTGGCGGCGCGCCGCCGCCAGCGCCGCTGCCGTCCAAGTCGTGGTGGTTCACGCGCACCGTCAACAACCCGGCCATGACGGAGCAGCGCCGCCGCGACCTCGAGGCCTACCTGCGCGCCGTCGAGGCCGCCGACGACGGCCGCTGGCGCCACACCAGCGCCTGGCGCACCTTCCTGCAGCTCGGCACGACGATGCGCTCGTCCCCCTTTTCAGAAAACGGAGGGGCAAATGGTGGTGCGAATAGCACAGGGGGTGGTGGTCATTGGGAGCCTGGCAGGGGCGGCGCCGTGGGCATCCGCGACCCGGCGACGTGGCTGGCGGTACACCAGGAGCTCAAGGGCAACTTGCACCAGGCTCGCCTGGCGCTGACGCGCCGCGAGCAGGCGCAGACGGCGCAGCAGCAGCACGAGGCCGGCGCCGCCGCCAAGAAGTATCTGGTGTTGGCCGGCACGCTGATCTCGGCGCTGGACGACGGGCTGCGCAGGTTGTCTGGGAACGGCAGTGGCAACAACAGGAATGGGAGGGCTGGTGGTGGTGCGGAGTACGTGGGCGACGCGCCGGTCGAGAAGCTGGGAGAGGGCGAGCTGAGGCGGAGGAGGGACTTGCTGTCCGGCGCGAGGAAGGAAAAAGAAGGGCTGGAGGGCGTTCTGGGTGCCATGGCCGTCAAGAGCCTCGCTGCTGGCGGCAGCGGTGCGGGTGCCCCCGCGTCGGCGGGCGCCGCGGCGACCCCGGCGGACAAGGCGCACCTCTTCCGCGGCATGAACGGGGCGAATGGCAACGGCGCCGTGTCGAAGCGGACCCTGGGCGCGAAGGAGACGACCCGCACGCGCGAGCTCGACAACCAGGGCGTGCTGCAGCTCCAGCGCCAGATCATGCAGGAGCAGGACGAGGACGTGGCCGACCTGAGCACGGCTGTGCGCCGCATGCGCGAGATGGGCATCCAGATCAATGACGAGCTGCAGCTGCAGAACGAGATGCTGCGTATGCTGGACGATGACGTGGATCGCGTGGACAACAAGGTCCGGGTGGCGAAGAAGAGGATCGACAAGATCAGGTAAAGAAAAAAAAATGTATCGGGAAAGGACGAAAACAAAAGGGGACGGAGGTTCAGCGGGGGGCGGGAGGTACGGGGGAGGGAACATGTCAAAATGGCGGTATGATGATGTTGATGGAATGGGTTGAAAGTAAAAAAAGGGAGGGCAGATGGCGAAAAGCTATTCTTCTGTCTGGCGGCTGGCTTCGTGCTTTTCTCGTTTTTCCTCTTTTCTTCTTGGAATGGCTCTATTGGGTTTCCCCACTTCTCTCTGTCTCTGTCTGTCTCTCTTACACATTGATATTGCATTTCACGATTTTCTCCTCTCTTTTCTTTATTCTTCTCAAGTGACATGACCCGTATCGTTGGTTGGAGAGGAACACATCATTTACACGCAACATAAGCATGGGCGTTGGAGAAGGAAGGGTCACCCCTATGTTACTTTCGTTTTCTTCTGCTTATTTCGAGTTGGGACACGTTTCTGTCTTTTGCTGTCTTTCTTCCTTCACTCAAATGTTCATGATAGGTGGTTCTTGTCTCATCGTTCAATGATTCTTCAGTTTGGAATATACCCCTTTTCCCTTTTCCCTGCTATATACACATGATCTGTTACTTCGCTTTTGATTACTCGCATAACCGTGAGCTCTGGAGATATATATATACAGGACAGAATCAGTGTCTTTCGCTTCAGTAGAGGAAGTAAAAGGGGGACGTTTTCAACAAGCGAAAATATGGGTGCTTAGGTAGACTGGAAGTTATTACGAATATTATTCATCTTTTTTAAACAAGAACACAATACAAGGAGGGAATTGGAATTACGGTGCTGACTACTGTCGTCTACCGGCTTCAAGTTGACCATACCTAGCCGTGTGCTAGCTAAGTGATGTGCACGTGCGTTTCAATCCCGGGACCCTGATATGCAAAAGTGCCGCCCAGGCGCTCATACTGTATGTACATGTTCACCGTGCTTCGCGTTTTGCCATTTCAATGGTGTGTAAACATGTGGTGAGCCCGAAGACCGATCACACATTTCCCCCGTGAATCAATGGATCATCCATCGAATCCGACACTACAACACATCTCATTCTCCAAACCAAAACCTTAGACACACCAAACTCTCAGTATTCACAACAGCTACCTCTGACACTAGAAATGAAGGAAGGACCGCATCGCAAACTTTAATAGAAGCCAAGCCGAAGCCACAAACAGGGGGGAATCACAATAGAGGATAAGCCTCGACGAAACGCAAATGCCGCACACCACACGAAGACACAACATACATACGCGCGCGCAAGGATGACAGAAAGCAAGAAAAATTGCAGCAACCAAAAAAAACAAAGAAGGTGAAGCACGCCAGCGGGTAAAACGTCATGTGTGCCCCAAAACTTCATCATCAATCCGTCCATCCATTCATTCATTTCGCCACCACCATTCTTCACAACCTCAAAAAAGGGAGGGGCTGTTGACCAGAGCCGAACGAGAAGAAGAAGAAAAAATGTATCTAACCACACACACCCAAAGCCCCTGGATTTCAAAATGTTTTCCTCCGTTCCGAAAGCTTAATCACAGAAGAGGGGGAAAGAAAAGAAGGCTACCAATCCAATCCACCCAATGTAGTTCCAAAATAAGCGCCTGTACCGCGCACGTCTAGTTGTTTCATGAAGCCAATGCCAAACGCGACGAAAAAAGAAAAAAAAAAAAAACGCCAGAAATATCTCAACTATGCATCCACACACATCATCAATCAATGCCCACCACCACCACCCCCCTGGCTCCCATCCCCACCCGTCAACGGGCCCAACCCATCCATCCCGCTCCCGAAATCCGCACCAACAGAACCGCCATCAAACGCAAAGTTGTAGCCCTGCGGCCCGCCGAACATGCCTGAGTCGTCGCCCAGCGCCGTCGGCGGGTCCATGTTGAAGGGCATGAACCACGCGGCGCTGGGGTCGGTGAAGAAGCCTGGGGAGGCGCCAGGATGGCCGGCGGCGGAAGAAGCGCCAGGTTGTTGATGCTGCTGACCCTGTTGACCGTTACCACCAGGTGCTGACAACGAGGCATTGAAAGCGTTGACGTCGAGCGCGAACGGCTCGTTGCGGTCCATGAAGGTGGCGTAGCTCTGCAGCACCATCTGCCGGTCGAGCGCCGACATGGGGTGGTTGAGGTTCGAGAAGTCCGGCCCGCCGGTGCCGCCGTTGCCGTTGCCGAGGAAGTCGTATGCGTGCTGTGGGTTCTGCTGCAGGAAGGCTGCGGCGGCGGCGGGGTCGAACGACGTGGTGTCGAGGTTCTGCGGTAGCTGCATATGTTGCTGATGGTCCATGGGCGAGGAGGTGGTCTGGAGTTGTTGGTTGTTGCTGTTGCCCTGGGCGCTGGGGGATGTTGTCGACGCTGCTGCTGCTGCGGCGGCGGCCCCTGCCTTTGACTTGTCTTGTTTCGTCTTCTTGTTGCCTCGCTTAGCTTGCTCTGCCGTCTTGGAGGCTGGCGAGAGGCTGGCGAAGAACTCCTCGACGCTTTGCAGGTCGGATTTCTGGCCCAGAACGGCATCCGTGCCGGCTTCCTTCTTGACGTCGGCGGCTGGGTCTTCGTAGTCCGTACGAGACACGCCGTGAGGGTACCGGTCGAACCAATCTCCGTACTGGAAAATGCTGGGTTGCCGACCGTTGACGGCCGCGGGTCCACGAAGCGCGGCGTCTGCGTGTTGGCGGTACAGGTCCTTCAGGTTTTCGGCGACGAAGTGGAACATGCCCCAGTACTTCTTCATCTTGCTCAAGAACTTGACGTTGTAGGCGAGGTATCGTTTCGAAACCATTTCCAGCTTCGGGTTCTTGGAGAAAACGCCGCGGATGTGGACCGTGCTTGACAAGAAAGCGCAGTATCCAGCAAAGGGGACAACGACATTGTAATTCATGGCCTCGTTGACAAGAATGGAAATCTGGTTGGCGGCCTCAAGGGCGACGTGGGCAGCTTCTGTGAGAAATTGGTGCGGCATGTCTTGAGGAGGCCGGCTGCCAGCATGAGATGGCAGAGCGAAGCGGTTGAGAAAGAGGATGATTTGGTGGTAAACGATGTGGAGAAAGATGAATTGGTTCGCAGTTTTTTCCGTGACGTGATTTTGCAGGTTCTCTTGTGTGTAGGCTAGCCTGTCAGGCAGAGCTGCCTTGAATTCGTATGCTGCCTTTTTCAGTTCCTGGAATGTGGACTGTGGCGACCAGATAGGTACTCGCTCTTGCTCCTTGCCGCCCAGATTGTTGAACATGATCAGACGGCCCCAGATGGCAACAGCACGAACAAGGTATGCTACGACACCCATGTTCTCTTTTGCATCTGCCAACTGCCCGGCATCGTCTGCCACGGGATTTCTGACGTAGCCTTCGAGGTCTTCGGTGGGGCCGGGAATCTCCATCTGGAAATAGTGCTCTCGGATTGGTAACTGAACTTTGATGAACTGGCCACTGACGAAAAGCGGACGGTCGGTACCCGACGAGTTGAAACGGTCCATGAGGAAGCAAGACCACATGGTCCGCCGCCTTATTTCCCTGTCAGTGAAGCTGAGCTCTGCCCTGTCGCCATTTTCCTTTCCGAGTGGATCATGGTCCAGATCTTTGTGCAGTTGCAGAGCGTATGCCATTCTCTGGGCCATGCCTCCAAACATCCAACTCCGTCCACCCTGACATGTTCCAAATTCATGCAGGCCCAGCAGTAAATAGGTAATGAGTATCGTAATGTTCGGGGTATCGTATCTTTTTAATGCAATGTCTCGGGCTTTGGCAGCCCAGTTTTCGCCTCTCAGGAAAGCAGGTTCTGTTTTGATTTGGGGATGTGTTGAGAAGCGCGCGGAAATGGCGCAAACAGCGAGGATCAAGACAGGCGGCACCTGGCCTGCTAATAATCTTCGCATGAAGCTTGGCTTGTGGAGTAAGGGGTAGCTCTGGCCATAGCAATACTCAAAGTAGACTTCTGCGAGATGCTCTTGGATCTCTTTCGGGGGAAGACTCTCGAGGCCCTCAGTCAACAGGCTATTTTCAGGGTCTACATTTCGGGGCGGCTGCGAAGTTCGGTGTTCGTGTGGATTGGTCGCCTTAGATTTTGACCATTCGTCCAACTCTGCTCCGAATGCTTCTTCTGCTGGGCGTTTCTTGGCCAATGCGCCGCCCTTGGGAGTGGTTCCAGGAAGCGGGGGCTTGACGACGGCCCTTGGAACGGTGTTAAGGGTGCCCAAGCTTTCTTTTGGAATGAGCTTGATGACACGTTCCTCCATTCTTTTCAAGCGCTTGTCCAGCATGGCCATATAATCTGTTCTGGGGGCTGCTTTGCGAGTCGTGACCTTGTACACGCACGGAATACGAGAACGCAAACAATGCTTGCACGCCGGTTTCTCTCCCGAGCAGCGGATCTTCTTCCGGCGACAAGCAATGCAAGCCAACGGTAACCTTTTCCGCTCCTTTCCAGCCTTCGTCTTCATTTCGGCCCACGGCGGAGGCTGGTCGGGATCGGTTTTCTTGGCCTTGGAAGCATCGTCGGCTCGGTTCTCCTTCTCAGCCGTGGTCGAGCCGTCGTCGCGACCGAAATCATCGCCAAAGCCAGCGGCGGCCAAACCGAAGGCGCTTTGTGGGCTGGTATCCGTGTCCATGCCGTCGGCGCTCGCGCCGCTCGCCATGCCGCCATTGGTCGGAATTCCGCCCATGCTGCTCACACTCAGTTTGTGCTGGGGGCGCCGCGCGTTCTGGGCCTCAGAGGCACCGGTGTCGGGCATCGCGGCTATCAACTGATTGCCTTGGGCGTGGTTCGCGTTGAAGGAGCCGTGCAGGCCGATGGCGTTGTAATCGGGCATGGCGGACATCATGGATGAGCCGGAGTTGGACATGTTCGAGGGCGATTGGGCGGCCTGCAGCAGGGCGTCGAGGCGCGGGTTATTGCGGCCGTCGGCAGGCATAACGTACTCGGTGAGGTTCAGCGGGTCGTTGTTCTGGCGCTGGCTGTCGACGTCTGCTTGACCGTAAGAGCCCATGTTGGGAAAGTTTGATGCCATGGCGACAGCGCAACAACATGCATGCCCAGCTCAGGCGGGAGGCGCAGCGACGAGAGATGGACGGGCTTGCTACAAGGTGGTCGGCGGGCTCGCTCGGTTCATGGTGTTTGCGGGGACGCAGGCGAGCTTCGGAGTTGATCGGATTTGCGCAAGCAGGTGGATGCGGGGGAGCTTAGGGGAGGATGAGTTGGAGTTGCGAGGCGCGCGTGCTCGTTCGAATTGGATGCGGACAAGGAGCGGCGGGCTTCCGCGCGACCAGTGGCGGTGATCGAATGCGGAGGGCTCTTGCGGGCCGTTGACGCAACAGGGCCGAAGCTGGTACTAAGGGGTCTTGGGGCTGAAAGACAGGGCGTGTTTGGCAGGGCGCGGGGGCTTTAGGTCGGACGCAGGGTGTGAGCGGCGCGCATGTCTCCTGTCGGCCTGGGTGCTTGGTGCGCAAAGCAAAATGGACGGGCTGCTAGTGGTTGAGGAACGCCCGAGGTGAGTTTGAGCCACAGCCAGGCGCGCCGACGATCCCCACGCGCCGCTGCCCCACAGATTGGTAAAGCTTGACTAATTCGCTTCGGTCCAGAGCGGCGAGTCAGCGTCTGCTGGTGACAGTCCCAGAACCGCACCTCTCTGCTGTGAAACATATCTCTTCGAGGAGCAGCGCAACACAAAGCTGTCGTTACCCTGGCGCCGGGTCCGCCCCGCGCCCACCACTGTTACGCGCGGTCAAGCTCTAGAAGACTCCTAGAAGCTGTCACGCAGCACAGTCTCAACGGCGGTGAGCAGCCATCAGCAAGCAAACACCAGGCCGTGCGGCGGCTACTTTTGGGGCCGGCGCGCGCGAGGATGAAGGATCGTCTTCTCGTCAATCTGCCCGTGAAGAGACGGCCAGGGTCCCGTCGGAACGAGCGTTCGACTATTTATTCCCGCCAATTCACCCACGCTTCCAGCCGATTGGCCGCACCCCACACCGCACCACCAAATGTCGTACCTCACTAGCCACTCTGCGCGAGTCTGGATATGGCCAATATATACCTCACCGAACACTACCCCTATGCTGTACAGCATCCCGTCCCCTCACACGGCTCCCCCACGACTACACCAGGATGCGACCCTACAGTCCATGGAGAACCAAGGCATGCCATGATTTTGACCGCCAAGACTGCGTACGCTGTCAGCCGTTGCACTCGCCTTCATTGGATCGGTTGAAGGGAGTTGCACGTCATGGATACGCCCCCGCTTGGCTCAGCACCGTCCTGAAGTCATTGTGAACACAACTATGCGAGCTAACACGCGGGAGAGCCTCCTCTGATCTAATAGCGTTAAGTCCTTGGAATTACTGGATTCTCAGCATTGCTCTCTTTACCCCAGAAGAGACGGGCCTCGAGGCCGATGATCGAGTGGCGCATTCCAAACGTCCTTAACTCGCGGCAGCGGCGGCTCCCGCTCCCTGAATGTTCAGGGTAGAGACGAAAGATCACAGTTTCGACTAAACCTATAACCCAGGAGCTGTGCGCCACTATATCAGCCTGTCCAATGGCTACCACTCCTTGTAGGCAAAGATCTTACCCACGTGGTGTGCAACAGTCGTGCGGCAAGATCACCCCCCTTCAATGGATAAACTCTCTGCCATGCTTTGACCCTGAACTGATCTCCTGACCGAGCATATAAAGGAACTTTATTTAGACAACATTCGATCGACCTCGGAACCGTAGACGAGTGAGACTGCATGCACCAGTTAAACTTGCAGATATCGGTATTTGCCCCTCTCAAGCTGCGGAAGTCAGATGGTTCGTTGTGTGTTTCACTCCTTGATACATACTAGACAGTATCATGTTCGATACCAGAAACATGGACTAACAGTAGGCACGGTGCTCAACAGTGACATCACATCCGAATATGGGTCTTATTTGGACGTCTTTAGATGTACTCTGTTGCAATTGTAACCGAATCGGTCTCGAATCGGATTTGTTACATCTAATCAGTAGCAGTGTGGGGCCCCGCATTCCGTTTTGGGAAGTTACTATATAATTCGGAGCTCGGGGTTTCGGATTGATCGTGGCTTCGGAACATCCGAGGCAAGCCTCGACCTTCCCTGAACCTGGTGTCACTGGTGTTGAGTAACCAACATATAAGAGGTCCACAATGATTGGTCTGGAGTGCCACAGGAAACCCCGCAGCGCAAGACCCTGGCGCCTTCCCTCGCCGCAAAACGCCGCAACTTCCTTCCCTCGACATCCCCGCAGTTCCTGGCCGTGCCTCTCTCACCTACTCCACCACGAACCCATGCTTACTTCCCAGAGCCGTCAGCTGCTCCGCCCGCCACTCGGCCATTGGCTCCTCGGGGATGCTACCCGGCGCCTCCATCCGCCTGCCCACCTCCATGGCGAGCTCCGCCACGCCGCCGCCATTCGCAAACGCATACATCTGCGCGAACGCGCTCTCGAACGAAAATGAAAACGCCTCCGCCGCCGGGATGAAAATGGTATCTTCGGCCGACAAGACGGCTGAGGACTCGTTGCCCACCTGGAACCTGACCTTGCCGTGCACCACCACGAAGCAGTGATGGACGCCCTCCCACCTCAGCTGGCCCCCAACCTCCGAAAAGATGCTGTGGCTGTGAGTATTTCCGCCCTCGATTCCGACGACGGAAAACCTGCCAGTCGACTGCGCCGTCGTAATCAGCGGCCGCGCGATGGTGCCGTCGAGCAGCCACTTCGGACCGGTATCCGCGCGCAGGAAGTAGGGCTGCAGGCCATCAGGCAGCCTGTTGTCGTCATCCGCCACCCAAGGCTGAATCTCGACGGGCGGGTGGTTGCGCACGGGAACCATGTCGCACGTCTCGGCCGCCTCGATCAGCCTCGGGATGAGGACCACCCTCGGGTCGCGCGTCTCGCCGACGGGGAACAGGGCCGCCCCGTCGTACGGCTCGCCGACGATCCGGAAGAACTCTTCCCAGCCGCCTGGGATGATCAGCCCCACGAACTCGCTGTGGTCGCCGAGGATCTGGTACTGGTGGATGACGCCCTGTGACCGGGTGGGTCAGTATCGGCTCCCTTCGTTCAACTTCTGCGTGTATATGTACGCACTGGCGGGACGCTGGCAAAGTCACCGGGACCCAGTGTCCTGGCTGTTTTGTTTGCCCAGACGTTGATGTTGCCCTTCAGGCAGAGGAAGACGTCGTGTGCCTCCCGGTGGTAGTGGAATCCAATGGGTTCGCCCGCAGATCCACCAGTTGAGACAACAGCAAATTCCATTTCCGTCTCCTTTCCAGTGACAAGCAGGCGCATTACCGAATTCGAGCAAGGTATAACGAGCTTTTCGCCCCTGAAAAGCGAGACGACATAGCTTGTAGCCGTACCTGGAGGACTGTCGACATCCTGTATCCTCCCGGTAGCCGCCATCGTTGTGTAATGATTGGTTGACGTTTATTGAACGGAGTGTACGCGCACGGGAGTTACGTCCCGTGCCTGGTACATGGCCTTATATATAAATACTAGGCATCTCGGCACCTCCGTAGAGCTAAGCCATTAGCGTGCTCACGGCGTTACCATGATTTGGAACTCCCGAGCGGAGTTTTCCACACCCCGAGTGGAGCATTCATGTCGGCCGAGAAAAATGGCCGGGGTCGTGGCTAATCAATGGCTGTGGGCAACAGCTTCGACGTGCGATCCGGAGCTGGATCCACGCCGGGATGAGCACGAGGCAGGGCTAGATGCATGTTCAATTCCGTGTGTATGCGGAATATAATGCATGGAAGTGGATTTAGAGGTGTTTTAAATGCAATCCCCACCATTGGTCACTGGATCTTCCATTGCTCGACGTAATGAGCCTTGTTCATTCGATGCAATATACCGACCCGGCGAGAATGCGAGCCCTGGTTTGTAGCATCTTAGTCTATTCTTTCTTTGACCTGCTGATCAAAATACAAGCCTCCACTTCCTTTCCAGCCACCTGGATGGCCATTGACTTAATTACAGTAGAGTTAATGAGGGCCGACAAATGAAGGCGAACCCCATATTCAGATGGAGGAATTGTCCTATCAATATGGAGAAATCTTCAAAGTGCACATCGGTACGGTCGCCGACTAGGTTTGGCTGGAATTCTACACTTTTCTTTCTTTCTTTATTCTCCACTTTTCTATGTACGCATACTTATTCTATCAACGCGCTCAACTCCCACTCTAACAACTCTCTACAAACCACCCCCAACCAATCCACCTCCCCTTCCACTCACGACCCCAAATCCACAGCCAAAACCTTCCCATCCCTCGTCACCACATACAGCACATCCTCGTCCACTCCTTTCCTCCTCCCCAACGCCGCCGCCGTCGGCTTCACCCCCACCGCCTGACCCCCCTCCTCCAACACCACCACCTCCTTCTCCCCACTCCCCCCCACCACCATCCTCACCACCTCCCCATCCACCCCATCCATCACATATGCCACGAGGCCCCCCTCCTCACCCCCCTCCCACCTCAACGCAAAATCATCCCCCTTGAACCCTCCCTCCGCCAAAACCTCAACCTTGCCCACGACTTCGCCATCCGAATCAACACGCACGCGGCAGAACAGCTTGCGGTACGTGTTCGCGAAGTACAAGTGCCCGTCCGCGCTCCGGTACCGCACGCCGTTGACACCAGTCGCCTTGGTAGGGTCGTCGGGCGGCGGCGACGTGGTGCGATTGTCTGCGGGCAGCGCGACGGCGATGTCCGGCGGAGAAGAGAGCGTGACGCGCAGGACGGTGCCGGCTGTGCTGTCGGACATGAGGAGCACTGCGGCGTCTGCGTCATCGGTGTCGTCGCTGGGAGATGGAGAGGAGGAGGAGGAGGAGGAGGAGGAGGAGGACTGGCGAACCGTCGTCAACCCATTCAGAACCTTAGCCCCAGGCACGGCAGAGACGAGCTCGTTGACCTTCACGCTGGCATTGGTGTCGTTGGCGTCCGTGAAATCGACCTCCCACAGCGCCCAGGACGGCGGGTTAGTCGTGTAGTTGCCGGCGACGAGGGCGAAGGCGTCGGGAGCCGTCTCGGCGATGCCGAGGAGGCCTTGGTAGGCGGCGAAGCGGTGGACCAGATGCGCTTCTACTACCGCTGCTGGGTCGGCAGTAGAAGTCGACGACGACGGGTTGTTGTTGTCCTTGAAGACTATCTCGTGCAGCTCGGCGGCTGGGTCGAGCAGCGTTAGCAGGAGGTTGCCGTTGGGCCGCACGGCGATGTTTTCGATCCAGGTGGCGTTGTTGGCGAACTCGTAGATCGTGCGGGCTGGGTAGGTGCGCTGCTGCTTCTCTGGCGTGGCTGCGGAGGAGGACGGCGAGATCATGAGGGCTAGGATGGCGGCGCTGGTGGCCGTGGTGGGGAGTTTCATGGCTGTCGTGCGAGAGTTGGGTGGGTTTGGTGTAGTTGCTGCTACATGCTTGTTCTTTCTTCAACTGGCAGCCGATGTGGTTTCTTGGTCTGACAAGCGGCGTATTTGTATGCAATGGTCGAATTGGGGGCGACATCTTCCGCGCTCGTCCATTCGGCTTCGGTGCGGTAGGCGGGTCAGCGAACCTGGCGCTTACACCAAAAAGCGACACCGAAAGAACCGGCGGCGATCCTTGGCTGTAATGACGGTGACAGGCGGAACGCCATCTATCAATCCTTCGTGCACTGGATGACTCAATGCCTCGGCTCCATTTGGGGGCCATTCGACACCCTAAGTAGCGCGCTGACATTGGCCAGGCATTCAGCAGCGGAGAATCCTGCAGATTTCAAGCCATCAGCCTGAATTTAGCATTTTTCATGCCGAAACTCGGTAGGGGTACGTATCACGCTGCCTCTGAGGCTAACTGAAGCTCAGCTCGCATGTTTCACTTTCTTGTTCGTAGTGCAGACGCATAATTATATTCAAAATTTTGAGATTCAATCAAAATTATTAATTAGAGTTCGACGAGATATTTTGAGTGGCTGAGAATGTAGAAAGAAGAGATCCATGAAAGTTGCCCTTCTTCGCAAACGCATACCACGACGCCGTGCCGGCTCGTCAGGGCGCCACTCAGTAAGAGTAAACTTCACTCTCACCGTTTTCCGGAAGTCTGTAGAACCACACAATCTGAATCGTGTCTGGCGTGGGATTGTACCTCAGGACGTGGATGTTGCAATCGTCGTAAAACCCAAACTCGTTTTCAAGGTTGTAGCCCACATAAGACGGTAGCGTTGACGACCAGACCTTCTCAGAGACGTACCCAGACGGTCCATCACGACCGCTGCCGTAGTCGTTGTAGTGGTCGTTGTACTTGCCCTTGTAGTCGCCACCGTAGTCATTTTTGTAGTCGCCGCCGTGGTCCTGCTTGTAGTGGGTGCCGTAGTCGTCGCCACCGTAGCCGCCGTTGCCGTAGTCGTCTCTGTCGTTCCTTTTCTTGTAGTAGCCGTTCTCGTTCTTGTCTCCCCACTTCTCCCACTTGTTGTCATCGTCGTGGTGAGTCTTCCAGTTGTTGTCATAGTAGCCCCGGTCGTGGTCATTGTAGTCGTCGTCGTCATCGAGGGGGCAGTCGGTGGCATTGACGATGCAGAACGGCCCGCCGGCCGCAAGGCTGTGCTGTGCGATGGTTGCCCATGTCACCTCCGAGTCGCCTCGCCGCGCCGGCAGGCTCACGTCGGTCGGTCGATATTCGCACTCCGTCTTGTCGTTGGCCGTGATGATGAACGAATTGTAGCCTGACGGACTGTAGACGGAGATACCGCTGGGGTGGGGCCCGTGCCAGTCGGGAAGGATGTTCCCGTCACAGTCCCTGTTGCAATCTTGATTAGCTGCTGTGGATATTTGATGGTGCCGATGGTGGTTGAGGAAAGAGAGTGCTTCAAGGGGGCTTCAATTACTTACTGTTGGGTTGCATTGATGAATCCCCATGCTCCAACAAAGCATTGGAAAGCTTTTGCGACTGCGTCGGATTTGTAGTTGCCCATTTTGCAGAGAAGGGCTATAGGGGATCGACAGACTGTGTTTTTCGATGCCGTCTCATAGGATTCGTGGTGATTAATTGGTCTCTTTATACATTTTCATCAGCCCATGGCATCACCAAGGCCTCCTTTGCTCAAGCCGCAATCAGTCGCTCGTCCCCCGCTTGAGGATAAGTTCCTATAAATCGGTAGTGTCATTTTCCTTAACAACCATGGTGCGGCTGTTGTTTTCCCCACATGCCCTTCTTGATCCCCAGTTCTTCACGGGATGGAAAAGTTCCGATTACCGCATTTGTACTAAACGTTCCGCGCAACATCCGAGAAACCTTGTTGGGAAAAGGAGACTAGCGGAAAACATGCGGCTGAGCTGTAAGCATTTCGCATCACGCATGTGCGAGCCTTGCCAAAAAGCTTGGCCTTCGCTTCCTTGTAGACTGAAAACATCAGTTTTCGTTACGTTTGTCTGGTCCGATCTCTTCGACGGAAAAAGAGTATGTTGACGTAGGTTACACTTGCTACGGTCAATTCGGATGCAACTTCCGACTAGTTCTTGTCACTATTTGTTGAAAGGGATATCTATTCTGCAGTCAGCTTCTCTCCTAGATTAGATCACAAGAAAAATTTGCGTCTTTTGGGGTGCATTTACTTGAATTTTAGCCAGACAAAGCGGTGTACGCCTCCAATGCATCTACTCCAATATCTCTTCTCTATCACCATTCAAAGTGATGAATTGATCTCGATGATAACGCGCCGTTGTGTTGGAGCAAATGGCGTGAAGTGCTTAGATGATCTCGCTGGGAGCCGAAGCCAACGGGAGAATGATCTCTTTGAACAGTGGTGTCTTCCTCGGCTGAAAAATATTCCTCTTCTGGCGAGGACCCGTCTTTGAACTCTGCACTATGATGTTCTAGGACTTGACCTATCCCATTGAAGCCTTTGTGTTCCATGTTAGGTTCCTTCTTCTTCGACGAACGTTTCAAGTTTGTGTAGCAAAATTCTCCGGCTTGTGAGGTGCGAATTCCTTCTGAAACCGTCGAGGGAGAACTGCGCTGTCTTTGCGAACTGCCCAGCCTCTGTACGTGAGCTAATTCCTGCTCCTCCGGATACTCGTCTTCTTTTAGATTGCTTCCTGCACATAACATGGGCCTTTCGTCTATTATGCAGAGCTTTTCGTTTTCCGGGATAGTAGGCAAAACCTTCTTCCTCGTCCACCTCCTGAGGTCGTTGTACTCCTTGCGCCACTCCTCGATATCTCTGTCGCTAAGAGACGGCGACTGCCTATTCTCGTATTTACGGCCAGGATCGTCGTAAGACATTTCCCATTCATTTGAATCGGTATCGGTTCCGTCGTCGTGCAGACTCGACTGGCTTTTTTCTCCATTGGAATCTCGGCTGTCCTTCATCGACTCATCTGAACCCCGGCTGGTTGAGCCATCTTTCTTCAGGCCTTCGCTATCGTCCTCAGTGCTGATATCGTAGCGATCCTTCATCCGTGTTGCGGATGATGTTACAATCGCCGCCCATGTCCGCCACGTCTGCAGCGAATCATCATTGTGAGCCTCACCTAACAAATCGACCCACATCCTCTCCGCCACGGTTATTGATTCGACCGGATCGTACTGCGCGATGAGTCGGTATTGGTTGATCAATGTAGTTTCGTAGTCCGTAGAGCCATCGACGAGCTGCAGAGCAACAGCGATCTGCACTTCGAATGTGCAGTCCAATGAATCATGGGCATTATGGAGAGCATCTAACACGTCCTCCTCGCTGTATGGGTGGACACTTTGTTCAATGAGGGACTGGACGAGGAATTCGGCATCTCTGTTTAGACGGTCGTGTTCACGCCTGAGCGCCTGTAAGGAAGCAAAGTATACGTCGTTAATGAACATGTAAAAAGAATGGGGAAATAAAGGAAAGAAGTTTTTGCGCCCTAGAAACTTACAATATTTCTCGCTTTATTCATGTCAAGGGCATGGTGGATTCCCAGCCTGGCATCATCTTTCGTAGCGACGCCATCACGCGCTTGAACCAGAACTTTGAGGACCTCTTCTGCGAGATACTTGGCGCCGCCGAAATAGTGGGAGTAAAATGTGTATCGATCTTTGAGCCATATCCTAAGCCTGCGCTGTAGCTCCAGAGGCGAGCGCATGCGATTCCATGATAGTATATAGCTGAGCCTGCCGTCGTCATCTTCCTGATCAAGGTAGTTCTGTGCATGACTGTCGAATTGTTCGTCGGCCCACTGCAGAAATAGAGAACGTGTTCGATTGGTGGTTCTTATCTGCTCTGTTTCATTGTAAGGATGAGCTGGTCCCCATCCAATTGGTGATGCTGCATTTGGGGAGTTGATAGAAGCGAGAGTCGTCGAGCTATTATTTGACGGGTCCATCGCTACGGTCGTTTAGCAGGGAAATGGAGCTTGGTGAAGATGATGCATTGGATGCTGCTCATGTTTTGAATAATTACTTGTGGACTGAAAATTTTGAAACCGTACCAACAGAAAGGGAATACCAAGCTCGCGTACCAGAAAAAAGCTATTGGCACGCTCACTTCAGGGACCAGACCCCGTTTTCCTCAACAATATCGATCGGTCTCTTCTCGTCCAACGATCTCCGGCCGGCTTCAAGAATGGCGCCAGTAGCAATCGTGTTCTTCAGGGTAGGCAGACCGCGCTTATCGAGGTCGTCCAAAGTCACCCTACCCTCCTTCAGGGCTGTGACTGCATCCACGAACTTTTCAAACGAAATGTATCCGTATCCGGTCTGACCGTTGAAGTTTCCTTCCTCATCCGGCGCATACTTCATGTAGAATCTGGGTAGGATACGGTTAGCATTCACAAAGGTATAGTGCACAAAACCAGAGAAGCAACTTACGGGTTGAACCACACCAGGCCAGCCTCATCCTCTGTGACGTCATACCCTCTCTTGGCCTGGTTTACTCTGACCTCGCCCTTAGCTGCCATATAGTGGAAGTACTGGTTGCTGTGGACGCCGGCCTTCTGTGGTGCTGTCCAGCTGGCAGTGTAAACACCAGTTGCTCTCTTCGAAGGGTCGGTCTTCTTCACCCAGTCGACCAGCAAGGTAATGGTATCTTCGGTCTGCTCAACACAGCCAAGGTCGGTGGCAATGCCCTTAGCACCGCTGGCAGTCACGCGCACGGGCTTGAAGTCGGGGACCATGGACTCGTTGATGTCGATGTGGTGCGAGTTCAGGTAGTAAGAAATGTCGCTGTCCTTGCCAGCCCACGCCTTGAAAGTCTCGAGCTGAGACTTGGGCTGCGACATGTAGCTGTAAAAGTAGTTGAAGTCGCCCAGCTTCTGGGCCCTGAAGCGCGCATCGGCATAGGCAGGATCGAAGCGCTTGTGATGCTCGACGAAAACAAAGACGCCATTCTTCCTCGCTTCCTCCAGCAACGCCTGGTGGTGCTCCAGGAGTTGCACAGCGGGCTTCGTGACCAGAACATGGATCTTGCGCTGGATGGCGTAGAGCGCGATGGGGTAGTGTGTGGTGTCGGGAGTGAAGATGGTGATGGCGTCGCCGGGGGAGAGAGCGTCAATGGCGGCCTTGTACGCGTCGGGATCGCGCTTGTCGTCGGCCGGGAAAGAGTCGAACGAGGTGTCTAGGCCATTGTAGGCCTGGGTGATGTTCTTGTGCAGATGGTCGCCTGCGCGGCGTCAGTTTCACGAATTGCGCCGAGTTCAGCAGGCACGCGCACGAATGGCCGGAAACTTGTTCCCCGAGGTGCCCACCATGCTCAGCTTGCCAACCTTCCCTCTCCGCCGGAGATCGAACAATGTCAACCCGACGACACCGACTTTCTTGTCGGAGCCAGACATTCCACCACCGACGAAGCCGGTGGTGTATTCGCCGGTGCCGACCTGTCACGCGTTAGTCAACCAGAAGACGCGTCGAGGATGGAGGGGCACCGTCTTACCATCAACACATTGAGAGGAGCCATTGCGGAGGGTAACTTTCGCGCGGAGAGAAAGCGAATCAATCTGGAGGAGGAGAGTCGAGGACGGGCTCGATTCTAGTAGGCGCAACGGGAAACATAGTTGCGTCGGCGTCTGCTCGAGCGCGCCAGGAATTGAAGGCGCGGAAAAATGAGGCCGACGGTGAGGGGCAGCGTGGGGCAGGCGGCGAGCGGGCGGCGTGCAGTTGCGCGACTTTCGCAGCTCCCCCGGGCCCACGCTTCCCCAGGGCCAAGAAAAGGAACACCCCACGCCGCGGGCCGCCGCTGATTGGTGCGAAAACTCCAGTCCCCGCCATCAACAGACACCCCCGGTTCTTCCACCGTCTGCTGCCGACCCTGACCTCGCAGGCACCATCGCCTTAACACACCACCAGCAGCGCCCCCATTAGTCAATGACACGTCCGGTTGTCGGCAATATGCACTACCGCCAGCCCAGTCCATTGGTCGATCAACGCACTCACATCAGCAGGCCTAGACGCCTGTTTCCCTTTTGCCGTCGCCGCAACATCGTCGACGGAACACCGAGTAAAAGTGGGCTGCCGCCGGCTTCGGGGTAGCTATGGCGGCACCTGCCCATTCCTCGTCTGCCCTTATAAGGTAGGTTTGCCTGCCGCTGGCCTGGCCGCGTGCAACAAAGTATTTCCTCTTTCCATTCCATCCCAGGACCTTGATACCCCCCTCCTCTAGACCCCAAGACTCTAGACTTCAGACTTCACCATGGCAGCAAGGACGCCTCTGCGCGCGGGCATCTACGCCCCGCTCATGACCTTCTTCAACCCCGACACCGAGGAGCTCGACCTGCCCACGCTCCAGAAGCACTCGGTGATGCTGGCCAAGGCCGGCCTGGTCGGGCTGGTGACGATGGGCTCGAACGGCGAGGCGGTGCACCTGACGCGTGCGGAGCGGACGTCGGTGACGCGCGCGGTGCGCGAGGCGCTCGACGGCGCCGGCTTCAAGGACGTGCCCGTCATCGTGGGCGCGTCGGAGCAGAGCATCCGCGGCACCATCGAGCTGTGCAAGGAGGCGCACGCCGCCGGCGGCGAGTACGTGCTGCTGGTGCCGCCCAGCTACTACCGCTACGCCATGGACAACGAGGCCATCTACTCGTACTACGTCGCCGTCGCCGACGCCTCGCCCGCCCCCGTCCTCATCTACAACTTCCCCGGCGCCGTCGCCGGCATCGACATGGACTCGGACTTCCTCATCAAGCTGGCCCAGCACCCCAACATCGTCGGCACAAAGTTCACCTGCGGCAACACGGGCAAGCTGACCCGCGTCGCCCTCGCCACCAACGCCGCCACCGCGAAGAGTGCCGGCGCCGGCTACATGGCCTTCGGTGGCTTCGCCGACTTCACCGCCCAGACGGCCGCCAGCGGCGGCTCCGGCATCATCGCCGGCGGCGCCAACGTGCTGCCCAAGCTGTGCGTCAAGATCTGGCAGCTGTGGGGCGAGGGCAAGTACGACGAGGCCATCGAGCTGCAGAAGGTCCTCAGCAAGGGCGACTGGGAGCTCACCAAGACGGCCATCCCCGGCACCAAGTCGGCCATTGAGTCCTACTACGGCTACGGCGGCTTCCCCCGGAGACCGCTCAAGAGGCTGAGCGCCGAGCAGGCCCAGGCCGTCAAGGACGCCATCGCCGACGCCATGAAGGTCGAGAACAGCCTGTAAACGTTTTTTTCGATGATGAAAAAGAATTGCTTCTTTTAGTTTCTGCCCATATCCCCTTTTCCATGTGGACTTTTATGATCCTTAGAGAGCACCCAGAAGCGCAAAATGCTTGTCACTTAGAGGTTATCCTTGAACGCATGAAGATAGTCTTTATATCTAGCATTTAATGAAGATTGTTATGTTCAGATGAAAACCACACTCCATCCAGCGAACTTCCAAACGAAGGTGAACATCCGCATGCCACAACGGAAGGCCATCCAGCACCAATTTTGTTGAGCCAACATCTATTAAAACATCTGGGAAGCACCTCACTACTCTCTCGTCTTCCACCAATCAGCCCCCAACCCGGGCAACGGCGACACTTTCTCCGCCTCCGCCAGCGCCTGATCAATCAGATCCCAGAACCGCGCTACGTCCAGCGTGCGCGGTATGCGGACGCCTTCTTTCTTGCTTCCCCCACTACCTCCTTCCACTTCGGTAACCAGCGTGCGGCCCAGCTGGCCCACGGCCTCGGCGTCGGCCAGGTTGAGGGCCGGGTCGGCGCGGTGCTCGCCGTCGGTGACGACGCGGACGGCGAATCTCTCGCCGCCGTTGTCGACGAAGAGGTCGGGCGCGAAGGTCGCGGCCACGGCGAGCGGGTCGTGCAGGGGTGGGCCGGAGGTGAGGGCGAATCTGTTTCGAAAGAGGGAAAAAAAAAAAAGAAATGTTAATGGAGTTTCTTGAAGAGGAAGGTTCCTATGCTTACTCCTCAGCGTATGTCTTAGCGAAGAAAGTCATAATCTCGTGGAATAAGGCGCGGATGGGCGTCGGGAGGGGCTTCTCGGAGGATTCGCGGGCTGGGATGCCGCCGGGGAGGCCGAGGAGTTTGCTTTGGACGGCGGGCGTGCCGAGGACTTGGTGGGTTACGTCGAGGGGCATGATGGTGGTTTTGGGGGCGATAATGGGGTGGGTGAGTAGGAACTGGGCTGCTTCGGGGTCGCACTGGAAGTCTGTTAGTGGTTTTCTGGGGGAGCTGTGATATGGACTGGCTGATGGCAAATCCTGTGTAAACGAGAGCTGGAGAGAGACGGGGAAATTGAACATACGTAAATCTGTTTTAAGTCAGCAATCTGTTTAATGACCTACTGTCATAGAGATGCACCTACGTTGAACTCTGCATACGGCGTCCAGTTACCAACCCTCTCCCCTTCACCCGCGACCCTTCCCAGCGGTGCATCCGTGAAGCCGCCGCCTATAGCACCGCCCATGATGCTGAAGCCCTTCAGATGCCCCGCCAGATCAGGGTGCTCTTTGATGACTCGTGCCGCATTCGTCAACGTTCCCGTCGCAACAAGCCAAGCTGTCTTCGGAGGCGTCGTGATCAGGGCCTTGTACATGGCCTCAACGCAGTCGACATCCCGGACCGCAGCCCGCACGGGCTTGGGCATGATGGTCGTCCCATCCAAGCCAGACTCGCCTGTATGTGCGCGACGAATCCGTCAGCGAGCTTGATTTCCCGTGGACCAAAAATCGACCGAACCAGGTCTCAGGTGGTGCAATCGTTCATGTATGTACCGTGGATGCTGGCGGCGTGCACAGCGTCGCGGACGAGAGGCTTGCTGGCGCCAGGATAGAGAGGGATGTCGCGGCAGCCGATGGCTTCTAGTATGCTCAGGCCGTTCTGAGTGGTGTGCTCGAGCGACGCATTGCCGTGGACGGTGCTGACGCCGAGAAGATGGACGTTGGGGTTGTGCGCGGCTAGGAGGAGGGCGAATGCATCCTGGGATCGGAATCAGAGGTGATCAGGACGGATGAAGAGCGAAGACATACATCGTGACCTTCACGAGGGATTAGCAAAGGAATGCGGCGCCTGAGGGGTAGAAAGCTGTACCAGGATCAACGTCCAGCCAGAGCGGCGTCACAGAGGTGGTTTCGGCGGACATTGTCAACTCGGTTGTTTTTCGTGTTCACGGAAGTTAACAAGCTTCACGCACAAAAGTTGTTCAAGGATGAGAGTCATTGAAGCCAAGAGTGGGTTGGAGCGGGAAGGCTGCATCATAGCTCGGAGATAAGCGGCGGGGTGTGGGGATTCAGGGACTCGGTCCGTTTCTGGAGCTCTGGACCTCTGCCTCCATGTTAGCTTGCCAGACTCATCCAGCGCTCCAGAGAATTAGTAGCAAATGTGAGTGGCCGGTGGTGCAGGTTCGTGTAGAACGAGTCATGACGAAGAAACTTCTGTAGGGCTAGGCAGGGAGGCTGAGTAGAGAGATTGAGCGGAGGGGCTGGGAGCTATCCGAAAGCGGATGGTGTTGCAGCTTACGTTGCGCAGTATTCGCGAGCCATGGCCAATGACAGCCAAGTCGAACTGCGCTTACTTTTAATTTCCGGCCCCGAGCTGAGCCGACTCCCTTCTCACCCCAACTCCGAGTATAATATGTACAGGTAACCACAGCCGGATCGTGAGGACCCATCTGCTTTCTTACCCCACTATCGCGCTACCCGGCGTTCCGACATGTTTGGCTACGAGTTCGTGACCCTCGACGGCGAGCAGAAGGCCGTTCGCCGGAACTTGCTGGATCTCTATGGGATTATTGCGCAATGGTCCATACTCGCGGTATTTATTATCGCTCAGTTGGGTTTCGTTGTGAGATGGGCTATTCTCCGCAAGTCCAGGCAAGAGCGGCCTCGCTCTCCTTTCCCAAATAAAACCATGAACCTTGAGGGGAAAGCCTGGTACTGGTATTTTGAAGAGCAGCTGACGCGCTTCCGTTGGTGGGCCGACGAGCCTCTCCGGGAAGGCTGGTTTACCAAGGGCGAGTGCATCTTCGGGCTCGTGTGGTCACTCTGGCTTCTTTTTCTCTGTGTTCACAGAACTGGTAATGGTGAGTTCCTGTATTAGATATACTGTAATTTCTGCTTCACCGCTTTCTCGTCGAAATTCCACGGTTGAGTTCAATATATTGACTTTTGCTTCTAGATTATCTACACCTCACGAAGCGCTTCGGCATGGTTGCGGCGTCCCAGCTTCCGCTGCAGTACTTGCTTGCGATGCGATCCGCGTACTCTCCTATCCAGATGTTGACTCGTCTGTCGTATGAGCGTGTCGTTGCGATTCACCAACTGCTAGGCAAGATCCTCACCGGCTTCTTCGGCTTACACGCGGCATTTTACCTCAACTTCTTCGTCCGATCCGGCGTTCTCTCTAAGCGTCTTGGTGATGTGGATGTCATCACCGGCCTGATCGGATTCGTCATGTTCGCAACCATGAGCACCACGGCCCTCAGCTACATCCGTAACTGGAATTACCGCATCTTCTTCACTACCCACGTCCTCCTCGCTATCATTCTCGTCGACGTCCTCATATTTCACGTTTCTCACATCCGCACCTATGTCTTCGAGATGCTTGCTGTATTCGTCATTCTTCAAATCTTCCGTCAGGCCAAAATGCGCCAGTTCTCTGGCTCCATCACTTTGATACCTGGCACCAATCTCGTTCAAGTCACGGTGCCGCTGCCCTTCGACAAAGACGCAAAGGAATTCAAGCCTGGTCAACACGTTCATCTAAGCAAGCCGCCGTTGGGTCAGCCCTCACTCAGCTACGCAAACACATTCGCAATGCGCTACCGCACAAACCCCTTCACTGTCGCCTCAGTTCCTGCGAAAGACAGACAACTGCTCCTAGTCGCCCGCTCTCTCGCCGGTAACACCAAGCACCTCGCCGCAGTAGCGCGCTCCCTCCGCAGCCAGACAACCGACGGCAACCCCACCATCCCCTTAACCATCGAAGGTCCCTACGGCGCCTCTCTACCAGACCTCAACGACTTCGAGCACGTTCTCCTCGTAGCCGGCGGCGTAGGCGCTACCTTCACCGTCCCGCTCTTCCGCGGCCTCACCGAGGGAGCCAATCCCGGTGACGCGTCGCCCGCGCTACGCACCCGCGTCCGCTTCGTCTGGGCGGTGCGGCGGCTGGCCGAGACGCGCTGGGCCTTCCCGCCGACACAGGGCGCCGCCGGAAGCTCTTCGTCGTCTCCGTCCGCGTCCTTTGCGAACCAAGACATCGACGTATTCGTGACGCGTGGTCCCGGCGCTGTGGACGAGGACAGCGGCCGCGAAGGATTGCTCGCAGGTGATGACGATGAAGAAGACATCGAGCTCGCCGACGTTCAGACCCTCGTGAAGGAGGACGAGAACAACGGCAAGGAGAAGCCGCATGGCCGGGTCATTTCCCGCGGTCGCCCGGACCTGGCTGCCATTGTGGACGAGGCGTTCGAGGCGTCGTCCGGGGCGGTGGCGATCCTGGTGTGTGGGCCGGATGGGATGGTGAAGGAGATGCGCAGGCACGTTGGCGCGTGGGTGAGAAGGGGAAGGGACGTCTTCTGGCATGCGGAGGCTTTCGGCTTGTGAAGGGGGAAACCACTTGGGGTGTTTGAAGTCAGGATCTACCTGCTGAATACGGCAACCACGACTGTCTGCCCTCCCTCTTCCTATCTACTTTAAAGACTCAGTTCTCTTTCATCACCAGACACGACACTCTCATCCATACACGTACCGAGTCTTATCGCTCAGCAACAGGCAACCAAACATGGCAGTATGAAATGCGCAGTTACCTCCACCAAGCTTAAATCCGATTTAACTGACTTCCACAAAGCTCGACCTCAAAGCGGCCACCACGCAATGGATCAATAGCAACAGAAACCCAACTTATCTCTACCGCGATTCAATTGTAATCGTCCGATACCATATCTCCACCCTCCTCACTAAGGCGCTCAACATCGCAAGGACGGCAAGGGAGTCGCACGAAGTATACAAGGTGGAATTCGCCGGAACAATTGCCCAGATGCGCACACTCAGGACCATGGCCATGGAGGCCGACGAAATTCCGGAAGGTCTTAAGGATCGTGGTAAGACTCTGGCGTTTGGCTACAGCACCGAACTCAATGGCCATCTCCGGTATATGAGGGTAAGTGAGAGCAAGAAAGAAAACAAACAAACAAGAAGGAACGAAAACTGATTTGCTCTCTTTTGCGTCTTCCATAGCGGCTCCTGACAAACCTCAATGGCATGACCGACGCGACCGACTTCCTCTGCGCCTCACTCATGGAATTCTTCGATCTCAGCTGGGAAGGAGGGAGGACAGAGAGCGTAATACGAAACCTCGCGGTTGCGCTGAGGGCCATTGATATCTCTAAAGACCAAAGCACCGAGAGGCATCTGTCCAATGTTGAGGAGCTGGTAAATGTCTGGCCGGTGCAGATGCTGGACACCGTCAATCGTTACTACGAGTGGACTCAGAGGGAGGCACAGGATGCCATGCTCTGGACTGGCATGGTTATTATTACGCGCGAGAGTCCAGATATGGGAAAGGTAGTAGACTGGAGACTACCTGATAGGGAGGGGAGCTAAAGCAGTCGTTCGGATACAGATGCATACTTAATACTATCTTCACGAGGGGAGCCAAAGCAAATGTTCGACGTGAATGTGAATTTTGGAATTGCATAAATATATTTGGACATCGGATCCAATTACCCAAGTGAGTTTCGCTGCAGAATGATGAAATAGAACATGGTGATGACCGGAATTGGCAGCTTTTAAGACAGGACTAAAGGGTGATCGCAACCGAAGGCCAGCGTGAAGAATAGTACCCCTCAAATTGCCGCTCCCCTCCCCCTTCTCGACGCTGCCTCGTCACCTCGACACTCCGCAACCACCAGTTTCGTAAGCTACGGTTGTTCTTACCGATGATAAGCTAGTTCAAGTACCCATCCCTACAGTCGCCCATCTGTTACCGCTAAGTCCCCTTTGCGAGTCAATCTCTACAGTTTTCATGGTACCACTGGGACCAACACGGTCACACCGCCATCGCCGCTTGAATAGCTGCCTACTGCGGAGACAAGAGGCAGCTGAGCATGTACTACTTGATAGACCAACGCTGATAAGGGGATGGCGATATAGGAACACATGAAGTTGTACAGGGAGGAGTTTCTGTTTATTTGGCTTTGTACCCCTGTAGAGCGTAGAAGAGGAGCACATCGAGCTATGCTGTACTATCTGCAGGCCAAACCTTACAAAGTTGACTTTTCCGCCAGTGGGTTGTGTGAAAGTACTTATATGTGTAGTTGAATTCAGTGTTTGACATCCGCATCTAGATATCTCGAGTGCCCACGCAGGAAAGGAGCTTCATATCCATTTTGGTTTACGTATATGCATCGTGAATCTACACCCGCAGATCAAAGGCGTCATCGTCATCAGCCACCGTTCCAAATATCTTCTCTCACCAACGCCACACCACCATAGCATTCCATCATAAAAAAACACGTTCACACAACCAACATCCACACTCGCCCCCCTCCCCCTTCAGAAGAACCAGGAGCCCTCAGTCTCATTGATCATACACCCCAAACAACGGAATCGCCGAATCGCTAATCCCCTGCACCGTCACCTCCTGGCCCCCCATGCGGTTCGGACTCCCAACAGCCGGCGTATTGCTCGGCCAAGCCCACAGCGCATCGAAGTCGATGTGCTCCTCCGCGCCAGACGAGCCGCCGTCGTCGCTGCGGATGCTGGGGATGCCGCCCATGCTGTCCAGCGCGTTGAGGTCGAGCAGGTTCGACAGCGACAGGTTGCGCGACAGCGTCGGGGGCGCGCCGCCGGAAAACGTGCTGCCCGCAGGCGAGGCCGCGACTACGCGCGGCGTGCCGGCGCCTGAGGCGGGCGCGACGGATTGCGGGCGGTGTTGGTGAGGCGTCGGGGCGCCCATGGGGGCGGTGGCTGTGGGGCTGAGGAGAGCTGAGGGGGGGAGTTGGGCGGCGGCGGCGACTTGTTGCACCGAGACGTGGGGGTGGGTGAGGTCCGGTGGTGTGGCTTGCTGGCCCATCGCACCTGAGAAGTCTTGCTGCTGCATGAAGGGTTGTTGGGGTTCTGAGGACACGGATGGGCGAGACGCTGAGCTGGGGAATTGCGGAGGGGTGGGTTGATTGAGCGAACTCATGAGGTTTGGTTGTTGCAGTCTGCGTCGACGGTCGCGTTGTTGGTTGACTACTTCTCTGAAGGCTTCGAGGATGTGGAAGAGCCGAGAGGCTTGCTGATCGCAGTCGGCGCAGTACATCATGATATTGATGCCGTTGGTGATGCAGTGATCTGCTTCCCGGCTGATGTACAAGCCGGCAAACTCGTTGGCCAGGAGAACCAGCGTCGCGGCAAAGAGGAAGTACATCACAGCAGGATTACGCCGTGGGAGGTAGCCAGCCTCGTATGCGGCTTGAACCAGGACGATGCTATGTGACGAAGCGATAACGCATGCCTCACTAAACTTCTCCATGCGAGGATATTTGTGGCGTTGATGCGAACTTGACGTTTGGTGTCCCATCTCTTTCTGCGTCTCAGCATTCATAATGTACAGAAAGAATGGCCGGGTGAGAAGGATGATTGAGTGGCAGTAGAAGAGATTGACATGAAGGATGGCAATTCCTTGACTGGGACAGGCCGCTGGCGCTTGTCGCCAGTGTAGTTGAGGGGCCAACGCTTTCGGCCACAGTTTGCACACATCAGCTATTTCTTGTGCCAGGCGAGTGCTAATTTTCCGTTGTTGATAGACTTCCTTGAGGATCCTTCCGATGACAGAACAACTTCGCACGGCGGCTTCAAGCGCGCTGGCGTTAGTCTTGCCTTGGTTTATTGTGGTTTGGAAAGCCGAGTCAAATCCAAAGGCATCATGCTCTTCAGGCTGTGCGGGTCGTAGAGTGTCGCCACTACAATCATCCTCGGAAATGGCAACCGGTCTACCGAGGGAGAACGATAGGAATCTATCCATGACGAAAAGCGAGCGCCACAGATTCCGTCTTGCCGCTTGTTCGTCTTGGCCAAAAATTACCATAGTTTCTTCTCGGTGGAGTCCTAGGGCGTATGCGGACCTCACAGCCATGCCTTGAGAGTGTCAGCTTCTGAGGAGTACATAGTAATGCTTCATGATCGAGTCACATACCGAGTAGAGCGAAAGCTGTGTTTCTTTTTGATTTTACTAGCATGTAGTATGACATCAATAAAAGAGCCTGAACGGACCAGAAATCGGCATCTTCGAATCCGTGGAGAGGATCGTTAAGACTTTTGGCGTTCATGTAGAATACCTCGGCCCTATCCGGATGGTCCCTGTGGAGCTTATCGATAATAGCAGCGTCCGGAGTGTCAGGGCGAGGAGTCGCTAGCATGAGTCCAATGGCGAAGACAAGGTTGAGAAGACATAACCATGGTGGCTCGGTAGTCAAGGGGTCGGAATAGCAGCGCTCCAAAGCAGCAGTAAAGGCATGCCTCTCGAATACTTGACAAAAGCCATGCGTATTTATGAAGAAAGACTCAACCAGAATATAAGCGGTCCTCTTGTCCGGTAACAGATGAGTATGCCTCATGTTTGATGGCAGTGAGAAAGGAATTTCTGTGATTTTGTGCCTCCGCGGGTCCGTGGTAAATGCTGATGGCCCTGAGACGTTTTCTACCATCATCCGGAGAAGTTGGAGGAATGATAGCGATGCAGCATCTCCTACGTAGAGCAGTCTTCCTGTAGGGTCCTGGAGCATTCGCATCTGCGAATAAATGACGGCTTCTTCTTCATTGCCATCGGTACTTGCCGTATTTGAGGTCCCGTGCGGCTTGGGCGGATCTTCTACTCTGGTTGCAAAATGCTGAAGAGATCTCGCGGCGGCCTCAGCAGCCTCTAGAGCATCAGGCTCAAAAGCCTGGGTCACCGAGTCGATAGGCTTAGGGGGTGCGGGGTTTGATCGCTTCCGAGACTCATGCGCATGGGAGCTGGCCTTGGGCTTCTGTGACGATGTCCTCTGAAGGCTTGACGAGCTTTTAGGGTGGCCATTCACACCAGCATTGTCTTTGCTCGTCTCGCCGGAGCGGGCCCGAGAATCTCCTGAACCATTTTCTGTTTGGACCTTCTTGGTAGGTGGGCCGTCTTCTGGAGGGTCGCCCTCCCGGTCGACGTATATGCAAGTAAACTTGCGCTACAGGCGGCACATGAGTGAGGTCGGATTCCCCGCACGGGAGTGAGTTGAGTACCTTTTCGCATGTGTTGCAAGGGTAGAGACCGTTACACTACAGCGGTAGTTAGCAGGGACAATCCCAATGATGCCATGGCCAACAGAGGGCCGATTCGTGCACTGGCGGTGGCGAGCCATTCTCTACGCGGAATTCACAATGACATGACACGAGACAAGCTCAGGTGAGCACGGCCGCAACGCAAAATGCACATCGCGGGCGGACGGGTCACGGCTTGCTGGATTGGGGCAATGGCCATATTTGAGGCGGTGGGGAACGGGAGAGCATGGAGAACGGTTGCATGTGCTTGGCGGGTGAGACGGGAGCTTGCACGGGGCGACCTGGGGACGGAGACGGAGGCGGAAGTGGAAGCGCTGGGTACGACGAGGAGAGCTGACTCACTTTCTGCTTCCGGCGTTTGCAGACCTCGCAGGCCTGGGCGGTCCTCTGGCGCTGTTCAGGCGGTACCTTTGGGCGCGTCATGTCGGAGGAGGGCGCTGGTGCTGGGCAATTGCCGGCGGTCGATGTCACGCCGTGGTGGATCTTCGGATAGGAGCTGCGAGCTGGAAGCGCGTCGGATGCTGTCACGGCGACACGGCACGGCGCTGCACCCCGCCGCGGGGCCCTGATAGTCGACTGCGAGCGGTCACGCAGTCCGAGCTCGTTCCGGTGAATCCACGCCCCGGAAACGACTGGTTGCGGGCTTCGATCGGAGATTCGCCCAGCGGTGGTGTTGGGTGCTTGGCCTGCCGTCAGTCATCGTCGGGTGCCGCACCACACAGCTCAGCCCTACCCGTCCACCTGCGCCGTCGCAACAACCCCGTCCATTGAGCACCATCATGGCGCCCTCATATATACCCGCCGCCGTTCCCGCGGCCCCTCGGATCTGGGTGCGCTTACGAGCGGTCTACTTTTCCTCCTCCCTTGCCGCAGGCCCTCCCTTCGCCATCTATTACCCTACGTCTGCTCTCAATCTTGCCCTGCTCACACCCCACTACCGCGCAATTGCCAGTGCCTGAGAATGACCGCTGTAAACGGAGCGCCGAACGGCGTCGCCACCACCAATGGACACCCCAAGGACGCCTACTCCATGGAAGCCGAGACGAGGAAGTCGCTCGCAAGCCTGCTCCAGCTTGCGAAGACCCAGATCCCCGCCGAGTGCAGAGACGTTATTGAGAAGGCCAATTTTACCACCGCGAACACGGGAAGCCCGTACTTCCCATGCCCCTTCAAAGAGACGGAGGCTACGTCGGCCTTGAAGGCCGTTGAGGCGGGCATGGCCGCCGCCATCGCCAACCTGATCTACGGCGAGAAGGACAGGCAAATCACCGTCGATCTTGACCGCGCCTCTTCGTTCCTTTTCTCCGCATACCTCTCGACCGTCGACGGCATGAACAAGGCACACCCGGACGTGAAGTCGAAGTTGAAAGGTAGGCGTTTTCTAAAACCAAACTCTTGCCATTGGCTTACACAGAGTAGACACCGATCTCCTGCAAGCGCAATCCATCCTTTACCGAAGACTCTCCGCGAATCTATACGAGACCAAGAACCCGGGCGAATACTTCCATCTTCACGGCTCTCTTGAGGCGACGACCGCCTTAAACATGATTGGCCTTGAAGGACACAGACCGGACATGACGGATTATATGGAGTGCATTAAGCTCATAGAAAGCCACGTTAAACAATTTACCACCGAAGAGCTCGAGAAGATGAATGCGGAGAAAAGGCAAGCTGGAGTCACGGCTCTGAAGTGGGAGGAATTCAAGGAGACAAGTCATGTAAGGCGGTCGAACGAGTCCCCCGGACGTGGGCTAACGTGCGTTGTAGGGCAAGACATTGCTGCAGGAGCCCCCGTGGAGAGTCGAGCAAATTGAGTCGGATTCTCCTCCGGTGCCCTTCCCTGGCCTCTCCACCGCAGCACCGAAGCCTCAAGTCCTTGCTGGTATCAAGGTTCTGGAGCTCTGCAGGATTATTGCCGGCCCCGCCATGGGCCGCGGCCTCTCGGAATACGGCGCGGATGTGATCAAGGTCACTTCGCCAAATCTTCCCGATGTTCCTTTCTTCCAGGTTGACGGAAACTTGGGCAAGCACACGGCGGACCTGAACTTGAAGAAGCCCGAGGATCGCAAAGTGTTTGAGGAACTTCTTGAGACCGCTGATGTTATTTTGGATGGCTACCGTCCCGGCTCGCTTGAACGTCTTGGATACGGCCCGAAGCAGCTCATTGAGCTCGCCCAAAGGCGCAAGCGCGGTATTGTCTACGTGGCTGAGGACTGCTTCGGACATGTTGGCGAGTGGGCAGGTAGACCGGGGTGGCAACAGATTGCGGACTGTGTGACTGGAGTTGCGTGGGCGCAGGGACAGGCCATGGGCTTGAATGAGCCGGTCGTTCCTCCGTTCCCCATGAGCGATTACGGCACTGGTTGCATGGGTACCATCGCCGCGCTAGTCGGATTGTACAAGCGCGCCAAATACGGTGGATCCTACCATGGTACAACGTCGCTCTGCCAGTACGATATTTTCCTCTTGCAGCAGGGGCTCTACTCGAAGGAGTTGATGGACAAGCTTCGGAAGGTGCACGATCCGGCATTCTTTGAGCTGAGACACTACGACTCAGTGGACGAGGTGGGCAAGCGTGCGCTGAAGACGATGAGGCTGACACATCCCGAACTGTTTGAGAGCAAGCATCTCTTCGAGAGCTACAGCCGGGGTTTCGATGCGCCTGTCAAGTTCGTCCGGCCGGTTTCAGAAGTTGAGGGTACGTGGAACGGCTTCCTGCGCAACTCGAGACCCAACGGATTTGACGCGCCGACGTGGGAAGGCTGGGAGGTGGACGAGGAGATGTTGAAGTGCTGAGCATTCGCATTCGCATTTTGCATTCTCGGTTGGATACGATAAAGCATGTCTGGGACGAAGGCGTCGGTTCAGTAATAGTAATGCCATTTACAATGTAAAGATGAACTATGGCCAGGCTGAAGCTGGTGGTGAAGGGCGATTCAAACAAAGTGGGCCAGCAACGGACATCAGTCGGAGACGCCGCGGACGAACACCGATTGGGTGCTTGCGGATGTGTTGCGGAGATTGATGTCACAGCGCGGGGAGAGTGGGCATTGACGGGCCGACATGCGGCGACCGCGTTGTGGATCATCGGAGCTGCTGGCGACAGACTTGCGCGAAAGTCGCCCAACACCCAAGACAGCTCTACAACACCCCGCCCTCGCCCTCACTCCTCCGCCCCGACGCCTGTCCGCCTTCCTCTTCCCCGCCGCAGTTTCATATTTGACATGGGGCTTTTTCCACTCAGCGCTCGCACCAGACAGTAATATTTAAGGGCCACGTAATTTGACATGGCCAGCATTCAAGAGCTCTCGCCGGCCCACTGCGTGCTGCTTGCAACTCACTACGCCGCCGACTCCCACATTGATGCTTTGCGCTCCCTTTCGCTAGCGAGGCCTGATGCCTTTTCCCCGGAGACCTTGCTGCGCATCTTGCTCACTTTCCTGCCTGAGAGTGCCGAGCCCTCGACCTACAACAACTACGCCCAAGAGGTCGCCTCGCGCTTCTACACGCAGCAGCTCCCCAAGATCGATGTCGATACCACCCCCGTCGCCGACATCTCCAATTCGAAGGCTCAGAAACGCGTCAAAAAGCTCGAGCTGCTGCCTTTGGCACACGCATCATGCGCCGACCTCGACCTCGACCTCCTCACGCTTTTCCTCATACACCGCGCATACCGCATAGACGCCGAGACAGGTCTGCTTGGCCTAGTTCCCTCGCTTGTCGACCCTTTCCTCGACCACTCCCAATACCTTCGCGCATGGTTCATCTCCAATGTGCTCCCGCTCCTCCGTCTAGACTTCGAGTACTACCCAGACGAGGGCTCCACAACATCGCTGGAGAAGTTCAGTGCCATTCAGGGCTCGCAAGGCGTGGAATTCTTGGTCCGTAAAGCGGAGGAATCAAGAGCGGAATTGGCTTCCGATGATACCAGAATATCTAGGGACATTAAGGGCATCGTCGGCCCGTGGATGTATGGCTTTGACCAAAGAAAGGATCGGAAAGTGCACGATACTGCGCGCCGCCGTTCATCCGTCGGGATCTCAGCAGCGGAGAAAACTCATCAGGGCGAGAACGCTGCCCCGGCCGCAGCGAGGAACCATCATGACTGGGAACATGTCTACATGTGGATGGTGCGCAAGGCCCCGCAACGCTTCGATCTCATAAGCAGCGCTGTCGAATACTGGGATGGGCCGGGCGATGTCGACCTCGGCGGATATGCGGATCCCAGCCGCCAAGATGGTCTTGACGAAGAAGTCCAGAGCCACCTAGAAAGGCGATATGCCCAGGCTGCCTTTGCCTCTGTCTATTCCGCCGAAAGCGACAGCAAGGACACGGTCCAAGCCGCACATAGTGTTCTCGTGCGCTTGTCCCAAATCATGGAATTCATTCCACCTCCGGATCTCGCCTCAAGCGTGGAAATGCTACCTAAAATCGAGGGCCATACAAGCATTCTCCACAGCACTACGGCCGCCATTCTGCAGCCTGATACCCTTCTGAATCCCAATCATCCGCTGACCGTTCCTACGGTAGAGACATTCTCCCTACTTCAAATCTTCGTATACTCTGCCTATATCCTAGCCGACCTCGGACATCCGATATCTTTGAACAACTTGGCCAAGTTCCGCTTTCATTCGGATGAAGATGATCAACTTCAGCTGGTGATCAAAATTCTCAAGAGCCTCGCTAACAGAACCAAATTCGACGAAGAGTCGTGGAAATCAGCCCGCAGCAAGCTGATCTGGCTCTGGAACTGGGGCATGGATCCGGGTGAGGAACACGCCGCAAACGGTCCTGGCGTTTTAGGGAAGATCGCGAGGTTCTCATTGGAGAAAGAGATATTGACATCGCTTCTGGTGGCTGGTCAACTCCAGCTCGCTGTCCAAATCTACCTGCCTGAGGTGAGAGGAGGGGACCACTTGCAGGACCCGGACATAGAAGACTGCGTTCTTCGCCAGGTTATGCAATACTACGACAACGCGAGCAACGGCAACGTCACCCGTGGCGGTATGAAAAAGGCATTGGATATCATGAGTGCCATCCAGCCCCATTTTTCGAACTCTCCCGGATTCCTTTCAACAGAGGCTCTGCTCGCCGCTACTCATTCTTTGTCCTTCTACTCACTAACGCTTCAGCACGGTGTCCCCTTCCGGCCGGTTAATATCAGGATCAGCGAGGACCCGGTCTCTCTGATTTCTAAAGTTCTAGAGCAAAATCCCAGAAGCTACACCAAGCTCGATGACTTGGTCACCATTGGACAAAATCTGGTTGCTGCACGGTTGCTTGAGAAAGAGGGTCCCCTGATCGAAGAGTCAGATGTCGATACAGAAGAGCACAAAAGACAAGCTTCGCGCCGTGTCATGGGCATGGCGATCGAGGCTGCGCTAGCCGAGGACGATTTCGAAACCGCGTACTCCTTTGTTGTCAACCGCCTCAACCCCTCATTTGATCCGACCGCATCAAAGGACTCCTCGAGCACCAATCACCGGGTAGACGACATATCTTGGAGAGCTGCGTACCTAGCCGGACGTCATCGCAGCCCCAACAGCTCTCTAGCTTCGTCAACGGCCACAGTGGCTGGCTCGCCCGCTCTCCGTCGCTTGGAGCAGCGCATGGAGTTGCTCTCCCAAGCATTGCTTCTAGCCCCACCCTCATCAGTGCCTGAAGTCTTAACAGCATGGCGCCGCTGCGAGGAAGAAATGTCGGCTCTCCTCGCACAAGAGAATGAAGCAGAAGAGCGCTTCAACGATCACGCTGACAGCAGGGCCCCCGGTGCCTTTCCTACGCAGGCAACTTACATCCAGCCTCGCAGAGAAGTTGGCCGAAGTGCAGCAGAAGAAGCACCCATGGGACTCTTCGACGTGGCACGAGGAGCGGCAGCGGCTTTCAGTAAATCGGCGTTCCCGCTGCGTGCTGGGGCTAGCGGTAGCGCCAGCGGTGGCCAGGACAGCGGCAGGTCCTCTCTCGACGCTTCCCGGAACCTGTCGGTTGCGGGTAGTGATCTCGGTAGTGGTGACGAGAGTAACAGGGTGAGGAAGAGGGATATGGTTGCCAATGCGGTCACGGGTGGGCTGGCTTCTGGAATCGGCTGGGTGTTGGGTAAGTTTTCCCTCTGCGACAACTCTTGTAGTTCATCTGTTCGTCTGCGTGCTAACTCGCTATAGGTGCTACACCTGCTGCCGAGAACCAACAAGGAAATAGATGACCAGGGCCTCACCTAGGTAGATCCCCAAAGAGCCGTGGTGTGGTGTTTTAAGATGGGTTGGTGCATTCCAGCACCTAATACTAGTAACGAAAACAAATAATGGCATCGTGAGACCAAGCAATGAATTCAATTAGACCTCTACTGGATAGCCGGAGATTGTTGCAGCCGGCTAATGAATATGCCGACCAATGGTCATCCGTGCAGTTGTACTATCTTCCGCTTGTACATACAGACAATTCTTCCAGCTCCGAAACTCCTTTAGATGCAGCCCCGGTCGGGTAGGGGAAGGATGCATGTATGCATTGCGTGAAACTTCGCCCGCTGCTGCCCGCCTGGTCCTCTTTCCCACATCCGATGGCAAGCATCGGAAGCTGACTAATGGATTGACGCCGGACCTCCGCTCCCGGGGGATGCGTGCGTGGGCCGAGGGATGTTCGTTTTTTGGCTCATCGCCTTTCGGCTGCTTGCTCTCCCTTTGCCGTATGACGTCGGATTGGACACCGACTTATACAAGCTCCACTTTGATCCTTTTCCCTCTCCCATCTATCATTGCTCGGGGTAGAAACGTTTGTTGAACAGGTCCACCACCACCACCACTTTTCAACACAACCACCATTTTCGCATCTCGGTTCCTTCCGCGCACCGACGTCACCATCAGTCCAGCATCGAGATAACCGAGTTTCTCGCTACAACGGTTCCCTTGTCTCGGGTCGTTGACGACAACAGGTTTGCATTACATTCTTATCGCTACATTGTCTACATTCTTACGAACAAGTAGTGAAAAAAAAAAAGTACATTAAAACAACGTGAAAAAGCAAAAGGAAATAAGAGTCAGTAGAAAGATGTCGCACTCCTACGCATCCGAGTACCCGGCCGGCATCGACTTCGACCCGGCGTATAAGCAGTTCTTCGAGGACTTTTACGCCGCCTCCGACATTCCCGGCCAGCACGAGAAGTACGCCGACAACTTCACCGACGATGCAACCTTGATCATGGCGTCCAAGACGGTCAAGGGCAGGGCTGGTACGTGGCATTTCCTTTCTCTCTTTTCCATTCTTTGCATCTCAACTTCTTCTATCCATGTTTTCCTACATCGTAACAACTACTTAACAACTTATCTTTTACAGAGATCATTGGCCTCCGCAACGCCATGTGGGAGAAGGTCTCGTCGCGGCAGCACGCGCCGCTCAAGATCTTCCCCGCCGGCGCCAAGGGCGCGGACGAGGTCATGCTGTACGGCACCGTCGCGTACACGTTCAAGGACGGCCGCCAGGGCAGCGTCGACTGGGCCGCGCGCGCCAACCTGGTCAAGGAGGACGGCAGGGTGAAGATGCGGTATTACCAGGTGTACTTGGTGAGTTATTCCTTTTTCAGTCCATTTTATTCTTGTTCGTTTGTTCATGGGGGATTGTTCTGACTTATGAGTGGTTTTAGGATACTGCGGCGCAGCAGGCTGCGAAGTAGAGTGCTGAGTGTCGAGTTGAAGGTAGGAAAGGAGGAGGAAATGGAAAAGAGATGGATATAGTAAAAAAGAAAAATGTCCCAAACGATCTCTCTTCCACATTTGAATTCTACATCTGCATCCTATTTCCAACCTCCCAGTTCTACATTCCGATTTCTCTGATATCAGCCCTATATGCTTGTACATTTGGATCACGGACCCTTCGATGCCTTAGGCATTCTTTTTTTTTTTTTTTTTTGCCTGCCCATGCTGGACCCGCTCCGTCCAATAGCATCCATCAGACGGATTTGACAGCTATTCCCGCTCCCTGTAAATGAATTGTGGTCAAAATTGCCACCACGGTGCCTAATTTAGGTTTGTGGAAGAGATCCAAATTAGCACGATAGGGGGTTTACTCCTTAATTTGTGCAGACCTACGAAATCAAACAGGCGGTCTGGCGAAGCAAATTTGGCACTTGACGCATGAAAAAAGCCCCTTCTAATGGTAGACCGCTCGTACAGCAACCTTCATTTTCCAAACTGTGTGTGCAAATGTCGAACCATTTGTAAAGGGGGAAATGGGAAGCTAGCAGATTTAGAGCACGATGGGTCCCACAGTTGTTTTAAGATGGCAAACGAAACGACTACGCCGACACGAATACGATCACGTTTAGTACAGGCTATAGGAGTGTAGAATTTGCCACGGAATACGACATGTGCTTCAATGTATCTGCCATCCATGATTCTGCCACCTCGACGTCGTGATGAAGTCATGGCTTGCAGGATAAAATCACCATCCGAGACATCGTCTTGGCGCTAGGCTGACGTTTAACAACAAGTAAGAGATGCTATTTTACCATGTGTAATATCTAAGCGAGGATCTTGTTCTTGTCTTATGAGGAAAGACGAGAGTCTAGTAATACAGAGAAATATGCAGAACACCGCCGGAGACACCGATGCAGACCTCTCCAATATGCATGTTTCTTTACACAAAACGAACGAAATAGGAAAAAATGTGCAGTCGCAACTCTATCTAAACGTTGAAGGAAATCTGAAGATATATATGAGGAGACAGTACGGCCAAATCGAACACGCACAGAGAGGGGTATCATTCGCGGAGAACCAGGTAACTTTGTAAAAGCAAGTAAATCCCCCTACAAATGAGAACCGAACCAATAGGGTAATTGACAAGCGAGTGACGGCGCCGAGATATGCAAGATGATGCAGGATGATTCAAGATGAGGTTTTAGACCAAGACATACAGAGCGCACATCATGGACAGACCAAGGACCATGGAGCACCAGAAGAGGACGTTCTATAATGAGTTAGCTTAAAGTCAAAAAAGATTATCGAGTTTGCTTACGTTGAGGAGGGTCTTGCCTCTGACGGGCTTGCTCCGCTGGATCGCAACGAGGGGAATCTGGAGCATCATGGCGAAAGCTCCGTAGCCACGCAGCTTCTTGGTAATGCAGCCCATGACAAGCTCGTGAGCAGCGGCGCTGATGAGGAAGGTAATGATTGTGGCGGTAGAGCGAGAGAACCTGGGGCGGGAGGCGGAGTAGACGTGACGGCGAAGGAAGCGGTGAACAGGGACGTTCCATTCGCGCGAAAACTCGAGCCAGTCACAGCTGTTCCACCAGTCGGAGTAGAAGTGGCGGTCCGCGAAGCCTGTTTTGAGTCAGCATTCGAATCAAAGTTTCAAGATGGGGAAGCAAGCTTACAGGTCATTTCAGCAAAAGCACCAAGGGCATACTCGAAGATGACAAGGAAAACAAGAAGGAAAATGGCAGTGAAAGGGAAAAGCAGCCTGCTGATGGTCTCGAGAACGATGGTGGTGCGACCTCCGAAAGAACCAGGAAGCTCAAGCTCCACGGCGGCAATGTCCAATGCCGGCATAACATATGCCTCGGTGATGAATGTCAGGAGGAAGATGCAACCAAAGACAGCCAAGGTCTTAAAGAACAGTTCCGACTTCCTAATGCGTTCGGTACGAGGATACTCGAGCTCGTAGCAGAGCGTGGGGCAGAAAAGATAGTCGATGTAGTTCGCGACGGTCAGGTTCTTGGGGTAGCTGGTGTTTCCAAGGGGCGAGACAAGCTCACGGGCAAGATCCTCACGCAATTGTGCAAGGGAGTCGTCGCTGTCCCGGAGTGCATCTTCCTTCTCGCTGTCCGGGGTGAGTTGGTTGAGGTGAGTCTCCGCGCTGGGGTACTTCTTGGCGGCAGCCATTGAGGCCGTCTCGGGGTGGTCAAGCTCCTGGAGTCGGTGCTTGGTCTCGCTGAGGTGGCCGTTGTAGAAAGCATACGAGTGCATCTTCATGAACAAAACAAGGTAGTGCAGGATGAAAAAGACCTGGGCGGTCCAAGTCCAGCCACGAACAAAGGGCCACAGAGTCCAGAAGAGCAGCCACACACCCTGGAAGATGCTCTGAATCAGCATGCCATTCTTGCTCCAGCGCAAGTCGGGGCTGCCGGTGTCGTAAAGCTTGTGGAGAGGCAAGCTAATGGCAGTCGAAGCGACCATGATCAAGTCGCTCAGGCCCATTTCCCAGATGTTGGCAGTGAAGGTGTTCCATTGGCGAATGGACAATGGGTATCCCGTCTCCTTGTAGTGGCCGACCATGTTGGACACGACCATGATGGCCAGACCGACCCAGAACAGCACGAAGAAACCGCGGAAATCACGGTAGTCGCTCTGGGGGTCAAAGTGCGATACGCGAGCGGCATATTCGATCGTGGGGAACAGGCGGCGCTTCTGCTCGGCGCGAATCTGGCGGCGGGCGGACGAGGTGGCGTGCACCGAGGGGGGCGCATCAGGAGGGACAGGTGTCGAACGGCCGCTGTTGAGATGTGTTAATTTGAGGGGTCCCCTTTTCTGCGCAGAAGGATAAGACTTGCCTGGAGAGGCCTGAGGGTGTAGCTTCGTCATTGAGAGTGCGCAGCAGCTGGGGATTCTCTGGCTTTCTTGCGCGCGGCTGGGCAATGTCTGGCATGGCATCGCCGTTGGCGGCGGGGGGCTCAAAGGAAGTGGTGGTGGACATCACGGTAATGCTCCGCGATGCCCGCGGACTGGCGCAAGGTGATAGAGGCGAAAATAAAGGTTGAGAGCGAGTCGCGAGAGGGCGCGGAAGAGGTCGGCAGCTGCAGGCAGCACTCGGGGTTGGTGGTGATATATGGTTGCGGAAGAGACGGAGAGCTTGTTGCGGGCGAGACAACAAGCTGATCCTGGGCCGGCGTCATCAGGGCTCGGGGGCGGCGGAGTTAATCTTAGGGCAGCCTAAAGCGGATGGCGGTCGGGCCAGGAGACTTGGCCAGGGCGCGGACGTCGCAGCGGCGCGAGGGCATCCAGAACTACGGTAAGCTCTCCCGCTTCATACTTCTGACCGCCCGCGACCACGTCGACCATATCACAACCCACTCCCGCCACGCCCGCCGGCGCGAGCAGTCCCCGCCCGTAGCCTCTGCGTCGAGCACCACGTCGGCACAATGAGCTCCCGTGCGTAGTCCCCCGTCCGTACGCTCCATCCCGACCCGCCTGGCTGACCACAGTGTCCCAAAAGTCAAGCAGTTTATCCGCAACGTGCGTGCCGCCAAGACCATTGCAGACGAGCGCGCCGTCGTGCAGAAGGAGAGTGCCGCCATCCGTGCCAGCTTCCGCGAGGAGAGCCACGACTCCAACGTCCGGTAATGCCCCGAAGACGCCCAACTTCCCCGCTGCCTGCTGATGCCCCGCCTAGCAGGAACAATGTCGCCAAGTTGCTGTACCTCTTCACCCTGGGTGAGCGCACCCACTTCGGCCAGATAGAATGCCTGAAGCTGCTGGCCTCGCCGCGCTTCGCCGACAAGCGTCTGGGCTACCTGGGCACCATGCTGCTGCTGGACGAGAACCAGGAGGTCCTGACGCTGGTCACCAATTCGCTCAAGAAGTACGTTCCCGAGCAATCCACACCCATACCCGTATCCTGACAGCCCGCTGCAGTGATTTGAACCATCCAAACCAGTACATTGTCGGCCTCGCCCTATGCACCTTAGGCAACATCGCCTCAATCGAAATGTCCCGCGATCTCTTTCCCGAAGTCGAGACGATCCTCTCCAGCGCGAACCCCTACATCCGCCGGAAGGCTGCCATTTGCGCCATGAGAATCTGCCGCAAGGTCCCCGACTTGCAGGAGCACTTCTTCGAGAAAGCCAAGATGCTGCTCTCGGACCGTAACCACGGTGTCCTGATTTGCGGTCTGACACTGGTCACCAGCATGTGCGAGGCTGACGAGGAGGAGGGAGACGAGCTCGGTGTCGTTGAGATGTTCAAGCCGTTGACACCGCACCTCGTGAAGATGCTGAAGAGCCTCTCTAGCTCTGGTTATACCCCCGAGCATGACGTCAACGGTATTACCGACCCCTTCCTTCAGGTCAAGATTCTGAGCTTGCTGCGTGTCTTTGGACGTGGTGATCCTCAGACCAGTGAGCAGATCAACGATATTCTTGCACAGGTAAGATTCGTGCGCGCGGCGAGCCAGGCACGGCCGCTGACATGTTCAGGTTGCTACAAACACGGACTCCTCCAAGAACGTCGGAAACTCCATCCTCTACGAAGCCGTCCTTACCATTCTGGACATTGAAGCAGACTCCGGTTTGCGTGTTCTTGGTGTCAATATTCTGGGTAAATTCTTGGCCAACAGGGACAACAATATCAGATATGTTGCCCTGAACACACTTATCAAGGTCGTGGCAGTGGAACCCAATGCCGTGCAGAGACATAGGAACACCATCTTGGACTGCCTCAGGGATCCCGATATCAGCATTCGCAGAAGAGCATTGGACCTCAGCTTTACCCTGATCAACGAGCAGAACGTCCGCGTCTTGATTCGGGAGTTGCTGTCCTTCCTGGAGGTTGCCGATAATGAGTTCAAGCCTATTATGACCACTCAGATTGGCATTGCTGCCGACCGTTTTGCACCAAACAAGAGGTGGCACATCGACACCATGCTCCGGGTTCTCAAGCTTGTCAGTAGTGACTTTTCATCAAGAGTAACTGTTTCGTCTTCTTCTAACTGCTGCTCTAGGCTGGTAACTACGTCAAGGAACAGATTCTCGCGTCTTTTGTCCGCCTTGTTGCAAACACACCCGACCTTCAGACTTACACGGTGCAAAAACTGTACGCTAGCCTCAAGGACGACATTACGCAAGAAGGTCTGACGCTCGCTGGTTCGTGGGCGATTGGTGAGTATGGTGATGCGTTGTTGCGTGGTGGCCAGTACGAAGAGGAGGAATTGGTCAAGGATGTCAAAGAAAGCGACATTGTCGACCTCTTTGGCACTATCCTGAACAGCAACTACGCCGGACAGATTGTTACCGAGTACATCATCACCGCCGCCATGAAGCTCACCACCCGCCTTTCCGACGCCGCACAAGTAGAACGCCTCAGGCGGTTGATGCTGTCCCATCAAACCCATCTGGACGTCGAGATTCAACAGCGTGCAGTTGAGTACGGTAACCTTTTCGCATACGACCAAATCAGGCGAGGTGTTCTGGAGAAGATGCCACCTCCGGAGATCCGCGAGTCGCAGAGAGTGCTTGGTGAGGCAACGACGAAGAGCAAGCGGACATCGAAGATTGGCAAGAAGAAGCCCAGCCAAATTACTGAGTCAGACATGCTGCTTGATCTGATGGGAGGCTCGGATGGACCGGGTCCCGAATCAAGCTCAGCAGCCAATGGCTCTCAAAACAACGCCGACCTGCTGGCAGACATCCTCGGAGGCGGCTCGCCTGCGCCTCAAACCACCTCCCCGCCGCCGGCAGGAGGCTCAAACGTCAATGCCATTATGGACCTTTTCAACACACCGAGTCAGAGCAGCACGCCCGTTCCTCAGGCAGCAAAGCCGCCGCCATCAGCAGATCTATTCGGTGGTCTGGCCTCTCCGCCTCCGCAGACGGGCACGCCTCCGCCGGGAGGTGCTCCGTCGCACCCGGCCTACAACAAGAATGACCTCTCAATTACGTTCCAGGTGCAACGTAGCGGAAGCACTGCTCTGGTTCTTGCACGATTCCGCAACACCAGCACCTTCGACCACCTTGGCAACGTCACGCTACAGGCTGCAGTGCCGAAGAGCCAAAAGCTGCAATTGCAGGCAATCAGCAATGGCGAGCTGGACGGAGGCCAGGAGGCTACGCAGCAGATGAGGATCGCTGCAGTCAATGGGGTAAGTCAACATTCATGCTTGAAGGGTCTGATCATTTACTAATTCTATTATCCCTCCAGGCCCTGCCGCCGAAGCTTCGCCTTAGGTTGAAGATCGGATACACGAAGAACGGAGAGAACGTCCAGGAGCAGGTCGACTGGTCGGAGCCCGCATAATTTCTCCCTCTCTTCCTCTTCACATGTTCTTTTTTCCTTTTTCGAATCTCGCATGTGACGGTCCTGGGGGTGTTTTCAGCGGGTTTCGTTCTGGAAAGAAAAACGTTAATTTGATCTACTACTGGCAAAGCAGCATTAGACCCGGGTATTGAAGGTGTGGAATGCACGGCATGTATGAAGGGATATCCAGAAATGCCTGAGACGGTCAAAGTACACGCGGAGATGGGAAAAAAGAGATCCACGTTATGCAGTTAATGAAGATGTGTAAATTGACGGCTTTGAAGCAGATCTTTTTGACGAGGCGTGTGTGTTGCATGACATGAAATATTTCATTGCCACACATCGAACTACTGGACGGCATTCTACTGAGCAGAACTACCTATTATAGTAAGTCAGGCTAGGCAAGGTAGGAAAACGCCAGCATAGCTATGCCCTACACACGAAACGCGTTATCAAGACAGGTCACGGGTGTCATACGTACAGCTGGGAAGAGGTGGTGATAAGCACTAGAGAATTTCCGGAAGCCCTCTGCCATGTTTTACTAGGTATGCAGACCTTCGTTGGCATGGGAAGCGCCCGAGCTGACGCCCAGGATTCGGCAGGCGGCCTATTAGACACGACTTCATCCTATTCATTGCGCGAATATGTAAACCGTAGGCACCAGCTGAAATCCCATCATACAATAGGAAGGCTGCTGGCCCCCAAGCATCTCTTTGCCTCCTCACTGCCTGCTCCAAGCCTCGGGTCTAAAATTGTTTTCACTCATCTAGTCTGTCACAATGAGTTTCTTAAATCCATTCAAACGCAAAGGTTCTCACAGTCACGACCTCGAAGCCGAGGGAACGAAACGGTCGCGAATCTCACTCGGGGAAGCTGCAGAGCCTTCCGAGGTACGATCTAACATTACAGGCCGCTCAAAGCACGGCGGGATCACAATTCTGTATCAGCCTCCACCAAATAGGAAGGCGGTTGCGGACATCGTTCTTGTACATGGTCTCAGGGAAGATCAAACGGAGACATGGCATCATAAGGAATCAGGAGTGCTCTGGCCTCTTCATCTGGTTCCAAAAGTAGATCTGCTGCCGTCATCCCCGATAGAGATAGCCATTCTGTTGGACTTACAACGATATGTCGAGCGGTACTTTGCAGAACACCCCAACGATCCTCGCACCGGAAACAGAATTTCTGGTAGAGGTTCTTATCGCCCAACCTTGTCTTCAGCGCTGTTTTATGGTTCAGGCCATTCGGACATAACTCTATGGAAATTGATCTTGGACAATCAAGCTCGCTTCGCAAATGGCAAAGATCATCATACAGATGGGAAAACTCAGCATTATCCATTGGGACGGGCGATTTGATGCTCAAATTTGAACAAAGCTCAATTGCTTTCAGAAAATTAACTCGACTCAAATGTCCCCGGAATTTTCCGCCGTATATGGGGGCTAAGTGGTCGCATAGACACTGAAATAGCACCGCCCTTGTGCGTTGCCGCGAGATGTGGCGGCTGTGCCGCTGCCGAGCTCCTTCTGTACTACGGGGCGGATCCTTTGCTAGCCTCAATTGTAGGCATCACGAATGAGAAAGCTGAGCCATCATACAATTTCAAGAACAGTCTCGTAGTTGCTGCACAGTATTGTCAAGCTTCAGCCTCGGAAACTCTGATTGTAAGATTGAATTCCACGTGGGATTTATACTCTGATCAACTCACTGAACCATTTTTCGCATCAGAATTTCCTGGCCGGGCGAAGTACGAGACGATCAAGTTACTCTCGGACCAAGGCGTACAAGTGGACGTTCTAAAGATACTTTTGACCCGTGGCGCAAAGACCACCGACGAGGTCTGGGAATACGCTAATTATAGGCTCCCACCTGGAATTAAAGATATCCTATACACATACGCCCGTGCTTCCAGTTAAAGCTAGACCGGTATTTTCAGCATCTCCAAAGAGCCTAAGCCGCAAGGATCCCCAGAACCGCGACTTTGAACAGCTTAGTTCCCCAGAGCAAAATGAATCTGTAAGCTACGTGGCTAGTGAAGTCTATCAAAAGAGCCGCTTCAGAGGTAGCTTAGGTAGGTCAATTAGTCGGCCCAACAACTTGTTTTTCTTTCCACCAAGGCTGACGGTTTATGTAGTGCACTCTTCAGTGGTCTTGAGGTGAACTTCAGGGAAAGCCGGGACAATATGCCACTGAGCGTGCAGAGTATGTGCCAAGTCATCGGAAAGGATGATTTGCTTTCCCGGCAGGTAACTTGAACCTTTTCTTTTCGTCTTTTCATGTTGGAAAAGGCGAAGGCAGAAGACTATCAGCATTGCAACACCTTGCAATCAACCAATGAAAGAAATGATTTAGGGTATTGTTGGGTTGGAAGTAGATCATTCAATGAGGCATGTGTTGTGTAGGCCATGGAGTCTCAACTGTTTTCAAATCGTACTTGAATTACATAGCCTTCAGGGGCAATATACACATGTACGGCATCATGCATTTTCACAATCCTCTCCAGCTTCCTGACTATTCTACTTTATACTCTTTCAACCCCTCAGAACATCCGCAACACTATAATACGCCGGCTTCCTCGTATAATTCGCCCAAAACAGCGTCGCATCGCCCTCGCCCGGAAACGTGTCCGGCACCCAACTCAACGGGTCGTAGAAATCCCAAACCGTCACACCAACGCAGCGCGGCGCGTTATCCACGCACGCGCCCACGGCGTCGGCGTAGTCGCTGGCCTGCTGCGCCGTCTTCGCCGCGTCGTTGAGCAGCTCGACGCGGACGTCCAGCTCGGTGATGGCGACGTCGATGTTTGGGGCGAGCGCGAGGAAGGCTGCCATGTTGGCGGCCTGGTCGGCGCGCGAGGGGCTGCTGCCGGCGATGAAGTGGGATTGCAGGCCGATGCCGTTGATGAGCGGGGCGGTGCTGTTGTCGGAGAGTAAGGAACGGACGAGGGCGCGGACGGCGTCGGATTTGGCGTTGATGGTTTCGATGTTGTAGTCGTTGTAGTAGAGCTTGGTGGTGGGGGGAGCGTATTTGCGGGCGAAGCGGAAGGCGTGGGCGATGTAGTCGGGCCCGATGGTCGAGGAGAAGATTGTGGAGCGTAGCGATCCGTCTTCGTCGAAGGCTTCGTTGACGACGTCCCAGGCGTAGCAGGTCGGGGCGTAGTGGCTGTTGTTGTTGTTGTGAGTTGATTGGTGTTCTTTTCCTTGTGCAATTGCTGCCTTCTAAATATGGATTCGAGTGATGTAGTGGATTACAAAAGCCTTTCCCCCCTATGCTGGCCGTATACGGCTACTACAGAGAACGGCAAGTGACTTCCAATTGACTGAAGATATTGCATCCTTTTCTATCTTATCGGGAATGAACAAGCTAATACTTACGTGACTACGTTCTTGATATGATTTTCAAGGATATCCAGAAGTTCCTCACGCGTCCAGGTCCCCGAAGTGAGCCAATCGGACAGCTGGTTGTGCCAAAGAAGAGTATGACAGCGGAGGAGCTGGCCCGCGCGGACAGCCGGATCGACGACCTGGTCGCCGGCCGTGAAATTGAATACGCCTCGCGAGGGCTCGGTGTACATCCACTGATTCACCCCAATTTTAGTTCCCACCGTTTTGCCTTCAAATCACTCAATTTGTATTGTGAGATTGTCACGCGTACCTTCTGCCCATTCGACGGCGTCACCTGCGAGAATTCGTGCTTGTCGTACGCAATGGAGAGATATCTGGAGTCGTTGAACGCGACGTTGTCGATGGCCGTGCCAAAATACAGCAGGCCCGCCTTCTTCGCCAGGTCGCCGAGCCCCTTCGGACGCCCGCCATCGTGGTTTTCGGAGGTGGGTGCGGCGGCTACGGTTTGGAAGGCGGCCGCAGCAACAGCGGCGATATCGAGGATCTTCATTGCGCCACGGTAGGAATAAAAATAGGAGCAAGGCAATGCCTAATACTCGAGTGGTACACACGATTTCACCCAAAGGCGAGGGAGAACGGGCGGCTTTATGTCAAGGGCGGGTAACTCTTCCGGTCAATATTTGGGAATTTTTGTATCTACCAATGAGAATTTCCCCACGATCCTGGCAGATTTGGGGGGCGGAGGCGCCGCATTTTCTCCACCAGGATTTGGGATTGCGGAGAAGGGGGGGCTGGGCGCGAGGCAAATCAGGTACGGGAGATCGGCGACCGGGTAAACACGTGGATGCATATGCGAAGTGTGTATACGATTTAACTATCATGAAAAGGAGTATGGAAGGAGAGGAAGTATTCTCGCCGCGATCCCATGCAACTTGACAGCACTTATTACGACAGATGTATCTTGACCCTCGAGGAGCATGTCAGTGCAGCAAGACTTGGCCACCAATCTTGCGGTGTTAACCAACTCGTTAAGCAGGGACTAGCACCTTTCCAAGAATTTGGAAATATTGCTAGGCTAAATGATAAAATGGCGTTTCTCAAGCCAAGTTCTCCGGCAAATGCGCCAAAAACGAACGTACAACCCGACTTTTCCATCTGGCCGGTTGTTAAAAAAAATGCTATTAGCCTCCACACACACAGTCGAGACCCTGGACGCCAACCGTACCGAGCCGAGTTCTGTGGAGTTGGTTAGCTCAGCCACCTCCGCCCGGGGTGGAGCCCACACCCTTTTTGCGGGGTTCCGTATGCAAGCAAGCCACAAAGCCCACGACCCGGCTGGGCTTTCCTCCACCCATCTCATTCAGGCTAAATTCCAACCTAACTTTTAGCGTATTCTTTTACAACGTCTTCCGTGTTTGCTCAAATCCCTCTACGTCTCGGTGTACTGACTCACTATTCGCCAGCTTTGAGCGGGTTGATGCCGTATTCATAATGAACACTAGTTCAGCCCCCATTCTACAAATCGAGACATTCCAGACTTCCTCCCGTACTACTGTGACGGTATAACGAGACACCGTACCTGCCGTTGCCCGTCCGTTCATAGTCAGTATCACGGTGCACAGCATCATCACGCTCACATGCTGAGGCTTATCCGTCGTTACATGCTTGAGACGCCCCAGCCGTGGACAACCAAGTCGGGTTGTACATACCAGGGCAACTATCCACTGTTCGTGCGCTCACAAGAGAGATCATTTCAAAGTTTCGAGTCATGGAAGAGATTCATTTGCTTTCCGCGTCGGCATCTCATGCCTTCCTCTTCTCCGTTGCGAAAGAAGGAAAAGAATAAAGCTCAAGACCATCACCATTGTAACACCGTGTAATCAACCAAGGAGAGAAATGCGTTGGGGTATTGTTTGGAAGCTGGCCAATCCGAACACTCGGCGCGCCACGTACAGACACAGGAAACGATGAACCAGTCGAAAAAGGAAGAGAGAGCGAGACAATACGATGCCTCGGTCATGAAGTCCGCGAAAAAAGACCCGATAGACTTGCAAAGAAAGAACGGGAATCCCGCAAACGTACGCCAATGCCGGTATGACGAGGCTCAACCGAGCCAACCCAAGTAAACCAAAACCTCGATAGAAGCCCTGGCAAACCAAGCAAACCGTTATTTACGCCTTCTCTTCTGGCCGTGGCCAGTAGTCCAAGTCCCAATTCTTTTTATCCAAGACGATCGCAAATGAAAATTTACTCCGACCCTAAAGAAAACACAAAAGAAGAAAAAGATGGTGGTATGCAAGAAGACGTGAGAATGAGCCAAAAAGAAAGAAAAAATCTACCCAAAGAAGAAAAACCCGCACACCAAGTGGTGTGTGGCCAATAAACTGTAACTAACCAATCATCCCCATATCCTCGAAGCCGTCCATGTTGGTCGTGATTCCAAACAGATCTTTGAGGTCCTGCTCATTGCTAGGCGCAGGAGGGGCGTTGAAGAAGTCGTACGGCGCGCCAAGTTCGGTGGTGCCCCAGTTCGGGATTTTCTCGTCGCCCGTTCCAAGGCTGTCCCGCCAGAAGCCGTACGGTCCAGTCATCTCTTGGTTGTCCTCGTTTTGCGGAACCGTCATGTTGTTGGATTCGTCCAGCACGAAGAGCGAGTCCATCATGCTGCTGAAGTCCACGTCGGCGTCCATGGCGCGCTTGTTCCATTCGGCGTCGTCGCCCGCGATGGTGATGTTGAGCTTGTCGTTTTCGCTGATGTCGCTGCTGCCCGTCTCCTTGGAATCCTTAGTCGAAGCTGGAGAAGGAGTAGTAGCAGGGGTCGTGCTGCGAGGCTCTACCTTCTCCTTGTTCTTCTCCTGCTCTTCCCGTTCCAGATCCTCCTTTGCGATGAATGCATTGTTGGGTAGTTCGAGCATGGCTTTGGCGACATCTTCATCGGCGAACATGAACTGAAGCTGATCGGGAGAGATCGGACACTCGTCCCAAGGGTTCTCCAAAGGTTTCGGCGCCGACTGGTTTTCCACCGTGGCGTCAGCAGCCTTGTTTGCGTCTTTCATGGCCTTGCTAGGCGTCCGGTTCATGGCCGGGGCGCCGTTGGATCCAGGGGTCTGGGCCTTGATAGCCATCTGAGGCGTCTTGAAACTGGCTGATGGCGAGTTCTTGATACCAGTCTGCGTTGGCACACGGTTCATAGGAGTAGCTCCCGCGCCTGTGGCAGGCGTGCCTGCCTCTGCCTTGACTTGAGGCGTCTGACCAGATTTTGTTGCGAACTGCTGTTTCGGCACCGAAGGCGCTGGCTTGCCGCGGTTGGGAGCGTTGTTTTCCATCTTCGGCTTCGAACTTCCATCGGAATTGAGACCCAATCCCTCATTGACGGCGTCGATGGCGAACTTCAGAGGGTCCTCGACTTTGGCATGCGCATCCTTAACGTGAGCCTCAAGCTCGTCCTTCGTCTCGAAGCCTCTTGCGCTGAAGTCGCAAGTCGGGTGCGGGCAAGTGAAGCGCGGCTTCGCCGGTACCGCTGGTTGAGGGGCCCTTGTGATCTCCGGAGACGGCTTGTTTCCGACCATTGGCGAAGTTGTCTGAACAGGCGTCTGGCTCGGGGTGGATGTCGTTGACATGTTGTTATGCTTCCTCTTCTTGCTTTGCGGTAGCTTGAGCTTCTCAGGAGTAAGTGGGTTCGCAGCGTTAGGAGCGTACAAAGGAGCACCGTTCGGAGACTGGCCACCGCCAAATGAGAATGGCGCATGAGCAGAAGTTGGAGCAGCCGGAGGCTTGTTGACCCCAGCATTGGAAGGTGCGCGGGACCGTGAAAGCTGCTCCTGCCGCAACTTCTCCAAATTGACGGCGTTCAGCTCAGCCCCCTGCCCACCTTGGACGTTGGCAGCACCTGGCTGTTGCTGTTGCTGCTGGGCTCCTTCCTGCCCGTTGGCTTGCGACTGAGCCTTCTCGTTGTGGTTTTCAGCAACAACGGCCTTGATATAGGAGCTGATGTGGGTGAGCAGCTTCTGGAGGGTCGCTGGGTTTACGGTAACATTGTCTTTCAGCTTCCTGGTCTGAGGATCCAACTGCGCATGCAGCAAGTGGCGCTGGGCCAGGTCAGCACAATCATTTGACACGTAGGGCAGGCAACTTACAACTTGGATGATACCCTTGGCGCGATCTCCGTCCCGATGTTTAACCCAATCCATGAACATAATCTGGTCAAGCTTGTTAATCCACGTGAGCGACTTCTGCACCTCATTTGCCATCTGATCCTTCACCGCTTGCGAAAGGTCCGGGATTTGCGGCCTAGGCTCCATGTTCTTCATGAATTCGTGCATCATTTGGGTGAACTGCCGCTTAAGCACTTCCTGGGGGGCGCCCTGCCCATTAGCACCCACAGCCTGCTTGTTTCCTTGCCCTTGAGCGGCTTGGATCATCGACTGGCGATAAGCTGCTTGTTGCTGCGGGTTCAGAGCATTGAACTGGTCCTTAGTCAACGTCGGTGGCCGTTGCTGAGATTGCGTCGGCTGCATTGGCGGCGCCTGGTTCTTGTTCGGATCTTGAACCTCGACAACGTCGTCATTCGGTCTCTTAACACCCTTTTGGGTCTGCATCTTGGGAGTAGCGTTAGGTGCTTGGCCAGGCTGTGGCCCAGGCCTCTGGGGTGCCTGAGGCTGCTGTGCAGGCTTCGGTTGAGGAGTGGCCTGAGGTTGAGGAACTTGGCCAGGTCGCTGAGGCTGCTGCAGATTTTGACCTTGTTGCATGCCAAAGTTTCCACCAGGAACCTGCTGCATTATTCCCTGCTGACCCTGTTGTTGCAGTTGTCTCTGCTGTTGCAGCCTGATCATCGCAATCTGCTGCCTCAACTGTTCGTCGGACAAGTTGGCAACCTTTGGACCTTGCTGTTGCCTGATCCTCTGGATGTCCTGCGCTGAGATCTGCTGGGCAAGGGAAAGCATGCGCTGGCGTTGTGCATTCAGGGCCATTTGTTGTTGCATTTGCGCTGGATTTCCACCAGCACCGGCCATCATAGGCGCCTGAGGAGCCTGCCCGTTCGGGTGGCCAGGGCCAAGAGCGCCACCGGCTCCATTTGGCAATCCCCCAGGAAGTCCGTGCATGCCTGCATTGTTCGCCTGCTGCTGTTGCTGTGCTTGCTGCTGGCCCTGTTGCGTCATCCTCTCGTAGTGGACTCTCTGGAACTCGTTCAACTTCTCCAGGGAAATGACATTGGGGTTTCTGGACGCCCACTCCTTCAACTGTCCCCAAGACTTGATGTTATCCGGCACATTAATTCCTTGGTTCCTGATACCCTGGGTCACAATTGGGGGAAACGGTGCTTGGTCCATGCGCTGTAGAATCTGCGGGTTCAAGGCGGGGGGGCCGTTTTGCTGCTGCTGTTGTCTTCGGAGCAATTCCTGCTGGAGGCGCTGTTGCATCTGAGCCGGGTTCATCATTCCCAGCTGCTGGTTCTGCTGGAGGAAATTCTGTGCCATTCCCATAGGTCCTCCGGGCTGTCCGCCTTGCAAAGCTTGTGGAGTCATCTGCAGGCTAGGCTGGGAGACGTTCGCATTGCCTCCCCAACCGGCTTGCTTCTGGGCGATCCATTTCCCAAGTACAACGCGAAATTGTTCCTCAGGCAGTTCCATCATCTTTTGCCTTATGGGTCCGGGTACATCGCCCGGAATCTGACTTGCTCGGGAAGCTTGAGGGGCTCCGGGCATCTGGGCTTGGGCAGCCGCGGCTCTTTGTTGTGCGAGCTGAACAGCCTGTGCAGCATTGATTCCCGGGGCCATACCTTGAGGCATCTGCTGACCAGGTTGCTGCGGCCTCTGCCCAGGCGTTGCGTTCCCTTGCTGACCCGGTGGTACCATCGGTCGAGTTAGCATCGGCATCGCTCCGTTCTGAGGCTGGCCTGGGCCCATGTTGAAGCCGCCCATTTGATTGCGAAGAGCCATTTGTTGCGCCTGCGCCTGAGACTGGGGGACACCTTGGCCACGCGCTTGCGCTTGTGCGGCCTGCATTTGTCGGATCGCATTCTCTCGCTGTGCCTGCTGCAAATTGAAAGGCGGCTGTTGACCGGAGTTCCTGTTCTGGCCAGGCGCCATGCCTTGGCCGTTAACTTGTCCGGGCTGCCCGCCAGCCATCGGATTGAAACCACCCATCTGATTCATGTTGGCGTTGTTGCTTGCAGGGACCACGTCGTGCCCCGCTTGAGCGGAGCGCATGGCATCTGCTTGCTGGTTGGTGAGCTGAGCGAAATCAAAGTCGGCATTGCCAGGAATGCCGCCCTGTTGGGGCTGTCCGTTGCCCATCTGAGGGGTCCGCTGCATCATCCCTTGGTTCGGCGTTCCACGACCCATGCCCTGATTTTGCTGCTGCCCGAACTGACCACCTGGCTGACCCTTCTTCATAGAGATGAGCATCGATTGTGCTCGGTTTCGGCAATGAAGCATGACCGGATCAACGCCTCGCGCTTCCAACATCTGCCGCCTTTCGGGAGGTAACTGCGCCATCTGAGCCCTAATTCGTGCCTCCTCGTCTGGCGTAATTCTCGCTCGTAATTGTCTTGTCAAGGCCTCGAGCCTCTGTTGCTCCTCTTGAGAGAACTGGGGCCCTCTTGCCATCTGCTGCTGCACATGTTGTTGTGGGGCTTGGGGCTGGATACCGGGGTTCTCCATGCCCATCGATGACGGGTTCTGGGTCATAGGCAGTGGTGAGGCCTGCATCTGATGCTGCAGTTGAGGAGGAAATGGCTGCTGGAATCCGTTCTGTCCTTGGTTCGAGCCGCTAGGCTGCATCGGAGTCTGAGGCAACATGCCCGCCTGGTGGTTCGCGGCGTTGTTGCCGTGCATCATCGACGCTTGTATAGCTTGCACATTCTGTTGGCGCATGCCTTGGAGACGTTGCAGCAAGCCCTTGACCGAAGCTACGTACTCATCCTGCGAAATGTCAGTACCACGGTTGGGAGGGACAGGCGCACGGCTAGCTCACCCTGCTGCCAGACTTGAGGAAGCGCTCGTTCTCGTTGCCAAAGGCCATTTGTAGAACTTGTTGGTCTGGCAAATCATTCTTGGCCAGCCTTATTGCGGTATAGCTAAGGCGGGTGTCAGCGACGACAAAAGGCAGACGGGGAGCGAGCGTGAATTACATGTTCCATAGCATACCCGCACGCTGCTCGGCATTCAGAGTGGCCTGCCATTGCCCGGGCTGCGGGCGATGCGACTGTCGCAGCTGGGCGAGTATGACCTGCTGCAGGCGCTGCTGTGGCGGAGGATGTTGCTGCTGACCGCCCATCATGTTGCCAAAGCCTTGTGCGTTCATGTTTTCGAGGAAGCCAGGGCCTGTTGGTCAGGCCGAACGAAGAGAAGGTCGAAGGAACCCCAAACCAGCCGGGGACGGGTATCGAACGAAGCTCGCGCGGGTGGGGAACGGCGGATCGAGCGGGCGCGAGCGATGGCGGAAGAAGTCGAGGGTTTGCGCGACAAAAGGCTACCAGCTGGGCTGATCGAACGGCGATGCAGCCAGGCAGCCAGCGGTAGCTAGGCTGAAGGTCAGGCGACGGGCAACCATGCACAGTCGCGTTTGCTTGGGAGGCGCAGGCGGCTGTCTTCTTGCGCAGCGGAGGGTTCGCGTGGAGTGTCGTGGCAGAGAGAGGAGCGGCGAGCTGGGGCGACGTGCAGCGGGAGGGCAGGTGAGGCTGTGGCTTGCTGGGGCGTACGAAGCAATGCCTGCTAGCGTGCTGGAACCGGGGAGGGAAGGAAGGACTGGGCGCACGTAGCACCAAGGGCAACGACGCGGTGCAGGCACGGACTCGCCTCTGCGGCTCGTCTCGTAGCGGGCGTGAAGAGGGTGGGAGGGAGAGGGAGGCGAGGACTATTCGGCGAGACTGACGGTGTAGTCTGGCGCAGTGCCTTGCTGGCAGATGACGGGCTGGGACTGACGGTGTGAAGCGGCTTGCGCTCTGATCGCTGGCGCCCCGCAGGCTTATTGGGTCGCAGCGCGCAGCAACTCGTGACGCCGACCGCACGCGTCCAGCAAACAGAGGCCCGGTGAGTGTCGCAGATTTGCGGGCACCCCGGTCGCGACGAAGCTTGCTGGCTCCAGCAGCGCGAGAGGGCTGCTCTGTTTGGAGCGCGTCCAAACACTCAGGCTCGAAGCTGCTGCCATGCCTGCGGCGCCAGGCCAGGCTGAGGATAGCCTGCGGCCGTTCCCAGGCCGCCCAGGCGCGGTGGCCAATCAGCGCGCGCGCGTCGATGCGGCCTGCCCAACGATCCCTGGCATGGCGGCAATGCCAGTGCCCTGCAGCAGCACCGTCGAGCCCGTGAACCGCACGGCCAAGTGTGCGGCAGCGAAAGCTACAAGCGACGGCCTGCGATATTGCCAGTGCTGCCCAGTGCGGAGCCGGGAAATGAGGGCTCTATTCTTGCGCGCGCTCGCGAATCGCCCTGAGAGGGAGTTTGGCTTTGTGCGCATCTCAAACGCTCTTGGCCGCAGCTATCAGCTAGCGGCCCAGCCCAGCGCGCTCCTCGTCCTTGTGCTAGTCGCCCCGGGCGGCCTCTTGGTAAGGCTGCAGCTTGTGCCAATCACCCGCAGCCGCGAAGCGGTGTATATACAGCCCTGCGGCGACCTGCCAGCGCTGAGGTGGTCGAATCAATCGATCCTCTCTTGCAATCGGCGTTGCGCATTCTCTACCCCACAAACGGTCCGCCTAGGGCGACCACGGGCGATCTTCATCAATTCGGCCGTCGCGCGAATCCGTCATGCGCTTGGAGGCGTGTGGTAAGCATCCCGTGCTTATAGCGCCGATTCAGGGACCATCATCTCGTCTGCGATTACAGAAGCTTCGCTACGTGGTAAAAATACACACACCCCCGTCACGCGCCCTGCACCTGCTTGAACTCGCGCGTGATGTTGGTGATGGCCTCCTCCACCGGCAGCCGCTCCATACTGCTCGCGCCGTAAAAGCCGTGCACCCCCTTCGTCCGAGAGAGGACGTACTCCGCATCTTTGGGACGCGCGATCGGGCCACCGTGGCAGAGCACGAGCACGTCCGGATTGATGCCGGCCGCGACGTCGCGCATCTCCTGGATCAGCTTTACGCAGTCGTCAAGGCTCTTGCCGCTCTGGGCGCCGATCGACCCGGACGTCGTCAACCCCATGTGCGCAACGAGAATGTCGGCTCCGGCTCGCGCCATCAGCGCTGCCTCGTCGACGCTGAAGGCGTACGGCGTGGTGAGCAGGCCCATCTCGTGCGCCGTCCTGATCATTTGGACCTCCAGCTCGAAGCCCATGCCCGTCTCCTCGAGGTTCTGGCGGAACTGGCCGTCAATGAGTCCAACCTGATGTAGAAATGCTCAGCCCGATTCGCCTACTGTGTCAGGGGCACCCTTGCCCATGTATAGTGGCTGGGTCCGTGGCAAACATACTGTCGGGAAATTCTGCACTCCCGCGAAGCCAATATCCTTCAACTGCTTTAAGAACGACGGCATTGAGCGGAAGGGATCAGTCGCGCACACTCCGGCAATCACCGGCGTGTGCTCGACCACGGGCAGAACCTCGTTTGCCTGCACGCTCAGTCAACTGTTCACGACGCAGCGCACCGCTTGCACCTCGCCGATCACGCTTTCGGCCGGTCGCGATAAGTGCCTTCCCTTTTGCGCTTTGGCATCCGCCCAAGGTTTCGACTAATCGCGGAAGGAATGTGGGCGGCGGAACATTATCTTGGGCGAAGGATTCCAACTCACCATCTCAAGCACGACATCATTGGCGTTGCCGTACGGCATCAGACCGGCCAGCTAACATTTGTCAGATGCCTGCCTGGCGGAGGGCCAGGAGAAGTTCTTACCGAGCCTCGACCGGCCATCCGGAACCTCCCGGAGTTGTAGATGATGATGAGGTCTCCGCCGCCTTTCTCGATGAATTTGGCGGAGAGACCGATGCCTGCATTTGGAGACCGGTCAGCATCGCCGACCCAGACTTTCCGGCCGTGGCCCCTGCAGCCCGGCCCGGGAGGAATGGACGGACTAACCTGCACCAGCTCCTACAATCGACTTGCCATTAGCTGCATCAGTGCGCAGCTTTGCGAGGATCTCTGCGCGATTCGTTGGCGGGGCCATCTCCGCGATCACTGGCTCAACCTTCCAAACTGGGGACTGTGAGATGGAGTTGATGTTTTTTTCGATGTCTTCACGATCAGCGTCGCGTTGTTGTTCGAGTGACCACGTCCTCTTACGTCGAGTCAAAGAGGCTGCACCCCACCTGCAAGATGGCGTCACCTCCGCCCCGCCATGTCGATCTCCCTTCCTGCTTACTTCTTCACCACGAACACCGCAAGCCAACGAGCAGAGACTCTGGGCTTCACTCAATTCACGTGTCCATTGCACCCATCATCGAGCGTGTTCCATCCAAGTAATCGCACTGAGCGTCTATAGCCGAGGTCGGGCGAACCACAAGGCTCTCAGTACGTCGAGAGAGCTTCGAAATCCCAAGTCAACAATAGCAAGTTAGTCTCACATCACAGACGGACTTCGTCTCAAGATCGTTTACTCTTCCAAGAAGCCGTAATTGTTCAAAATATCCAACCACTTCCTCTGTGCAACCATATCTTAGATCAAAAAAAAAAAAAAAAACGACTTCTGCTCCTTTCCCACACCCTTCACCTAGTCCATTTCTGTCTATCAACCATAACCCGACATGCCATGCATCATTCTTTTGGGCACCTGCGACACAAAGCTCGAAGAGCTACTGTACACTCGCGAGCGGATTCTCGCCCAGAAAGATACAACTGTCACCCTGATAGATGTCGGTCGTGAATCCGTCTCCAACAACGCAATCACCATCCCCTCAGATGAACTTACCGCCAAATACGCCCCAGACGGTGCGCCAACGGACATCAGCGCTTTGGACCGTGGCCAGCTCAACAAGCATATGGCCGCCTGCGCTACAAACTACATCCGCGAACTCCTCAAACGCCAACAAGAGGACTCGACAACTACCACGGAATCCGTCACGGCGGTCCTCGGCCTTGGTGGCAGCGGAGGCACTTCCCTCGCCGCAGCCGTCATGCGAGAAGCCTTTCCTATGGGCTTCCCCAAATTGATCGTCAGCACCATCGCAAGTGGCGAGACTGGTCCCATCGTCGGCGAGACAGACATCACCCTGATGTACTCCATCGTCGACATTGCCGGCCTCAACACCATCCTCCGTACCGTGCTCTCCAACGCCGCCGGCGCCATCGTCGGTATGGCTCATGCCTACCTCAAGACTCTCGAAGACCGCGCAGCAGGAGCGAACAACGACCACACCTCTAACAACAAGAAGGTCCCCATCCGCCTGGGCATAACCATGTTCGGCGTCACCACGCCCGCCGTCACCGCCATCCGGCAGTACCTCTCGCAGCTCTCCGCCGCCCCGCCCTCCGCCTGCCCGTACACCTTCCCAGACACACACGTCTTCCACGCCACCGGCCACGGCGGCCTCGCCTACGAGCGCCTCGTCCGCGCCGGCGCCCTCGACGCCGCCATCGACCTGACGACGACCGAGCTGGCCGACCACCTGATCGCCGGCACCAACATGTCCGCCGGGCCAACGCGCCTCTCAGCCGCCGCAACAGGCGCCCCATCCTCCGCCGCAACCACCGCCCCCAACCACCAACACGGCAACAACAGCGGCGATAGCGGCGCGGCAGGCGGCACCACGATCCCGCACATCGTCTCCCTCGGCGCCACCGACATGGCCAACTTCGGCCCCCGCGCCACCGCCGTGCCAGACGCCTACATCCGCGCCGGCCGCACCCTCTACGAGCACAACCCGTCCGTCACGCTCATGCGCACCTCCCCCGCCGAGTGCGCGCAGATCGGCGCCTACATTGCCGCGCAGCTGCGCCGCGCCGCGGACCCGCGCAAAATCCAGGTCTGGGTGCCGCGCGGCGGCGTCAGCCTGATGAGCGTCGCTGGCGGGCCCTTTGAGGACCGCGACGCGGACGAGGCGCTGTTCAAGGCGGTGAGGGAGGGCTTGGAGGGGAGTGGGGTGAGGGTTGTCGAGGATGAGAGGGCGATTAATGATGAGGGGTTTGCGAGGGCGGTGGTGGATGCGTTGGTGGGGTTGTTGGGGGGGAGGGAGTGATGGAGTGGGTGAGGGAGTGGCGCTCTGATGCTTGTGATGTGGTTTATGTTGGAAATTATGGGTGGACTGGACGATAAAGTTGGCTGGAGATGCTTTCCTACCGGGTTGACTTCTGGTTTGCATTTAGCATTGGTTGTATGACGTTTTCTGGACGGTTCAGGGTGATAAAAACCTTTCACCATTCCACCAATAAAACTGATACAACCCCTCTCGACACAATTCAGCCGTGACTTCACTTTTGCCACTTCGCACGGATGTTCGATGGCTTGACGATTTTCCGCTAATGTATCAGAGTGCAAAACAGGGGATGACGTTACATTCGAGTTTGACCATCGCCACCACAGACAGCCACGAAAAAGAAAACGACCGAAAAAGCAAGAAAAAAGCAAAGAGAAACGAGAGGGAAAAGGAGAAAGCAGTAGCCACTGCCCGTGCCATCAGATACCTGCCATCTGGACTTACACCTTACCAGCGCAATATGTGCAGAACACTTGAGCTCTTCAACCACCTGATTGACCTGGCAGTGCCTCAGGCACTTTGTCCTGTCGAGTGCTGTTAGGAAGTACCTGTGTATAAAATTCAATCCCGCCACTTCCCTTCCATCGCCGGCGTCTATACGTTGGCATAGCCCATGTGTAGACGCCGGCGATACTCGAGTGACTTGCCAAGTGCTCGAGTTCAAGCCCCGGTCTTCGCAGGGGAATTGATTCGCAAAAAATCCCAGAGGGTCCAACGGAAAGGGCCTGACGACGGGGTTTCTGTACGCTCCGGGGTAGCTGGAGGAGCGTATAGTTTTGCCCCCCAGCGCATCACTTTCTTTTTCTTTTTTTTTTGTCTATCGGCCGTCCGTGTTCTTCCTATTGTTATCCTTCCCTTCTCTCTTCGACTGTCAAATCTTTTCTGTTGATTCAGTGTGGGCGTGGTGGTGATGGTAGCGACTTTTGGTGACGGTGGTAGCGACTTGCGTGATTGACCGGTTTTGTCCACCACCGCACACTTGAGTCATCTGCAGACTCACCGCCTCATGAGCAGTTGAAGCAAATATCCGGCTTTGAAGATTGTACAAGCACATCGACACATTGGCTCAACAGCCCACATGCTCGTTGAGGTACCAGCACCTTGGCTCCAGGCTATTTTCCTTACGTAGTCTTTGGAAACAGCAGGAGGTCTGCGTCAAATCATGAAATCCATGCACGCGGATGGCGCTGAAGAAGGTAATGCCAAATACGAAGCACCAGAAGCCATCTGGGGCCTGCGTTTCTTCCTCAGGAACGGCACAATATATCATGTGTATCCAGAGGATGGCAGGGACCACTTGTGTATCCCAGCTGAGCTTCAAGAAGACATTTTCAAATTCGGACACGACAAGCAGAACCATAGCGGATTCTGATGAGCGTATAACTACATCCACATCACTACCCTGATCCGAGGAATGGTACGGAAGCTGAGGAAGTATATTGAGCATTGTCCCACGTGTCAGTCATGTCCTACCAAATGCCACCTGCTATACGGCGAGTTACAGCTGATCTAGGATGGGGCCGGACCTTGAGAAATCGAAACGATGGATTTCACTACGAAGCTCCGAGGCGGAAGGCCCATGACGCGCTCCCGACGATAACGTGCAAGGCTACAAAGGAAGTCTGAAATGATAGCATGGCCTACTTAAACTGTGTGGTATCCCGCTATTTCCTCTACAGCTATGTAAAGGTTCAAAATATTCTCCGACGCTAACGAACGGAGCACTCTCTGTACTAAAAGCAATATCAAAGGCAACCGCAGAACCCCATATTTCCCGGAATCCAGGAACCAGAGTATAAAATCCAGAAGACATAGGAAATAAAAGAAATGGTCCAAGGAACAAAGGAAATAATAGGAACAAAGAGAGGAAAACGAAAGTTGAATCAACTCCGTCGCTTATGCCGTCTGCTGCAAAATGTGCATGATGCTAGTCAAGCTTTTTCTCTGATCTCGCTCAAACGCTTGCATGTATGCAACTAAAGAACTCTCACCCACGCCACTCTTCTTGATCAGCCAGGCCGACGGCAAGTTGTGAGTGACGGGATGAGCCATCAGGTCAGAATGTTGAAAGTGGTTCGTCGGTTGCCCGTGCCTCCCGAAACGCCGAATCCAGCATTCCTCATCAAAAAAGGGAAATAAACAAACCATCCACCGTAAGAACTTCTGCAGTTCGTGATCCTCTTCTCCCCTTTCTTCACCCACACCACTCATCACACCAACGACAGAATCTTGTTCGACTCCGCCGCCGTAATCCCCTGTACACCCAGGGCGCGCACCTGACTTCCTTTCCGCAGCCTCTGCAGGCCCGTCGCAACTTTCCAACTCTCCTCCATGCTGATGATGAAGACGTATCTCTTGCCCTCTGGATCCCTGATGCTGGCCCTGACAATGTACACTCCGCTTGCTTTAACTTCAGCAGTCTCAACAAGCTTCATCGTCCAAGCCTTAACATCCCACTCACGCTGAGCGACATGTCGAACGTCGTCGTCAATAAACAGACCCTCTGTAGTCATACGGAGGATCAGACCGTCCGTCACAGCGCCGACACCTGATATCAACTTGGCCACAGGCTTCGGGAAGGCGGAAGTGAACAGGTAAACCCCCTTGATCACGATCTTCTCCGGATCGGTCGTGCTGTACGGGCCGCGAACCGAGGGCGGGGGAGTAGTCCGGGCGGTGGACGTCGAGGGTGCGTAGGAAGAGCTTACAACGGATTCGGAATAGTTGGACGCGGAACCGGTGGTTCGGGGTGCCTTTGGGGAGTCGTACGGGCGGAAGCCTGAGTAGGCACGCGAATCTCCGTCGGTCGTGCGGGCGGTCGGTCGCTCGTAGGGTTTCTTGGGTGACGTGCTCGGCGCCCTACCAGATTCGCTGGCAGATCTGGACGGTTGCGCAGCAGCCTTGGCCAGCCGCTCAGCTTCGCGGGCCTTGCGCTCGCGCTCAGCACGTTCACGGGCAGCCTTGAGGCGCTCCTCGCGCTCCTTGGTCGCCTTTTCCTTTGCTGCTGCTGCTTCTGCCTCTGCCTTTGCCGCCGCGGCTGCGGCCTCTGCTTCTGCTTTTGCTTTAGCTTCTCTCTCAAGGGCCTCGCGGATCTCTCGCTCCATTTTCTCACGGGCTTCTTTCTCTCGGGCTTCCCTCTCGGCCTTCTCTTTAGCTTGTCGAGCTTCTCTTTCTGCCTTCTCTTTGGCCAGTCTTTCCCGCGCCAGACGCTCCCGGGCTTCCCTCTCGCGCTGCTCCTTCTCGCGAGCACGCATCTGTTCCCACTTCTGCTTCTCGGCCTGTGCACGCGCGGCCCTGTCAGCTTCTTCTTTTTTCTTGGCTTCTTGTTCTGCCTGGCGTCGTACTTCCTCTTCCCGCTTGCGGGCTTCTTCCTTTTGCCTTGCCTCTTCTCTTTCCTTCTCCCAGTCAGCGGAAGCGTTGTGCGTATTGCCTCCCCACGATCCTCGAGGCGTGGATCCGGCACCAGGGTTGGGAGGAGGTGGACTGTTGAAGCCACCGCCAGGGAAGCCATTCGGCTGAGGGCCAGCATGTGCACCACCACCGGGAGCGTGGCCGGCGCCGGCGCCAGCTCCAGCCCCAGGCCCTGCACCTCCTCCTCCCGGCGCGGCCGAGCCGGGTGCTGCACCCTCTCCTTGGTTCTTGCCCATGGCCCAGCCGCCCGCGCCCACGGCGAGGACGAGGATCAGCACTCCGCTTCCGCCGCTGGTCATCAGCCCGGCGACCCACGCCTTAATCGTGGGCTCGATGATTGTCCATACCAGCACTGCGAGCAGGGTGCAGGCGACGCCGGCGAGGAACGAATTCCGCTGACAATTGAGAGAAGGAAGGTAGAGGAAGCCGGAGCCGGAACTATGCGGCGGGATGACGAAGATGTCGTAGTTGCCGGGTGGCAGGCCGGAACCCTGGCCACCGGCGGTTGTTTTTGGGTTTTCGCCATGGGGCGGCGGTGGCGGCGGAGGCGGGCCGTTCATTATGACGGGGGTATGGTGGGCAACAAGTCAGACAGCGGAGTCTGCTTGCGCCTGCGGCGGTCGAGATCGATATGAAGGGTGTGCCGGCGAGAGTGTGGGCAAATTGCGGGTCGTTGGCCTATGCGGAGGGCTGTGTATTGTTGTGGGGGTGGTTCAGGCGGTGTTGCGGTGAGGGCGGTGCGTAGGGCATGTGGGCAGCAATTGTTTACGGGTGGCTGGGAGCTTCTGGGCGATCAGAACAGAGTAACAAAAACTTCCACGAGACGTTGCGGGGAGAACAGACTGACCTAAACACTGTACGGGCAAAAGCGCAGAGGATATGTACAGCGGGAGGGCGAAAGACGAGTGGGGTTGTGGGTGTGACGATGTTTTTGGTCGCGGGCATGCAAGGCAGCGGCTCTACCCGCAAACAACGCCCCGGGCCTTGATATGGCGGGAACAGAATCCTGGGTCCCCGAGCGCCGCACAGGGATGTTGCAAGTGGGAGAGGGTTCGGTGGAGATTATATCCACGGGCGGCCAGCTCAAGCGCCAGGCTGCGAGCGTTCGTTACTGCGTCCCCGCAGATGTGCACCTGGGCTGTGCATCATCGCGGCGCGATGACTCGCTGCGCTGCTCCTCGCAGGTCCTATCGTCGCCGGCGCTGCATGAGCGTTGCACTCGCGTCAGCTTCCAATTCGCCGCTGCACCGCATGCTCATGCAGCCCGAGGCCGTTACGCGCTGCAGGTGGAGAAGGAAAAAACAAATAAACAGCCGCACTGGGCAGTCTCTCCAGCTCGCGATGTGACCAGCGTCATCACCGCAGGCGATCAGTCGGATGGATTGGCGAACACAGGCCGACGCCTGCGCCCGCCGGCTCCCAGGCAGCACATCATCCAACGCTTCGCCGCAGCCCGCGCTGCTGTGCGGCTGCCGTGGCTGCCTTGTGCCACCGCATTCCAAGCCGCGGACCTCCGCGCTCTCACGTGTAGCCTCTCCCAGGGTCGCTGGACGCGCCGTCGCGTGTTGAGTGCGTTCCCACAGCTCTTACGCCATCCCTGCTTTTTTCTCCGTCCGCCGTCTTCCCGTGCCTGTGTCTCCACACTTGAGCCGCTAGCGATCACGGCCATGTGCCCTTCACCGCCGGCGCGTTCCAACTGCCAGGCGCCCAGGTGACATGTCGGAGCTGTACGAGCTGCAGCCCCGGGTCAGAGCTCCACCCTCTGCGAACAGCTCCGACTCCTCTCCAGGCGCTCTCACGCCCGACGAAGACGACGAAAGCTACGAGCTCAGGGATGACATGCCGTCGGACCTCCGCCCTGGCAAGACCCTCTCTCCCGACGAGGAGGAGCTAAACCGCCGCACCGTCCGCAAGCTCGACGTCATCCTGCTGCCTTTTCTCGCCCTACTCTTCCTCTTCAACTCGCTCGACAAATCAAACATCGGTAGCGCCGAGTCCGCCCACTTCACCACCGACGCCGGCCTCGACCGGGAGGATGTCAACACCGCCGTCGCGCTTTTCTTTGTCTTCTTCGTTGCACTGCAGCCCGTCGGCGCCGCTCTAGGACGCAAGTATGGCATGAAGAGATGGGTCCCGGCTTGCATGGCTATATGGGGCCTTTGCACCACGCTCCATGTCTGGGTACATGCCGCCTGGCAGCTATACGTTCTGCGCATTACCATAGCTACTCTCGAAGGTACGTCAAAGAGCTACGTGTTATGTTATCCACCTCCGAGTCATGTGTTAAATCAGTCCCTTAGCCGGCTTCTATCCAATTACCGTGTCATATCTCTCTCTGTTCTATACGCGCTTTGAATTTGGCAGACGCTTAGCCGTATTCTACGGCCAAGCAGCCGTCGCGGGAGCTTTTGGCGGAATACTTTCGTATGCCGTGTTTTCGCGTTTCCCCGGGCAAGACGGCCATAAAATCGACAATCCCACCACCCCGCCGGACCGCAGCAGTTGGCATTCGTGGCAGATTTTGTTTTTGATAGAGGGATGCACCACCATGACTATTGCTCTCACGGGCTTTTTCTGGCTACCGGAGCGCGCAAAGACTGCCTGGTTTTTGAATCCTGACGAACGCGAATGGGGCGAGGAGCGTATCAAACGGGACAGGGAAGGGGATGTTGAGAATAACCGGTCTAAACGCTCCCCTTCTCCTTTCCGTGCTCACGAGGAACATGAAGACCTCGAAGCCTCACACCAATCCACCTATTCTACCTCCGAAGAAGCCCAGGGCCTACTGTCTGTCTCTCCTCACGGCCGGGGATATCCACCCCCACAGGAAAACCCGAGCATGAACACCACGGACCACGGACTCTCGGCTCACGACGTTCTCTCTGCACTCTCTTCTTGGAAGGTCTACTACCTCCTCGTCTTCAATATCCTGTCGTCCATCCCCAGCACTGCCTTCTCCATCTTCCTCCCCTTGGTCCTCTCCCCTCTCTCCTCCACCCCGGCGCTCGCCAACCTCCTGACCGCCCCGCCGTACATCTGCGCCGCCGCGACCCTCTACGCCTTCACCTCGTGGTCTGACCGCATCCGCGACCGCACCAAGCCCATCCTCGTCAGCCTAGCCATCGTTCTCATCGGCTTCGCCGGAACCATCTTCCTGCCCTCCAAAACCTCAACCGATGACAACAACGACAACGACAAAAACACCCCCAACCACCTCGCCCTCCGCTACCTCGCCCTCTGCATCCTCCTCTCCGGCACCTTCATCGCCTCGCCCCTCACCGTCGCGTGGCTGACCAACAACTTCCCGGCGCCCGGCAAGCGCGCCATCGCCCTCGGCCTCAACGGCTGGGGCAACGTCGCCGGCGTCCTCGCCTCGCTGCTGTTTTCCCCGCGCTTCGCCGCCGGTGGCTACCGCCAGAGCTTCGTCTGGACCGCCCTCGCCGTCCTTCTCGCCGCCGGCGGCTTCGCCGGGTTCCGCGCCCTCATCGCGGCTGAGAACGAGCGCAGGAGACGCGTTTTGGCGGGGTGGACCGACGACGAGGTTGAGGCGGAGAGGAGGTGGGGGAGGGGCCCGTTGCGGGTGGATGGGGGTGGGAAGGGGCAGGTGGTGCTGGATAGGGCTGTGGAGTGGTTGGAGGGGAGGAGGAGCGCTGGTGGTGGTGCGGGTGTGGTGGCTGGGAAGTTTGCTGGATGGATTGGGGAGTGGCGGGGTAGAGAAAGGGAGGGTGATGAGAGGGTGACGTTTGTGTATGGCTTGTGATGATGAACATGGTGATGGTGGTAGTGGAGAGAAGACACATAGGCCCTCTTCCAGCCCGGAAGGTGGGGAGTGTAGTCTACGTCATTGTAGGGTTTAGAGACTGATTTGCACGATTCGTAGTAGTGGTGATTTTCAATCCATAATGATATCTAGGCTAAGGACTGCTATCCCGATGCCCAACGCATCTGCTACTGTTGGTGTCTGGCTGGATTGATTCTTCGTCTCTTCCCTCTGCCAGAAATGTTGTCTTCTCTCGGTCCATGTCCATTATTTCCTGCTTAAGAAAATACTGCATCGTAGCGTTCGACTATCGCCGCGCGATCAGTCTCCAGGAGTCGTATGTGCGGTGCTGCTTTACAACCTGTTGCTCAAATTCAGACCCTCCGTCAATGAGCGAGTCACCCAAGAACTCCAAGCGCTGGTAAGAAGGTACTTTCTCGAACGTGGAAGGATAAGATGGGTGTATGAAGGCCGACCTCAATAGCTTCGCTGAACGGAGGCGGTATGGGTGCTCTTTCTCGGCTTGATTGACCAAATCCATTTGCGCAGCCGTGGGATCCGCATCGAGATACACTGGCTTCTCATATGCCTCAAAATACTCCGACCACTTCTTCATAGTGTGTTCCGGGCTGGCCACAAGATTGGTGACTGCCTTGATAGCGTTGTCTTGTTTCCGTTCGCGCAGAGTGTCTCTCCAGTCTTGTCGTCAACGCACATTCTCGATGTAGCTTGGCCAACGGGTTCAGCTCCTTATCGTCCGGCTCAGTGTGTGATTAGAAGCCCTAGGCTTACAGAGGCCGTCTTGTTGAAGCAGCTTCGGGCTGTTTGGTACCATAGTTGAGTCGAAACGTCATGGATTGCCGGTTTCTTATCGCCCGGAGGCACAATGACGTCGACGTCACGGTCGACCATTCATTTGGGTTTGCCACGGCCTGTTTTGTGCGACGTAGAGTCAGTACTGGACGACTGCGAGTAGTTCTTGGCACACCATGTGGAAGCCATACTGGTAAGCTTGATGATAGTTTCTTGGCTGTTTGTCGACTTGCAAGTTTCGTGCTGTTCTCATTCGTAAGTTCGGTCTTTGTCTTCTGTGAGAAGAGGAGAGACGTGGAAAGTCTGCAGTATGGGTTTCTCAGTAGGCTAGCGCGGCCGCACCCGGTAGCGGAGGAAGGCACGACCAGCGGTGCTCGCGCGATAACGCTAATTGTTTAAGCAAGCGCAATTATGAGCCTTTGATCTTGCTACTCAGGCTTACGAATAACCTCCTTCTCCTGTAGAAATTGCACTGCGACCCTCTTGGCCGAGCCTTAATAACCACTTGATTACATGTGGCTCCGTCCTACCGACACCTCTCCCATTGCCGCCTTCCGCTCTCTAGTCGCGGGTAGTTACTGCACCTTGGCTACAAATTCGGGTGAATAAAAGAAAACAGAGCTTAAACGTCACCTTGACGCTGCCTGGAATGATCACTGTCTAGTATGTAGTATTCAAGACGATCCCCGTTGCAAATTCACGCTGAAGCATCCGTTGGCAACTAGAGCCGTTTTCCTTATTCAAGTACTTATTATCGACGGCTCAAAGACAATGCCTCCAAGGTAAAATGCCTTCAACTCCTTCGACCTCATCTGAAAGACTCTCCTGCGTTGCTTATCTCTAACGCTTCTGCAGTCTATGGATAAGCACGTGCATCACGTTCGTTCGTTCTTCCTCCAAGGCAGCACGAAAATATCAAAAGAAGCAATGCCCGAACAAGAACTTATACAAGGAGAAGGTGTAGATATGAACGCCTTGCAATGATCGTGTGTGCGTGCGTGAAAGCAAGCTTCTGTACCGAGACCGAAAAAATGAAGTTTCGACAACCACAAGCGTGCAAATTCGAATACTCTTCCAGATCAACAATGACGATGGGAAAGAAGCAAACACGACAGGGATAAAGAATATAACCAAGGCACAAGAGTTCCTCCGTTCTATAGCAGACTCCCAAGGAGAGAAAATGTTCAAGAAAAACAATGAAGAAAGTATCTCGTATCTAGCCCGTGCCGTCAACAAAATGCCCGAAAAAGGATGCCGTGTCGAGTATGAGACACCTGTCATCGCAAGTAACCATCAACCGACAACCCGACTTTTGGAATACCCGCTACCATGAACAGCCCACCCATGTTCGATGCCAATGAATTCGTGTCGAAGAATACCAGAAAGGCGCAGAGCAATGTCAATAATCGATGTTGAACAGAGAAAGTCTGATTCGTGATGAATGAAAGGGGGCGCTGAAATAAACCAATGTGAAGCAGGGCAAAGGGCAGAGAATTCGCTGTCGAAGCGTGCATCCGGAGTTACTTCTTCGACTTGCTGCTGTCCGCCTTCTTGGGAGTGCTCTGCTCTTTTACTCCAGCCGGCTTGCCAGGTGTTGCCTTGCCAGAAGGAGCAGTCTTGCTAGGAGAAGCCGCCATGCTCGGACTTGAATCCTTAACAGAGTTTGTCGGTCTGTTGGACGTCGCATCCTTAGCTCGGTTTGCAGATCTTGCAGTACGTTGGTCCTTCCCGTAGGTTGAAGCCCTTCCGAACTTGGAAGAGTCTCCAGCGCTTCGAGCATCCGTGTTGCTGTATTCACCACTAGCAGCCTTGTAGGAACCACGGGTGGCGCGAGCCGCACCAGGATTTCCGAAAGTTTCAACACCGCTGGTTTTGCCGGCCGCCGGAACAGTACTATTCTTCGCGCCAGGGCCCTCTGTTTTGCCGTCGTTGCGGGCCGCGTTGACCCCGTCATTTGCACCGGTTTTCGTTCCGCCATAAGTCGTCGTTCTGCCAGTGCTTCCACCACCTCGAGGCACACTGCCAGCTCCTCTCGCTGTGCCTCTACCAGCTCCACCGCGAGTGGATCCACCGTTTCCTTGTCCTGTTAAGTAGTCAACTAGAACGGGAAACCTCCGGAGTATTGCGCCCCACCTCTACCGCGAGCGCCACCTGGGAATCCGCCGGCGCTCTGGAAGCCACCGAAACCGCCACCTCCCATACCGCCGCCCATCATGTTGAAAAGCATCTCAGGGCTGATGTTGACGCCGCCGCCCATTCCACCCATGCCGCCGCCAAAGCCGCCACCGCCACCGAACATGTCGGCGGGGTCCATGAGGTCTTCGCCGCTGTCGTAACGGGCGCGTTTCCTAGAGGAATATGAAGTTAGACTATGATTTACTCATCAAACGTGGAAATGCAGATCACTTACTGAGAGTCGCTCAGAGTCTCGTAAGCTTCACCAATGTCCTTGAAGCGCTCAGCGGCCTCCGGGTCATCAGGGTTCTTGTCAGGGTGGTGGACGATGGCCAGCTTCCGGTAGGCCTTCTTGATCTGGTTCTCGTCCGCATCCTTCTCAATCCCAAGGATCTTGTAGTAGTCCTTTCTCTGTGCCTTCTTGGCCTCGAGTTGCATGCTGCGGATGTCCTTGTCGATGCCGGGTTCACTAGGGTTGGTGTCCTTAATGGCATTCAGCTCTTGGATAGCGGCGTCGTATTTGCCCAATTCGCCCAATGCCTTGGCCTTCGTCTTCCTAGCTTTAAGATAGGACGAATCAAGCTCAAGAGCGCGCGTGCAGTCATCCACCGATTGTTGGTAGTTTTTCAACTGGTATCAGAGTCAGCATTGAAGCAGACGAGTCGTCATAAGTCCTTACCTTGATGTTAGCAGTCGCACGGTTCTGAAGGAGCTTTGAGTTGGTGCCCTTGTTTTGCGGGTCAATCTCAAGAGCTTGAGTGTAAGTGTTGACTGCCTCCTGATACTTTCCACTCTTGAATGCCTGGTTGCCCTCTTCCTTCATCCTGTCCAGCTTCTGAACAGTACGCAGCCACTTGATAGCGTCCTTGAAGTCCGGATCGCACGAAAGGGCCTGCCTGAAGTGTTGAATGGCCTTGGTGTTGTCGCCTTGACCGTAGAGCGCGCGTCCACGGAGTACGAGAGCCTCGGGGTCTTGGCTGTTGGCGCGCAGCAGCGTCATTGCTTGGCTCTGGGCCTCACCAAGTGCGTTGGCGTTACCCATCTTCAGGTAAGCCTCGCCACGCATGAGTCTCCACTTCCTAGGCACAGCGACTCCGGATCCGAGACCTTTCTCCGCTTGGTCGAGGGCGTGGATCACCATGGAGCCAGAGGATCCTGAGCGCAGCAGGTCCTCCGCCTGCGTCAAGTGGGTTACCATGGCCTGAGCGGCCGTCTTGTCTGTTGCGCTTGCATTGGCCTTCTCGTAGATCTCCAACGCATCTTGAGGGCGACCAAGAGCCGTGTACACACGCGCTAACCTGTGAAGGATCTTGGGGTTGTTTGGCTCAAGCTCGTCAGCGACCTTGCAGTCCTCCAGAGCCTCAGGAAAGCGGTTCGCGGAAATGTAGGCCGCAGCGCGGTTGGACCTGTAGGTCGCGGACTTGGGATCGGCCTCGATCGCTACAGTTCACATCGTCAGCAAGAGCACCGACACAGGAGAAGTGGAATAAGCAAGCGACGGCTCGGTTGGATAGGGATGCTGCAGCTGGAAACTAGCAGCGGTGGCACAAGTTCGACAGGGAACCCTTGGCCAACGTGTGACCAGGACCGAAATTTCGAAGCTGAAAAAGTGTACAATCGCACATACCCTTAGTGTACTCCTGGATAGCCTTGGGGTAGTCCTTGGCCTTGAAGAACTTGTTGCCAGCAGCCTTGCATGCCTCAGCATCGACGGGCGGCGGGCTTGTGGGCGTGCGGTGCGGCGGGGGCGGCGGAGCAGCGTTGTCGCCGTTGGTCTCAGCGGCGTTGCCGTTCGGCTTCGGCGACGGCGAGGCGGTGGCCTCGCGGTCGACGTCCATGGGCGTGGCCGGGGTGCTCTGCGGCTGCTCGCTCATTTTGGTGTGCAGGGCTGACAGGCGACGGCGCTCCTCGGGCGGGAGATTGAGAGGGTGGGTGTCGGGGTCGTGGGACTGGGAGCGCGAAAAGGCCGACTTTTTGGTGGGGGAGGAGTCGGACCTCCGGTGACGATCCTTGACGGGAGAGGAGCGTGCGCTGTGAGAACTGCGGTTCGTCTGGCTCGAAGGCCTCTTTTCGGGCGACGCGGGCGGCGTGCTGGTGCGTGCCTTGTGCTCGTGCAGCGAGGGTGTAGGAGGAGGTGAGGCTGAGCTGTCGGTCGGCTTCTTCTTCTGCTGTTTAGAGAAAATGCCAGGCAGAACCATGAGAGGCGACAATCGGCGGAATGGCGCTACTTGCGGGACGCTTATTCAGAGACTGGGTAGGGCGGGACGGTCAGGCTCCTGGGCGTCCGAAAAAATGTAGCAGTCGGGCCTAGAGGGGGGGACTAAACGGAGTCGAACACCGGGTACCCAAGGCAGACGCGGCTAGGATCTGCCGCTCTTTCGGGAACATTCCATAGGGTCGTGAGAACTCGTGGCCGCGCCCGTCTGTTTACGCGCCCGCTGCTGCTGCTGACTGCTTATCTCTCCCCGCCAGCACGACTTGCTGCAACCCCGCGTCACAGCAACCAGCTACGCGGCCCAATGGCGGGCGGGCAGGCAGGCGCACGCAAGCAATCGCATCATGGCGTTGACTTTTGCTGGTTATCGCTATCGTGCCCCATCCTCCCGAGCGTGGCGGACGGATCGCAACGAGATCCTGCGCTAGCGGCTGCTCAGGCCTCCCACTGCGTCACTATCCCGGGCCATATTACAATATATAAACTTCTCCGCGCCTTCTAACCGTCCACCCAACAACCGGACGATGCCCTGACACACTCCCTCGTGTCTGAAAGCAATTGGGAGCGTTGTACGGCATCATCCATCGATTTGCAGTCACTGCGAGGCGTGCCATGAGCCGCAATGATAATGCCAAGGCACAATCCTGTGGACGACTGCTACACCAACCACATCTCGCCATGTTCTATGGCCGGCATGTGCAATGAGCTTCGCTGCTGGTCACTGATGGGCGAGGACATGCAAAGGCATTATGATTCTCTGCACGGGGATCGATGCGATTGTATGACCATAGTTTTCTTTAGAAATCGCGTCTTGAGAAGTCGAGGTACTCAAAAATGGTGCACGCCGGGAGGTTGAACTGAGAAAAGGCAACACTAGAAATGTGAAAGGGAGTCCTAGGCAGGCATCTTATGGTCATTGTTGGCTTTTTAGATATCATTTTGCTTTTCATGATACGGTCTACCAGCGCATGACTTCTAGGAAAAGAAACTCTTATCTCTTGCACAAAGGAGATGTCTCGAGGCTGGCTGAGTCAACACCACAATCTGAGCGCATGACCCCACACGCATCTGGCCATCGAAGGGGCCTCCGGCAGCATACGCTGCTCACATAAACCACCTCGGAGGCTATTGCAGCAGAACCTAGTCACACGCTACCATATACAGCCAGTGGTTGCGTTGTACTCCCACCTGGCGCTTGGCTCGCTTTGAGGCGCTGAACATTGTCGCCTCCAACCGTGCTGACAGCTCCACCGTGAGACACTACTGCGAAACATAGAGAGGCCACGAGAACCGATCGACTGGCAAATGAATGAAGGGGAAAGCGATCCGCGCGGGAGCATGGCCGAGTGTTATCGATAGGCGTGCCTGAGCTGCAGCCTTGGCCGCGGAGGTATCCCTGCTCGCTCTCGTCGCCCTGCGTGAAGACCCCATCGCTGCCGCACACGGCCGCATGACGGCAGCCAGTCACGGCGGGCGCTCGCCGGACTGCCTGGTTGGAACGACGGCGTCCATGAGTCGCCCGCTTGCTCTAGTGCGGCTGCTGCTTCCGCGATGCCCACGTGACGCGCGCATTTAGAGCAAGCTGGAGCTCCCCACCTGCGCCTCTCAATCGTATCTCACGACTGCCTGCGCCCGCTTCATACCTACCGTTGGACGTGCTCGCGCTGCTGCCGTTCTTCTCACCGCTGCCTGCAGCTGCTGTGTGTCCGCTACTAGCTTGTCATCGCTCACTCCTCCGAGAGTCTCCACACCCCCAGGTTGCCTACGTCACCGCATTAATCGCCGAACAGCTAGCGACGCGCCGTGATTGCCAGTGTCGCTTTCGCGCAAAAGATCTGGAAAGGTCGTGGGTTTCGCGGTTAGGATAGAGGCGCAGGGCTTCCCAAGCTCCCCATAGAAGCTTCACGAGAAGCTCCCAACAGCTCGACCTCCAGGTTCTCGGAGGCGGCCGTGCCGACGAAGTCTCCTTAGCCGGGATCACTCATATAACAACCTCTCCACTTGGACCCTGACGACATCCTCACAGCAAACACTCGTCCCACCACGTAGCCATCCGCGGGTCGCTCTGCACCTCGCCGATCCTCCTGTGACACTCACAGCTCCAACCCCTCAGCTATCTCGCGACCCAGCCTCGTCTAGCAGCCATGGGTCTCACGTACAACGTCTACCTCAACTCGCACCGTATCTACGGTTGCAAGAACTGCAAGACGCACCTGTCGAACCACGACGACATCATCAGCCGTGTTAGTACAAGCGCGCTCCCCCCTCTCTACGCCACCGCATGCAGTACGATGCCACTTAAGGTGCTAACGTAGGAGGATATCCAGAACTTCCGCGGCCAGCACGGCAAGGCCTACCTCTTCGACTCTGTTGTCAACATCACCCAGGGCGAGCCCGGCGAGCGCAACATGACGACCGGCAGGCACATCGTGCGCGACATCTCGTGCAGGCAGTGCAAGGAGACCGTCGGCTGGAAGTACGACAAGGCGTACGAGGCCTCGGAGAAGTACAAGGAGGGCAAGTACATTCTTGAGGCTGAGCTCCTCTGCACGGTCACGTAATGGCATCGCAAGCTACGGACCGCCTTCTTCGAAGCGAAACGAAGCAAGGACATTTGCATAAGGGCGTTTAAGGAACTGCATGGTGTTTTGGAGCGTGTCGGCGTCGGGGATTCCTCTCCAGCATACGTGAAACTCCCATTCGACATCGGCTTTTGGGCATCTGGATTCTGATTGGGTCATTCATGGGGTGATGTTTAGGTAGCGTGACGGACTTTCCAAATTGGGTCCAATATATGAGCATCCAAGAATGGAGGCCGAAATCCTTTCTCCTCTCCTTGAACCAGACTCGGCGCCGAGATTATTAAACGAACTTGAATGACAAAACATCCATTGGAGCTTTACTCAGCAATATCGAGTGGCTTTTCGGGACGGCGCGATCAGCTTTGCATATGCGGGGTAGCGGAAGTGGCCCATGAGGGGCTGGCAAGCCTCGGAGCTTGCTGCTATGACATGGACATAAATTCGCCGTCAGCCCACCACAACACCACGTCTGGATAGCATTTTCACATCCAATTGTCATTCTCGAAACCTTTCTACCGAGTCAATTGATTTCACCGGAAGTCATTCTTCAAAAACAGCAAAGCAACACGATCAAGAACAATGTCGAAGTCCACAATGCGCGCTGTCGTCTTCAAAGGCCCAGGCAAGGTTGTCCTGGAAGACCGACCATGCCCTAAAATTCAAGCGCCAACAGATATCATCGTCAAGGTGGATTACACTGCGCTTTGTGGCAGCGAGCTGCACGTCTTCCGCGGCCACCAGCCCAGCGGCACCGATTTCATCATGGGCCACGAGTTTACAGGTACGGTGGAGGAAGCGGGCGCAGACGTCAAAACAGTCCAGAAGGGGGACAAGGTTGTGAGTCCCTTTACTGTCAGTTGCGGGGAGTGCTTCTACTGCAAGAAGGGGTTCTCGTCGAGGTGCGAGAAGTGTCAGTTGTTTGGCTGTGCAGCGCTGGATGGTGCGCAGGCTGAATATGTGAGTTCAATCGCCTGCGATACAGATAATGAGGGATCACATTCTGAACGGTTACAGGTACGCGTCCCTCTAGCGGACTCAACGGTCATGAAGGCGCCACCTGGCATTGAAGAGAACAAGCTTGTGCTCATGGCCGATATTTTCCCAACCGGGTATTTTGCGGCCTCCAACGCTTTCTCCTCGCTGTCAAAGGAGGACATTGCGGATGCTACGGTTGTGGTGATTGGTTGCGGGCCCGTTGGTCTCTGCGCACTCATCAATGCTGTCGACTACAAGCCGAAACACCTGTTCGCTGTCGACAGTATCGAGAGCCGGCTGGATCTTGCAAAGAGTCTCGGTGCTGAGCCTCTGAATTTCCAAACCGACAGGGAAGGGTTGGACAAGAGGATCAAAGAGGTCACCAACGGCCGCGGGGCTGATGTCGTCATTGAGGTGGTTGGGCTGAGCCCCGCATTGAAAATGGGTTTCGAGATTCTCAGACCATGGGGGGTCATTAGCAGCGTGGGAGTGCACAACGGCGAGGCAAGTCTCGGTTGGTATCCTATGAGCTGTGAACACCCAGCTGACTCTGGCTGCAGATTCCATGGACTGGCAATCAGGCCTACGGCAAGAATCTACGCATCCAGATGGGACGATGCCCAGTGCGGTCCATCTTCCCGCAAGCGCTGGAAGCGCTCCAGCGCAAGCAGCACCTGCTGGGATTCATGGCGGACAAGATCATGCCGCTGTCGGATGCAGTTGAGGGCTACGATCTGTTTGATAAGATGAAGGCGCAGAAGGTGGTATTCGCAGCGCAAAAGTAGGACAAACCGGCCGGCGCATCCGTTGAGGCCATTGACGGGCCATCCGGGTAGCTGGATCGTGATGCTATTGGAGGCGTGTAACCAGACCTCGCACAACTAGCTCGATAGTGGAGGGTGCTTCGTCCCGCACTCCATATTCCTTTCCGCTGGCGCTTGCGATCGAGTCGTGTTTTTTGACGTGTGGACGTGCGAACTCCGGCCGAGACAGTCACCGGAGAGCACTCATCCGAGACGGCAGTGCTTATAACCGCGGCGTCTGAATCTGGCACCCGTGTGGGGCGCGTCGACATGGATGCCGGGCGTGCGGACGCGCGGTAGACGCTGCTCGCCACCGATTTCTCAGCGCGAGTGATGTGAGAAACGGGAAGGCCAGCGCGCCTGTTGTCGGGCACGCACCCGGCTGTGCTGCGCGCCGGCGGCTGTTTGCCCGCGCAAGAGCCGCGGGATCGGCTTGCTGCATTGTGGCCGCAGCTAGCGCGGTGGTGTACGTTAAGCGGCCGTTGCAGCAGCAGGCAGCGCAGCAGCGTGTCGGGGAATGCGCGTTTGAAGGCAGCGTGGAGGTGATGCGCGGCAGGCTTGTGCGTGGACCGTTGCTGGGGCTTGCTGGGAGCTAGGCCGGCAGGTGCGTGGGCTAGCTGCTGCTGAGCTGCAAGCACTCGCTTGGGCACAGGCACTTCAGAGCGCGCTGCCTCCGCCGCCTTTCTCCACTTGACCTTCAAGCACCACCACCGCTCCACACAACACGCGCATCCAGGTCCTTTTCCTCCGCCCGCCATCCCCCAACTCCCCTCCTCTTCACCGAATCGCCTCCCGATTCCTCTTCCTCCTCTCCCCCCGCTCCCTCACCTTCTCTCTCTTCCGCCCGCCGAGCAACCCCGCCGCTCGCCGCCCGCCACTGCCTTCCGAAGCTCGGTAAGTCTTGCTTGCCCAGGCCACGCATTTACCTCCGTCGCAAACAGCTGGCTAACGTTGTGAAGCGCGCGCCCCAGAGCTTCCCCACCAACTTCTCTATCGCCCCACCAACGCGTCGCAACGCTGCATCGTCGCGCCGCTCCTACGCCATTGGATATCTTTGAACGGATTGTTCTAGGAAACCACCGGACCTCACCATGTCTGCCGAAGAAGTTGCCATGCAAGCTCCCGTCGGCGACGACGTTGTCCAGCCCTTCCAGCATCTCAACGTTAACGAGGCCGGCGAGCCTATTCCCCGGACCGAAGAGGAATATGCCAATGCGCAATTGACTCTGCGCGCCATTGTTTCCTCCAAGGAAGCTGGTGTCATCATTGGCAAGGCAGGCCAGAACGTTGCCAACCTACGCGACGAGACTGGCGTTCGCGCCGGCGTCAGCAAGGTCGTTCCTGGCGTTCACGACCGCGTCCTTACCGTGACCGGTGCTTTGAGCGGCATCTCGAAGGCGTACCACCTCGTTGCCAAGGGTCTTCTTGAGGGCGCGCCTTCCGTCGGTATGGGCGGCGTGATCAACACCAGCGGCACCCACCGTAAGTTCAGGCGTTCCTGTTATCTGTTCATTCATTCCAGTGCCCCGCAGCAGCCAACACCCAAAAAGTCATTGGAGCTATACTAACGATGCGCGCTCATAGCTGTTCGCCTGCTCATTTCCCACAACCAGATGGGAACCATCATTGGTCGCCAGGGTCTGAAGATCAAGCAGATCCAGGATGCCTCTGGCGTCCGCATGGTTGCACAGAAGGAAATGCTCCCCCAGTCCACCGAGCGCATCGTCGAGATTCAGGGCACGCCCGAGGGAATCGAGAAAGCTACCTGGGAGATCGGCAAGTGCTTGATTGACGACCACGAGCGCGGTTACGGTACCGTCCTCTACAACCCTGCTGTCCGGGTCCAAGCTGGCACTGGCCCCATTGGCAACGGATTCACCGGCACCCGCTCCTACAACCGCACCGGCCACGGAAATGACTTCAGTGATTCACCCACCTACAGCCGCCGCTCGGGATCGGATGCTGCCTCGCGCCCTCCGATGCCCACGACGACGGAGGATGGCGAAGAGATCCAGACGCAGAACATCAGCATTCCTTCAGACATGGTTGGGTGCATCATCGGCCGCGGTGGCAGCAAGATCAGCGAGATCAGGAAGAGCTCGGGAGCACGCATCTCCATCGCCAAGGCTCCTCATGACGAGACGGGTGAGCGCATGTTCACCATTATGGGAAGTCCCAGCAGCAACGAGAAGGCACTGTACCTTCTCTACGAGAATCTCGAGGCCGAGAAGATGCGCCGCAGCCAGGCGCCCCAGGAGTAAGGTGGCACTTGCGAGCCTAGACCTTTACTTGAATTTCGTCGGCACTGCGCGGCCAGCCGTGCACAAGCATGGCAAAGGCGTTTCGTTCAGCTGCTTCGGACATTCTTTTGTCCTGCGGCTTCCGGTCTTCGGGCTTCGCTCTCCAATGATTACCCAAAAGCAATCTCCTTAGTGCTTCGACCGGCTACGTTCTCAGCTCATAATCCTCTCGCAAGTTGAGCGGTTACGACTTCATGATTTATGTCTTGATATCCGCACGTCTACCCATCGCCAGCCCGCGAAAGGGGTATGTACGTCAGCATTCAGGCTCGCTGTCTTTTCTGGCAAACGGTTGGCCCTGGCCACAAATTGCCAGAAAGAACCACCCCCACACCTCGCTCTCACACAAATCGCACCCAAAACTCCCATAAAACCTTTGTCTCAACAATCTCTTAACTCTCGATAGCACTCTTGCCCTTTCTTACTCCCGAAATCCTGGCCCCTTTCTCTTCATTCGCATGATCTACAGGGGCACTCACTCTCCGCCGGCGAAAGCGTGCTGGCAAATTGATTATGACCTTGTAAATAACGAATGAAGGGACGATCGGAAGACAAGTCTATTGAATAATGCAGAAGTTTATTGCTTCGATGAAATTTCGTGTGCTGACATTGACAAGCAGGAGAAAGCTGGCCACACGGCGCTTTGATGGTTGTATGCATGGGCACAAACATTTTGCGGGTGAAAGTTGATAGGATCGCATGCATGTTTCAAGCGGGATGACGAAAGTATAGCTCAGGTGATTCAGGCACTCATGAAGAAAGTTCGGGGTCCACCAGCGTCCATTTGAAGCAATCGGCAGGTCATTAAAGAGCGGCCGGTCTACTCGGGTAGGCTAAAGTTATCCCACCATGCTTTAGGTGGGGGCTCGCGTTCGCTGCCGACGCCCGGGTGCTTCCTTCCAAGAATGGAAGTCACTTCATATTCGGTGCGGCCTCGTTAGAACAGCTCACCTATCACCTCACCAATCTTTTGCCACCTTCACCTCTCTTCCTTAATCCTTGCCGACACCACCGCGCAGCCCTTGACCCGCAATGGCACGCTCAAGTCCAAACGACATGCAGCGCCCCGACATCCAGCTCTTGCGCGCCAAGGTTGCGCTCATGAGCCCGTTCGATTGCCCGCCCTCTGCTCTGAGGTCCGCTCGTAAGAAATACCCTGACGCGCTCAAGGTCTCGTGGATCGCTCTGCCCACGACTACGCCGGATGTTGGTCTGAACTATAGCAAATCGTCCGGTGAGAAGCCTCACATTGTCGAACCTGGACGCCTTGACGCGGTTACCAACTACGAGGATACCTCTTCGGATGCTGTTTCACTCGCCGACTCTGATGTCGTAGTCGTCGGTGGTCGTGCTCTCACTGAGCGCGGTCACGACAACACCTTCGACAACGATGCTGCGCAGCGCAATGCTACGGCATTCGCTTCAAACAATGCCATCATTGCGGACTTTGGAAGCGCGACGGCCGTTGGACCTCAGCGCCGTAACAATGTGGCTCATCGCGATGCCGGACCACGCAATGTCACCAAAGCCAACGCTGTCTATAGCGATGTGCAGCAAGTCGTCCTCTCGGATTCGGAGGTCTCTTCTAATGTCGGCAATCTCATCAAGGAATTCGCTGTCCCGAAGCACCTACCTTTGAACTCCGTCCAGCCGCCCAGCAGCAGTCCTTATCACTCGGACCACGTGGACGGCCGTTCTGAATGCGCTGAGCCTGCTGAGAACAGCAACAAGCACGCCTCCAAGAACATCGTTATTGCAAGCGATGAAAGTGTTACAAAGACTTGGGTCCCAAAGATCTCTGTGGTTGGTACTTTTTGGCTCCCCTAGACAGCCCGAACACTGACTACAACTAGGACAACTACGGTAGTCGTGCTGACGAGGCCGCTGATAAGCGTACCCACTACAATGCCGCCGAGAAGGGCTGCAAGAGCGGCATGCGTAGCGCCAAGCGTGGTAAGGTTTCGCATAAGCCTGATGTCATTGTCATCAGTGACAACGACGACGACTTTGACGTGGCGATGACAGGTACGAACGGCGAGATAGACAATGAGCTGCCGCAGTTCGAGCCTCGCTATGTCGTAGTCGACGCTGTAGGTTGGAAGTTCCGTGAGTGGGCATCAATGCAGAAGGCAGTCAGGGCCTGCTACCAGGTGATGCCGCCGATCGATGCTGGCAATGGAGTCAAGCTGTTCAGTAAGTATTATCATTATCAAGGCTAGATTGTTCAACGCTGATCTTTCATCTGAACAGTCAATGATAAGGCTCACGCCTTGACACTTAGTGCTCTAAGGTCAACGTCCCGTAGATTGATTGATATGAGGGGCGAACGCAATAAACTACTGATGCGTACGGAGCGTAGGCTTACGAAATTGTGGCTCTACGAAAAGCGCGGCTGCGCCATCGACCCCTCCGACAAGATGTGGGACTTCTCGCCGCTGTGGTACCTGTTCAAGGTCAAGATCGCCGAGATCAAGGAGCAAGAGGAAGAGAAGCGTCGTCATGCTAACGGCGGCGACGGATGCGGCGGACTTGGCGGTGGAAGCGGCGGTGCCTATGGCGGTGTGGCTGGATACGGCGGTGGAGGCGTTGGCGCTTTCCCCGATATTGACGATGTTCCGGCCGGCGGTGTCGTCGATGACGGTGACACGGAACACTCTGACAAGCACTGCTCGGAGGAGGACATGGCCTGGCTGCGTTTCGAGGACGAGGAGTGAGAGGCGGCGCGCTGCTGGCTGCTGTCGCTCGCAACGCTTACTGTGCTCCAACATGTTGGTTGTCGAACGCTGGGCTTGATCCTATGCTCACGGATTCTATGAGCTTAAAGAGGGTATTCGAGATTGGACGATTCTACAAGGCGGTTATTGATTGGATGAAGATGGGACAATCTCGATAGAAATGGCTAGTTCTAACAAGTCTGTAGGACAAGCTAAGATACAAATATGGATTTCCTCATTCCACTCGAGAAGTGTGGCTGGTTGCGTTTACACCCACTGGAAGTGCACTACACGGTTGTTTAGTTAGGCGACTAGTAGGGATTAACTTAAGCCGTTCCACTAAAACTGCACTGTGCGATTCGAGAGAGTCGTATTTAGTCAGGGGGTTAGTGGGGAGACGTTGAAGCTTCAATTTTTTTGTCCGGGTTAGCTGCATAAGTCTGATGGGCACTGCTACTATACGGTCCGCGAGGGTCCTGCCCGCCATTGTGTCGGTTGTTCCAAAATAGGCAGTGCGGCGATATTCCAGAAATAGAAGGTGCACGGTGACCAGGGAGCACGGTTTGGTGACGGGGTTGAACTCGGTTGCAGCGCGACAGAGAGGTATGACGGTGGCGTTTTGATAGGGCTGAGGACCGGGGGAAATTTTCAGTGGGATGAGGTCAGAATGTGCCTAAGGCATGCGGTCTATTTTAATTTAAGCTCCTTGGCTGGTGGTGGGGCTTTTGGGGCTGAAGACGGCGCGAGGATCGGCGGAAGCTTGGCTGGGGCCGGCCAGGGACCTTGATGCCACCTATCGAGAAATCGCAGACACGGCTTTATAATGCGCCCACCACTCGTTTCTGAGACCCAAGCCGAGACTGCTCCCCCAAAACCATGACGACGCCTGCCCGCTAGGCCAACCCATCCAGCCCCACGCTCCTTACGCTCATTTCGAATCGCTGTCGCCCTCGCGCCCGCCCCGCTGGGATCCCGCGCGCATCCCTACCCTGACGTTTCCGATCGTCGCACATCCGCTACAACCCCTCCGAATAGACACGCGACATGGCGCGTAAGAAGTCTGACCAGAATGGCGCCCTCGCCCAGCCCGGCGCGAACGGCAGCCTCGCAAATGGCAGTACCAAGGCGAGCGCGACGACGCCCGCGACAGCCCAGAAGCAAGCCGGCGTAACCGAGCTGGTCATTTGCGTCGCCGGCATATACGCCTCATTGTAAGGACACCATACGGGATTTGCATGTACGCGATGTTACAGATCGACAGTCGCTGACGACGGTCCAGCCTGTCATGGGCCCTCCTCCAGGAGCGCATCACGACGACGCGCTACGGTCCCCCCGCCGCGCCCGAAACCTTCACCTACTCGATCTTCCTGAACACGGTGCAATCAGCCTTCGCAGCGCTGACGGGCTACGCGTACCTCCTTTCATCCAAGCCCAAGGGCGGCCCCGTGCCGCCCATCTTCCCGTCGCAGCGCATCTTCTTCCCGCTGGCGCTGGTGGCCGTGACGTCGTCGCTGGCGTCGCCGTTCGGCTACGCCAGCCTGAAATACATCGACTACGTGACGTTCATCCTGGCCAAGAGCTGCAAGCTGCTGCCGGTCATGTTCCTGCACCTGACCGTCTTCCGCAAGCGCTACCCGCTGTACAAGTACGCCGTCGTGGCGCTGGTGACGATGGGCGTCGCCGTCTTCACGCTGCACCACCCGTCGACAGCTAAGAAGGCGGGCAAGCACAACGCTTCTTCTTCCGTCGGCAACAACACGACGTGGGGCCTGCTGCTGCTCGGCATCAACCTGCTCTTCGACGGCCTCACCAACTCGACCCAGGACCACATCTTCACGGCCTTCAAGCCCTTCTCGGGCCCGCAGATGATGTGCGCCCAGAACATCATGTCGACCGTCCTGACGTCGGCGTATCTCTTGCTCTCGCCGTACATCGCCCAGACGCCCGTCGGCGCCTTCGTCGGCATGTCGGCCCAGGACGGCGGCGAGCTGCAGGAGGCGCTGAGCTTCGTCACGCGCTATCCGCAGGTCGGCTGGGACGTGCTGTCGTTTGCGGCGTGCGGCGCTGTGGGGCAGGTGTTTATTTGTAAGTGTTTTTCGAATCTTTTTTTCTTTTCTCCCCTCGGGGACCAACTTTGATTTGGGGGGCAAAGAAGGCTAATTATCGATTGTGCAGTCTATACTCTGTCACACTTTTCGTCTCTCTTGCTCGTCACCGTCACCGTCACGCGCAAGATGCTGACGATGGTGCTGTCCGTCGTCTGGTTCGGCCACAGCATTCAGGGCATGCAGTGGCTGGGCGTCGGGCTGGTCTTTGGCGGCATCGGCGCCGAGGCCGCCATCAACAGGCGCGAGAAGAAGCAGAAGGAGAAGGCGAAGTTGGAGGCTGCTGCTGCGGCAAAGGAGGGCAAGAAGGAGTTGTAATAGTAGCAGCAGCAGGTGTTGCAAGAAATAAAAGAGGAGGTTAGAGAGAAGTGCATTTGGGAGGCGTTTTTGATGTCACTTTGCTGCGCGCGCGGTACATATATGTATCTGAATCAAGGACTGTACGTCATAAACTGATATCTTTCTTCCTGACACTGCTTCTTTTCTCTCTCTCCCGACTGCTGTTCTCTCCGCGTGCTATGAAATGTCACCATCACCAACGAACGCAGTTACTACCGCGCCATTCATTACGAGCATATTTACAGTTAGTGGGAGTCAAATTCTCGAAGTGAGGGAGCAAACTTATAGGAGCCATGATAAACTGATGTTGCAATTGGTGATGGAAACGAATGGTATTGTCTACACTGGATGAGTGGCATGAGGACTGAGTGGGTGGCTAACCGGAGTGAGTGACGGCTATACCCTGCTGCTCAGATGACTCAGCTAACTACGGAGTTGCTACAGTACATAGTGTGCAACAACTACCCCCTTCCCTCCCACCAACTTTTTTTTTTTTTGGTTGCTCAAAATCACCAACGAAGCGCGTCCACGGCTATTCCCTCATCAAAGTGCTTATGCAGCAGAAAGATGAGCGGCACCAGCCGCACTACTAACAATTTTTTTCTCCCTTTCCAGGTTTTTCTTTTCCCCATCAACGTCCCCTACTACCACTTCTCCGGCGGCTTCGGCACGAACCTCTCTAGTTCTTGGGCGATAGCGGCAAGCCCGGGAAGTGAGGAGGCATGGAGAATTTCGAAGCCCGGTAGTGGCCATGGCCCGGGGCGTGAGCGGGAATGTTGAATTCCTTAACCCGGTGGTTGCCATGGCCCGGGAAGTCGAGGAGGGGTTTGAAGAATCCCGTAGCCCGGCGGTCATGGTCGGTGTTGGTGTTGGTGTTGCGGTCCTCGACGGCGGCGACGTCCCTCCTCTCCGGCGGCGGTACTGACCTCTTCATGTCTAAGAGTTCGTCGAATCTGTCTAGGAGCACCTCGATAGGTTTCTTGAAGTGGTCAATGATGACGGTTCCGCCCGCTATTATACCAATGGCTTTGCTCCACGAGAATTCCCTCTTGGCGACGGCGGCGACCTCGTTGCCTTCCGCAGGTGGTGCTGGCGGTGAGTACGAAGACTCCTCCTCCCTCTTCTCCTTCTTCTTCGACTCCACGATAGGGTCGGAAGGAACCTGGCCCAGCACAACTCTCATGATAAAGTCAGTGGCGACCTGGAGGAGTCCCTTTTTGCCTTCGGTCTCGGCGGCAATGTGAGCCACGTTGGTGCCACCGACGGTGACGTCCAGTTCCACCGCCGACCTCCTCGTCGTCCTCCTCCTCTTCTTGTCGACCTCTTCGTCAGGGGGTTCGACGTCCGGGAGGACCCTCACTTCCGGCGGAGCGTCGACCTCATTTTTCACAAGCTTATCTAGATATTCAGTGAATGCGGTCGCCACCCAGGGGTCTTGTGGCGACCTCTTCGTTGCAACAACGGTGGTGTTGTTGTTATTGTTGTTGGCCTCGTCGTCGACTGCGGCATGAGCGAGATCGCGCGTCCCGAGGTCGGTGAAGCAAAAGATGAACAATAGTCTGCAGAGGATAAACTTGGCCGGGGTCCATTTCCGCTTGTCGAGCAGTTTGATGCTGCCCTCGGCGGCGGCGGCTGCATCATCCGCAACGGCGGGAAGATGGGTGGTGGTGGCGCGCTTGGTCACGTTGCTGCACCACCAGGGAAGAGGAGCTCCACATTGTCGAAGGGCGCGCTTGCCAAGGGGGGCGACGGCATTGTTGCTGCTGCTGATCTGCGACGACGCAGGATCATCGACATCCAGACCACGACGCCAGACCGCGGGGCAGAGGTAAGGGAACAAGACACATATGGTGGTCCTTGCCGGCTTCGAAAGCTTCGCGGGCCCGCCCCTCTTAGCCATGATAGGCATGATGGGCATGTCGATGTCGCTGATGCTGCTGCTGCTGCTGCTGCTGCCGTTGCTGCTGCTGCCGTTGCTGCTGCCGTCCTGCACCAGCTCTCTCTTGTCCGGTCCTGGGCCAGGAGGGTCCTCGCCATTCGACATGACCGCCACCGGGCAAAGAAAGACGAAAATTATGCATACGGCCACCTTCGCCCCGACCGGCATCGGTTCCAACCCTTTTTTCCTCTTGTCGAGGCTGCTGCCGCCGTCCGCCAGCTGTCTCTTTTTTTCCCTTCCATCACCATATATCGGGCACAAAAGTGGCATGAATAGGCATACCACCACCATCCCCGTGATTTCCGAAGTCGGTTTTATCCTCTTCGCGAGGGTGACGGCGGAGCCGCTGCTGCCACTGCCACTGCCACCGTCGCCGTCGCCGCCGCCGTCCACCACCAGATGTCTTCTCTTTTGCGTCTTTGGCGGCGGATTGTCCATCGTCGACCACACCGCGAGCGGGCAGCCGGTGAAAGGCAAAAGGAAGCACAGAGTGATCTTGACCCCGTCGGGCATCCACGGCATCTTCCTCTTCGCAAGACCACGCGTGACGACAGACCCGTCAAACACGTTGCTCTCGCCCGCCACCGCGCTGCCCTCGCCGACCACGCTCTCGCCGACGACGTTGCTGCCGTCCACGACGCTGGCGCCGTCGAGGATGTTGCTGTCGACGACGGTGCTGCCGCCGGCGACGGCGCTGCCGCCCAGCACGTCGCTGCCGCTCAGCGTGGACCCCTCCGTCACGGCGGATTGGCCTGCCACCGTCGTGTCTTGCAGCGTACTGGAGTCGATGACGACGTCGTCGACGACGGTGCTGTGCAGGATGTTGGCGTCGGAGACGGTGCTGTCGAGCACGCGGCTGTCGACGACGGTGCTGTTGTTGATGACCGAGTCGTCGACGGTGCTGTTGGAGATGTTGCTTGAGTAGACGGTGCTGCCGCTGTTGATGCTGTTGCCGTTGCCGTCATCCTCGGTCTTCTTGAAAGTGGAGGAGGAGCCGGTGGAGGTGCTGCCGTCGTTCTTCTTGGTCGTCGTGGCCGTGGCCGAGCTGCAGTCGGTTTGCTTGTTAGCGGCGGAGTTGTTGATGTCGGCGGAGACGACCTTGAACGGCCCGTTTTTCGTAACACGCTCGGAGCCGGGAGAGGGCTTCTTGGTGGGAGTGGCGGCGGCAGGGTTACTGTCGGCTTTCTTGCCATCGGGCTTCTTGTCAGCGGGCTTCTTGTCAGCGGGCTTCTTTTCGGCGGGCTTCTTTTCGGCAGGCTTCTGGTCGGCAGGCTTCTTGTCGGCAGGCTTCTTGTCGGCGGGCTTCTGATCAGCGGACTGCTTCTCGACGGGCTGCTCCTCAGCAGGCTGCTCCTCAGCGGGCTGCTCCTCGGCGGGCTGCCTGAAGGGAGAGACCTCGACCGTCTTCCAATAAGGGAAGAACCTGTTGATGTACGTATCGTGCTCGGCGTAGGTGGTTTCGATGGAGCGCTTCTTCTTGTACGGAGCCGTGAGGAGCGTCGTCGCCGTCATGTTGGACTGCCGCGGCGGACCTTGCGCGGGAAGGGGCCAGTTGACGGGCCGCATGAACATGGGGTCGTCGACGACGATATGGCGGCGATCTGGCCCCACGCTCCCCGTGATTGGGACAGCGGTGGCCAGCTCGCCGGCTACTAGGCCGTAGAGGAGGAGGGGGACGTGGGGCTTCATCGAGGTTGCACGCTCTTCTTGTTTCGGGGATCGTTGTGGGTGGTGAGGGGTTTGGAAAGATGGTGACTTCCTTTCTCGATTTTTATATTTTTCCCGTGTGGAGGGATTCTTTGGGTCCCATGTGGCTGCGACTGCTTTTTTAAGAGATCTGTTGGGGGCGCGCCCTCAATTGACAGATTCTAGGATATGGCAATGAGCCACGGATATGATAGTCACGCTCTGGTTGTGGGGTTTTTTATTGCTTTGTTTTCCCCTCAGGGTTCAGTACCGTAACTAGGTTGTTGAGGTTGGGACCGAGAGTTACGATTCTTACGAAGATTAGCACTTTGCGTTGATAATTCTGTAGATACAATGTTTAAATTGAATAGAACCGGTATTCGCAAGCCGAGTATAGAGCTTGCGGTTGAAAGGTCTAGTGTGAGAACTTGGAGCATTCTTACGCTAGTACTCTTTAGGTATTAAGCAAAAGGTTTGGGCTTCGTTAGACCCCCGCCTTATAGTGTACCAAATAAAGGATCCGATCTAGCTCTCTAAATCTGACTATCCCACATCACCACGGGCTGCGTACCCAACCATAAATGTAATACTACAAAGGCATTAATCCGATATAACCCAAGATAAGCTCCTTTTAAAATCCGGGGAAACTGCTGTCAACAGAGACTCTCTTTCACTAATACTGGCAAACGCTATAGAAAGGAAAGGGATCTTCTCATCTAGCATTGTCTTCCTTTACTCTTTGGTTGTCAAAACATCGGGCCCATATTCCGTCAATTTGTGCATTCTACTACGTAATTCAAAACAATTCTTAGAAAACCGCGACTAATTAAAAATTGTACAGTTGTAATCAACAAACGAGACCCCTAAGATTCGACGGCAGTCTAAAGAAAAAAAACTGGTTTTGCTGGGGCAGGGGAAGGGTCCTTCGGACGTAAGCCATGGGACCACGTAGGCACGCTAGCGAATGCAGGGCATCGGAAGGAGCAGTAGTGCCGACCGTCGGATCTTTCACGAGGCTGGGGCATCCCGGGGCTATCTGACAACGTTGAGGCCGTTTTGGCGGCAATCATCAGACTGCAGCCAAGCTACGGCGGGGCGGGGCTAGGCAAGGGGAGAGAGAGATCATGGGGTGAAACCAATGGCGCTAGAGCAAAAAGCTTAAAAATAGGATAAAGAGGTGCACATGGATGAGAAAAAGGAGAGAGAGTTGAGGGCAAGGATTGCTCCGAGTACGACCCAGAAAAGAGATTCGCACATTACTCGTCGGACATCCAAAGGGATGGAAAGACAGAAAAAGGAAAAAAGTGATATGTTGCTTTAAGCTTGGCCTTCAGCTAATATCAGCGGATTCCCAAGGAGGTGGGTTGTGACGCAAGTGGTGTCCAGCCTCGTTCCCCTGGCCTGTTTCGCCTTGACGCTGGGTGAGCCCGGCGGGCTGGGAAAGGGAATCTGCACCTCAGAAACCAGGGGAGATCCATGGTCTGGGAGAGGGATGACGAGGCGGCGCCGCTGCGCCACGCCGTTGCAGCTGACGGAACGAGTAAGTCGTTACATTCCCGGCCCTTATGAACGGCGGGGACTGTCGGATTTATCCAAAGAGGCCTTGCATCCGCTTGGGACAATAAAGTACGAGTCAGTCCTGTATCAGCATCGCTCACGGCCGAAAGGAAAATAGAAAAAAAAGTTGGCACAACGTTTTTCTAAACCGAGCCCCAGGTGTGGAGCGGATAGCGCCACCGGAGACAGCGGCGGCAGCGATGATGACGACGGGGCGGGAACGGTTGTGTTGATCATCAGACGGACGACGCCGCACATTATCGGACGTGGATCGGAGCCTTGGCCGGTGCGGCGCCCGCCGGCCCTACTCTCCGGCACATGCCTACTGGGTACGCACGCAGGCGCGAGCACGGGTGCTCTTACCGGACGTAGAAGGTGGGTGGGGTGTGGGCCACATGTTAAAGTAGGATGGAAGACCGCAGTGGAGCCTGATGTAGCGGAGGAGTAAAAAAAGAAGGGCAATTGTGGCTTGATTGGCACGCCTAAGAGCTTTAGAGCTTGGCAATGGCGATAATCGAGCCACAGACGGAAATCTCCTACCCCTTTGCTAGCGTGGCTGTGTGGATGGGCGAGTGGGGGGTCGAAGAAAGGCGGAACCAGGGAGTTATTGCTCCAACGGTGGAGTTAGAAAGGACTGCGTTGGTGGCGTTAGCCTGTCTCAGCCCAGCCGTAATATAGTCATGGGCGGATCTTAATAAACCCCATCAATGCGGTGTCGGTTATAGCATATCCCGAACAAAAGCCTTCTCACGTTAGCCTGGGGCTTCGCAAATGGAGAGCTGCCATTGGATCGGTGAAGTCGGTGTTACAGATACTTTTCAGCATCGAACCGAAGTCTTGTCCTCCGTCTGTATCTGGCGGTGTCCTGCTGTACAAGCGCGAGAAGAACGAGGCGGAACGTGGCAAAAACATCGCTGATATTCCCTTTTTTGACGCTTCTCCCCCTGCTCCCACTTCAAGTGCCAAAAACACACGCCGGAGCTATGCAATCCTCTACCTAGCTACTAGCTACTGTCGTAACTTCGTGATGAGAGGAAGTCCAAATAAAAGATGATACCCTCGGAAAATGACTTCGGTAGCGACAGTCGGGAAAGAACAGACAGCAATACAGAAAACAGAGAGACAAGCCAGAAACGTGAAATACAACACTACAATGCCGAAATCCAGATAAATGCACATCCCGCCTAAAGAAACCTAGCCCAGCGCCAAACTCGGGTAAAAGGGATATATGTAAAAGACCACCATGCCACCCATTCATCGCGACATCGAAAGGGGTATCGGATAAGAATGGAACAAGGAGGGAAAACGAAGTGAAAGAGCCACCCACGCACAACTACACAGCATCATACATCTACATCATCATCAGATCATGCCGGCCCAGTTGCCTCCTCCGTAGCCTTTTATCGAGGCGCCGACAACGCTGTCGTGTTGCTGATGATGCGGTGTCGGAACATGGACGAGATGGTTCATGTACGACTGCTGCGGCGCCTGCTGCGGTTGCTGATGCATCGCCGGGTGTTGCGACACCATTGGCCCACGCCCACCGCGAGGCGAAGGCGTCGAGTCACTCCCAGGCGTCGTGGCGCCATAAGGAATTGAGTCTGGAATAGACTGCTCCTGCTTGATTGACGGAGTGCTCTGTTGGGGGTGGCTGCTGCTGTTAGGGCGTGAAGACGAAAGCGAGACGGCAGTCGAAGGCCGGGTACTGCTGGCACCACCGGCATTGCGAGAAGCCTGCTGCGAGGAAGTCTCGCGGCGACGCTTGGGACCATCTTTGGTCTTTGGATGAGTGTGACACTAGGAGATAGACATGTCAGTGTGACTGCAGTGGATGATTGGTTGACAATGGTAATGAAAGTCCCGAACATGACGCGTAAGAGGGTAGAGCTGAAATATGAGACTGATACAAGGGAGAGGATATGGGAAGGATCCCTTACCTTGTAAGCGTGCCTGAACCACGTCGTGCCCTTCTTTTTGCTGCTGACCAGCGCTACCCAGTCGCCGCAGCTGCCACACAAGCCTTCCCACACATCCAGGTTTCCCTCTGTGCGACGGGTATCCTGCGGACCGTGGAAAGCGGCGCCCGTGTTCGCACTGACGCCATGCGTGAACGACTTGTCGTACCAATAAGCGCTATTCTTCAGCACGAGCCACCTGCCCGGCTTGCACAGTCCACACCAGCCCTCGCGCTTGTTGCCGTGCCCACGGACCCAGCGGGGGGTGTAAAGATCGCCCTCGAAGCGCAATTCCTGTTCCTTGGGCACCATGTCGGGATCCGACGGGTGGAAATCCGCTTCCGGGGGGTCGGAAGGTTCCTGCTGCAGGGATGCGTACAGGTTAGGTGGCTCGGAGAAATCGGCGAAATGGGCGGAGCAGCCGTGGTGCTGGTGGTCATTGCTCTGGAGCAGGCCATACATGCCCTGGGACGGAACAGGACGGGGGGCCTCCAATTGGTAGCGCTGGTGCGGAGGAGAGAACATAGGGCCCTGGGTGGAGGGCAGCGGGTGCGGCTGCGAGGAAAGCACGTATTGGGACTGCGGGCGGTGCATGCTCATGGTGCTCGCGCCAAAAGCGGGCATCGACTGCGGGTTGAGGCGCTGGCCGTAGTTTGCAAAGCGATCCTGGACCTGGTGGACGGCGAGAGCCGGGGTCGACGTGGGTGCAGCGCCCGTCATGCCGGTGGACCACCTCTTCATGCGGTCGCTCTCGAGGGTGTAGGGCGAAGAGCGGACACTCGAGTGGTTGTGCGGGCCCGGCGAGGCGCCACCGCGGCTTACGGTCCGCACGGGATCGTGGCGTTGCGGGGAGGTCAGGGGCGACAGGAGGTTGGACGAAGGATCCATGGGTCCCCAGCTGTCATAGTCAGACGCTGTGTAGGAGTGGGTGTCCGTCTCGGACGAAAAGTCATCGTACGTGAAGCCAGTGCCGGTGCTCGTCGTCGAGAACGAGGCGCCGGAGAAGCGCTGCGAGGGGTTCTGCAGGTAGCCGGTGTTGGGGTCCTGGCGCATGGTCGGGTTCTGCCTGAGATCAATGATGGGACTGTCCTCGTCGTGGGTCATGAAGGTAGGGTTGAAGTCGGGCATGTCTGGATCCATGTTAGGATAGTCCATCATCTCACACGCCTTTTGACACCATGATTCTGCGGAGGTCGTCAGGATTAATATCAGCGTGCTGGCGGGCGACGTACCAGTGTCGGCATGGGCGGGCTGGGCAGGGTAGCACTCGGTGCCTGAAGCGGAAGCAGGCCGCCAATGGTACTTCTGGCCACCCATGCTCGAGGGGCGCGAGGTGGCAGGCGGCTTCATGTCTGGCTGTGGCACCGACCACGTGCTGGCTGGCTGAAAGGGTTGCGTTTGTGCATTGCCATACGAATACATTATCTGCGGGCCGGAGCGAGAGGGATCCTGGACGAAAATATCGGGCGCACCAAGCGATGGACGATATCTTTATACAACGTCAGTGGTGTTTTCGGCTCTGGGGCAGACGACGGACTGGGATGTTGCATTGAATTCCATTTTTAACCGCTGGGAGGTCCTGGCCGCGCAAGTTAGCTCGATTGGGTTGCATGATGACCTGCCGGACCCTTCCAGGGAGCCGTGCAGCGGCACGCCTGGCGCTGGGCGACGGTGACGCCGACGAGCCGCGCAGACGCAAGGGAGGCGGGCTTACCAAGAGTTAGGCTCTTCTCTGCTGTAGAACGACGTGGGGTGCGTGGCGTGGGTCCAAAGGAATGTACAGAGCAAGGTACCGAGTCGCAGCCGGCGCGAGCGGATAGCAGTGCTCAAATCAAAAACGAGTGTGCTGCGGAGAGGGCGAGCCAAAAGAGTGACAGGGCCAAAGTAGGGGAAGGCAGGCGTGAGCGGGCGGCGCGGCTGTATATGGGGACTGTGATCGCTACTACACGATGCCAGCATCAGATGGAAAGCGGCTTGGCTGCAGCATTCTGGAACAGCGCGCGCTGCCTCTCTCCACTGTAGCAGAAGCCGAGCGCTGAGCGCACGCCCATAGGGCAGAAGCTTGGCCGGCAGCTGGCCGGCAGCGAGCCATAGCTGTGCGCGCCGCTTGGGGACGACCCGAAACGGGCGCGGTTTCAGGAGGCCAGGCCGGGCTTGCCTCGATCGGGCACTCGGAGAATAGTAGGACGGAGTCGGCTGCCAGCCGCGACGAGGAGTCGACGCAGCTGGCACTCTGAAACTGCTGCGCGGCGAAGCGAAGGCGAGCGCCCCTGCCGCAGCTTCGGTGGTCCGTCGCCGCCCGCCGACCGCGCCCGCCCGGGCCCAAGGCTCCGCTCCATGCCCCAAGCCCAAGCCCGCCGCCCGCCAGCCAGCCAGCCCAGCCGCTGCAACACCACCCCCGCGCGTCACCGTTGCATGCCGCCACGCCCACAATCACGCGTCGCCAGCTCGCCCTCGGCCGCGCGCGCCGCTATCGACCGCATGCGCGCGCGCGTTGCACAGCTCGGCTATTCTCGCGCGTGCGCCGCCGTTGACGGCTTGGTTTGATCGCCGTGGGCCTCTGTCGCCGGGGCCTCAGGTGTCGGATGACTTGGCTCGCGACGGCCGGTCCACCGCGTGGAAACGTGACGGGCTGCAGACGAGGCGCACCGCTGCCGGCGCGGGGATGATCAGCGCGCTGCGAGTCAACTGCCATCCTCTTAGACCGCTGCCCCTCGTGTCAATCTCCCGGCAACACGCCATGCTCCCGGCCCGCATGCTGACGGCACAACGCCCCAGATCCAGCTCCAGCGCATGATCGAACCGCGAGAGCCATACTGCTTCCGCCCTCGCCTGCAGGCGCGCGAATACTTCTGTGCCACCAGCTCCACCACCCACAATATTCGCCGAGCACGTTCATCGACGAGTGCTACGCCAGTTCGCTGGTACGGCCCGCCCTCAGGCGCGTCCGGCAAGCTGACCACCTGCAAGCCAGAGCTTGTTCGGCAAGCGCCATCGACGGCAATCCGCTGCCCGCCACTGGCTCTCGATTTCCGGCGCATCTCGCGCCCAAGGCCCGCCACGCGCCTCTCAGACCCTGTGGCAGATGATCTCGCTGACGTCCATTGCAGATCGCGGCTGACAAGTCCCCAGCTGAAGCCGCTGCAGGTCATTGTCTCGTGCATCGGCACCGTCGGGCGGCGACTGCTCGTGCTATGAAGGGCCTTGAGGCAAACTGCCACTTACCGCCAGAGTGGCCACGAGCCAAGGAACGCAAGATAATAGGCAAAGACGCTCCCGACCCGGACACGAATCCCATCCGCCGCACTTCCTCCAAGGCTGCCATTTGTAGCGGCAGCGTACCCTAGCAGACCGCTCAGCCGGCATTCCAGCAAATCATGACCATCAGAGCAGATCACGATAACGACGCACGTCCGGCATGGGGTCGGCCAAGCCAGTGAGCACTACATCGGATCAATCACCAACCACGAGGTCTAAACGCCATGGTTGCACCAGCGGGGCTCTTGCAATCCATGGCTTTCTTTTCGACGATCCATTCCTTGCGTCGCGCCCGGGGTATGAGGCACGCCGACAAAATCAGGACGAAACTGCATTTGTGCGTCCGACTAAACGAACCCATGGCGCCCAACACTTGCGCTTTGCGCGCGCTATATGCGGAAGACAGGAAAAAAGAAATGACGCGAGCATCGTTCGCAGCTTGATCGCCCCGGTGGGGCCATGTACAGACCCTGAATATTCAAGAGAGACACGGATTGGCGTGCCGACCTGTCGTACAGATCCGCAGGAGAGCCACAGCCCCCGAGGATGGCCCGCCGCAGCCTGACAGCCGCTACCGCAAGCAACTGAGCGTGCCGATTACGTTGACACGATGCGACACGTCGTTCCCTGGGGCTCTGAGTCTCGAAGAGCGCGCGCGTACCTGACCACGGGGGTGAGAGCCTGACCCAAGTTTTCAGGCAATCAATGGACGCATGACGACGGCGTTTGCCTCGTCTTGATTTTGACCGCAACAGGGAGGTAGCGATATCATATTGCCGAGGCCGACGAGACAACCCTGTGCAATCCACCACGCTAATCTGGATCGTAGCCCAGAGGAGCAGGGCCAGCGCAGCATGAACCCCAGCGGCGACGCCGCACGACATCTGAAAGTCTCAACTTAATCCTATGTGGCGATTCTCACAGGGTCACTCGGAGTGGGCCGCTCCGCAATAGACTTGCGCCTGTGTTGCACTGCACACGAACGCTACCAGAGGAATGTTCGCAGGACCTTTAAGCCACGACTAAGCGCGCGGTGGCGGCGATGCCTCCGCATTCTACGAGCCACATGGTTTTTGGCCGGTACACCATCCAGACGCACGTTGGCTGTAGGCATTGCCGACGGGCCATCCCGGGAAAGTTTAGCCTCAAGTGGGCTGAGTTCGGCGCTGGCCGTTGACGATGGCCGTTGTTCTCTCTTCTGCACGCGGTCTCCACGCTGGCCCCCCCTTCCTTGGTTTCCGCGGTTCGAAGCTGCAAGTGACAGCAAGCTCGCGAGGCGATGTAACGAATGCTACCGCGGCTTCGACCAGCCCTACCCGAAGTTACAGCACGTTTGTTCGCTGTAGGACTCCTCGCTACCAGCCGAAGTGACAGGGCGCTAACGGCTTCGCCGTGCGCCGTTAACGGCCAGGAAGTGGCGTGCCTGTCAGCATTAAGTTTGTGCGCCGCCAAGGTACAAGTCTTAACCAAGACGGTAAGCATCCAGACCTCACTTCTTGAGACCGATTCTCCAAAAATTTCGCCGATGTGAGTGGCAGGGCGTAACGTGCTTAATCAAGGGGTTGACGATCCCGTCGATCCAGCAGCGTTGTCTGCGAGCTAAAATCGCAGTCGATCGGCAGCCCGCAACAGTTGCTGAAGAATGTTCCATCTGCTATTCCTGATGCGCAGTGGAACGGCTGTGCATTCCAATGACCATGCACACGTCTGCCTATTCTTTCCTCGAGCACAGCATCGTCGTCAACACTCGGCCCTTTGTTTGCCTTATTGCCTTTCTCCTTGGCTGCCAGTCTGCATGGTTCGCTTGTGGTTGCACGACTGCGATGCTGTGTGTGAAGATGCTGTCTAGGCTTCGAATATCTCCTGGTTTTCATGTCGTCCGCAGAGGGCGGAGCATGTTTCTGCACGCACACGCCCCTCCAATCCTGCGACACGATATGGCATCCGTCCAATTACATTTCACACTGCCAAAATATACTTTTGAGGACACGATAATACCGTTCTGGTGATTGGATCAGTACTCTGTTAAGTTCCTCATGACGGTGGCCCGTACGCCCTGTACCGCAGCCTTGCTGCGCCTGAGCTGTGACTTCTCTGCGGTAATAGCTTCACGTTCAAGCGCTCAGCTAGCTGCATCAGGGAGACAGGGCAACCTCGATCGCCTATGTCCGCCGCCTCATTCTTCGTAGTCTATGCTGTGATTCTCAATGGGGCTGTTCGGATCGCTGTGTTGATCTTTTCAACCCTTTCGTTCTGTTTACTCATCCGTCGAAGGCATGATTGAACAAGATTACCGCTGCAGGGACAAAACCTCGAACAAGAAACCATTGGCAGTAGCAGATGAGTGTCATAACCCTATTTCAAATACTTAAACCTTTGTCTCATAATTCGCGTACCAATAGCAAGAGACAAGAGATTTGGAATGCTCATACACGCGGTGTTCCATGATCAGAATGCATGACGATGAACTGGCTCACAGTATGAAAAGGCCAGCATGTGTCAAACTACAAAAGCTCCACTGGAAACAGAACCAAAAGAGGGAAATGCAAAAGAGTTCAGGAAAGTGGTCTTTTGTCATTGGTAGATTGCGTCGTCGTGGCAACGTTTCGCCTACTTCCCCCCTCATGACGCGCGCTCCGGCTGGCCTGTCTCGCTCGGGCCAACGCTTTCCGATCCTCAATAGGGTGCTGACGGGTTTTCTCTAGATTGAACGATGGATCCGGCGGTATGTTGCAGAGTCGTCTCCAACGCGCGTCTCGGGGGTTTTTTTTTTTTTTTCTTTCGACCTCGCGCGAGCTGTCAGCCCTGCAAGCTCTTATCTTACGATCTATCAAGGTGATACCCCGTCGGAGGGGGGCTGATGTGGCTCCGTCCCTGCCGGAGATAGGCGGCGCTGTGACCGTCGTCCGTCCGGACGGACGACCTTGACTAGGTGAGGATGCTTTTGAAACGTGCTAACTCAAAAGATATCGGAAGAGGGAGGGACGATGGGAGGGCAGAGGCCTAGAGAGAAAACGGAAAAGCGCGTTTCGCGCTTAGCTTTGCTGAGGCTGGAAAAGAAGTAAATGAACACGACTTTTTTTTTTCTTTCTTCTCCTCCGAAACTATTGATTGCAATACGGTAGTCAATAGTTCTGCTCCGTCGTCTTACTCGAGCAGTGCAGCGGGGAGGCGGGCGTTGCCGGCGATGCGTCATCGACGGCTGTGGTAAACTCGGACCCTTATTATTGCTGCAATCCTCGACTATAAGCCCGCCCTGACCGATGTTGCAGCTCTCAAAGGCTGGAATCTTCGGCAGTCGGCCCGTCGTCGGCGCTATAGTCGAGACGGGCCTCTGGGCTGGTGGGAAACAAGAGAGGGTAACGTGCTGGTCATGGGGGTAATTTGTGTGCTCCGAGGGTACAAATGCGGAAGGAAATGCGCGAGTGTTGATCCAAGCGTTTTGGAGTCTGCAATCATGGCGTGCCTGTGGACCTCTTGTCTGGGCTCTTTTTGGCTCTCTCTCGTGCTCCCTCTATTTCTCCGCTCGGAACAAGGACGGCGGCGTTATTTTGGTTGGTATTATGGGAGGGTTGTGTGTAGTATATGATGAGTAAGGAACATTGCCCCCCATCGCGACGGAGGCCAACACTGATCGCCTCCTGCCGTCAGTCTTTCTTGTCGTGCTGCATCCGCGCTCTAAACAGGCCATCAGGCGTTTGCCGGCGGCAAGACGCGCGCGCCACGCCACATAAGATAGACAGTTATAAGGCCCTGTTTTGCCCTCTTCTTCCACATCCCCTAGCGAGATCAAATATCGACAAGGCTGACCGCTGCTTCTTTCAGTTGGCTAGGGAATCCTTTTCCCATTGGTGTGGTGGCCCACTCGCACTCTATTGCTTTCCCCCCTTACGAGTTTCCCCGGCCGAGCATCGATCGGCCGTGTGCCTTTTTTGTTTCGAACTGGGGCCCGCGATGTGGCGGTGGAGAGGGGGAGGAGCATTCCCCAATTGAAGAAAACTCGCCGTGGCATTCCCTCCCTCCCGACGGCGGAGCGCAAACAATACTTCGTGCTGACTCGGGCTCCTGACGTCACCAGCTATTCATAGCTACAACGCTGCCCGATTTCAATATTGTCAGGCAGGGGGAGAATGGGTGGAGAGGAAGAAAAAAAATAACTTCACCTTAATCGTCCAACGGCGCCGATGACGTCGGAGTTTATCCCGGACAACCTACCTACTACTCGGTCGTAAATCACAAGACCACGCAAAAAACGCACGCTCCGCTCTCACATCCCCTCCCAATGTCTCTCTTTGCGCAAACGGCGGAACACAGACACACTCCGCTTAAGCGAACGTCGGGGCGTGCGCCTGGCGCGCGGGCGCCTCACTACTCGCTCGCTCGCTCGCTCGCTCGTCTCCTCGGACCGAGAGGGGAGGGGGAGAGCAAAGACGACACAACCTGACGGAGGAGCTTGGTGAGATTACCGACGGAGCGGTAACGAGAAACAACAGCACCTAGTCATCCCGAAACAAACGACCCCTTCTTCTGCGCGCACGGTCCCCGCTGCTACCTCGTGTATGATGAGCGCTCACGATCCTTTCAACGGTTTTCGTGATTTCGTTTAAGCCGCCGCCCGCCCCCCCAAAGGAAACCTTGTTGATCATCGTCACAATGGCGCCGCGGGGACCTTTTTTTCAATTTAATTTTTTTTTGTTTCGTTTCAAAACTTCTGTAACCGTTTAACCCCACACCCGTCTACCTACATACTTCGCTTCACTCTTGGTTTTCGCCTTTGGGTAATTGCTCACGGACGCCCCATTTTGCTGATGAAAGGGAAGGAAAAAGCCCACCACTAGAATCGAGATGGATTACAGGAAAGAGGAGGTGATGAACAGTAGATCCCCCCCTTTATTTTTAGCCCTTTCCTTCTTCACGTGAAGCATTTACCACAAAAAGAGGGACGCTTTGTCCGTCATCGCTTCCCCTCTTCCGTTCCTTCGCTCCATCTTTCTGCCGAGAGAGTAGGAAGAGAACCACTGAGAGACCCGCGATCAGCCCCTCCCTCGTGCAAGAGGAGAAAAAGCGGGCATGCGCAGATGCTGTTGATTGGTCCGGAAGAGGTCAAAAGTTCGCAGGACAGTCTTTGTTCGATGGATAGTAGCTGTCAACTATGAAGATCATGAGGTGACTCACCCCTCCCGCCCCCTCTCTTCTCGTGCTTCGCATCTAACCATTGGACGACATCGTATCCGACAGATACTCTCTAACCAGATAGTCGAGTAGCGTATGCAGGTAGTTTAAGTCGATAGTCGAACTTCGACTATCGTGTCTCACAGAGCCGAATTCCCTTTCCCATCCCCACCCTGTTCGATCATCGTGAGCGGGGCGCGCTCGTCAGGAGAAAGGGGGCGGCACGAGAGAGTGTGTGTGAGGAAGTGGCCAGCGCCTAACGCTTCCAACCCCCCCGCCTCGCCTCCCCCTTCGCTACGCTACGTCTGACCCCCCTCCCCTTGATGAATGTCTGGTGAACGTTACATTTGGCGCCGAGTCAACAGTTATTTCGATTCGAAGATAGGCGAGCAGGAGAAAAATGGTGCGAAGCGAGGCTGGTGGAGCGCAGCGGGGTCTATGTGGCTCCGAATAGCCGTGTATGATCCGGGCGGCGTCATTGGCGTCGTCCTCATCCAGAGCTTCTCTACGGATTATAAAGGAGACGTAAGATTAAAAGACGCAAAGAAAGGAGGAGAAAGAATTGTCGGGGTTTAGGGTCTCGCCTTGCTTCGAAGATTGGTGTAGCAGCGATGGTGAGATTAGAGCGTACGATGCTAGAACTCTCCTCGTCATCGTATAGTCAATTTGGTTCCTATCTACACATCCGGCTGGCTGTGTAGAAGGCTTGTGCTCGCATTGATTGGCCCACTAGGAATCAGTGTTTACAGGACATGAGAGGTGACCGGGATGGGCGACACACATACATTCGAGGGATTGAATATACCAACAAGGCCAGCTATGCGTAGTATAAAGCAAGTATATATAGCATATGCGTAGAAAGACATAAGTCTTCATACACCCTGCCGAGATGGCATAATCTTGTGTGTACGGATTGGTATCGCAACCGACGGCTAGCGTGAATATTATTTCGTTTATTCCATAGGTAGTTGAAGCTATCATCCGGATGTAAATGTCGAATTAATAATTATACATTCACGTCTGGACGATAGCTTCAACGACCCGTACTTGTCCATTTTTCTTAAAAAAAAAGAGGACAGAGGCATACTTAAGATATGTTGCAGGGCCCTGTAAACACCTTCCAAGCAGCGCAAGTCGAGAAGCACATGAAACTAAGAACAGATGTCATAGACAGCACCCAATTGCATTTATCAGTAGCCAAAAACCCAATCTCGCTCCTCGAAAAAGATCTTCGTATACGCCGTCTGATCCCCGCTGATAACCCCACAACTCCAGCAAAAAAAAAAAAAAAAATGGAAGACATCGCGCTTGTTGCGCACACTCCCACTGTTAAGACATAATAAGACTTGGAAAAGGAGGAACTGTCCAAAAGCCACGAGCCCAGGCCGACGTGGAAAACTCAAGTCGTTTCGTTTTCTCAATATCCAAAGAGGAAGGGGGGGAAGTATGTGTGCCATTCCAGTCCCTGATTTTCCCAGCAATGCGCGAGAAGCACAACGACCTAGTCAAAAGGGCCCAAAGCACAACCCAGCCAAAGTCCCGTTGAGGAAGACGCCGTTTCGACCCCGTTCGCCTTTACATCGTAGAGTATGCACCCCTCATTTCCATAGATCATCCTTCGATGTTTCTTTTTCTTCTTTTTAGGAAAGTCCTCCTTCAACCTCCTCTCACTCACGTCCAAAGAACCCAGCCCGCTCTCTCCTCGAAAAGAAAAAGATAAATCCCACTCAACCAAATCACCTCTCCCACCTCCCAATCTCACACGTTCTCAACCCACGCATACACCAGCCCCGTCACCAACCCGCCCGCAACCCAAACCGCCGAGTACCCCGCCGCGCCAACCTGATCACCACCAGCCAACACGGTGCTAGCATGGACGAACGAATGCGCAGCCGTCAACACAGTCAGCGTCGCCGTGCGCTTGATCAGCGTACGCGCGCCGGGACCGAACCACCAGAAGTTGTGCACAAAGTGCTCGCGCAGGCCCGCCGTCTCGGGGTTGAACGCCTTGCGCTTAGCATCGCCGCTCGTGCTGCTCGCCGCCAGACCGGGCACGAGGACGAACTCCCTTGCCGCGAGGCCGACGGGCAGCAGGCTGGCGACGAGGAAGGGCAGGTTGGCGGCGTGGGCGCCGGCCAGCGTCGGCAGCGCGTCGAAGTGCACCGTCATGAAGGCCGGCAGGAACGTCTGCAGCGACGCGAACAGCGCCACGCCGTAGACGGACGCGCCGAGCAGCGAGGTGGCTAGCGCCGTCTGCGCGTCCGAGATGATGGCCCGGTTGGGCACGGCGGCGCGAGGGGCGCGCGGGTTGTGCGCCGGTGCGCGCGCGCGGAGGAGGCGGGTGGGCCCGGCGAGCGAAAGGGCGTCGATGCTGAGGCAGATGCCGATGGTGGTCGGCTCGACGGCGTAGAAGGTGTAGAGGAGGTAGTACCACGGCGCATGAGTGAGGACGGATAGGGCGATGAGGTCGATGTCTGTGTGGTTCGTGGAGAATGGTTAGCCGGGCGGTGCACACTTTTGCATGATTGCTTCCTGTAGGTGGATTGAGGTGTATTGGGGGTCTTGGAGAGCTGTTGCGCCACTTACCGTCAAAGTTTCCGAACCATGCCAGCGACAGCTCCGTCAGCTTCCACGCTATCGAGGATAAAACCCTCACATCCTCGTTCGAAGAGCGTGACACCTCGCGGAGCTGCGGGTCAATGAAGCCGGATGCAGCGGACAGCAGGGACAATGAGGTTGTAAGGCTCAGCACGATCAGCAGCGGGAAGCGCACGAATCCAGGCAGGCGTGCGGCACGCGTGGGTGGAGGTGTTGAAGCGGTAGGCACGACGACCCCATCGTTGCGAGCCATTTCCGTCCTCGACGGCATTTTTCGCACTGGGTGAAGTGGTGTTGCAGGGATGTGCGATGAAGATGGCGGGGTGCGGTTGTGTTGATGGCAACAGTGCGCGGCAAGCTTTGGTGTTTTGGCGTTTGTTGCTTGGGACGAGCACGGGCGTTTTGCGTCATGCACGGCTTGGCACTGACCTCAATGGCGCCTCATTCAGACCAACTCCAGACTAGTGAAGAACACCAAGGAAAGTGCGCTTAGGCGCGGTTGCAGCCATGAGCATCCTTTTTGATTCTACAGGTATAATCGTACAGTACAGTTTTTTAACGCAAATCGCGTCGATCCAGAGCGGCGAGTCTTCTTTTTTTGCAGTAGTAGTCACAAGTAATAACCAGCGCCGAGCATGTGTACCCATGCCACCTGCCCTCCCAATGCAATCGCAACCGCCATCCAGTCATCATCCTGTCCAATAATGCTGAAAGAGGAGAGAGTGAGGCAAATATGTACCAAAAACGGGGGATTTGGAGAAAACACAACGAAGGGAAATCTTAAAAGGAATGAGCATGATACAATGCAGCAGAACTTTTCCCTGCGCTACAGTCCAAACTCCAAAACGCGCATTTAGTTACCGCCGGCACGGCCCGGTCTCCGAGGGCCCTTCTGCTGCTTCTTCTTCGGCGTGTTCTTCTTCGGGCCATCGCCGCCCTCAATGTAGCGGACCAGCTCCTCGATGCTCTTCGTGTGCATGTCAACACCCGCAGCCGCGCTCGACGGCGCACCGGCGGCCTCCGATGCCGTCTGACCAACGCTCGGCTGGGGACGCAGGTTCGTACGAGGCGTAAGCGGAATGCGGCGGAGGCGGCCCGCCTGCACGTCACGGACCTGCTTAGCCTGCGTAACAGCGCTCTGCGTAAGCTGCTCGAGCCACGACTCGGCCTCCTTGGTGTTGCGGTCGTTGGGACCCAGGACCTGGTTAAAGATGTTGTACGACTCGCGCATCTTGTTGACCGCCGAGTGCATGTCCCTGTCGAGAGCTAGGGCCTGCGACAGCTGGAAGAGCAGGGTAGCCGTGTTGATCGACTGCTTACCCGAAACCTCTTCGCTGATGGCCAAGCACTGTTCAAACCACAGGCGAGACTCGTGGTACGCCTTCATCGTCTGGAGCATGACAGCCGCGTTGTTGATGGTAGTGATAGAGTCGGGGTGCTTGTTGCCGTAGATGACCTTCCACAGATCAAGAGCGTGGCGGATGTAGCCAAGAGCCGCCTTGGTGTTACCGTTGGCGTGCTCAAACAGGCCGAGGTTCAGGTAAGCCAGGACCGTCTCAGACGAGTCGACACCAAGAGTGCGCTCCGAGACAATGACGGCCTTGTGAGCCAGCTCAACGGCAGCATTCTTCTCCTCCAAACCGTAGAAGAGGGTGGAAAGCTGGTGGTAGACGCGAGCGACCTCAGGGTGGAGGACACCATAGATCTGCTCGTGCAAGGAGAGGGACTCGAGGAGAAGCTCGTTACCAAGCTCCTTCTGGTCCTGGGCAATCGAGATGCGACCCGCCTCGAGGGCTTCGTCGGCAAGAACGCTCTGTAATTGTGTTAGCTGTGTACCCACTGAAAAATACGGGGATGCTTACCTTGGGCGAGGCTTCCTTGATGACAGGGACGACGTTCTGAACATCGTCCGCACGGAAGGTCACCTTCTGAGCCGGAGTTGCGGGAGAAGCAGTGCGAGCGGGAGAGCGATCCGCGCTCTTGTTCTTCTTGCCCTTCTTGCCAGAAGTGTGGCCGTTGGTGGCAGGCTTGAGGCTATCGGAAGACACAGGCTCGGGAATCTTTGCGGCGTCCTCCTTGGTGAAGGCATATTCCTTGGCCTCGAGCTGCAGACCAAGCTTCAGAGACACCTCACGAAGCACCTGGAGCTGCTTGCCGGCCTCGATCCAGTTTTCTCCCAGATCAAAGCGGAACCTCCTCCTGACTTCCTCGATGACGGCGGCCTTGAGGCTCTCCGGCGTCAGAGTCTCGAAGCTAAAGTCGGCACCGGCGTAGAGAGCCTTGAGAGAGGCCTCAACCTCGGCGACCGGGTTTGCGTTAACCTCCGCTCCGAGCAGACAGTTGAGCAGGTGAGCAACACAAGCACCCGAGAATGGAGAAGGAAGGTAGCGGAGCTTGTCGTTGGCAATGTGCTTGAAGCCACGAGCGATCATCTCCTGGACCGCGAGGCGCCTCAGAGCCTTCAGCCTGGGCTCCTCCTTATCCGCCAGAGTCGCAATCCTTCCGAGGTACCTCAAGTTGATACCCCGCTTGTGCAGCAGGCTACTCAGGGACTGACCATCCATGGGGAAGCCAACATCACCTTCCTTAAGGTCGTGAATGAGGCGCGGGATGACCTCCTGGGTAAGGTGCTCACAGGCCGCGCGAACCTCAGCCTCGTCCTTGGCGTACTCCTGCTTCTCCTCCTCAGTCTGAGGAACCTGACCGCAGAAGATGTCGGGGTTGAGGGCAAATTGGAAGCCGGAGATGTCGACGCGTTCGTTCTCAGTCTCCTTCTTCTCTCCTTCACCCTTCTCCTCACCCTCAGCCTTCTCGCCCTCGGCCTTCTCCTCAGTCTTTTCCTCCTTCTTAGCGGCCTCCTTCGCCTCGTTACGCCTAGCAAGCTCAGCCCTGATGTATTCCCTGAGCTTCGTGCGGCCGTAAGACTCGACGAGTTCGGACCTGAGGACAGCCATCCTGTGAGGGTAATCCCTCTCCTTGTCCTTCGGCTTGCCATCCTCGGAGGGGTCCTCCCAGCACTGCTCAAGCCAAGTCACATCGAGGGGAGTGATCCTGTAGAGGTCGAGCGCGTACTTCCTGCCGTCAGTTCCGAGGAGACCCTTGGTCTCAACACTTCCCTCGAGATCGTGGCGCTTGTTCTCCTTGTCCCAGACAGCGTGCTTCTTGACCCTCAGAGCCTTCGACAGCTGCTCGAACAAGGGCGCAAAAGCCTCGTTCTCCGCGACAACATCCTTGCCCTCAACTCCACCGTAGTCAATCTGGTGCTCACCAGGTTCCCTCTGCTTGAAGATACCAGGGACAATGCTCTGACCGACAATACGCTTGCCGAGGTAGTCAACAACAACGGTACCGGGAGTGAAAAGACCAGTAATGTCAAGCTGGTTCACAGCCTTCACACCCATGACGTCCTTGCCAGTAGCAACGCGCGCGGCCTCGTCACCACCGTCAGTGGCGAAGGTACCAACACCATCAGCACCGAAAGAGAAGAAGATGTTATTCCAGACGAAGATCTGGGCATCCTTGGCCTCGGTCGGGTTCAGAGGTGCGACCTCGCCGCGGGCGACAAGAACAGCACCACGGACGGCAGCCTCGTTGTAATCCGCGAAAAGCTTGGAAGTCAGTCTCTCGCGGAAGACACGGTCCTGGACGGTTTCCCGAGGCAGCTCCCTGGTGGACTGGAACTCTTCATTCCAATCTCTGAGGTTGTCTGCGCTCTCCAGGCCGGAGATGAGGTAGTTCTCCTGGGTGCGGGTAATGTCAGCTTGGTGGCTGTTCGCAGTGGAGTTCGGCGGCGAAACGAGCCATGGGCTGGCCGGAATGGCGTTGGACAGCTGGAACATGGCAAGAGGGTCCTTGGCGTTGTTGTACTCCAGGAGCGACTGGAAGGCCGCCTCGAAGCCGGGGGACAGCTTCGAGATGAGCATGAGCAGAGAGTGTGCGGCGATGTCCTTCGGGGCTGCCCTGGGGAACGGGTCGAATTTCTGGTTGGTCGACTTGTTCACGAAGAAGCCAGAGACGTGGGAAGTGACCTGGTACTGCTCGCCCTCGTTGGTGGTGATCTGAAGGTAGAGCAGGTGGCCCTTCGCACGGAGGTGGTACGGCGGAGGGTTCCAGGGCGAAAGCGAGATGGCCTTGACGGTCTTCGGCGCCGCCTCCTGGGGCTGGGGCAGCACGGTCTTGATCGCGGCAGCGGACTCAAGGTCGTAGCCATCCAGAGGCGTGCCCTCCGCCTTTTCCTCAGCAGCAATCTTGGCCGCCACATCGTGGAGCAGAGAGATGCCTGCCTGGGAGCCGTGGGCGGTGTCGGTCCTGTCTCCGGAAGCGCCAATGAGTTCCCGCACTCTGATGAAGTGCATTCTAGCCTCCTTCTCAGTGTATGGGTCCTCCACCAGCTGGATCTCGGCGTCCGGGCCAATACCAGGGACTTCGGAAAGCTCGACGAAGTCATTGATCCGCTCACCGTTGTGCTCGAGGTGGAAGCAGGAGTATTGGAAGGTGTGCGGCGAATCGATGATGGACTGGCGGAGGTCCTGGACTTGTTCTTGCGTCGACGCCTGCGGGCTTTAGCACGTAAGGTTGGCATTGTTGCGGAGCGGAGTTTGACTGACAATCACTTGAGTCTGGAACGGCTCGTGCGGAAGCTTGACGTTGAGGGTGAAGACGTCTGCGTGAGAGGAATTAGCGGTCAACTCGATTGGCGTGACGGCATTGAACAATGGCAATGATTCACATACTCTCCACGGGCTGTTCGGCCTGCTCCTGCTCGCCGTTCTCGCCGGCGGGGACATCTCCATTCAGGTTCTGGTCCGTGACGGTCGGCTCAGCGTTGGCTGGAGGGCAAGCAGCGTTAGCATGGCTGGCATGGGTTTCGAGTCAAACGGACACACTTACCTGTAGTCGAAGCGTCATTGGCTTGGGCCATGGTGGAAAAGCGGAAACGGACCAATTAAGAAGGCGGTGCTGGAAGGGAAGGACAATGGGCGCACGCCGAGCTCAGGAGATGCGGGGGCTACGGGCGCATCTAAATGAAGTGGACGGAGGTGTGGAGGAGGGTGTTGGAGCTCGAAAAGTTTAGAGGATTTCTGACGAAGTTAGCCGGTCTTCCCCGAGGCGCACGCCCGCTGCGCTCACCGACGCACGGACCGGCCGGCCCACGGGCTGCATCGCCGCTGGACCGCCTGCCAATGCCACCGGTGCCATTCGCCGTAGGTGATGACGCTGGGTGGCCGTTTCGCGCATTTCTCGGCGCCATGCAGCGCACGCGACACGACGGCCTTTGCGCGGTCTGACTCTCGTTCCGCCTGCGATTTGCGATTGCCAAGCTTGCGCAACACAGGAGACCAAAACCTCCCACTAAACCTGCGTGCCGCGCACACTTCCAAGGTCTCCCTGCCGCTGACTTCAGTCACTCTTTTCACCTCCTTTCCTTTCGCACACTCTTTCGCTCGTCCTTGCTTTTTTCACGCGTGCCAGCCCGTTCATTGGCCGGCTTCTTCTCGGACTTTTTTTCATCGCACCCCCGTTTGCACTCAATGTACGGCTATGCGGCTCCTGCTCTGCGGGCGCGGAGGCTGCAACCCGCACTACCCCGGCTCCAGCGATCAGCCAGATCTACTCTGGCGAACCGACGCCTTGCCGCTTATACCGTCGCACGGCAGGCGCGGGCGCCTGCTGCTGCCCCCAAGTTCCAACTCCAGCCTCGACGCCTCATTTCAGGAGGCTCGCCTGCGCCACAACCCGGCCAGCCAGATCCAACCGAAGCCGGCCCCGATCCTAGTGAGCGCCCGAGGAATTCGCACTCAAGCCATTCCCAGAATGGCAATGACTACCGCGAGACTGCTTTCAAGATGTTTGAGAGTGCCATGACGACCTTCGCTTCCGTCGCCGTCCTTGGGTATGTGGCCCGTGTGTTTGCTTTTGTTGTCGCGACCCCATGTCTTACTCTCGAACAGCATCGTAGGCTACAGCTACACCAGATACTACAAGCACATGGTCCTCGAAAAGATGGACAATGCATTCAACCCGGGAGACCCTGTTCTGGACCTTGCTCGCGGCAGGCCCCCTCGCCGCGAGGAGGCAGAGGATGGCTCCTGGATTATTCGTGAAGAACAGGCAAAGTTCGACTCCATCATTCGTGGAGAGGACAAAGGCCGCTACCACCTGCTCATTGGCGAGAAAGGCACTGGCAAAACATCTATGCTGATCGAGGCCATGTCGAAGATCGATGGAGATGGTGTTGCCATGTTCGAAGCTCATGCTGACCCAGAAATTTTCCGGATCCGTCTTGGAAAAGCCTTGGATTTCGAGTTCCACGAGGACAACATTGGCTCTTTGTTCTCGATTCGCGGCCCTAGGGACGCCTCGGCGCTGCTTGATGTCGAGAGAGCCTTCAACAAGCTTGAAAAGGTTGCGCTCAAGCGCAGAGACAAGGTTGGACGTCCCCTCATCCTTGTCATCAACAGCGTCCATCTCATTAGGGATGACGACGAGGGGAAAGATCTTCTGGAGCTCCTCCAGCAACGCGCCGAACAATGGGCCGCTGCCAGTCTTGTCACCGTCATCCTGAACAGCGATGACTACTGGGTGTATGAGCGCCTCAAGCAGTACGCGACTAGGATGGAAGTCACTCCGATCAGAGATCTGGAGAAGAAGAAGGCCATCTCTGCGTTGAAGCACTACCGGTGGAAATGGCACGGAGAAACTCCGAACGAGCAGGTCCTGGAGACCATCTACGACAAGATTGGCGGTCGACTCTCGTTTCTTAGCCGCGTGGCCAAATCCAAGGATATGCTTGCCCTTTGTGACAAGATATGTGAGGCTGAAAAGACGTGGTTCCTTAACCAGTGTTGGATTCTCGGCATGGACATGGATGACGACGTCATGGATCAGCAGAAATACGCTGTAAGTATCTCCTACCGACGTCTTCTATCTCACTCCACTGACGCCTCATTCAGTCGGCGGCTATGGTCCTTGCAAAAGCGCTCGTCGATCAGGAAAAGGAAATGGACAAAACTTATGACCCTGAGAAAGGACACATTCTTCCTCAGATTCCTCTTCACAAGGCAAGAGAAATCATGACGCGCGCAGACTTTATTCAAAGCTACGATCACATCAACGTCTTCACGATTGACTCACGGGCCATGGTTAGAGCTGGTATGTGCTATTACAAGTTTCAAGACTTTCTTCCGTGCATCGATGGCTGACCTAATGCAGATTCCGTTCCCATGCAGAGAGCATTCCGAGAGATTTGCGAACTGCCCGGCTTCGACAAGTTCCTGGAGGACACTTTGGAGCGTATTGGTGATATCGAGAGCTTGGGCAGAACGAGAGAGCTGACCATCAAGGACCTCTGGGAAGGCGGCAAGTACAAGGTCACGACGCGCAATGCCAAGGGATACGTCGAGAAAGAGACCACGTTCGAGACTGTGCCTGGCCTGAAGGATGTCGATGATGATGATGACAACTAAGTCATTTCTGCCAGCATACTTAGCATCCAGAGGTTTCCTTTGTGCATTTCGGTTTTGTTTTAGAACGCGTCCAAGCAAAGCGTGGCGCTTTGGGTTGGGGTGGCTGTTCGCTTTTGATTTAGATACCTGCTTATTGTTTAAACATAGTTAGCTTGCTTACTTTCGGATTACAACTGACTTTATTTGAAAGATTTGACCTATTCTTGCTCACGATGTGCGTCCAAAATTAACGGTTTCCTTATTAGGATTAGCGCCTCGGGCGCGATGGCGCATCCTGTCGACGCTGGGGCCAAGCGCGCGCTTTTGTTGATCAACACCACGCTCCTCAACCTCGCGACAGCTTCATTTTCAGCAACGTCGCTAGCATCATAGCTCAACATCATAGCCCAACATCCGCTATGTCGCATAATAAAAACATTCCAAACAGTACGGTCTTGTCAACCCATTTATGAAGGCCCATTGACTCTAAACAGTAAGCGTGTATTTAGACTCTCCAGCCGCTGGCGATCCGCCTTGGACAACTGCTCGTTGCAACAGGCTGCTCCGCCCAATTACGGCGCAAATCAAAGTCTTGCGGGAAATCGTCTACCCACAGCTGAACGCAAGCGCCGCATCTGGATCTGCTTCTTCGTCCAAGGATGAGCCCATCTCAAGCGACAAGCAACAGGAAGACGAAGAAACCGAGGATTTCGGACGCCGCAAGGATTTCGATGATCCCGATTGGGTACCGCATGCTACGGAGAAAAAGGGCACTAAGCGTTTCTATTCCAATCGCCCATCAAAGGCCGAAGCGCGCCCAGCGCCTCGGGAGCGCAAGCCTGGCGAGATCTCTATTCCATCACCTTTGATCGCCCGCCAAGTCAACTCTGGTGACTTTCCGCACTCTCCTTCCCAAAAGCCCCATGGTTGGCAATTTCTACAGACCCCGAAGAAGCACAGGTTCCCTTTGTTCAAACACCACCATGGCCCAGACTTGTACGGGGAATCAACTATGCAGCACAGGCGCCATGTAGAGCGCCTCTTACAAGCCTTTCGGACACTACTTCAAGCAACCAAAGCTCCAGAAAAGAGTCGTACATCAAAGACTGGCGCGCGCTCGTTGATGTCGACCTGCCTGCGACAGGTCCCTGCCTACATTGAAGGCCGACAGCAATGGGAAGAGGAGGAGAGCGTCGACAAGGTAGATGCCAGCGAAGAGGTCTATCAGGATCTCGAATCTATGGGATCAGCCTCAGGCTGGCGGCCTTTGAGGGAAGTCGTGCGCGCTCACGGCGTAGCTCTCATCACCGCGGCTACCGCCGAAAAACTCCTGGATACTACCCACATAAAAGAGCTCGTTCGGCTGTGTCATTCGGCACTTGCTTACCATGAGGCGGAGGAGATTCTGACGGCATTCGCCTTCACTACAGCACCACAGCAACCTCCGAAGACTGCGAAGGACGAGTTCTTCCACTTCGCCAGTGGCATTGCCGCAGCCTACGCTTGGGCGGAGCAGATAGACGGATGGTCTTTCTTTTATCGCTTAGTACGCAGCATGTTAATCTCCAACCTTATTCCGGTCGAGTGGGCCGCAACTACACAATTCAAGAGTGTCTGGAGCAGGATTATCCGACACATATCCGACTCCAGCAATCCGGCGCACGCAGAAGCTTGTCAACTCATCCATGTCTTCTTATCTCTTGCCTGTGGCAGAAATCTGAAACACGTTGAAGGCATGCGGTCGGACACAGCTGATGATGATAGTTTGGAGCCAATGAGCGTTCCCACCGGAGTAAAGACCGCCTTGAACACCACCGTCTCATCGCTATCCGCCATCTTCGCCGCGATATTCCTCCTACCGGACAATGAAGCGAGCTATGGCAGCAGAGGCAAATATGAGATACGACACACGCTTGAGGGTATTGCTGCAGACATGACTTATGACATCCTTGAAGGCCATCTCGATATCGCGATTGCTCAATCTAGCTCGACTATCGAGCGGTTGAGTAACATCCTTACATGTGCTATCGTCACTGGTGTTTACACACATGACAACGTTCCACACATCACCTTCGCACCTGTTACGCATATCAGGGCTTTAACAGAGCTGGAGGAGAAAATAGGTCAGCAATTGCTAAACCTGCCGGCCATAGTTTGCTCAGTTGCGGAGACGTGTGGAAAGGCATATATGCCCAAATCACAACAGAACGTTTTCTTGGTCTTGATGTCCATGGTGGAGACTTTGAAGTCGTACCGGGTGTCATCGTTTGATGATGGCATTTTCACCGAATCAACACTCTCCAGCAAATGGGAGACTGTTGGCTTTCCTTCGTGGTTCTTAAAGCGCCTAGCTCTAGATTCTGCTCACGAGTTCGCCAACCACTCTCAAGATTCTCTGGGTAAGTTTCCCCAGACACCATCGTATACGAAGTCACTAACGGTCGCAGGCATCAATCGAAGGGAATACCTACAGTTCGCGCTCGACGTCGAGAAGGAGATGGAAAACATCCAAATGCCCTACCGCGACACGTCCTTCTTCCACAAAGACGCAGAGTACCACGTCGGCTACCGTTGGGAGGCCGGCATCTCCGAGTGGGTCGAAGCCACGCCTCTCGTGCGCCTGCGCCGTTCCCCAAGCCTAGTGGCAGCCGAAGCCGAACCGCCGTCCAGCCCGACAAAGGTGCTGTCTACCCCGTCCCGTCCCTCGCTGTCCCAGATCCTCTTGGCGAACAGCACGCCCGACGTCCTCGGCTACTATAACAACAATAACACCACACCGGCTCCCCTCTCGAAGAGGAGGTTTTCTACTGCTCGTCCCCCTCCCAGCACGCCCGTGTTCACGAGCACTCCCCTCGCGCTCAAGACGCTGCGGGATGATGTCGATTACGACGACGAGGAAGACGAGGATGCGCTGCCTGAAGACACGGCCGCCAGCAGTTCTGATGACGATGCCGATGAGCTGGCCCTCACCAGTCCTGTCAAGCAGCAGTCGAGCCCGGAGCCTCCGCGCAAGCGGGCGAGGAGGAGCGGTGGTGGTGGTAGAGGTAGCATCAGCGCCGGCCGCCGGACCACCACTACCTCGATGAGCTCGGCATTTGGTTTGGATGGCGCTGATGATAGTGAGGATGAGCTCAGTTTCTTGTAATTTTTTTTTTGGCCATTGGTTTTCGGGTTATTGCTCGATTTTGGTATTTCTTGGGGTGGCATTGGGTGGTTTGGTATCCATTGGATGCTTGGTTTCGTATTGGTTCATTGCATTGGGTTGGGTCTGTTTGAGATACCCTTGGTTGCTGTCTATTGTTGTCTAGATATTGGAGTGGAAACAATGTGTAATTTTTGTCTTACTATCGCAGGCTTCGAAGTCTACGCCGATGAATAGTCTTGGAATTAAAGCTGACATGTCATGGGTAGTTGAAGCTATCGTCGGGACGAGAATGTATAATTATTAATTACACATTTACATCCGGACGATAGCTTCAAGTACCCACATATGTTGAAATTGCTAACCCAATGTTCTAAGTGCCTACTTTTCTTCGCGCTAGCCCTAGGCGGTCAATCGACCGAGAGCTGCTGCCTACTGGAGTCCATGAGTTGTGTCAAGTCCATTTTGACGATGGGTACTGTTTGATGGTGTTGGGTATAAAGAAAATGTGGAGACGTTGTGTGACGTGACAGGACTGGATCGGAAACTGCCGTGAGATCGATTGGATAGCGTGGGCTTGGAGAGCTATGGCGGTCAGCTTCCTGGGCTCGGGGAATTTATTAGCCACCGAATCGTTCTCCGATGTTATTTTTTGAAACACACGAAGCTGTAGCCGATGTGTGGCGCAGATCACCTGGTGCAGAAAGGAATGTGAACGACGACTTTTGAATGATTGGTATTGGCGACTGCATTCAGCTATGCGCTGTAGAAATGGCTGTTTCCGCAAACTCCAGTGGTGGGCAGTGCGAGGATTCGTTGCGTCTGTGCAACGGAAGTCCTGTGCCTTTACTGATGCTTAATTCCGAAGACCAAAATTGCTCGTGGTAAAAATTGGTTGCGATGTCGGTCGGGGTCTGGGGAAGTTGGGGATCTTCAGCGGCGGAATGACATCACCGTCTCGGAGCTCGAGCTTCGAACAAGCATCTGTATGCGTCGCAGCTAGCGTTCTAAGTACCTAAGTGGCAAAGAAATCTCTCTACCTTCCCTCCGTGAAGGCTACAGGGCCAGGCACCCATCGTGACAGCCAGACGACGCGCCCGTTGCCTGCCAGCACATGGATGGCCTATAAGAGCCATCGCATGCGGCAGTCGCCAACTGAGTGACCAGGGTTCCGGGTCCACAGCCCACTCTCGCCCCTGCATTTCCCCGCGTTTTTCCAAACCGCATTCGCGCGCGTCTGCCGTGAACCCCGCCGCGCGCAAACGAGAAATAATATCACCATTCATCATCCCACTTACCTTGTCGATGCCTGACATAATCGATGAATTGTCCGCCGTACGCATTCCGGCGACGACGCGCCAGCTAGTCCGCTGCCCGCCGGTGGTGGCCAACTTTCCGTCCGAGCATCTGGTGATAGGCTGCGGCGTCGCCATCTTTCACGTCGCCTCCGCCCGCGTCGTGCTGTGCCGCCATACCCGCGATCGCTACTGGTTCCTGCCGAAAGGCCGCCGCGACGCGGGAGAGGAGACTAATCGAGCGGCGGAGCGGGAGGGCTTTGAAGAAGTACGTACTGCATATCATCATCATCTCAGCATCAATTCCGCAAAAAAAGGATCCGCTTCCCAATTCCACATCTACACCCAATAAACCAACCAATCATACCACTCCTCCATGATACCCCGATCATCTCCCTCTCCCACCATCCCACGCATAGAAACTCCCAAAAGTTAACCCAAACTAAAAAATAAAAAAAAACCAGTCCGGCTACCGCAACCGCCTCCTCCCCCTCCCCGTCCACCACCGCCAACCCCAGAACAACACCACCACCTCTCCCGACACCCCACCTTCCCTCTCCTCCCTCTTCGTCACCGAGCCCCTCTACACCCAGCTCGTCCCCGTCTCCCCGCGCACCCAGTACCTCCTCTTCTGGTACGCCGCCGAGACCCTCCCGCCCGCCGTCGAAGCCGCCATGACGCCGCCAGGGCCTGGCGTGCCGTACGTCGTTGCTCCTGCTGCTCCTGTCGCCCCTCCTGCTCCTCCTCCTGCTGCTGCTTCTCCCCCTCATCCAGACGCCGCCGCCGCCGCCGCCGCTGCAGAAGTAGGAGACTCCAGCAGCCTCCTCGCCCGCGTGCGCGCCGAGCCGCCCGACTACCAGCCGCGCAGGTGGGAAGGGACGGGCGTTGATGAAGAAGAGCTGCTGTACGAGAGCTTTTTGGTTCCCGTGCAGGAGGCCGGACGGAAGTTGGGGGGTGGGGTTATGGCGGAGGTGGTGAGGAGGGGGTGGGAGGGGGTGGTGGAGAGGATGGCGTTGGAGAGGGCGGTGGAGGAGCAGCAGAAACAGGGGGCTTGCGAGGGGGGTGAGAAGGAGGAGGAGGAGGAGGAGGAGGAGAAGTATTTGGCTGCATAGGCGTGTGAGAAGGGGATTGGTTCGAAGACCCATGACATGATGATAGAGGACTCTGAGTTTTGAAGGGATTTTACATTGTTTTTTTCGTTGTCTATCGTAAAGTAGCTGGCGCCGGAGCTGGCGCTGTATTGTTGCATGGATCCTGACCATGCTGTATTGCCAAACCGCAAAATAAGCCCACCCAAATGCCTTTTTGGAACCCAAGAGGGGGTATTGAAAGGAAAAGCGGGCAGAGGAGAATATGGTATAAGCCCGCCAAAGAAACCCGCCCAATCGCCTTTTTTTAGAACCCAAGAGGAGATGAAGGGAAAAGCAGGAATATCATAAGCCAAAAAGGAGAGAAAAGGAAAATCCAGATCGCCAAAGCTCCATCGCTATAGGAAAAGAAAAACTCTCTCAATGCCCAAAACAGAAAAGTAGGAGACCTTTCAGCCCATTTAAGCCTTCGTCCTCTTGGTAGAGCCCTGCCTCGCCCAGTCATCATCTTCTCCGTGGACTGTGGATATGAAGCTGGCCGGCGAGGACGCGTCGCTGAGCTTGCGCCTCATTGGGATGTGGGCAGCACCCGCCGCCAGGATGGACGAGCTGCTGCCAGGACTGCCGGCAGGAGTGAAGGAATTGATGGGAGGAGTTCCTGGCATGGCAGGCGTAGCCTGCACCGCGTTGACAACGCCGAACCTGCGCTTGGCAAGCGTAGATGAACCATGGCTACTGACAGTTGCCGGGGTGGTGGACCGGATGGGAGTACCAGGGATACTGGGAGTACCAGGGATACTGGGGGTGACCAGTTTGGCAACAGTGTTGGTCAAGACTGACGAACCACCACCACTTACGGTGGGGACTGCCGGTTGAAAAGGGGTGGTAGGTTGGACGACATGCTGACCAAGGTTGGTGACAGCCTGGACAGGGGACTGAAGAGCAGTGGCCGGGAGAACAGCAGGAGCAGAAAGCAGCTGAGTGCCAGGGACGGTCTGGGTGACAAGCTGCGGAGCCATTGTGGACTGGACAGTAGCAGGCGCGGACGAAGCGAAGGAGACCAAGCTGCCTCCCAGAAAGCGCTGCTGGACAGGCTGTGAACGGAGCTGCTCCCAGCGCTGCTCCACCGCCCTCAGGACATCGTCGCGCAGCGGGAAACCGAAGGTCAGGTCGCCCAGCCAGCCCAGCGGGGTGCCGGTCAGCACATCGTTGTTCCACATCGCAACAACGTCAGGGCCGATGTTGTAGAGGGGACCGCCCAGGAACATCTTGATGCGCGCCTCGCGCCACAAGGTGACGGCCGCGGCGTGCACCTTGGGCGACATCCAGGTCCAGTTGCGCTCGCGCTGCAGGAAGGCGGCGATGTCGTCGACGCGCGCGTTGAAGAAGCGCATCGTGAAGGACGGGTCGCAGTCGTCCGTGTTCTTGACGTCCTCGCCGGGGAACGTGGTCCACGGGTGCAGGCACTTGCGCAGCTCGGCGAGCTGGCCGTCGGCGCCCTCGGGGCCGTAGAGCAGGTGCATCTGCTCAGGCGGCAGGATGCTGAGCGGGTGAGGGTGGTAGCGCGGAGGAGGCGGAGCGGTGGTGATGAGGCCGGTGATGGGAGGGGACGAGGGAATCGGGGCTGGAGCGTGCGGGTAACGCTGGGAGGAAGGGCGGTAGCTGCGCGCCCAGTCGGAGTAGCGGCCCGTCTTGGTGTGCCATTCGTAGCGCTCGATGTCGGCGTGGTGGGCGAGGAGCTTCTCGTTGGGGCTGAGCCTCTTGGTGGAGTTGGGGTTGGATGAGGACTTGGGGGTGGGTGTGGGAGGCGTCCGAGGACGACGAGGGTAGAGCGGCGTGTAGCGCGGAGGAGAGAGGCTGTAGTAGCCGTTCGGAGGTGTCTTGGGAAGAAACGTCGTCGGGGTCCTGCGGGGAATGGTTGAAGTGCTTGGAATTGAGGTGGTGGCTGCTGAGACTACGGCAGCTTCTCCGCGGGCTCGGGCTTGTGCGGCTTCGAAGGCGGCAGTGGCTTCTGCTTGAGCGCATGCGTGCGCCGCTTCTGCTGCTGCTTGTGCTTGCGCTTGGGCTTGCGCCGCCGCGGCTGCTGCTGAAGCAGCAGCCTGGACTCTGGCCTTGGTTGCGGCCTTCTCGGCGCGCTCGAATTGCCATGTCTCGTAGGTGAGGACAAGTCCTTCCTTCCAGAGGCTCAGCTTGTGGATGATGTGGAGAACGAATGGCTGGATGAGGTGAGATTGGATGGAGCCGCGCGCGCTCGAGTTGATAACGGCGTATGAAAGAGCAGCGATGCCCAGCGAGATGAAGGCGAGGTCAGGCCAATTGATGACCGGGTATGCGACATAGGTTACCAAAAGCTGGACCAAGGTGAAGATGGGCGGGAAAGCCGCGACGATGAGGCGGACAGCTGAAGTGGCGATGGTATTGATGAGCGACATAGCGAAGCCAAGCGCCGTCTGGACAGTCGTTGAGGCGATGAAGATGAGTAGGGAAACAGTGCCGACGGTGAGCTCGGTGACAGTGGCAAGGAAGAAGACGATGAGGGCGAAGAAGCCGGAGACGATGGCGCTGAGCACATCGACGATGCTATCGCAGAGCGGCGAATTGAAGGGCGAGATGTACTCGTCCATGATGAGCGTCAGTGGAGGGGTGGTCAGAACAGAGGAAGAAGAGTTGGAGTTGCAGAGGAGAGGAGTCTGGCAGCCGCGAAGATTTACTTGTAGCCGCAGCGCAGCAGCAGCGCATGTGAATGATGCCGACGCGCCTGGGGCTAAGCCTATTCGGGCAACTTGTGGTGGTTGGACTATCACTCACTCACCTCACTTCCACTTTCGTGCTGCGCGCTGCGCTGCACTTCGCATGCCGACAGATGCGAGGTCGATTCGCTTGACATTGCAACAAGCTAGATTAGCTGGCGCTCTTGTCCGGATAACGTTGTTCATATATATTGCGCATTTACGTCTACATCACCGCTTCAACTCCATGTGTTTGTAGTTGCAGTACTGAGCAGACTGACAAACGGAAAGAGTATATGTTCGCTGGAATTGACTTGGGCAGAGTCAGATTGAAAGACGTTCTAGCTTCTCGAATATAATACATGGCGGGACAGCTGGAGCTACTGTCCAGACATGAATGTTTGAAGTTTTCTCGCGCAATCGCGTCCGGACGTTCGCTTCACCGCCCACCAGATGTTCTTTTTTTGGTAATTGGGATATTTCCTGAGCCTTCACCCATGACATAAAGAACGGATGCACGCCCACACAAACTTAGTCATGCTTGTCGCATCATCAAACACGCATAGTGGACGAAGTCAGACAGGAGAGTGGTTAAAGGGGAAGGGGGGTGGTGTCGCAGGCCGGCGGCTTGGCGACGGAAGCATGAAGGCAGCAGCAGCGGGAAGCCGGCCAATGGCTACACAAGAACAGAGGGCGCAGCGCCGACGCGAGCGCGCGGCTGCAGGGCGAAAAGCATGGCGAAGAAGAAAAAGGGCCGGTTCTTTTTCCTATTGACGGCCGCTAGAGGGAAAAAAAGAAAGAAAAATTGCCTTGAACCCTGGGCTGCGGCCTGTGCTTCGGCTGCCGGGCGTTGACGTCGTTCGTCGATCCCTCCCGCGGCCAACCATCGTCCTTTTTTCGCTTTCTTTTGCTCTTTTCTTTTTTCTTTTTGCCCATCCCACGCCCACGTTTGTTTTTATTTTTTCCCTTGTCTCGCCGTCACACGTCCCCTTGTCTCGAAGCTTCTTTCCTTAAAGTCTGCACGTTTCCGGCCGGCCGCCGCGCGCGGTGCCGTTCACAATGGCGTCGCGACTCTCTGCCTCCAACTCGTCCGCCTTCTTTTCGCAAAATCCCGCGGCCTACTACTCGCAGTACGTGACCATGGATCCGCAAGCCCAGGTCCAGCCCCCGCAGCCAATCCACGAGCAAGCCATGTCGTCTCAGGCCCACGCGCCGCACCCGCGCCAGCACCACCCGCAACAACAGCCTCAGGCCCTGCACCACCAACAGCAGCAGCCACACGCCCAGACCAGATCGGCCCAGCCACAGCCGACCCACAACCACCATCACCAACAAGTCCCCGCCGATCAACAACAAGTAAAACTGGAACAAATCCCCGCCTCGCAAGCCGCAACCCCGGAGCCCGCCAAGCGCAAGCGCGGCCGCCCGCGCCTCAACCTCACCGATGAGGAGCGCGCCGAACGCGCAAAGCAGCAGCAGGCCGCCTGGCGCAAAGAGTACAAGCGCCGCCGCATGGAGAAGGAGGCCCAGACCAAAGCTCGTCACGAGCACGGGGACGTGCAGCAGCAGCCACAGCAGCAGACGCCGTCCCACCTCCAGCAGCAACACCATGCCAACGCCATGTACCAGCGCCAGGCCGGTAACGGAACTTCTGCAGGCACCCAGAGCCCGTTCTTCTCGTCATCAGCCGCGGCGGCGGCAGGCACCGGCGAGCCTTTCATCCACAGCTTCAACGGCCTAAGCAGCGCCGGCAGTGTAAACGGCAGCTTCTCCTCCCCGAATCACCATCAACAGCAGCAACAGCAACACCTCGGCGGACCCGTGGCCATCGGCAGCGGTTCCAGCTCCTTCTCCCAATCGCAGCAGCACCTCCACCAGCAACAGCAGCAGCAATCTGCGGACGACGCCTCCGAGTCGCTGCCTCAGTGGCGGGACATCGACATCAACCTGCCCATCACCGGCGACTTGGTCGTCCGCACCGAGACGGCCGAGTTCTCGTGGCGTGGAAAGGTTCCGGGGAGGCTGAAGGTCATGTTCATCCCGGACGACGGGGCTGTTGCTGCCTTAGCGGCGGCCGGTGGCGCAAGCGACGGAAGCGGCGGTGTTGGCAACGGAGGAGCGGGAGTGGGTGCAGGACGGCCGAGTCCGACGAGTTGGAGGAGTGTGAACAGTTCGGAGTGAACGAGAAACGAATGTGTTGGGGGGTCCTGTTGCTCCAGAGGATACGCTCTACTACGCCGAGCGGGACCTCGCAAAACACATTTGTTTCCATCAGCATTCCTACAGGGACAGGCGAGATCGCGAGTCGCGACAACACGAAGGATGCGCGCTCGCTTATTTCGTGGCGAGCGGACTGTGGGAAAAAAAAAAAAACGCCTCCGCCCCTGCAGCCGGGGGCCGCCATTGGGCGGTGGTCGCCTAGACGGAGGAGGCACCGGACGCGTTCGAAACATCGTCACCCACGCAGGGGGAACTTCCTCCGTGATTTGGGGCGCCGCACTATCCACTACTCCCTTCCTTTTTTCTTGCTACGCGCCCACGAAGCAATGATCGACCTTGTTTATTCTGCTCCACTTGCCTCGTTTCCCCCCGCTTTACGAGCCGGATCTGTTGCTTCGCTTTGACTACATACAGCTCGCATCATCCGTAGGCCCGCCAAACCCCAAACATATACCATAACATCGCGGACATTGCATATCTACTCATATATTGCGGCTCAGCAACCAGCAAAACATAGGAAAGACCCGCATTCTTTGACAAAAATGCAGAGGCCAGACGGAGACCACGGCAGACCCAGGTCCCCAAACACGAGGCCGACGAATCCTTCATCATGCGAAAGCAGATGGTCTTTTCGCGCGCATAACTGTTTGGCACGAGGAAAAAGAAAAAAATAAAAGCGTTTCTCTACAATGCTGTACCTCGTCTCGATTGTGCCCCCCGCAAATCGCCATCGCCTATCAACCTTCTGTTTCTGTATCTCTCCCTCTCTCTCTCGCGCGCGCTTCAATGCGTTGTGTTTGTGTCGCTGTTCCAGCCCCCAGCACCCGTCCGTCCTACGTTGCTTTTCACTACACGTTTTGCAACAGGAAGCGGAAGCGAGGTGGGTGAGGGGGATTACAAGGAGGATCATGGACAGAGAAAAAAAAAAAGGGATGGACCAATGGCGATGAGCTTCTGGATCTTTTTTTGTTGTTCGGGAGAGACATCATGATGGCCGATATAGTAGCTTTGATCTTCTCTATCCGTCACTCTCTTACCCCAGCACCTGGAATGGTGGGAAGAGATATAGCATTGAATTTACCAGACATACAGGCTACGATGAAAAAGAATGAAGAAAAATTCGACACGAAAGAACGTTGGAGAAACAATTCCTTCCTGCATGATTCTAGGCGCGCGCGTATGGATGGGGACGGGAGTAGCAGGAACCGATAGTGCACGAAAAAAAGGCGCTACGCTTTATCGTTACTGCTTTCGTTTTCCCGCTGCATGTGGCCGCAGAGCGATCTGAGAGGTCGGGGATGAATGAAGGCAAGCGGGAAGGCGGGTGTCGTGTTTCCGGATGGTTCGGTTCTGGTGTTTGTGTCGCAGCCGAAGGCTACTATGAATTTTGGTCCTTGCTCATGCCATGGGCAGTTGAAGCGATTAACCGGATGTAAATGTCGAATTAAAAATCCATACATTCACGTCCGGATGATAGCTTCAACTAACCATATATGGTTTTTTTTTTTTGGAAAGACAACTGGTGAGGCATAGCTACCCCTAACATTCTTCGCGCTGGCTTGTGGCTGTAGTACCCCGTATGTACAAGAAAGCAGTACTAAATTTTCCGTTGCGACACGTAGCTGGGTTAGGGCTTGCTGGGGGGGGGGGGAGGGGGGGCCTTGGAGAGCGGGGCGGCTGGGGGCCAGATTTGCATGTGTATCATCATCATGTAGGTTGGAAGCGAGTCGACGGAAACGGCCGCTTACAGTAACCCAGACGAAGGTGCCCTTGGCTCGCGGACCTCTTCGTGGCAGAGCTTCTCCAAGTCGGAGCATGGATATGCTTATTGCTCTCTCTTATGCTACTACTTTTTGTTACTATTAGGGGAAGATGTGAAGGGGGGAGGGAAGAAAGGAGGTTGGATTAAAAAGAGAGAGGCATTTACGCAGCAAGCGTCCTTGTGACTGCAGGAAAGATGCAGTCGGCTGGATGCGAAGGGAAGAGAACGGGAAGCACGAAAAAGGCAGGTATCGCCTATTGTGCATGGTGGATATGAATGTGCAACGGCGCCAAGTATCAGATAGATTTCTCGGTGCAATCATTGTGCTTTTTCCTTTTGTAGGTGCTCGCATATGTCGAAGGCTAATTTTATCGATTGCTTCGGAAAATAAACAAAAGATCGAGGGCTTGGTAATAATGCCTGTCGGACTTCTTCCTCTTCTGGAGGATCACAAGTACAGAGGGATATTGCAGCCGAAGGTTAGCATTATTTTTTTTTTCTCTCACAAATCATGGGTAGTTGAAGCCATCGTCCAGACGAAAATGTCGATTTAACAATCATACATTCATGTCCAGATGATAGCTTCAACTGCCTGCACAAGTCGAATAATCCCCCACAAATATTATATAAGATCATCCATCCTGGAGAGCCGCAGTGACCCCCTGTTCCAAGGCCCTGCTGTTCTTCGCGCTAGCCTTCGGCTGCAATAGCCCGCTGTAGGGGCATCATCTTGGCAAACAAGGGTGAGCGAATTATGTGGCTATCATTTCTTGGGGTGAAGAGATGGCTTAATCTTTTGTGATCATCATGACTTTCATTTGTGCTTGTTTTCCTATCTACGCTTCGAAACAAGGAGGAACGCGGAACGCGAAACCCAAACAGAACAGGATAAACCAACTACTGTCTCTTCTATCAAACCTCCCTTTCTTCCCCTTTCTGTCGTGGTACTGTTGCGTTATGGTTGTGAATGTAGAAAACCAGAAAAAAAGCCAAGATTCGCGTCGCTTGCATGATCGACGAACGAGCTTGTTTCCCTCGATTGTATATGCTCATTTGTAGCTGCTCGGTTTTCCAACCAGAAATTCTAGTCAAAAAGCCGAGCAAAGAAAAAAAAAAGAATAAATCAAAAAATTGACAGCCAAAAAGAAAGAAGGTTAAAATTTCAGTAATTATCGTACAGCGAAGGGATGAGGGAAACATTGAGCAAGCGGACCAAAACGACAGCAGCAAGAGCAGTAGCAGTAGCAGTGGTAGGAGAGGCCGAAAGAAAATGGGACTTCGGAAGAGGCGTTCATGTATCGGACCGGACAACCCGTTTTTCGAGAGATTTCCACCATCATGAGGGCAAGGGATTGGATCAACACCTCAAGCGCCACGCTCGTTCTAAGACACAAAAACACTTAAGAGAGTTGGGAAAGAAGCACCTTTTTGTAGGATGAATGGAAAGGTGGTTGGTTAAGAAGTGTATTTGTGATATAGATGCCTTTGCTTTTTGTTCGTTTACCAGGAGAACGCCTCCTCGAAGAAGTCGACGTTCCACCTGGTCTGGCGGTTGCGAGCGGCGCGCCTGACGTCGTCGGCGAGGGAGCCGGTACCGCAGACGCTGATACCGCAGGCGCCGACGCCCTCCATCATCTCCTGGTCGACGAGGGCCTGGATGTTGGGCTTGCCGGGGAACATCTGCACGCTCGACGAGGGCGAGTGGATCTCCTTGGTGGAGCGCGGGCGGGTGACGAACAGGAGGATCTTGAGGACCTCGCGGCGGTTGGGCATCGACAGAATCTCCGTCATCCACGGGCGGATCCACTCGAGGTGCTCGGGCGACTGGATGACCCAGACGAGCGTGACGCGGCGGACGGCGGCGGTGCGCTTGTCGTAGGCGTCGACGAGGTGGCGGACGTGCGGGACCTGGTGCGTGATACCGATACCGGCGGCGAAGAGCATGACGGTGCCGTACGAGGTCAGGTCCTGGTAGCCGTAGGGACCCTCGACCAGAGCGCTGGTGGTGAGCTTGCCGGAGGGGCTCTGCTCGACCTTCTTGTAGAGGGTGTCGGTGAAACCAGTGCGGCGGCGGACGAGAAGGCTCATGGTGGTCTTGCCGAGGCCAGACAGGTCGAGGCGCTCGAGGGACATGCCCTTCTCCTCGCTCCAGGCCTCCTGCTCCTCACTCCAGGAAAGGGAGAAGGGGTGGGAGGTCCACCAGCCAATCGAGGGCAGGTACAGGTAGACGTGCTGGCCAGTCTTGAACCTCCAAGGACGGGCGATCTGCAGGTTGATGCGAAGGCAGTCACCGGGAAGAGACTCGATCTCGGCCTTGGTGCCACCGTTGCCAACGTTGCGGTAGATGATCCAGAAGAGGCGCAGGACGCGCTCAACAACCCAGAGGCCGAGGACAGCCTTGATGATGCCGAACTGGTGCAGTTCACCAGACTGGCAGTGGATCCAGACACCAGCGAGGCCGAGGGCGGCGAGCAGGATGTGGAAGTGGAGGAAGATCTCGTAGAAGGCGTGGCGGACGGGACCAGCGGCCTGAATCATGATGACCAGGAAGCAGAGGGTGCCCTACTTCACGGTTAATCAAATAAAAGCAGTGGCGCGGCGGGAGCAAAGCGGACTTACAATAGTACCCCAGAGGATGAACTGGCTGTGGCCAACGGCACCGCCAACAGCGGCCCAGCCACCCTTCTGGATCTTGGGGATCATCCAGGCAAGGGTGTGAGTAAGAGCCTGAAGGATGACGATGCGGCCAACCCAGCGGTGGACCAGGTTGAAGGTGTCGAAAGAGATTCCGGTGATCTTGATGAGCGGGTTGTTGCGGCCAGCCAGGAGGAAGAGCGGGAGCATGTTCATGACACACAGAACACCAGTGCGGTTGCGGAGCTCAGAGGCAGCACCGTCGCTGCTCCAGTCAATGAAGATGACGGAGAAGGCGGTGTTCATGCCAAAGTAGCCAACCAGGTAGATGGTCTGGAGACGGCTGGGGAGCGTGCCGATGTTGATGGCCGACGACAGCTTGTACTCACGGTGGTGGCGGGTGCGGAGGAGGGGCGAGTCGAACAGGTAGCACTTGAAGCGGGCATACCACCAGTTGGGCTCGGCGAAGTAGCGCTGATGGGGGTTGTTCAGGCAGGCAATGCCGCGCACGTAGCGGGTGAAGGTGATACCAATGAGGTAGACCATCAGGGCGACGGTGCAGGCGAGCCAGGTCCATCCGAGCCAGTAGGAGACGTTGATGTTGTTCTTGATGGACTCCATCAGGGCGGCCAGCTTGGAGGGGCTCTGGGTCTCGCCGCCGTCGGCGACAGCGGTTGCGACCATGGTCGACAGAAGAACGGGGAGTGACCTTGCGGAAAACATGGCTGTGGATTTTTGTTTTTGTTTACGGTGGGAGCGAATGTGGCGACGTCACTGGCCAGCAATGACGGTCAAGGAGCGAGAGTGATGTACCAGGCTCGCTGGTCGTGGGCGACAGAAGTCTTTCAGATGTTTGGGGGCGCCAGGGTGAGATGACGACGGTGTTGTATTGGGAGCAGCGGCGCTAAGAATTCCGGCTGGGCTGGGCGGAATCTGGCTCCAAGAGTATCTGAAAGGGCCGCGGGCCTGGGGAAAGAAGCGCACGACTGGCGGCGGCTCGAAGAAAAGAGAGAGGGGTCGAAGGAAAGGACGGTGCTGCGGGCGGCCAAGGAAATACCACAAAAAAGGAAGACCCAAGAGAGAAGGGCGGAGGCGGGCACTTAAGGAGCGAGGGTTTAGAGTTGATTGAGTGGCGGCGGAGAATTGGCAGAGCCTTTTGCAGGCGCGTCGTGGGGCCTGCAGGTTCTCGGGCCCCCTGGCCAGCCAGTGCTGATCGGCGGGTGCAGAGCGCTTGATGGGCTTGCGCGCGCCGATTTGCTGAAACGCCCTCTTCCGCCCACGGAGATCTGCCCTGGCCCAGCGCCGCCCGTTTCAGCGACCGCAGCCAGCATGACGCGCGTTGCCGGCCGGCTCTCTCACTCGCCCGCGTGCAACGCCCTCCTGGCCACCGCCCGCATCCTCGCCGACGACACGCCTAGCTTTCTCGTGCCTGCATCGCACGCACTGCAGCCCCCATCACGCTGACGCCCGCCGCCCCGCCTTACTTCGCTCCATTCCGCATGACGCCTGTGCGCTGGGGGGCTCCGCTCCGCCCAAGCCGCAGCCGCAGCCGGAGGAGCGTGCGCGCATGTTTAGAGTGGGTTTGATTGCCGTGCGCGCCCGGCTGGAGAAACGCCCAGGGCTGACCAGCAATCTGGCCAGCCGAGCCCTCATTTCCCCCGCTGAAGACGCTGGCCGGCCAGTCCTCGCTGCTGCTAATAAGCCAGCTGCAAGAGAGTGGAGCCTGACTCATGCCCCCAGCGCCGCGACTCTCTCAGCGAACGCCGCCAACAACGTCCCGCCGCCGTCGCCGCAGCGCTCCACGCCTCAACCACGGTTCGCAGGCCGGGCACTTTTCGTCGGCTTTCTTTCCTGTCTCCTGCGTGTCGTCAGCTGCCGCCAGGAACGCCGTTGCGCCGTGGCGCCCATAACGTTTCATGCTGCTCCCGTTTGTCTTTCCCAATGCGGAAAAAAACTGTCTCATACCCCAACCCTCTCTATCGCCCTCGGTGCGACACCGCCGGGATACGGGGAACCTTCCTATTACCATCTGCGCGCAGACTCCGCCCCTCGGTCCTCTCCGGCCACTTGTTCCGCTAGTCAACTCTCTCTCCCTGCTCCGCATCTCGTACCTGGCCGCCGGGCCTGTGAGCCACGATTAAGACGACGCCCATCATAAAGTCTATGTACGGATACCCGTTCCGCCGGCTCCCCACCACGTGAGCAACTCTGCAGCTTGCTGCAATCGGTGCGCTGCGTCGATGTGCTGCAGCCATCGCCCGCGCGACAGCCTGCAACGCCACGCTGTCACTCCACCCCAGGAACCATCGCAGTTGGTGGATGTATTGTATCGCCTCCAGCCCGCGCGGCCACCACCTGCAAGGGTGTACGAACGAACTGGCGGCGATAGCCCAGACAGGAGTTCTCATGCGCTTCCTTTCCTCGTCATGGGCGCCTAGAGGCCCAAACGGCTTAGGAATCTGGCACGGAATTCGCCCGTTACCCAGGTGTAGGATGCCAGGCCAATCGGCGACGGCGCATTTCTCGTGTCGGGCGCTGCCTTCTCGAACCACCTCGTCTGGCACGTCATCGCGCCTATTCTTTCAGTAAATTAGGCTTGCAAGGCTGTGTCAAAACACTTTGTGACACCTCGCGTAAGAGCTTACCGTTGTTCAGGGAGCCCTTGGCGACGCCTGGAACACGGTGCACTTCACGTCTCGTTCTAGCCTGCGTACGCCGCTCGCTTGAACATCGTTCTACGGCCTTAGCTAGCAAACTGTCAAGTTTTGCCGTTCAGATCAGTGCCGACGCCCGAGCTCCGGTCTCTCAACACCCAGGAACTGCCATATCAGCCTATCGCACACACTTCACAAACCATATTTGCATCAGACGCTAGCACACCGCACACGATCAAGTTTGACGCTCTGTTGCCTCGAAGTCGGTCTTAACCGCTTCCCCGAGCCGAACAGCCGCGGAGCTCGGTCTTGATCGTCTTCGGCAGATAGCCGCCCAACTACCAGCGCACTGTTCAGTTTCGAAGCCGTAGGCCTGTGGTTTTGGACCCGACTCAAACCCATATCATGCTCTCCCTCCTTCCCGGTCCGGCCGAAAAGTGTCCCTACTGTCTGAGCGTGACCTCCAAGACCATCGATTCGGTTCATCCACACTCACTCCTGACAATGCAACGTATCAAGCCCAGTGACGCATTGCCATCGACGCGCCCATCAATTTTTATTGCGCCGCTCGATAAAAGCAGACAACCATGACATCAAGCCCACGGAACTTCTCAGACAAACTTTGTAGTGAAGTCTCCCCACTTTCCCGAGAGACCCATCCGCCAGCTTTCACTACCTCAGTTGCGTATCAGCCTGCAACGCCTCGACGCCGACGTACACACTTACGCCGACAGTGCACTCCATCGGCTGTGCTAGAACATTCCAAACCTTGACGACAACTGCACTGCTCAGAGTGACCCCATTTAGAGCTCCCTAAAGCAGAAAGGACCCCGATGAATGACGACGCCACGATAAGCAAGTGTGCCAGATTCCCTACATGCCATATCATTATTGATTGAGAAGCTATTACGCCTGTCTGGTAACTGCCGCTTGTTCGTCTGTGCGAAGCCTAGGTGCGAGAATTTGAGATTGCTTTTCCTGGGCTGTGGATGGATCGAAGATGGTCATGTTGTGCGACTCGACTACCTGCAAACAGCAATGCCTCATTTTATTTCTTGGGATAGCTGCATGCACAGCACTTTAGACCTGGAATACAAATTCTGGGCCCACAGAACTTTAATTTATAGCTAAGCATTCATCAATTTAGGCCGACTTTCTGGAAGTCCAGGCAAGCTGACTACTGCAGGGCTTCATCTATCCCGCTGCGGAGGCGCTGACCGCCACTACAAGCATATTTCCACCTCCACCAATGTACAGCGACTGCCACCAACCCAAAAGCTCCGTGCAACCACAGCTCATATTAGTTCCAACTACACTCATGTGGACAATAGGTCACAATGCCAGTATCATGCCTTTGCAGACGCCGTCCCACTGCACGCTCCCACCGACTAATTCCCACGGCAAAACTATGGAAGTTGGCAGAATGACGCCAAATTTCATGCGCAGAGCACTATACTACATCATCGGCAGGACTTCTATTTTTCGAATCTCGGTGGAGGCCAGGTGTCGATCTGTGCTACCTTGATTGCCTTATTAGGCCCATCTTAGAAAGGGGTGCCCGGGCAGCACTTGGGGAAAAACGGCCCGACGATCACATGTGCGTGCCCTTTCCGCTAGTTAGCTGCTGCGGCTTGTTGCTGGCTCTTGCTTTTGCTTGCGAGGCGGTGCAGGACCGGACGCAAGGAGCACGGACAGTCGTAAGTCTTTTGCGTTTTTTTGTACTGCCACATGCTGCCACATACATCATGCCTTCTTTTCCCACCGCGGGTCTGTGCGATAAGCTTCAATCTTGCTCGTTCTTGGCTTCTCTTTCCTTCTCTCTCTCTCTGCCCCGGGTCCAGGGAGAACGAGGTCATCTGCACGGATGCATATTTTCCCTTTTCTGCTCCGAGCATGGCGCAGCACGTTGCTAGTGCGAGGTGTTCGTGCATGACCGCCGGCTTGGCCAATGATTGCTTCCAAGGAGATCCCTCTCGATCTGGCCGTAGCGTTTGTTGTGAGATGGTTCTTGTCTGCTGCCTTCTTGTCCTGCTGTCACGCTGGCTTTCCCTCTTTTTCCCCTTACCTCGCTGTTCGATGGGCAGAGCGGCTTGTTCCTCTCTGTTCTTTTCTGTCCGCCTGCGATGCTGATGATGCCACTTTTACTTCCTTGTCTCAGGTTCTCATGACCTTTTTTTTCTTCCCTTGCCCATTTTGCCACGGTGTGAGAAGCATCGCCTGTTCCGGCCGGATGATCGCCGTGTCTCGGCATGCCCGGTGTCTCTCGCGGTCCAGTCCACTTCTGCAGCATGCTCGATGTTCAACCAACCATTTTGTTTCTGCCTTGTAGAATGAAGACGTTGGAGCTAACTTTGAGAAATACATTCCGTCTTAACCCTACTTGACTTACAGCAGCTCCGACCCAGCGTCCTTTGAATAGGTATGCGTTTTTTTTTTTCATGCTCACTACGCAGATCTGCGCACGTTCTCGAAGCTTTTTTTCCCTCTCTCTCGGTAATACCCGAGAAGCGAGGAATGTGGGGAGGAAGGTTCCGAAGAATTCTTTCTTATCCCTTGGTTGGGGGGCGATGCGGAGAGGAGGCGCAGGAGGTGTACACGCAACATGCGTACGCGGACAAAAAAAAGTTCGTTACGCAAGCTTCACCAGAGTCTCACTTTGTAGGTGATGGATCCAAAGCCCAGCCCAGCCCCAGCCCCCTTCAGGATTTCTTGTTTCTTGTGTGAGAGAAGATACGAGGGTATGAGGGTACGAAGGTTGTGTGTTTCTGGACACCAGTCTTCTGGACACCGTTTTTCTGCCGCTCCCCCTTACCTCGATCCTAGTCTCGCGTCATTCGTCTAGCCCGCATGCCCCGCGTTCGTTTGACGAACGTATGTGGGGATGACTTGTTTTCGTGTTGCACGGCTGCCACGTGCTGCTGGAACGCTCTGACTTCATTTGGGTTCGGTTGGCGAGGCGAGGTCTTGGAAGGGGTTCGAGCGGATGGACTGCTTTGCGGGCCGTTCGATTTCGAAGTGGCGCACGCCTTTGGATGTTTTTGTGCTGTGAGGATGCCTGGTATTTGCCTTCGTTTGTTGTTTCGGAGAATTGGAGTCGTTCGTCGTGGTGTAGATTTGTATGGAACAGTAGGTTGAGGAACATGCGGATTTTCAGCGCAATACTCCGGATGACTTTTTGTAGGCTGTCGATATGCTCTTTATATACCCTCGGGGCGTGAGCGGCATTCACTAAAGATCCGCAGGTAAGTTAGGCTTCTTTGGTGTATTCAATGCACAGATTCGTGAATCTTATTGGACCTGTGAGGCATGTCACGATAGCCGCTTTTGGTGTTGAACTTTAACGGCAGCGTAGGTTACACGGCCTTGCGGCTACGCTGAAGGGTGTTCTTTCCTGACTTGCTTTGGTTTGTCGGAGCGAGGCTTCAACTCGAGAGATGCGGTAGAAGGCTCTCGCGTAATAGAATGCGAAGCGGCGGCGCAAGCGCAAAAGAGTGCGGTGGAGCTCAGACAGTTCAATGTAGAAGGAGGCACAGCGAGCTTTGGAGCATCAATATTAGTTTTACGAGCCAGGAAAACACCATAAACACAGAGGAAAAGTCAATGGATGTGAGAAAAGAGTCATGATTCGTCGTCGTCGTCGTCCTCGGGGGCGCCGCCCCGGAAAAAAGCTCGTCGTCAATAGTAAAAAAAAAAAAAACTTTTCGTGCCACCAAAAACCCCCGGCAGCAAAAACCCCAGCGCAGAGAGGAAGACACGAGCTTCCAAAAACCCCCCCAAAACCCCTCCCAAAACCCTCCCAGACCCAGACCCCAAGATCCTTCGCGGGTGCATACCGCAGCCGACCAACCACACTAACGTCACCAGCCCGCGTACCGCAAGGGCCGTTTGGGAGGTGGAAATAGGAATGGAGGTGACCTTGGCAGCTACATATACCTGAGAAAAAAAGGAAAAAGAGAAACCCCTCCACGAAATTGACGAGACAAGGCAGGGTGGCGCAGAGAGTCACTACCGAATCATAAAGAAGACGGCATCGGTATGAACTCCCCGTTCCTTAGGAAGACCTTCCTTCGTCCGACCAAAGTTGTCAAGACAAGAAGCGAAGACTTCCGCGGAGGCGCAAAACTGAGGTCCGGCGAGGACAAGGACAAGGCTCAGCCAAGACGAGGAAATCAGTACCATTACAGTTTCCGATTCCGTCTTACCAGGACACCAGGCCCTGGCTGCTTACTTAATACCTCCGACCCGCAACGACACCGTAACGAGCCCGGGCAACGTCATCAAGACAGCCGCCAAAGTCGTTCAGCACGCTGGAGTAAGGGAACGCGAGGCGCACCCAAGCATCCACGTCGTCACGCGTGCGCAGCGGGCGCGGGAGCGGCAGCAGCGGTCCACGGACTCCCGCAGCCAGCTGTTCGAAGCTGTAGCGAACTGGAGCCAGCTCCAGTTGCTTGTGGGGGTGCTGCTGGTTGAGGGGGGAGCCTGACTGGTGAACCATGTTGTTGCTGCTGCCGGTATCCAGCGCGTCGCCACGGCACACGATCGGAGTGGCGGGCGGCGCAGCGGGCAGGCCGTCTCCCGTGAACTGCGGCGGCACCTGGAAGCGTGCCGTCTGGTACCAACCCATCGCGAGAGAGGAAGGTCCGCCGCCGAGTTCGGTGGAGAGCGGGAAGACGGCGTTCCGCTGCGAGAGCCGCTCGTGCTCGAGGGCGTCCTGCGCGAGGGCGGCGCGGCGTTCTGCGGCGTTGTTGAGCGCGCGGTATTGCCGGAAGCTGTGGGAAGAGAAGCGTCAGCGATGAGTCTAGATCTTCTGGGGTTGAAGTGGAGGAAGTGAAGTTGAGGTCGAGGGATTGTGTGGGTGCTTACCAGCGCTCCTCTGCCGTGTACCTGAGGTACTCCATGGCCGTATCCCACAGGCAGCAAAGCACATGGGCGAAGCACCAGATGGTGAGGGCGAACACCGGGAACAATAATTGGACCCAGGCGAAGTTGAGGACGGCGGAGGCGGAGGAGAAGGCGACCCAGAGCGCGGCCGAGGGAAGAGCCCAGAGGAAGTTGACGAAGCGGGCCGAGGGCTTGACAGGCACGGCGAGACTGCATGCGCGCTTGCGTCAGTAGGAGCCTTTGGATGGTTGCGGATCTGAGGTTGCTTACGCGAGGGTGCCGAAGAGGAGGAACATGGCGACGACGGCCATCAGACCGAAGTCGAGAAGTTCGAGGAAGTTCATCATGATGATGATGGTGATGGTGATGATGATGATGATGATGATGATGATGATGGTGGTGGTGGTGGTTGTGGTGGTTGTGGTGGTTGCTGTTGCTGCTGTGGATGCGGCAAGTTTGAAGATGTGTGTTTGGGAGCAAGAGGAAGAGGAGCAGGCTTAAAACAAAATATCGGCAGTATATATAGGGCAGGCATGTGAAAGGCGCACGAGCAGATGCCGGCCGGAAGATCTGGGTGGACAGAATAGGAAAGCACGCGAGGTTGAAGTGAGTCTACGCAGCGCAGCGCTGGCCAGTCACTTCTTCAGAGATCCGCCAGCTTGCGTCCGCGCCGAATATTCCACCCGGCGGCCGGCTTACTATTGTCCGACGCATGGCTACACGCCTTGCTGGTTCAATTCAACTCAATGCGCTTCAATAGGAGGACAATATCAGCAATGCCCAATTGAGCAATCCACGTGACGGGCGCTATGCTTCAATGTCGTGGCCGTAGCCACTACCAACACCACGCCGGTCGGATTGACGAGAGGACAAGCCGCTGGAGCGACTTATGAAGGGCTTGTGGGCATTTGCGAAAGAAGGTGTTTGCTATATTGTTATGCCAGCAGCTCTCAAAGGCATGCGGTCCTCGAACAGCACCAATCGCAAACTCACGCAACATGCAATCAAGGCTTACAAGCAAAGATCTTGATTTCTATTATGCATTAGGCCAGTCAGCTTGTTATCTCAACAAACTGGGGTAGTTGAAGCTGTTGTCCGGATGCTCTTGTTCACATATTATTCGTGCATTCAAGTCTGGACAGTAGCTTCAACTACCCCGATTTGTTGCAATATCAAAGCTATCATCGGCTACGTTGCTGGCCCATCCGCTCAGCGCGGCTGTCTTCGCCAGCTTTTTCACCCGCTGGCGCTCTAGCAACAGCGAGCTTCTCTTGAGAGCAGCATAGTCCTTGCTGTCAGCAAGTATACTTACCAGCTCCGCGACTTCCGGGGTGGAGTCTTGGTTCAGGCCCTTGCCGACATCAGCTACAGTACTCCACATTGCCCGCCGCGAGACTACGCTGGCTCCTTTGATGTCGCCCTGCTTCCTTCCTTGAAGTGCGCCGTTGATAATGACCTCGTTGCGCAATGGAGTGTACAGAGCACTCAGGTTACATGGAATGAGCTTCTGGCCTGGCAAAGCACTTCTTCTAGACCACTCAAACTCGTGCGAGACAGTCTGCACCTCAAAGGGCCGAAAAGTGTAGGCTTCAGGCCACGTTTGGCTTGTCTCAGAGCACAGCGGGGCCATTCTTCCTGAAGAGCCGAAGGCACGTGTGGTTGCCGCTGGTACGTGCTGAGATTCAGGCAAGATGAGAGTACGAAGGTAGGCAGTCCGCGGGTCGAGGAGAAGGGCAGCTAGCGCATTAAGGAGAGAAGTACATTGCTTTAGCGCAATTTTATCTGTACAGGATTTGCTCAGGGTTGCGGGAGCATCAGGACGAGCTGATATGGCGAGGGTATTAATAAGATATAGGCCACGACATGCGGCTGCGGACGTACCAGGCTTGCGGCGAACGACGCCGAGCTCCGAGAAATAACCTCGACCTCTGAGCACAACGTCCTCCGACGCGGCGGACGTCGGATTTGCGGGCAGCGACCAGGGCGTGGGATCCTCTTGAGCATCCATGGTTAGCTCCATGCTGGCGTCCCCGCATGGCGCCTCGGAACAGTACATGTGGATCTCCACGTCGCTCCGGACGGCGAAGGGCTGCGGCACAGACCGAGATATCTCGTCCGCATCACGACGCCTCACGAAATCCGAGACACGAGCCCCGGACGATACGAGAGCCGCGCACTCGTCGACCAGAAAACGGTTGAAGGCGCGGAGCGCAAGGATCTCGGCGTGCCAGTCGTGCAGCACAACGCCGTGGGCTGAGGGCACCTTGCTCGCGGGAAGGCACTTCATGCCTGTCCTACATGGTGCACGCTTAGTGTAAATAGTGGAGCACACAAGACCTTGGAAGGGGCACTACCCCAGAGCGATGCAGGTCAACGTGGGTCGGTCGTCTGCTCAGCAATGGCACGTTAGTGCGTCAGCCGAAAAGGGCACACGACGTCGCGGACTGATAAGGCGCGAGTAGCGTGTGATGTCTGTACCTATCGTTCGAGCAAGCACCACGCCTGCCAGCGGCACCCACTCTCGGGCGTGCTGGTCGCGCGCGCGCGGCTTGCACTTGGCCGGAAGCCTGTCGAAGGCGCCGAGCACGCAGGCCTGGACGTCGGAAGGTTCTGGCGGCATCGTGGATGTGCGTCGGACCGGAGAGATGTGATGCGAACGCGTGGGGTCGAGGGATGCGCGATTTGTGGACAAACAGGGCGTGCTGTCGCCTCGGAGATCGGGCGTCATCTGGACGCACAATCGAGCCGATGATGGCAGGGCTGTCGGCGTGGGCTTGGGGCTTGTGCTGAGCCGCGAGTGGCCTGGCGGCCTGGGGAGTGGACACCCCGACTGAGGGTCGCGCCGCTCGGTTGCACTCCCGCGTCTCCATTCCACCCCCAGCCCTGCCATTCCGCGACCAGCGCCTTGCCCTGTACGGACGACGTGACCGCGACAGAACAGGAAGCGCCAGACCTGCCCCGAGCCTCGTCCTGTTTGATAAAAGGCCTCGCCGCTGCCCCCCACGATGCAAGCTTTCGGTGAGGTTCTCCGCCGCCAATGGCTCCGCGGCGCAAGTCTGTCGCATGGGCGAGTGAGTCGCTGACGGCTCTCGCAGTCCCCAAACATCGCCGAGTAAGACCCAAGCCCGCGTCGCACTCTCTTCTCCGTGCTAACTGCTGTCGCAGCCCAAGTTCGATGTCCGCCTCAGAGTGCGTTCCCCAGATCCTGCCCCCCTCGCTTTGTCCCTGACCCCGCCCCGACTAGATCCTCGACCTGAACAACGTCCCGCTCGTCTCTGGTATTTCCTATGTGAAATGGCATATCCCTGGCTCCGCTGCCGCCGAGCACCGCGGTCGCACCGAGCGCCGTGCCATCAAGGAGCACAAGGTGTTTTACGTTTACGAGAAGCACATCCCTGTGCGCATCACCATCCAGAACAAGTCCAAGATGCTCGAGGATGCCTGGATGCACTTTGAAGTCATACAAGAGTACAGCGCCGGCGGCAAGAGCGACAGGATCGTGTTGGGAAAGGTCGACATCAACTTGTCTGAATATGTTGAGGCTAGCGAGCTGGAAGCCGACGGAGTAGTGCGCCGGTATCTCATGCAGGAAAGTAAAATCAACAGTACTCTAAAGGTTAGCTCCCCGAGGCTCCCGGGGTGACGGTAGTGCTTATTCTGGTAGATCGGAGTCTATATGAGACAGGTCGACGGAGACAGGGATTACATTGCGTGAGTCGCACCTCGCAGCCGCGAGCCTTCCTTTGCTAACACACCACAGTCCCTCGTTAAAGAACGCTCAAGTTTTTGGAGGAATCGCAGGAATCATAGCTGGAGAACAGGTGGAAGCAGATGAATCAGGCCGTATGCATACCATCCTCGTCCGGTTGACTCGACTGACTTTGTTCTAGACCTGCCGACCCTGAGTAAAAACAGCCGCGCCGACGGAGAACTGCAAGATATGTACCGTCGGACAGAAATCGCATTCTGGGCCGCGCAACCGGGAGAGCTCCGCGCCGACGAGTGCATCGAGGACATATTCAGTGGAGGAGACGGATGGGGCAATTTGGAGGGCAAGAATCTGGGCGATCGCTTGGGCGTGGAAGCAGACAGCACATCTATGAGCGACAGCGGATCTCGATCTCCTCTACGCGGGTGGCACAGGAGTAATCCTAGCCAGGGAAGCAACAAGTCGCAGGATACGCTCAAGAAGGTGCGAATGCAAGGTCATGAGCGCGGGCTTTCTCTCCGCGGCAGGGCTAGTCTGGAACAACAGGCAAATCAGATGAAGGCTGAGGCACAGATGGCAAGGCCTAGACCGGCCAACGAGGTCGAGGAGCTGGATATTCGGGAAGATTTGAGAAGCTGGTCGCTCCCCGTGCATTGAAGGCGATTTCAGGCATCGGAAGACCATCTATTGGTGGACAGCACAGCTCTTTCACAATTTTGCATAGCATTGGGCGGAGTTCTCAAGAGGATTTAGGTTTCTATATAGAATAGCTGCCATACAAACAGGCAGTTGTAAATAATTTCTTGGCAGCTGCACGATGCGGTCTCGACGCGGCGGCGCATCGGACTCCCGACTCGCCGGGTCCAAAAAAGTGCGATTCGGTCAGAGACGGGTGCCGAGCGCGCAAAGCTGCTGCTGCACGCCCCAGGAAGCGAAGAACTGCACAGCCAAGTCCGATCCAGCAGAACTCCAGCTTCTTTGCCTTCCCTTATGCTTGCCCGGCAATCTTTGGGCGCATCAGTATGTCTACGATGCCGACTTAACCAGGCGCGACTGTTGCGTCTTGGACGCGCGCCTGTCGCACCTCTCGCCGCCACCACCGCGATATCATCCTCGTCCGCCTCGACCTTCACGAGCCTTGCCCGCCAATTACGAGCCAGTGAGCCATTCGCAGTCCCGGATGCCTTCCAGCCCGAAATCCGTCGAGACACCTCTGAATCCAACCCGCTCAATCCCGTCATTCGCCATGTGTCCATAGAATCTCATAAAAAAATCAAGAGTAGTCGCGGGCACACGACAAAGCACATTAAGCTCGTCAAGCCCATCAGGGTCAATAGCAAGGGAGATAGGATAAAAGAGATCTCGGCGCCGCTGCAGCGTAAATACCTGGGCGAGGATTCGGAGGTGCTCATTCTGCGGGACATCACGCCCATACGGAAGGAAGTGGAGCAGGATGACGACGTCGACGAATCTTCTTCTTCGGACACGGCTGCCACGGGCGAGGAGGACCCCGCGACGAAGCGGCGTCGGGAGATACGAGAGGCGCTCGAGGCGTCGATAGCGGGCAAGCAGGCCGTGGCGGGCCAGGAAGAGGCCAACGAGCAGATCAACAAGCTGCGCCCGGTGTCGGCCGAGGGCCCGCAGTATCCGGCCTTCATTTTGCGCAAGGACTTGAAGGCGCTACGCACGGCGCTGAAGGACGGCTACGCCGTGGCCCAGCTGCGCCGCTACGCGGACGTGCAGGAGGACCTGGACCAGCTGCAGCAGCTGAAGCGCGAGGAGCGCGCGGAGCTGGGCGTGCTGTGGGAGTCGGCGTGGCAGGAAGGCACCTCGCCCATCGAGCAGAGGCTGCCCGAGGCCGATAGGCCGGACGTGCCGGTGGCTGCGCTGCCTAAGATGAAGGTGGTGGACCGGATCATAAGAGGGTTGTGGGGGGTGGGCGTCATTGAGGAGAGTGACGCAGTGGGCGAGATTGAGATCAAGCTCGAACAGTGGCAGTTTGATCTTTTGACCCTCGCGAAGCGTAAGGCAGCCTCGTGCGTGTGGTCCGCAGTTTTGCTAACCTTTTGCTGCAGAGAGCGAGAATTTCACCGTCCTCGACAATATCGGATATCAACGGAAAGTCCGGATTGAGTCGTATCGTCCTGAGAACATTCTTCGGTTCATTGCGGAGAGAGAGACCGCCGAGGCAGCTGTCACTGATATCGAGCGCCTGCTAAGACGATTTTTGATCAGGAAGTTGGACTTGCAGGACTTCGAGTCGCTTCGTCAAAAGCGCGGCTTGGAGACATTGAGGGATTTCTTCTCTCAGAGGGATTTGGAGTTCACTGCGAGACTGAGCAACACCGTCATCGACAGCTCGTCCGAGTCCGCGGTAAGAGCGAGCGTTTCCCCCAGACTGGTAATCGCTGACTGTTTGTAGATCATGATCTACGCCATGGATACTAGCACTTTCGAGTTGGCACGACGAATCCTGATCAACATAATAAATCCTCCTTCTGGCGCCGAAACCAGCATTGTGGCAGATGCTGAAGGAGAGGGCTTCTTGCAGACCAGCGGCGCTGACAATTCATTACACCACCGGGATAGAAAGAAAAACTACGCACGCTGGACCTTTCCAGTCAAAAGAGAGGAGCCTGCGCGCGAGACGAGTCAAGCTTTGGATGAAGAGCCGGCATCCGAAATACTGGAGGATTCCACGAATACTCCGACGGAGGCACAGCCTGACCACACTCCTGGTGACGGAACACAGGAAGCTGGCAGCGCTAACAGTCGACCGCAACCTGCTCAGAAAGTCATCGATTTCTTCACATCACGATTTGGTCGTTCGAGTGATGCCTCAAGGGAGGAGCCTCGCGGCGCAACCCAAAAGGAATCTATCTGGTTGCCTTTTCCGCTGATTGAATACTATGCCACTTTTGGCAATATCCTTCACAAGCCTCCTCCAACCAACGACCCGCTGTCGCCAATCTCCTTTCAAAACATAGTCGAGCACGAAGGTGGTCCCAAGCGAATCTTCCTCCATACCCTTCCTGGATTCAGTCCGTTTCTACAACATATCACGTCCGAAGCAAGTCTCTCCCGCCATTCGAACGACTTGTTACTGCCTGATGCTCTCCTTTTCCGTTTCATACCATCTCCGTGGGACCTTGAAGACCCATCATCACTGGAGGATTTCCCGGAGATGGGATTGCGGATTCAGGTTAACCCACTATCAGGCAGAGCACGCTTCCAAGGATTGGGCATGACGCTTCGAGAGCGAAACATGGACGTGCTGATGCCTGGAAAGCCGGTTGATGTCCGTTTCACCCAGCGTGAAGTTCTTTGGACGGATCGGGTCCTGGAGCGTTCTCACGAACTTCGGGGTTACCTCACTCGTATCACCACCAATATCGACGGTGGTGGAGCCATTCGAGCTCCTCCGACGCTAACAATACGAATTCCTGCTTGGGCTGTCAAGAACTCGGACAAGTACAAACATCTACCGTTCGAGTTCACGAAGCTCGGAAAAGAGTACATCAAGGAGTTCATCTACACCGGCGTCGAGCACAGGCAGATGTCCAGATACGAGCTTCCAAACGGTCAGCACCGCGTGTCTTACACGGCTGTCGAAGGCGGCAGGATGGGTGGGCGTCGCGGCGAATTGCGTCTACGGCTTAGAAGACCTGCCAAGACTACGGAGCAGTTGAAAGCACAGGTGCCGGGACTGGTCGAAGAGGCGTTCAACATAGCGTCTACGATCGAGGATGCCGTGCACCACAGGTTACAGCCATCTGAGCCGAACGTCAAAAGTTATACGTATCATCGCAGCTACAAGAGGCTCTCGCGTGAGGGAACATGGGAGGAACCGCTGCCGCCCACTTACAGGGAACCTGATGATGAGGGTGGCGAGAATGTGGAGAAGGCGGCGTCGGAGGGTGGCGAGACTGAGCAGGCCACTGCCCAGGCAGAGGAAGAAGCTAATAACGCGCGCGTCGTCAACGACGATGCGCCATTGCAGCCGGGTGCGAATTGAGCATGTCGTTTCACCAGCATTTCTTGGAGCAATTTTTTGGAGCTATCCAGGCCCCCCGGCGGGGTACGTGCAAGAAAAGTTACGGGCCAGGGCGTTGGGCACTCACCTCTGGCGCGACTGTAAATTTTAGAGGGAAATCAAAATGTACAACATGTAGACTTGTGAATCATTAGACAAAGGATTCTGCGGTGTTGGTGAGATAGCACGTGCAATGCCCGCGGTGTCTCTGCGCGGTACCGTACCGTAGCTAGCACGGGCGAATAATTTTTTTTCTGCCCGCGCGGCCCGCCGACGTCATGGCAATTCCAAGAGCGCCCGAAAGAGTCATTCGACCGGCGGGGTGAGCCGCACTGCAATATGGGAAATTTGACGCAGTTGCCTATTGCTGGACTGTGGTTACACCCACGAAGCGGGCGCCCGGAGCCGTGCATTCTGCGGTGACCAGAAGCGAGGGGGAGAGGCATTTGTAGGAAGCTCAGCGGAGGGCAAACACCAAGCGCCACAAAGCTTTGACTCCCGCAGGAGCGCTTGGAAAGCCGGCAGCGGGTCTCTTAGATTTGCGGGCGAGGAAGCGTCGCGAGCTGCACGTTGCCGCCGGCGCTGCAAGTCACGGTGGTTCTGGACGGCGTGTGGCAAGCAGATCTGCAAAAAGCCTGCAGTGCGGTGAAGCCATCTCGCGGCTAGCGGGCGAGAGACCCAATTGTATGGCCTCAAGCGCCGTGGATGCAGAGGTAGACTCCACGGGAGTCATACCGTGAACAGCGCATCAGACGAGCGCTCGTTGGGCCGCCGCCGCAAGGTTGCCCCGCCATCAGCTGGCAGTGCATGAGGTAGGGCACAAAGTTTTCCCTGCTTAGTTAGCGCCCCCACCACCGCCGCCCGAGCCCGATAAAAACCTTCCTGCGCCCCTCCATCACCTCTTCTTCTCCTCTTCGTCTCACACACCTCGAATCGTCGGCATTCGTACCTGTGTACGCCCTACCCCACCGTTGCTGTCCTGCCTTCGCCATTGTACTGACCGTCGCTCAGGACTTCAATCTACTTCATCTCCAAGTTCCAGAAAACACTTCCACACCGTCACCATGGGGTACGTCGCCGCTCACACCCCGCCGCCGGTCGCACCAGCGCGCAATAACACATGCTGACTAGCATCGCAGTAAGGAAAAGACTCACATCAACGTCGTCGTCATCGGCCACGTCGACTCTGGCAAGTCGACCACCACCGGTCGTAAGTTGCCCCTCACCTGCCTTGCGCCTCAAGGCAACATCGCTTACATGTTTATTAGACTTGATCTACAAGTGCGGCGGTATTGACAAGCGTACCATCGAGAAGTTCGAGAAGTGAGTGAAGATTTTCCCCAACCCCGCTTGGCTCTGCAGCGCTGCGGCGCACAGTCCGCCCTATCGCTTTGGTGAGGGGCATTTTTCGTGGTGGGGTTTGGCCCGCGCTAGCCTCGTCTGGGTTCGGCAAAATGACCGCACTTGGGTTTTTTTGCGACCGGCGTCTGGCCGACGCGCCTCCCCACTAGCGAAAAATGCTCTGACCACTCATGTACCGTCGTACGAGCAAAGGCTAACGTGCCCCACCACAGGGAAGCCGCTGAGCTCGGCAAGGGTTCCTTCAAGTACGCCTGGGTTCTTGACAAGCTCAAGGCCGAGCGTGAACGTGGTATCACCATCGACATTGCCCTCTGGAAGTTCGAGACCCCGAAGTACTATGTCACCGTCATCGACGCCCCCGGTCACCGTGACTTCATCAAGAACATGATCACTGGTACCTCGCAGGCCGACTGCGCCATTCTCATCATTGCCGCCGGTACTGGTGAGTTCGAGGCTGGTATCTCCAAGGATGGCCAGACCCGTGAGCACGCTCTGCTCGCCTACACCCTCGGTGTCAAGCAGCTCATCGTCGCCATCAACAAGATGGACACCACCAAGTGGTCTGAGGAGCGTTACCAGGAGATCATCAAGGAGACCTCCAACTTCATCAAGAAGGTCGGCTACAACCCCAAGACCGTTCCCTTCGTCCCCATCTCCGGCTTCAACGGTGACAACATGATCGAGGCCTCCACCAACTGCCCCTGGTACAAGGGCTGGGAGAAGGAGACCAAGACCAAGTCCACCGGCAAGACCCTCCTCGAGGCCATCGACAGCATCGACCCCCCGGTCCGTCCCTCGGACAAGCCCCTCCGTCTGCCCCTCCAGGACGTCTACAAGATCGGCGGTATTGGAACGGTCCCCGTCGGTCGTGTCGAGACTGGTGTCATCAAGGCCGGTATGGTCGTCACCTTCGCCCCCGCTGGTGTCACCACCGAGGTCAAGTCCGTCGAGATGCACCACGAGCAGCTCGCCGAGGGTGTCCCCGGTGACAACGTCGGCTTCAACGTCAAGAACGTCTCCGTCAAGGAGATCCGTCGTGGCAACGTCGCCGGTGACTCCAAGAACGACCCCCCCAAGGGCTGCGACTCCTTCAACGCCCAGGTCATCGTCCTTAACCACCCTGGTCAGGTCGGTGCTGGCTACGCTCCCGTCCTGGACTGCCACACTGCCCACATTGCCTGCAAGTTCTCTGAGCTGCTCGAGAAGATCGACCGCCGTACCGGCAAGTCCATTGAGAACAGCCCCAAGTTCATCAAGTCTGGTGACGCTGCCATCGTCAAGATGATTCCCTCCAAGCCCATGTGCGTTGAGGCTTTCACCGAGTACCCCCCTCTTGGCCGTTTCGCCGTCCGCGACATGCGCCAGACCGTTGCGGTCGGAGTTATTAAGAGCGGTATGGCTTTTTCTATCCCAATGCAAATGAATATCATGCTGATTTTTTTCCAGTTGCCAAGAGCGACAAGGCCGGTGCCGGCAAGGTCACCAAGGCCGCCCAGAAGGCCTCCAAGAAATAAGCGGTTCCTACCCAGGTTCCTCTTTTTTCTTTGTTCCCTTAGCGCAGACTTTAAAATCGGGTTTTCGCAGAGGGTTTTCTGGTGATGGAGCATTTCTTACTTTTCTGACGGTTTACGAATCATGGGAAGGGAGGACTGCTAGATTTACTTCTATCCTTCCAACAAAAAATAGAAGTGATGATGTTCTGACAATTTTGTTTCCCTCTATTGATGACGTGTCTTGTGTGTCGCGGAGTGGCGTTACACTGCGTCCGGTCGCGATGTGTCCTTGCACTTCCTCGCAAATCGCTGACCTACATATGTCCGTGCGTTTGAGGCAAATTCCCCCGCAGATACTTGGACCTCATGTACTACTCGAACAATGTCCTGTATGTCAAAACTGCAAGGACTATGCTTGGAGTAGCCCCAGCGGTAGACTACAAACCGGGCGAATATACACATATTAGCATCATTATCATGCTAGTTGCGACGGTGAACGACTTACCCGACTTGATGACCTTGCCGGCACCTGCCTTGTCCGCTGACTTTCGTGGCTTCATCCTCTACATACTTGTTATTGTTACTAAAATTGCCTCTTACTCCAGAATCCCGTATACGTCCAACCTATGAGCACTCGAAACACTCATCCAAACGCCTTTGTCGTATTTGATTAAGCATATCTACACCCACACGCTTCACATACCCCACAGTGCGTCACTGAATTCTCGCCCATCCTTGGTTAAGCTACAATTAGCGAGCTTATCATCTGCCCCGTGCCCTTGCCGGCAGCTCCCGGCGCGCCTCGCATGTTAGCTCCCGTAAGCCAGATGTGCGAGATCCTTGGGGAGATCTTTTTCCCTCATCAGTCTTGGAGGGAGGCTCGGGGCGGGGCGCAGCAGCAGCAGGGAAAGAGCGGAGATGACCCCGCCACTCAAGTTTCGTGGAATGTTATTGGCGGACGGTCAATTTTTGTTTGGCAAGAGTGGGATGTAGAAGGTTTTTTTGGGTCTTGTGGATGAGGTTGATCTGCTTGGTATTGTGACATTTTGGGGGACGTGAAGCTCTTGTCCGGATGCGTTTGTTAATATTATATTTCGAACATTTGTGTCCGGATGAACGCTTCAAGTCCCCCAACTTGTTGCAATTTTGAGAGGACTGACCTCAGGTCTGCTACGCAGGAATTTTTGCTCTTCTACTTTGAACTTATCTGCATCATCAACACCGAAGAGTACCTCAACATAGGTATCGCGCCTTTCCCTGAGCACGATGTGTAGCAAACACGCAGTTTTGGTTGAACCAGGTTCTAAAAATTGGAAATGACCACAGGCTGGCCACCTTCAAAGTTCTTCGTCGGAGGTTTCGGAAACTCGGCGGGCCCCGATGCGTCACTTCACTTCTTCATCAGATACCATCCTTACCAGCCAAATTCCTCGATACGAAATTTGTGCTTCTAAGGGTATTTGAAGCTCACGTCCGGATGTGTTTGTAGCTTTTTAAAATTTGCAACTACGTCCGGACGTTTGCGTCCACTCCCCGTATTTGTAAGAAATGATAGCCCATGAGAGAACACGCGACAGTTCAAAGTATCTTGTGACATGATGGATTTAAGGAAATCAATTTGCGTCTATTTTCGCGTGCTTCCTTCTCTAATTGCTAGTTGCCAATTGGATACCTGGCAGCATATATATTCTCCGTTGCCTGCGCGTATTCCATAGATTTTCCTGCATACATTTATCAAATGGTCTATAAAAATATCCATCAACTATATAATCTGCATGGCACGGCAAGCCTTAAGCCATCTACTCCAATCAGGACCCTGTGCCGACCTCTACTCTCCGCCTTCATGCTTAGGCGTGTGAAGGGTCAACTGTCGTGTTCCTGGGAAAGGAACACACGATTGCGTAGAGTATCCCCCCATTCCGAATCACCACCCATGAGCTTGCGATGAACTTCGAGCAAGCTGGACTTTACATCAAAGCGCACGACGATCTGATTGGTGATCTTTCAAGGCGGGGAAAGCGAGTTGAGAATGACGACAACACTCGCGGTAACATCCACATGGGTGTTCACAGATTCCTTTGCCACGCGACTACAGATCCTGCTCTCGACTCTTACAGGAAGGTCAGCGCAAAGAAGGTAACTGCGTCGGCGTTAGCCAAGCTTGCGGCCCAGCCTGATGGCGGGTATGCTGCATATCACAAGATCACACGACACCTCAGCCTCAGAAGCAACACGACAACCTCAGGGCAACTTCTCGCGTGAGTACTTAACGTTTTGTTAAATTGCTTCCACACTAGCCCCTTCGACCTCCTCAGACCCCGCCGCGAGACAGAACGCGTTCCAGCACACGATGGCAACATCTGCTTCATCAAAGACATTCCCGAAAGGTCCTTCACGACTCAGGGTATCTCACACCGCAACTTCTTCGAGCAGATCCTCCAAGAAATCTGCTCCGCCCAAGCCATCCGCAAATGAATCCAAGGCTCCCTCAATAACTTCCTTTTTTACCGCCTCATCCAGCACACCAACAGATACGTCGGTGGGTCCATCGGCAGCAGATGCAACACCGCAACCTCGTGGAACCCCTCCGCCTTCGATCGCCTCAGCAAGGCCTAGGTCCACTTCATCTCAGTTTACACGTTCATCATCTCCGTTTCCCCCGACCCGACGCCCAATGTGGAGCCTGGTGTACCTGATGTGCTCTGGGATGAGAGGAGCCGTCACTATCACGTGGACTACTGGGCGGGCATGACAGCTTCCGACATGAGAAGTGCGATTGGAAGGATTATAGATCCTGAGGTATTTCGGAGGAACACGCCTGGTTTCTCAGGCAATAGGAAAAGTTCAACACCTGCCATCGACGATGAGGCTAGCGACAGTGCAGCAACAACGGACACGCCAAAGAAGGGGACAAAGCGCAAGGCTGAGGTCTATGAGCAGGATATCGTTGAGCAGGGGGGCGTTGAGAAGGATGGCGTGAAGCAGGATTGCTTTGAACAGGATGGCGCTGCTAGAAGGAAGCGAAAGCATAAGGGCTACAAACAACTTTCACTGGATTGTTCTATCACTTATCTCTCTAGGACGAAATCAAATCTGTGAGAGCAACCTATTATTCAATGTGACTGATTTATGCTTTTCAAATAACAGTCATATAAAGTGCAGCTCTTTTCGAGCCTGTGGATATTGACCGCAATTAATATTCTTGCTAGCTACAGTCCCTTCCAGCAGCTAATGGCTAGCGTAGATTCGTTTTTTTTTTTTTTTTGCTCATGTCGTGGGTAGATGAAGCTATCGTCCGGACGTTTTTGTATAATTTTTAATTCTACATCCACGTCCGGACGATAGCTTTAACTCCCCCCTTAAGTCATATATATCATTAGCTGCTGGAGAGCCGGCCACGCCAGCTTGGTTCGTGCCTTGACAGAGTGAATGCGTTTTCTTTTCTTTTTTTTTAACAAAAATAAAAGGCAACAATGCGTGGGTAGCTGAAGCTATCGTCCGGACATGGATGTAGAATTAATAATTATACAAAAACGTCCGGACGATAGCTTCAACTCCCCATGAGTTGTTTCCTTTTATTTTTGTTAAAAAAAAAACAAGTTGCTCCTGAAACCTGGTGAACAGCTATGCCCGAGCATATTTAGCTCACCGTTTACAACCAGACTCCATGATTCTCTCGAGAGCGAAGAATGATACCAACAGGCCGGTCGAAGAGTAGCGCGATCCGAGATCGTTCTGCATGATTGCCAAAGGCCTGTTTGCCGTATGGATCGGTGCATGCAGAGTGGACTATCACTCAGAGCTATTTACTCTATGCCCGTTTCCTGCCGACAGCTTCGATTGGTGGGGTACGTGCACCCATTCTCCGCTTACAGAGCCTCTACAGACGCCCCTCGATGCTGGCAGGACCAAGAAGTACCAACAGGATTACTACAGGAACATGTTGTCGAACATGACAGCCGAGGAAAGAGAGCAACACAATAGGAAGAGGCGCGAAGCCACACGTAGGTACCGGGCAAGCCGAACCAAGAAGGAGAAAGCAGAGATCGAAGAGAAGCGCTGCATCCACCGCAACAAGCCAGATATACGCCCACAATCACGCGAACACTCCGCCAGGTACCGCGCCACACACAGGCAGCAGGTTAGCGCGTACTTCCAAGATAGTCGCAAGGATCCAGAGGTCAAGGAACGTAACAGGAAGAATGCGTCGAAGTGGAGGGATGCTCATCCGGAACAACAAAAGGCTTCACGGGACGCGTACAGCAACAAGGATGAGGTCAAGGAGCGCAAGAAGGAATGGCGGGCTGAGAACCCCGACAAGAAGCAGCAGTACCAAGAGAACCGCAGGGCGAAGAAGGCGAAACAGTGCAGGGATGGCGGCTACTAGGCGATCGAGGTTTTTGTGGTACTGAAGATTTACTTGCTAGCATTGCTCGTGTGGCGTTCATGGGTATGAGCGTATTTGATGGTCATTGAGGGGGCACTTGATGATACTGCTGATATGGCTTTCACGGGCTTGAGGACTCTGCTGGGTCATGTCTCTCCGGAATTGTTTTGTTAATCATCACGACGTCAAGAACTACAGCTTGCAGTATACACCACATAATAGTATTTAGTATAAGGGGGTATCGCAGCCGAAGGCTAACGTGAAGAATAGCAAGGCCCCAGGCGTAACTATGCCGCAGATTTTTCTCTTTTTTTTTTAAAAAAAAAAAGGTAACATATGTGGGTAGGTGAAGCTATCGTCCGGACGAGAATGTAGAATTAATAATTATACAAAAACATCCGGACGATAGCTTCAACTACCCACGTAAGTTAAATTTCTTACTCCACAATTCCAAGTTGCGCTGATCTCGGATGTGGATGTGTTCAAGAAATAGAAAACGTGCTCACCTTTAAGTGATCTGTCCTTACTCTTTACTCTTGATTTCTGGATGCATGTGTTTTTTTTTTTTCGCCCATTGAGACCTCTAAAAGGGGATGTGGCAAATCCACAGTAGAGGTGAAAGTGATGGTCGCTATTGGGAGAAGCAAGAACCCCAGAGAAAGTTAGAGAGAAGAATAGAGGAGAAGGTTTGAGAGAGGCAGTTGATCTTTATATACCCGCTCGGGACCCTGATCAGGAGGTGTCTCTCAGCCTCATGCAGGGTCCTGCATCCCAACGCACGGAAAGGCAGTGGTTGTCCTTCTGATGCTCTCATCGAGGCGGCAGTTTCCTCATGGGGAAGTGTGACATCACAGTATCTCAACACCATTGCACCTTGCCGTGTAAAACGTCCAAGTCCTCACCTCCTACAGATGCAAAGCAGGTTCACCTCTCGAGTTTGCCCGACGCGCCACAGCCTGCCCACCATCTGGTCAACTGTTGACAGGTTCCACGGCCATTCCAAGATCACCATGTCCGCACAGGCTTGCTGTGCATTGAAACTCGTAGCTGCTGAGCGTGATGAGCATATCATGACCTTGACATCATCGTCTGGGTTGTTGAATTTGACAACGGAAGAATGTCGCTGGGCTTGTGTGTACGCGGCTCTTAGCGCGTAAAAGGGGATTCCTATGACCGTTAGGAAGATCTGGACCAGTGTCATGATGGCTGGCCACTCGGCCCATATCATCAGCTTGCGATTTTGCGTGAAGCAAACGTCATTGATGATCCCACATAGCTCCTCCAGTTTCACACTAGATGATGACATTTGCAATGCACGGCTTGTTGGCGTCCAGGATGAGGTGATAGGAAATGAATTGAAGATTGATTGCTTGGTTAGAGCAGATTTCTTGGAAGATCCACTTGAAAAAGTTGCATAGATAATAAATATCTTACTTACGTAGGTAGCTGGAGCTATTGTCCGGACGTGTTTGTATAATTTTAAAGCTTACATTGGCGTCCGGACGATAGCTTCAGCTACCCGTGAATGTCGAATTTGTGAGCATTTGGTGACATTCGTCGCCACCCGGTGGATCTGGATGCTACCACCTTACTCATGTGGATGTCTGTCCCCAGCAGCAAAGGGATTACGTCCGTATGTGCTGATAAGGCGTGGGAGTAGTCATGAAGAAGAAACGACAAGCAACCGGCATTAACCAGATGAAGAAGTTACAGTGCCGAAGATACGGGTTGCGATGTCAAATGATCCAATCGGTCGGTAGAGGATATGTTCTCCTCCGTATGCGAGATTGAGCACCCACAGCTACCCATGTCAACGCCCCCACCGGCAGGTCGTGACGAGCATGAATGCCATGGACCCTGATGAGCATCTCGTTGCCCGTAGCATTGACCAAAGGCTGTGCCACACGTCGATGACGCGAAGCGCCGATCAGGCTGACCGTCCACATGATTGAAGATCGCTTCTCTGGATGAAACGGTTCTGCAGCGTCCGGTTGGGAAAAGGTCCGCTCTGCTTGCTTTGGCTCCATATCCCTGAGAGGACTATGACGAATCTCGCAGACCGTCATAGCGGGATGGTCGAAAACCAGTGGGATGGTAGAGGAAAGTCACAGCTCTTACTTGCATATCCGAGATTGAGACATGAGAACAGAGACAAGACAATATGCTTACCTGTGCTTCGCTTGCACCACGGCAACCGCGCGCTTCGGGATACAATCCCAAGACACGATCAACCGACTCACACCACCAGGGAACCGGAGAGAGTCGAGAAGCAATCGTGCCGAATCAAATCTTAGCCTCAATGGCCAGATTCTCCGCCCAGGCCCGACCATCTCCATCGCTGCCCCACATCTAAAGCACCCCTCGGCTTCCAAGATTTCGAGCTCATGGTCACAAGGACAGCCGAATTCTCTGCTATCGACGTCGTGCGGACCGCGAAACAAGACTACACGTCGCGATCGGGGGAGAAACGAGGTTGAAAGTTGATCGGGCGATGGGAGGAGGATTGCAACGACGAGAGCGCCGATCCCCCACTACCACCAGCTCCATTTGGCAGGAAGACAGGTGCAGGGTGATCAATGATGTCTGAATCATCCGACGCACAGGTCTCGAGACGGCGTTACGCGAACGACGAGGAGGCTGATGCACAGCTCGCTCCCCACACGTATCCATTCCCGACCCTGTGTCTCCTGGGCTCAGCTCTTCAGTCGCTCGGACCACGGTGGCGGCTCGGTGAACGCGTGGACAGGGACGGGCAGTGTTGTCAATGGGAGGAAGTCTTCATTTAGGCGAGGGGCATGCGTTGGACATCGCGCGGGCTAGGTCGGAAGGGGGAGGCGTCTTGAAGATCTTTCAGCTGGTTGACAATGGGGTTTTGCTGTGTCGGTGACGAGAGATGTCGAAGAGTGGGGAACACGGAAAGATCCAAGATCGACCGCAGCACAACCGGGCAACAGGGCCAGCCACCGTCCCCACACTCGACCTCGCCTGCAGCCTTCATCAGACCTTCACAACCTGTTACTGCCACAACGAGGGGGGCGATTCTCGCCAAAATCGCGCAGGACCACCGCCCCCCGTGCCAGAAGGTCTGCGAAAACACCACACGGCACTGACTAAATCGGAGACGGGGGCAATGTCCGTGACACCGAGCTGGCTGATCCCTGCTCCAGGTGCCGATGACGTCGTCCAGCCCGACGTGCCATGTTGATTGCCCTCAAACGCCGCCCAAGATTAGCAGCAACACGACACCTGCCTTAGTGCTCCGACACTAACGGCCGTCGCCAATGTCGTGAGAGTGATTGTGCAACAAAAAGAACTCAATGCCAGCCTCGCAACCCAATGCGCTGCTGACTGCGAAACTGCACTCCTGTCGATCTTATCATACGTGCTACTGCGTGAGAAATTGCCAAGCGAGCAGCTAGGAATGATGTCGGAGGCGCCGCCAACGAGTGGTTGCCGGTACCTCGAGCTGTGAGACCTCTCAATCGCGTGTCCGGATCAGGGATGCATCACTTCGCGTGGCAGTGCCCCTCGGCCCTCCGCAACCACTCGTCGCCCTCGGAAGGCAATGAAGCGCAGGATCGTCACATTTCGCACATAAAACGGCGTACCGCAAAAAGCAAAGGTGCACGCTCCTGCACCCGGCCGGCCCGTAGCCCTCCGGGGGGTGTAAGATTCCAAGCTTCTTGTACCCCAGGTAAGGGCCGATTCATTGCCCATTCCAGTAAACGGCCCGGCCGATGATGCGCAAGGCAACATGTGGGCTGCAATGGCAAGCAAACCATACTTCCAGGTCGTGTGCCCGCCTCCCCGGCCACCCAGCCGCACGTCCATTTCCTGAACAATCCTACATAGGTAGCACCTTGCCCCGTCATTCCCTCAGCTTTTCCTTTCCCTCCCTTTTTCCCACGCCCTTCCTCCCAGCTCGACCCTTGCCCCCCCAAAGTGACGGACTGACATCATACACTGAATACACCCGCAACCTCCATTTTCCTTCAAGGGAGTTGAGGCATGTATCCAGCGCCAGCCCTCTCTTCCGGACCTACTTCCGACCCATTGCCCTCGACATCCCGCCCAACTCACATGCCAAAGGATCAAGGGCAAACCTACTACAACCTGATCGGCTGGATTCAACCGGTTCGGCTTGCCTCGCCCGTACAATAGTGCCTGACCTCTTGCATTCTGGCACGATACCGCTTTCCCTACCTCCACTCGCTGCTTTCCCTTGCCACATTTTACTCTTTTTACTTTTCGATCCCTCCCCCAAAATCCTCCTCTCGTCCCCCCCCCCCCCCCCTCACTCCTACGTGCCTTTTCCCCTTGCCTTTTGAGCTCCTTGGTCATACGCCCCCCATCCATCAGGCCTCTTGATCTAATCTTCTAATACCCTGCGTCCCTTCCTTCTCCTCCTCCACTCACGACACGTCTACCATTATGACAGTCACGAGCACATGTCTAAGTAAAGTCACGCAATTTTACTCCCCCCCAGTGACGGACACATCCGCCAACATCCCTCGCAAATGTTCACACACGATTTCCATTTCGTCACTTTGTACCTTGTACAGAGAAAAAAGAAGAAGAAAAGTTCACACCAAACTGCTCAAACTTTTTCAAAGCCTTTCAACGCTTTCTTTTCTCTCGCTCTTCTTTCATATGCTTTTGCTTCTGTTCCCATTGCCCCCCTTCGTCTCAAACCACACTCCATCCCTCTCTCTTTTCCCCTTCCTCCCACTCCCGTAAACTTTTCTTGCCCACCTTCGATCCCAGCCTTTCCAATCAACCATCCAAAGTTGAGCAACTGAAAGGTAAGAAAGGAAGAAACGATCAAAGCGAAGCACCGTGCGGTAAAGACCGACTTTCCTTGCCGATGATGATGATGATAAGAAGAACACACGCAGGCCATGCACGCCGAAAATGAGATCAACTGTGAGAACAGGTAGGTCAGTAGGGGAAGAAAGAAAGGAAGGACTTTCCATCGACCCTTCTGCGCACCCCCCCGAGGATGAGCGAGAACTGGGCCAAAAACACCGCTGGACTATGTTGTTCATGTTTCATCTTCATCTTCTTTCACCACCACCGTCTTGCTCCCTCATCCCAAAAACACTGCCGAAAGAGTAAGAGGGGGAAGCAGCAGCGGCAGCGGCAGAAGAAGAAAAAAGGACACGCAATGCTCGCACGTCACAAACAAAACCGACACAAGGGACAAGAACAGAAGGACAGGACAAGGGCTGGCTACAAAATGCTACACCATCGTCTCCCCCTCATGGGAGAGCTCAGTTCTCCATCACTCATCACCACCGACCAATCCTCTACCAGCGGCCGCAACCTCAGTCCGTCCACCAATCACATCAACGCCTCGTCCCGCTCGAACCCAGTCGAACAAAAGCGAGAAACATTGTGGAAAATGTGTTGGAGCGCGTTTCAAAAAAAAAAAGGAAAAAAAGCAAAAGGATGGACGATGAACCCTCCTCCCTAATCCGCCAATAAAAAAGCAATGACACACAAGAGTTATAGGTATTCCATTTCTTCCCCCCCTCCACACACACCCCCTCCTCGCTCGACGCGAAAATCCCTCCGCAGGCTTGGGTTTTTTCTCTTTTTCGCCACCACCACCGCATACGTCCGTACACGACAACGATGGAGCGAAGAAAAGAAAAAACAATAACCAACCAAACAAAAACCCCCAACAGAAAAAAAAAAAGAGTATCAATGCGAAACCGCTTCTCTCCACCTTTAACCTCGAAGGCCACGGTTGTCCAGACGTTTTCATTCCTTTCGCCACCCACTAGCCCCTTTCCCGTATCGTCCGATTGATAAAAAAGTATCAACGCCGTCGCCACCCACCCGTTATCAAAAAAAGGATTCCCAACCCGGACCGATTTGCAACAAGACCCGGGCCAACAATCTCTTTTTGTACGAATGATGAGGCGACGAATCGGAAGAAGGGAGAGAGCGAGAGGTAAGGGAGAAAGCGCACGAACAAGAGAGCCATCTCTTCGGTGCTGAAGAGTTCCGGGCATTGATGAGCCTGCGAAGGAACTTTTTTGGGTTCGCGGAGCTTAAAAAAAAGGGGGGGAGAGGGGGAGGAAGGTTTCGTTTGTTTAAGATTGGAAACGAAACGTGTAAGAAAAAGGTGACGGAGAAAAAGATAAGGAAAAATGTCGTAGACGGGTCTGGTTGGATGGATTTTTTTTCTTTATTTCAAGACGATAACACAAAAAATTGGTGCGCAGGTTCCGCGACAAAACGTTCTGGACCAGATGGGATCGCCGATTTCGTTTATTTGAGTTGTGTGGGAGAAAATTCCACGTAGCTCCCCGCTCCTCCTTCCCCGATTCGAAAACGCGCAAACAGGAATTTCGTGTTATTCCTCCATCCGGCCAAACATGCCTTCATCATCCTCGTCGCTGCGACCGCGCGAACGCTGCTGCCTCTCGTAATAATCGTCGTCGTCCTCCATGTCGACATCTTCGTCGACGTTGTGGCCGTGGCGCGATGTGTATGATGAACGCATCGACGCGGCGTATTCGTGTTGGCCCGGTGGTGTGGCAATCGTCCCCGGGCGGGAATCGACGCTGTTGGCGAACCGTGCCGGTAGCGGAGGGACCGGCGGCACGTCTGGGGGCAGCATGACGGGCTTGCTGTGGGGGGTGCCGTAGCTGCAGCTTAAAAGACCGACGGCGGCGGCCAGATCGGCCTGGTCCTCGTCCTCATATGCGGTGACCGAGGTGCCCGACGTGGTCGGGCGGCCGTCGTAACTTTGCTGCCTGTAAAAGTTGATGGATCCGTTGGGAGCGCTTTCGGAGAAGACGGATTGGTTGGACTGATAGGATTGTGAGTAGGCGCTGCTGTTGCTGGAGAAGCGCTTGTTGGGGAAACGGCCGCCGGTATAGGAGCCGATGGGTACATCGTCGTGGGGCGGAGGCGTGGTTTCTGCAGAGCTCATGCCATCATCACGGTAGTCTGACGAGCCGGACCCTGCAGGGGAAGCCGACGAGTGGTCACTCTCGGCGGCCTTTGCGGCTTCGGCGGCGGCGGCCTCTTGGTTCATGTTGACCAGCACCGAGGCGGCCTCAAGTAGTTGAACTTGTTGATGCTTTGAGATGAGCAGCTTCGAGGTGATTGCCCATTCGGGAGTGTGTTCCCATCTGCAGAGAAGGTCAACATTTCGATCTCACGACATCACACCAGGGCGAGCTGGAAGGGCATTCGAACTCCGGCGTGTGAAGGTATGCGGGCTCGTCCAGCAGGGGATACTGACAGGTGCTTTGTGAGACAGCTGCTGTGCTTGTACCCTTTCCCACATTTTTCACATCGAAGTTCGCTACCACTTGCTCGCTTGCCGCCCTCCTTGGACACGCGCGAGCCCTCGCTGGCCCGCCGTATCCGCGACTTGGTGGAGGCCTTCTCCGAGTCCGGGATCGAGGCCAGCGGCGGGCCGTCGGTCACCACGCTGCCCCGGCCGTAGCTGGACGGGCCCTGGAAGCCCGAGCCATTGTTCGGAAGGCTGCTCGGCATCGACGGATAGCCGGTCAGGGCTTGGGGGCCGCGGGGGGCGAAGTGGGCTTTGGAGGTGCGGCGCGGAGCGTTGTCGCCCATGGCGGCGGCATTGCTGGCGGCGGTGGTGGAGACGCTTTTCCGGCGCGAGACGCGATGGGCGGGGTTGAGCGAGCTGGAGAGCGAGTTTGAGTTGCCGCGCGAGTGCGAATGCGAGTGTCGCGACGGCAGGCTGGAGGCGACTTGACCGACAGACGAGCGGTTGGATGGTCGCGATATTTCCTGGTCGGAGAGTCAGCGGTGCTATCTCGCCGGGAGCGGGGGCCGATCAGGAGACGTACCCTGGTGGCCGTCATGGTGCTTCGCTCGCCGTCCGATCTCGCAGGGGGAGTGAAATTGGGGGAGAGGGATTGTTTTGCAGTTGTGAGGAGGAATGTGAGGTGCGAGGCGGAGTCGAGACAATTGTTGGTTGATGGCCCAGGAGGCGTGCGATTAGGAGCGTGTCGTCCGTGCAAGCGGACCTTGAAAGGAAGCTGAGCGGGCGGGCCAAAAATTATGGAGATGCACTACAATGAAAGCGCCCCCGCACACAGTGCTGACGGTGCGACTTGCGAGCAGGCTAACGCGGCCGGGGTATGCGATGAAAAAAAAAAAGTCGCTGGCTCGAGGGCGGGCGGGTGTCAGGTAATCAATCAGCTGGACGGGCGTATGGCGCCAGGCAGGGCCCGCTGAACGTGACCAAGGCAGCGATAGGTACTGCGGCCACCGGCGGCTGATGGCTCCAATGGCGCAACGAGGGGGATAGCGTGCTGCTATTCGGGGCTCACGGTCGATAGCGCGCTCTGGCCGCCGCTGCGCCCGAGCTGGCCTATGCTGCTGATGGCAGGAATGGGGGCGCATCTCTCTCTCTTCTCACAATTTTTGCACGAGACCCTTACGCTCGCGGCCGCGCGTTCCTGAGCCCTGGTGGCCATCAGCCGCTGCTGCGTTCTGGATGGCTGCTTCAGGCTTGGCCTCCTCCGCACTGGTGATCCACGGGGCCGAGATCATCCCCCCTCTCAAGCCGCGATATTGGCTGCTCGCTTCGCATGTTTTCACAGCAGCGCGATCGGCCGCAGCGCCAGCAACGGCTGCGCTGATCGCCCGTCGCGGAACCGGTGCCCTGTGCTGCCAACTCTGTGGTTGAGGTGTGCTGTCGTCCGGTCTGCTGCGCCTGTCATGTGCTGGCTAGCCCAGCCACCAGGCTGCGGGAATGCCGACACCTTCGTCATATCCCCACATTCGTGCCAGGCACTCGACCCCCGCCAAAAAAGTTTCGAGCGAGGAAAAGCCCTCAGCACCGGCTGCCAGCGCAGCGCGCGCCCCAAGCCCCCAGGCCCAGCAGCGGCCCGCCGTTGGCTTCGGCGCAGGTACGAGCCGCCGCGCGCGCTGCGATTGGCACCGCGATACGTGTACCTGTCAACTGTATCCCCACATTTTCTGGGAGGAGACCATTCCGTGGCATCATGACCGACGAGCAGCCTAGACTCTTTTGCGGAACTGGCGGGCCCTGCGGAGCCGGGAACCCCAGTGCTCGGCTGCTGGCTAATTCTGCGACACGCTGCTGAGACACCCGAAAAAGCAAGCGCCGCGATCGCATCGAGATCTTGACAGGAAGGCATTCGCGGAAAATAAGGTGCGCGTATAAACGAGACATGCACAACTTCGTCAAGTGAGGTGACGAGTGCCCAGCGTTATGCACACCACTGCTTGTTGCTCTCGTCAGCGCCGCGCTTGGCACCATGATGGAGCCCGCCGGCCGCGGCCACGATTTCGCGATAAGATAATCGCCCGCTTACCTAACATCCGCACGTGATCCCAACACTCCACGAATCCGGAGGCGTCATCGCCAAGTGCCTCAGCGCCGCCGCAGACGGCTATCCAGGTGTACCTCCAGCAGCTGCCCAACGTTTGCTTTTCCCGCGCGCGTTGCCTCGCCTACACGTCGTCCATACCGGTCAGCCTGATCCGAGCGCGTTATCCACCGGCCCCGTTCACCGCCTGTGCTGAGCGCGCAACCGCACCTATCTCCGCCAACTCCATCCAGCCATTCCAGCCCGCGTTTATCCTATACACCGCGCACGGCAATCACCCAAATGGCCGATTCAGGAGCAGCCGCGGCCCCCAAGCCCAGCAGCAGCGTGAAGCTGGTTCTGCTTGGCGAGGCTGCCGTCGGAAAAGTACGCCTCCTGCAAACTCCGTGATAACGCCATCCGCGGCACAATATTCAGCATGCTGACGCCTGCCTTGCCTGTAGTCGTCCTTGGTTATGCGCTTCGTCAACAATGACTTCCAAGAGAACAAGGAGCCCACCATAGGAGGTCCGCCGCCCTCCGCCTGCAATGTCTTCCCATAGACTGACCCCCCCGTGCAGCCGCTTTCCTGACCCAAAAATGCAACCTCCCCACCCGCACCATCAAGTTCGAGATCTGGGATACCGCCGGCCAAGAACGTTTCGCTAGTCTCGCCCCCATGTACTACCGTAACGCCCAGGCCGCCCTCGTCGTCTACGATATCACCAAAGCCTCCAGCTTGACCAAGGCCCAGCACTGGGTTGCCGAGCTCCAGCGCCAGGCCAGCCCTGGCATTGTCATTGCCCTCGTCGGAAACAAGGCAGATCTGGTGGAGGCCGACAGTGGGGCTGCGGATGCGGAGGAGATCACTTCCCCTGTCACCCCGGAGGCTCCGACCGAGTCGGCGGATGGTGCTGCTGCTGCTGCGGAGGGTGGTGCCACGGAGGAGGGCGGTGAGGCTGGTGCCGAAGGTGCTGCTGCTGCCACCGAAGGCGCCGCCGCCCCCGCTGCCGCCCCGGCTGCCGCGGCGGAGGACGACGACAACGACAGCGATGCGCGCAAGGTCGCCACCAAGACGGCCAAGTCCTACGCCGACGAGGAGAGCCTGCTCTTCTTCGAGACCTCGGCGAAGACGGGCCAGAACGTCGCCGAGGTTTTCACCGCCATCGCCAACGCCATCCCGGAAACCAGCCTGAAGGGTCCCCGCGGCGTCGGCGGCCAGACCAGCTTAAACAGGGGAGACGATGCGCGGGTGAACTTGAACAGCGCGCGGGATGCTCAGGGCCCCAAGGATGGGTGCGCTTGCTGAAGCTGAAGCGGGACGAATTGATATGGGTATACGAGATTAGGAGTAGTCCGGATAGACAAAGGGGTGGAAATAGTGATTACCTCATACAGATACGGCATGACGAAGGCTTTTACGTTTGGAACAACCCACACTGATGTTCTCCTTCTCTCTTCTCTCTCCCCTTCTACCTTTTTCCCCCCTGGCTCCACGGCCGTGTAAATGCTTTTCATTTGCAATGTTTGAAGGCATTGAGTTGGACGCAGCACAATCAATTGTATCTCTATGCTTGTGTGGACTTGGAAATGTATTGGGGGTTCCATTGAGAAAGTAGTGCTTTATTATCTGTATTTTGTCTTTTTACTCTCCCGTTGCCAGATTGATGTTTGAAGAAATGCTGCTGATCATGCCAGAACCTTGTTTACGCCTATAGGAGATAGCAACATAGATGCGCCTAAATACAGAAGGTCTGATCAACCACAACATTTACGCTGAGCCCATGGACTAATATTGCAACAAAGTGGGGTAGTTGAAGCTCTTGTCTGGACGTAAATGTTCAATGTTTATATGAACAAATGCATCCGGACAAGAGCTTCAACTACCCCGGTTTGATATAATATTAGTGGAACCGACTTCGTGAATGAGCGGCAAGGCACTTTGTGTTACAAGTACTTTGCACTCACATGTAAATTTTGTGCAAAACACTGAGGTACACCTTCCAGGTGTCTTGGACGCTCCTGCCAAATCCCTCACGCGCCTTCCGTATCCTTCCCAAATCAAGCGCACGGGCGTCTCATGCCCTTTCCGCACCCGTTTCACGAGGTATTTTCTCGCCTTATGCGCAGACCTTACAGCTCTTTCGCGGTATCCATTCTCTTTGACATTCGATACAACATACATATAACTTCTCGCTCCAACGCCAAATTTTCATTCCTTCCTCAACCCAAGTCTCACCCCAGCACATCTTCATATCCGTCGCCACCGCCATGTCAAATGGCACCAGACTTTTGACCGCGGAGGACTGCCTGAAAGGTATGTCAGCCATGAGAGAAAGGCTTGAGCACACAGCCAAGGAAGAAGATGTGGAGCTCGATATCCGAAAGCTCCATAGTGACTTTCGCGATCTCCTTGGTGCCACCCTTGGCAGTGCGCACACCAGCGGTCCCGGTTTGAGCAAAATCACGCGAGACAAAGCCTTCGAATATTTCCGAGCGTTAGACCAGGAGATGGCAAATAGAGGAAGAGAAGTGGAAGAAGATGTTGGGGAGGAGAGTGAGAGGTCGGACTCATACTCATTGCCTGACCTCACAAAGCAACAACGTCGCTTGCTTGTCAATCTTCCTGCCGATTTTATGGTCGTCAATGATGACTGGATACACATTCATGAGCACTTCGGAGACGAATTCAGCCAGCGCATTGTACGTGTCCCAAGAAGTCTCGTTCTGGATCACCGCTAATATCTCTGTTTTCACAGCTCGATCTCCAGAACGTCCCTCCCACAACCAGCGTCCCAAGCTTGAAGACTCAGCTAAAGCCCTGGCAAGCTACTGGCGCTGCCAAGATCAACTTCTGCTGCAACGGACCGGAGCGTGGCTGCATCTTGGGAGATGAAATGGGCCTCGGAAGGACCCTGACCTCACTCGCCTCCTGTGCACTGAACGAGAAAGATGGAGAGCCCTACACCGGGTTCAACCTTATCTTGACAACGAGCACGTGCCTCAATCAATGGAAGAGCGAAGTGTTGCTCCACTTCGACAAGGTAGGATACCACGTCTGGAGATCATTAGAGATAATCTTGCTTACAAAGTTACCAGAAGAAGACTATCATCCTCACCGATCACAGCATGGGTGCAATGCAGCTCTTGGAGCAGCGTCCTGTCTTCGTCATCACCACGTATCAGTTCATTGTTGATCAACTCCGCAGGCGCAATGCGCACCTTGGCTATCGTGAACTTATCCTAAGGAGGGGCAAAGCAGCAGCCGACAACATCGTGACCCAGAACCACATCCGCCAACTGCCTACACTCTCCCTATTCTCTGACATATACCGATACCTAACTGGCTACATGGGAATCAAACGTTTGATTGTGGACAAGGCTCAGAACGTCAAGAATCTGAGCAGTCAGGCTCACCAGGCTATCAAAGAACTTCGCTACGAGTCGATAATTCTCATCTCTGACACCTTTATTACGAACAGGTGGGACGAAATCTACGGATTGATCGACCTGATGCCCTGCAAACCTTTCCCGTCCGTTCACCACTTCCACCACGTTTTCAGCGCCAAGGGCGGGACTGAAATCGTCCGCTTCCCTGACCTTCAGCGCAAGGATGTGCTCATTAAGTATTTGATGGCTTTCACGATCGCACGTCCCGCTTCTCTGTTGCAACTTCCCAACGCGAAGAAGGAGAACATCAAGGCTACCGACGAAGGCTTCTTCGCTGCTCTCCGCTATCCAGATGACCAGGCGCCGAAGATTCCTCACATCGACAACATCTACTGGGTTATTGCGGGATTGGAAGGGTAGGGTACTTAAAGGGGGAATAACGGCAGTGAATATTGGCATGCATGGCTTCTGCCACAGTTCGAGACAAGGTTCAAAAATGAAGACAAAGTTAAATTGAATAAATTGCACATCGTGGGGGGAGCTGAAGCTCCTGTCCGGATGCAAGTGTTCGATTTAAAAAGCAACATTCGCGTCCGGACAGGAGCTCCAACTACCCATCATATGTTTTTTTTCTTTTCTCGAAATACCAAAGCGTATGAGTATCGGGTGGTTTTTAGCGTAGACCAGAATCGTGGATCGACCTTACCAGAGTCTGCATCTTTCGCTACCACGTGCCCTGATAAGCCAGATTCCAAAAATTTTCACCCTGAACAAATGCACAGCAGAGACTTCCGGCCTCCAGAAAAAGGACCAGGACGATTCCGACGCAGAAACTCAGGACGCCCCGGCTGACGACAAGAAGCGAAAGAAGGACGCAGCATCTTCAAGCCCGCCACCGCCAAGCGATACTCCGTGCGTATGCCGCCTGGGACTCGCCCTCTCTTCGCTCAAGATGATGGAGAGCAAAATGGCCGAGATGAGGAGGAAAAAGAAGAAGGCCAGACCCAGGAATCGTTAGCCACAGAGAAACCCAGGGACGAAAACTTCCCCAGCGGCGACAAAAATCACCCTACTCCCCCCAAGCTCACTACCTCGCAGCCCTTCACGACACAACAAGCCACAGCAAAAACCAGTCAGCAACCGGTCATCAAAATGAGCCTCACGGCAGTGCTGCAGGGAATTTGTTGCTTCCGTCTCTCCTTTTTCTCCCCCCCCTCACACAAAATCAAATGCACAACAACTCGACACGATATGGTACCAGAGACCATAACTGTGCCTGATGATTTACCATGGCCATATGGCCCAGATCCTGTTGAGAAAAGCAAGTAAAATAGCTGATGGGGGCACAAGTGGAGGGTTTTTTGTTCCTTTTTTTTTATTTTTTTTATAAACAGCCGATGAGGCACTAGAAGCCCGCTGCCGCCAAAGCCAACAAGACTAATGCCCGACATCGCAATGAAATGGTGTTGCCTTGCCTCTGCCACCTGGTAGCTGCGATGCCGGATCCACCGCAAAGGAGTATAGTGCTGGCGTTGATTTCCTCCATGACGCGGCCGCCGGCTTTAAGGATGACTGTGCGCAAGATGCCCCTGTCTTTGGCTTCCTTTGTTTGCCCAGCAAGGTAGAAGTTGTAGCCGAAAGTCTCAGTACTGAGCTAATGTTTGGATTCGAGCTCGCCGCGGAACTCTTCTCGCTCGACGGCTTTGTCGCTGGGCTCGCTCTTCGAGTTCTTGGTACGATTGAAATACCGTTTGACGCGCCCAGGTTAGTTACTCGGACGAGTGGGCGGATGTCGGCTCTTTCCGTAGTTGTTAAGGTCGTTGGATTCTTAGGAGCGGAGAAGGGCCTTGTTTCTCTTTAACAGGTGGCCTTTGATGAGGCGGCGGATGTTCACCCTGTCGGGATCCAGAGAGAATAGGAACTCCGTAGGGAAACATGGTCGAGCGCCGGAAGACAGAAGCTGGGTATGCAAGACGAACCCGAGCTCTATAAGAGATGGGCACTCTACGATTTCGATACGCGAGTCACCAAGAACTGTTTCCAACCGGCCTACTGCACCCTCTGTGGCAGAGTGATGGACTCCATGGCAAGTCGGTTGGAGAGCAGCGAAGGATGTCATTTCTCCGGCGAAAGATAACCGCCGCTCGGACAGCATAGAAATAGCTAAAAACTTACTGGGTGGGATTTATGGATATTGCCCAATCGTTCCTACGCAAGAAATCTTATTCTTGGCCGAAAGAACACCCGATGCCTGATGAAACTGAACAGCATTTTGAAAACCACACCGTCTGGCAACATTCATACTTCTCGGCAAGCTCTTCTTCTGAGTAGATTGAGAGCGTTTGCGGCCACACGCCTGACCAGCTCCTTGCCGTTCACCTAGATCTTATTGACCTACATTATCAGACTGTTGGGCATTGTTGGAGCCCCTTTGGCACATACCCGATAAGCTTTTGAGACCCGACACGCGTCCAATCATGGGACAGTACCTTCCCCGAGGCTGCTAGTCTGAGGTGTCCGAAACGACCTCATCGCCATTATCGTCGTCGGCAGGGGCAGCGGGTGCGCGAGCAGGTACGGTGGCGGGTATGACGGGTTGAGGAGCTGGCGAGCATGTTACAACAAGAAAAAGAGGAACACGTAAAGAGCCAGCTTGACAACTATACGTTAAAGGTGGACTTGAAGCTAACGTCCGGACATATTTGTCCAATTTGAAAATTCACATTTACGTCCAGACGTTAGCCTCAGCTGCCCGGAAATGTTCAATTTTCTCTTCACATTTGCATGAGAATGCAGCACGGAGAATTGGATAGCTAACGAGTGAGTTTACCATGCAGATACGCTGCGGAATTAGATTACTTTATTACGCATATTACATGCAAATCCAAGTGGTAGCGTCCATGTAAACACTATCCCACATCCTGTACGGATGTAAACAAGGTCCTTGTTTACACCCGTAGCAGCAAAAACCCGAGAACGCCTTTGATCCTGCATCACTTCGTCCCACCTCGGATGCTTTATCCAACTTCAGATGTTGACATCCATAAAAAAAACGTCCAAGTCCGTGCATCATGCGGGTGTAACCAAGATCCTTGTTTGACTTGATAGCGGTGAAGAGTCCCGGATGTTATTCCGGAGAACCGTTGACACCTCCTGCATTGCTCCTCTCGTCCCGAGCGTCACCATTCTGGCCGCTGTTGGCACACAACTCAGCAAAGTCTGCAATATTGGGAATTCGGGGAACATGGGGGAGGAGGTTGGGGTTACTGACTGCAGCACACGTCTGACATCCGCCCTGACCGCTCGACCGGAGGCGAGCGACTTGTAGGCGGCAATGAGGAGGATGCGAGGGGGTCCGTTATGCGGCAGCATGGTTGCAAATGAGACGAAAAGCAGCAGCACCTTCTCAAAATGATAATTCTGTTTTGCTTTTTTTCTTCCTTCTCTCGTTTCCGTCCCAGCCGGGAGGAAGCGGGTATAATATAGTACAAATTGCAGCAACAGCAGCAGCAGCCGATCAACCCTATCCCAACGGGGAGAACCCGAACAAACCCTTCTGCCTGCTCTCACATGCAATGCGGCAAGGGATCTCCCCGTGGAGTTGCGTCCATTCTCAGACGATGGGTGGGGGAAGTCGTAACTCCGTGGCAGTGCGCGGGATCAGGTCAGATCACGCTCAATCGCCCCCTCCCTCTTCTCGTGCAACCGCCTTTTGCTTTTCGATCCCCATCCCCCCGACAGTTTGCCGGGGGAATCGGACGATAATGCCCCCGGCACTTCGCGGGTCAATTCCTGCCGGGTGAGAAGATGCGTTGAGAAAGGTTCGAAACTGGTGTGATTATGACAACAGGGCGCTGGTACGAAATTGGGGGGAAACGCGGCTGTTGAGGCTGGAGGCTGGCGTTATGTCGTGATGTGAGGTGACTACATTGATGAGAAGGGAAAAGGAGGCGCGAAGCTTTGTTGAGATGGCTACCGGTGCTCGTCTTCATGTTTATTGCTTCGGAAAATGCAGAATCTCGAAGTGAGGCTAGACTCTCGGTTGTGTCGAGTTGTGGTGGTTTGGATGGGCTGATGATGGTGGTGGCTTTTGGCGAAAAGTTGTGGCCGCATTCAATCTTCAGAAACTGACCAAAGCACGGTGGCTGGCAAGAGAATTGGACTTTCCTGAAACTTGCTTACAAGAAAGAAAAAAAAAAAAAAACAAGCAACCTACTCGCATGGGTAGTTTGATGCAATATCCGGGATGCATTTGTTCAGCTTCAAAGCTCACATTAACCCCCGGGTATTTGCTTTAGCTGCCCCAGAAAGATCGTATTTTCTGCAATCCACCGTGGCATCTCCAAGGATCAGTGTGTCAGTAGATTTCCGATATGCAGCGCGTCATCGCGGAAACAACTCATTGTAGTACGGAAAAAGCAGCTTGGCCATGCACGCTGCCACCTCTCAAACCGGCAGAAACTGCAACCAAACGGTTAGGCGCTCTCGTCAACCCCGCTCTTCAAGGATAATTGCTCCGGGTTCAAGGAAAAGAGACGTTGGAAGGATCCTTGTCGCAGCAAGCGCCAGCCTGCTGATTGAGCCACGTCTGTTGCTTTTTCCAGAACAAACAATCAAACTTTATTGAATTGCCGATGACTCACCACACAACAAGGGGAGGCGCATTATCGTGGGGGAGCGAGGGGGCAGAGAAAGCTGAATGCCCTCCCCTTTGGAAGCTTTTCTTTCTTCTCGTCAGAAAAAAAGGTTGCGCGCGCTGCACACTATAATCCTTACCACACGTGTAAAGCATGCTGATCATGCGGAGGGATCACCGCACCGAGTGCCTCAGATTCACCATCCCTTCATGTACATCCGCGCCCGACATCCGACTGCCCTCAGATAGAGAGCGACACCCGATCGTTGCCGCGCGTTGCCGAATCCGAACCCTATCATCATGAACCCTGGTGATCGGGAAACTCACTCTCCCCCCCATGGACCCTGGGTCGTTTACCGCAAGGGGAAAAGGATCATCCATGTATCCCGAACTTTTGATTTACACGGTGCCTAATTAGAAGGATGCGATTGAACGGCAGGCCTGAAACGTCGTCGGCATCAGAAACACGTGAGGGGTTGGAATCTCGCAATTTCTTTTGCTTATTGGACCGACAATTCCAACACGCTATGCCGGTGATTCTACAAGAAAGCGCTAGTGTGAAAGCGGGACGTCTATGAAGGTGGTATTTTGCGATTATCGGTGGCGTAGTACGAGAAAGACGTAAGCCAAGCAAAGCGTGTGTGTCCGAGTGGTGTCCCAAGCTTCTCTACTCTTCAGCCCAATGTGCAGCCCCTTGAACCACGACTATTACACGCCAGGCATGCCGATGACCGCACGGTACGCCGGAACGCCACGCGGGAGGAAGTAGATTAGCCAGATGGCAGAAAAGGCGACTAGCAGCCCGGTGAACTTCTCGAACCAGGTATGGAAGAAGGCGGCTGTCATTAAGAGCATCCACCAGCTGAGCGCCATGACCCCCAGTGACACTTTGACCCCGAGGCCAGGGTCCTTCTCGTCTGCGGCTGCGCTGTACGCATGGCTCTCGCGCTGGGCCTCAGCGCCCGCGGTGCGTGTCTTGCCGTCGCCCATGACGATCCTACGGCCGTCGCGCAGACCTTCGGCGCGCAGCACGGCAGGCAAGATCTCCAGCCAGAGAAGCAGGCTGCCCAAGATCAGCAGAAAGACGTGCCCACTGATGTCATGGCCCCCTTTCCACACGCCACCGGCGACCTTGCACGTCGCGGCCGTGATGTACTCGCGAGTGTCAGACATGGCCTCGCGTGCGCTCGGGTCGCGCACCAGCTCGCACTGGCCGCCGGTGAAGCGGAAGAGCGTGTCGATGAGTGGCGGGCCGAAGAACCACTGCGTTACGAAGACCCAGGCGAGTGTGACCAATGCCCAGCGCAGTACACCGCGCGCCCTTCGCGGCGTGAGGACGGGCCGCATCGGCGGGCCCAGGCTCGGGTGTGTTAGCAGGAACAGGAACAGCGCGCCCGTCGTCCAGGCCCAGCCCTTCTTGACAAAGTAGACATTGAATATGTTCTTCTTCTGCGCAAAGTACGAGGGTGCCTGGTCGACAGGGTGCGATTGCGTCGTGGCGCTGTAGGGCGTGTTGCGCGTCGTCGGCGAGACGATAGAGAAGACGGAACCGAGCACCAGAGTGGCGGGATAGATCGACAGGAGGAGGAGCTCGAGGCGTGTGGGCAGGAAAGGCGAGCGCCGTGCTAGAGATGTGCGGTGAGGGCTTGTGCTGTCGTTCTCCATAGTGGCGGCGGTCGGAGGCTCGTTGTAGCTGTCGGAGCTGCGGGACGGCTTCCGTCGAGCAGACATGGCTGGGTGGCGGCGTGGGTGTTGGAGAGGAGAGACAGAGGTGCTGCTGCCATTGTCAACTCGACTTCTTTCAGAGATGACGTCGCACGTCTCGCGGTCACGTGGAGGCGACGCGCCGCACGTGAGCGCGGCCGTCTGCACGAAATCTCAACTCATCATCCATTGTCAACGCTGCAAGGCGTGCAAAGTCGAAACAGACGTGTCTTCTTGATAAACTCGTCGATGCACCTCTGTCTGACGCTCAAATTGGCAGGAGACGGATGAAATATCAAATCGTCTTCCTCACACACTCGCGTCTCGAGTTAAACGATGGTTGCGTCCTCCAGCTAGAAGTTTAACGTCAAACCCAAAAAGAGTTGGGTGTCCGCCCTACGAGGACGGGATGCCGCTGCTTACCCCTGAGGGTTGCATCGAAAATCCTCCCCAGCCTTCCAGAAGGCGGATCCTTAGCCGGCCACGCGAAAGACTGGAATCAAGCCACGGCGCCCGACACGGCACACGCCCGCCCGCCCCTTGATCCAGCGCCGCGGAAGCTAGGCTGAATCGCAGAGAGGCAGAGGGCTCTCGATCCCCTGACTAAGGCGTCGCAGCCGCTGCGACGCGGCACGAAGTCTACCCCAGACCGGGCGGACCTCATTGGGCCGGGTTGGCGAGCTTCTGGAAAGCGGCGGGCGGGCCATGGAAGCTGTGGATAAGGGGCGATGGCGACGGTAGTATAAAGCCGTGAAAGGCCCGATAGAGCAGCTCGCTGCAGGTACGCTCGACCCCCTCCCGCTCGCGCCGCTGAGCGTTCTTATCTGAAGAACGCAAACACCACCAACACGACCGCCCACCCGCCTGGAACAGGGCGTTGACAGCATCTGTAAGGCTGCGCTTCGTCAAGCACGTACCCGACTCAGAGCCTCTGCTGGCCCAAGCCGCCGCCTCCAACAAGCCACGTCAACCACTTTGCTGAGCCGCTTTGTTCTCTGGGCCTTCTGGAAGCCGCGGCGGGGAGACGCCGCGCTCAGTGCTGATGTGGCTCGAGCGGCGGAACGCCGCAAAAGTTTCGGGCCTAAGCCATGGGCGGGAAATCATCTGTTGGCCTTTCGGGCATGGAGGCCGGATCCTGCGCGCTGGGAGAGCGAGATGGTCGGGTAATCCCACTGTCGGTGGGTGCCTGCGGGAAGTGGAGACCTTCGCCGCTAGGCGCAAGCGCTGATGTCCCTGCAGTAGTTCCAGGCTGCCCAGACAGCCCATCGAGCTTACTCAGATAATGTCGCCGATAAGGTGAATCCTTGGTGAAAAGCAAAAGTCTGGTGACAATAGCCTAGTAGGAGGTCGACGAGTGCGGGTGAAGATGGCGGCAATAAGCTTACGAACGCGGAACGCTTGTTGCGGAGCCGGCGGCAGGGATGGCGTTCACTTCGCCATGGTCGACGACAAACACTTTCGTAATTGCCTCTGCCTTAATATTGCACCAATCACCTCGGACACGAGTCTTGTGCGAGCAAACGGTCGTACGTTCAATACTTTTGTTGGGCATCTCAACGGCACCGAAGAAGCTGTGTTTGATAGTACGTCTTTGTCACACAGGCGCAGGAAGTCAGCTGTCGTTCCCTCACCAACGGGTGGCGCCTGGGGAACACAGCAGCTGGACGCACAGTTTCGAGATTCCAGATCCTGCTGCTACCCAAGAGCCAGATGCCTGGACAGCCGCATTGGGCGATCGATGATGAAAGGCAGCAGATGAACATGGGCTGGATTGGGAAAAGGAGCATCAGGATTGCTGGCCTGGTAAAAAAAATTTTGCTCACCGAGCTTTGAGTCGCTCAGCCTTGTGCGACGACGTCCCGCAAGCCGGGCGATTGGATCCCGTGAGCCCCGAGAGGGAGGGACAGCGATTGACCTTGCGCAGCGCCAGTCGTTCCCGGACAAGCTGAGGTCTGAGCGGGCGGAATGCGAGATGGACCATATGGCGATCGCCGCAACGGCGGAAAATTCTCGAACAAGGCGGGCTCGCTAGCAATCTCTGGCCGCTCGGCCGGGCCGCGACGGGCATGCCCATCGCCAAAGGGTCCAGTGGAGAGGCGAGCATCAGTGTTGCTGCCCGGGGGGATGATCAAACAGGCAGCAAATGAGCGCCACCGTCAGCCAACGGTGCCGCATCCAGCGCGATCGCCGTGATCGCCAGGGGGATCCCAGAGGCGGGCTGGGCTTGGGATGAAGAAGCCAAATGACGGACTGGCGCGTGAAACGTTGCTCCCAGAGGCCAAGGCCGGGCCGTCGTTTCCCCTGCGCAGCCTGCGCAGCTGCGACGCGTAGGCGCCCGAGTGGCTCGCTGGACCTGGTGCGTGGTCTCGCGAGCGTCGATTTGGGGAGGCTGAACATGGGATGGAATCTGTAACGGTGCCGGCGCATATGCAAGACGCCTCCTTTTCGCAGGGCAGCGGCCCACTGCCACGTGCGGCCGGGATGCGACGTCCTGCACAGCTGATCGCATCCACCCATCCCTGTGTTCGCTTCCGCCGGCTTGGAAGAGCCGATGCAGCAACCTTGGAGCTAACGAAGCCTCGCAACGTTCTCCCGCGCTTCCGGCCATCCCCGCAAGCGCAGCAGGGCCGGCACGGCTGGGCCATCTTTTGTTTTTTGTTTTTCTGGCCGCTTGGATGTGACAGCGCGATGCCGCGGGGACGGCGACTCGTCCAGACGCCAGCCACCACGCGTTGGCGCGCGGCGCTTGACGTACGCTGTCCGAGGCGACTGGTCGTCCGCTCTTGCGGCCGTTGGCGCTCGCGAGACGCTCGCAAACGAGAGGCGACGGCGATTAGGTTGGCGGGCGCGGTGCAAGCCGCAGTCTATTCGCGACTCGGTCGCGTCTCAGGTTGGCCCCTATTCGGTATCGTCATACCCCAACGGCTACCCGTTTGGCGAGCAGTTCATCGAACCAGAGCAGCGGGCAGGGCGCCGCAGAGCGGCCGATTCCTGGGGAAGAAGCGAGAGGGCGAGAAATCGCGCGCGGGCTGTCTGTGCCGCCGCAGTCTTTTGCCGACGGGCGATTATGACCGGTCAATAAGTTCAAGACAGTCAGTTTTGGGACTTGGGTGCGTGCGACCCGGTCCAGCGCCCCCGTCCTTGCAGAACAAAGGCGCGGAAGGATAGGCGCAGCTTCCAGCGCGGAAGGCTTGCAGGCGCATCCGGCAGATGCGACGTGTTCGAGCGATCAAAAGGCAGATCCGTCGTCACACAGGCAGCGCAAACCGGGTCCGCATTGCTTTTGGAGGCGCCGGAAATGTGTGCGTTCGCAGTTAGAGTGGCGTGCGCGCAAGGGGACGGGCGTTGGGTGTAGGCGATCAAACGGAGACGTGCGTCCTTCGAGAGGGCTTCCAGAAGGCCGGCGGCAGTGATTGGATGTGCCGCTCAGGCCTCGGCTGCGCCGTGCAGCGCCGCTCCGGGCCTCATCGAGCAGCTCGCCTGCTGCCCAGGGCGAGAGGCGAAGGACGAGCTGCGGTGCGGCGGCGTCGACGTCCACGTGCGGGGGGGCTGGAGTTTTGGCTTGACGCAGGCTGTGAATCAGCGGTGATAACGCTGATAGCGGGCGCTGAGTCGCCAGCGGCAGCCTTCCGACCGCCGATTTGGGACGCTGCGAGCTTACCAGCGACCCGGGAGGCGGCGGGGGGGCGAGGCTGGGAGGCAGCGGGCTGCGCTGGTGAAGCTGGAGACGCACATCGATGCGGCGTCGGATGCCTTCCCGCGCGCTTCTAGCACGCTTTAGCCCGCTTTGGCACGGCTTCTAGTCAGGTTCTAGCGGGCTTCAGTGCCTCAGGGCCGCGAGTCACGGCCCAGGGCGCATTGACGGCAGGCTCACTGGCCGCCGGCCGGCCTTGGGGCGCGCCAGCTGTTGCGCAGCGTCAGACGGACGCGGTGTCATCATCTTGCTGCTGCGGTGGCGAGCGGGCTGCAGCTGGCTCTGAGCCCAGGGCGCGCGGCTCACTGCAAGAGCGTTGGCGCGGGCGTATGGGCGTTTCGCTCCCTGCTGGAGGGCGGCGTGCGGCGCTGGTGGAAACGGGCTGCTCGCGTTAGCGGAATTTCATGCCAGGTACGAGACCGCAAGCCAGGGGCATCCCTTCCGCTGGAACTGCTGGAACATCTGTGCCGTCGATCCCCTTGCCATTTGCCAGAAATTATGGCTTTTGCGCAGAGCAGGGTCTCCTTTGAAACAGCCCGAAGAGCCGTCGGCCGGCACGTCATGTCATGTCGCTGCGAAATGCGTTCAAATTTCATTTGTCTCTCGCTTCCTGCCAAGCTAGGTCGCAGTGCTTTTGCGTTGGAAAGGGGCATGCTCTATATCTACCACCGGTGCCCATCCTCTACCCCATCCCACGCATCCTAAGCTTCCACCCTCCTGCCCAAGGCGACGCCTCTCCACCTCCTCCTCCCTCGCAAGTGTTTGCTTGCCTGTGCCACTCCGGCCTCCTCCCGCTTTCCTCCTCGCCCGCGTTCGCCTCTGTGGTCTGCGACACTCAGTAATTCTCGGCCCTTCCGCCTCGCACAACCGGCATCCTTTCCGCCTTTTCAGCTATCCGCCTGTCTTTTCCGTGAGTCCCGCCTGAGCCGTCTTCTCTCGCACGAATTGGCCGCTGACCATTTAAGCAGGCCGCTCTCAGCCAAAATGATTCTCCGGGAGACCGCCTCTGCCTCTACCAACATGGGCCGTGGTGCCTACGACACGACCGGCACGCCCAAGCCGACCCAGCCGCCGCCGCCCAAGCGCAGATGAGAACATCCCGCAACGACCGCCGGTCAGCATGACTGCTCCTCACCTGGCTGGCCTTGGTGATGTGTCGTCGCGCTAGCGCTGTCCTCGCCGCAGGGCTTTGGCATCGCCCATCGTAAGTGCTGTCCCGAGCGCCTGTCAAGCGGCGACACCTTGCATATGCACACCGCATCGAGGACTAACATCGACCCCTGCGCAGACGCCTTGCCATCCCTCGTCTTCCGCTTTCTGTCGTCCCCTCACACTTTATGGCCTTCTTCGACGTTCGACTCTCGGTTACTACGACTTTTAATACGAGCGACTGCGACTTACCTTTCGACATGTTTAATACCCCCTCGAGCGATTCGACTTGCGAGCGGCCTGCTTTACGCCGCAGTGTATCATTAGTAGCGACGGACGCCTCCTTGCTTTTCTCCATGCCAAAAGTGTTTCATCAGGCGTTATATTAGATCATGGGTTTGCTCACGCAAAAGGGGATACCAAAACGGGGCTGCTTTCGTTATTGTCCCTCTTCTTCTTTTTTTTTTTTTTGTTTCCTTGTGTTTTTTACCACCACTTTGGGAACATTGGCATAGACTTCGTTTCATCGCAGTTCGTTCTGCACGCACACGCAACGGCTTTTACTGTACAATACGCGGAACTCGTACGGCGCAAAGCATGAATGATCGGGTTCTGGCAATTCCGGCGCGAAGGGGAGATTGGTCTGGGAAGCCTTTGTCTGTGTGTATCATTAGAAGAGCATTGCCGTCTTACTGGAGACAGGGGGAGACGGCGGGCTAGTAGAACATGCGCGTAATCACGATTTACATTCTCGACAAGTCTGTCTGTTCTCTGTTAACCGTGCCGGGGTTGCGGGCGTGTGACGGTCGCACAGGGCTGCATCGGAAGGCGGTTCCGCTGGCTGTCACCCGCGCCTGCTGCAGCCGGCGACGGCTGATCGATGGGCACATCCATGAAGCTGGCGAGATCTCTGGCGGCATGCCCTGTTTCCCGGTCAGCGCGCTTGCCTGAGGCGCTCGTCGACGCTCCCGATTCGGCGAGCAGAGGCGTCACATATCTCGCATCCAGTTCCCGTGTGCCGCGTCGCCCGAACCCTTGCTTGTGTGACTTAGCGGGGCGGACAGCGCTGTTCGGGGCTCCAGGGTTGGTGCTGTTTTTGGAGGGGGAGGCTTGTGTGCTTCGACGAAGCAGCTGTCGCCAAGCTCAGCGACCCGCCCGCCTAGTGCCCGCCCGCAGGAGCACCCGACCCCACGTCACCTACCGCGCCCAAGGCCACTCACTTCCCACCTCATCCTCAGCAGCCTCCTCTCGTACGCCCGCCAGCCCGTCCTGCCCTCAGGTCTCAGACAGCGCCTGCGAAGAAAAAAGCCAGCGCACACTCACCGACCCGCCTGAGCTGGCCGGCCCCCCCGACGACGCCCGCCCCGGCCACCGTTCCCTCCCCCCCTCTCCCCGCAGCACCCAGCACCCAGCTAGCTCCGCCTCCGCCACGCACCCACCACACGTCCAACATGGCAAACATCAATTGGCGCACCATCAACATCGATGCGTTGGACCCGGACTCGCCGGCCAACTTCGACATGGCCTCCCTGACGCCCTCGGTCGTGCCCGTCGCCACGGCCGACGTGCAGACGCTGGCCGGCCAGATCCGCCAGCTGCTCAGGGGCGGCGACAGCGAGGGCGCGCTGAAGGGTGCCCTCGAGAATGCGCCCTACGGGGCTGATCAGCAAGGGAAGGTGAGTTTCGCTCGGTCGACGCCGCTCCGGCCCCCTCCCCGGCAAAATATTGGAAAATATCGCGGAGGCATGGGAGGGAGGGTATAGGAGAACTAGTCTATACGCTGCGGGAGAATGCGCTGCGCGTGTGTATGTGTGCATGCGGCATCTGCCTGAATGAGGGGATGCGGGCGGCATGGGTGTGGCTTCAGCTCGCCCGCCGCTGCCGCCGCCTCTCTCCCTCTCCCCCGGCCACACCGTTGGGGCATGATGCTTTTCCTGGCGTGCGATTGCTGACCCCAATGTTACTCCCGCAGGACGTCCACACCGCCACTGTCATTGAGGTGCTCCAATCCATCCGCCAGGCGGAAATGTCACCGATCCTGAGCAGGATATACGAGTCTGAAGGCGGTCCCGAGGTTTTGGACACGCTTATGAAGTACCTGTACGTCTCACTCCGTGCCCGTGTCGGTCGTGCAACTATAGCCGCGCTTTTGAGCTTCTGCTTTGACTGGCCCGGATCTTTGATTCCTGACGTTCCATTTCCCCTTTGGACGCCCGGGCGGCTCAACACCTGAAGACTTTGCTTATTGACACCTGGTTACAGCTACAAGGGCATGTCCCAAGGCGCCCCGTCCGGTCCCAAGTCGAACCTCACCCCTCAGCCAACCGGCTTCTCCCAAGTGTCTTCGATATCCTCGCGCATCGGCAGCGGCGAGGGCGGTGGTCAGGCCATGAGCGTGCTGCTTAGCTGGCACGAGAAGGTACGTTAAGTTACGCTTTCCCCTTGTCTCAGCGTGTGTGCAGCGGTGGCTTTTTGGCAGTTCAGCCTCCGCTTTTCCCAAATGGCCCGGCACAATACCGCATTCGGCGTCCCCATGACCGGTTTGGGAAGGACGACGTGTGGCAGCGGCTCTTTGTGGCTTTTTGCACATACCTGCCCCCTTGTTGCAGATCATATTGGCGCGGTTGCACTACAACGCTGCGACTTGGCTTGTCTCTGGTCTCTTCTTTCGATGCTACCATATCGTCCCATCAACCACCATCCCCCATGCTGTCTCTATTTCCTCATTCCATTCGAGATCGCTTTTGGACTGACCGCCTTTTCCTTTCTTTGCATACAGGTCGTCGAGGTTGCTGGTCTCGGAACCATTGCGCGTGCCATGTCGGACCGGAGGACTGTGTAAGATCAGCGCCGCACACACACAGACACAGGCAACACAAGATATTGCCTCATTCCGCTAGTCATGAGGAATCAAGATCATGCATTAGAGAACAGAGTAAAGTGACTCAGAAGAAAGCGGCGGCGGCAGTGGTGGTTGGTCGCACAAGAGGCCATGTATGCCGGGCGGGGGAGGAGGCTGTGTACATTCTTGCACTACCGTAAAAGTAGCATCGTTCGGCATAAGCCGACGAAGAACTTTAAGATTTTTTTTTTTCTCATGCTTCATGCTTGATGCTTTCATGCCAGATTGTTCTCTCTCTACCCTGGTCCATTGCTGCTGTTCTCTTTTTTTGGCTCTTGGGAAATTCCTTTCGCGCCGGTCATATGGTCTCCTTTTTTCTCGTTCGCGTTTACTTTTCCCGGCATTGAGGGAGCTGGGATCGAAGTAAGGGCATCGAAAGTACACCGATTGTCATGAGATCATTAGGAAACTGCACCTTCCAGGGTTCTCTAAGCGCCATAGCCTACAGGATGGGTTCGCTTGAATTTTCGATTAGGTTAGGGCGGCTGAAGCTCTGGTCTGGATGCTTCTGTTCGTGGGTATGGCGTGACTCCAGCTTTAATTGCCCATGTTCTATTCTAATTCTATGCAAACCACCCCCGCATGACGTTTTTTGATAGTTGTGCAAGTGGCAGAGACGTGTGGAAATTCGTGCGTTATTGCAAGTTGGATTGCCGGTCGAGGTTAGCTTTATTTAGAATTGCAACAAGTTGGAGTAGATGATGCGTCTATCCGGACATTAATGCGAACAGCTGTATTTGGACAAGAGCTCCATCCATCTGACCTGACTTGCTGCAGCACTAATGGGACCGACATCGTACACGTCTGCGGCGGTCGGGACCCGGACGGATTAAGACCGCGGAGGTCATAACACGCCGCTGTGTGACATCACTTTAGGGTGCAAGGAAGCCTCTGGGCTTTACTAAGAATAGTCGAATTTGGGGGTATTCCTTTCGAGTATCAAGTGCGTGCAACTCAAAACCACCAGTAGCTGAGTGATCGTACAGCAAATGACAAATAAGCATTCCACTATCCGGAAACGTGCTTACTGCAAAGGGAAAGAAAGATTTGCTTCAGCTACCAGAGTTGCACGCTTTACCTTCGAAGAGGTCAAACACCTACCGGTCTACGATGTGCCTTTCGAGGTCACAATCGACAATCTGCCACCGCAGTAACGTCATACTGGGCAACAATCTGGCATACTGGGCGATCAAGCTTACCATGAAATCCGGATGCTTCCCCGATCCGCCAGTTACCCAAATTCACAACTCTTTTTCCACGTAGGAGCAGATAAAGGTCTTCTTTCTGGAGGCCGAGGTATACAAAGATAAAGTTCCTGTCCGCGATACGAATTGACTGTAAGCTTGTGCCTGTCCTCTTCGACGCGCCACTGATAGAAGAAGGGACTGGCACCAATGACCGAGATATACTTCGCTCCTCGTACCGCGCGTTAGTGATGTCGACCTGGGACGGCAATGGGTAGGAGTCTTTCTCGGAAATCTTTTTCAACCCTCGGATATCCACGACTACGCGTGGTTTCTCGAGTTACTCGCCGTCCTTCCAGATCCTTCGCCACACCACGAATACCGAAAAGCCAAAAGTCGTGTTCTTCGTGGTCGAGCCCCTTATCTTTTCTTGGTCGTGGAGCTTGCCAAAGGTTTTGTCAGCCTCGGCCTTATCTCTGGCGGATAGAGGGTATACTTTGGATGAAAACTTGGTTTATTTCTGCCAGCCATCCTTCAGGGGGATCGCGAGTTCCTTGCCGAAGCGGACGCCGGCAAATCCGGGTCTCTCGATCCATAGGTCCGGATATCTGTTGATCACTTCCGCGAGTGCCTTGCGTGTTGAACCCCATGCATTCTACTACGGTCCTGGCTTTCGTAATCGTGAGTTGCAAGCTTAGCCAGAGAAGAGGAGAGGAGAAAATGAAAGAGAGACGAGGTATTCATTGAATTTGGAGATGTAAGATTTCTAATCATTATATCTGGAGAGCGAGCGAAGGACGATGCCTTAAGACTTTATGCGCTCCAGCTGACCATCATATGTTTTTATTTTAAGCCTAGACCACAAAAGCATACAGGCTTTGGAGAAGTGTAGAGCGTTGCTTGAAGAGGGATTACTACCTGTGACGTTTATTGGTACATCATATATGCACACCGCTATGGGGAGGAGTTGTCGAACAGCGGACCCTATTTTCTTCCTAGGTTATTGAGAGGCTGTTGTAGGATATCAGCCAGTAAGTCAAGCCCTACTGATATGCTAGTGACGCTCGAAGAGGTGGGGCTTGGTTAAATGAGAGCCTGAAGGTTTACGTAGGGCAGCCCAAGTTTCCACCCGTCCTCTGTGGGTAATAAAGAGGTCGAAGGTTCGAAAACGAACTAGGGAAGACAAAAAAGACGGTCCCAAAGAGTCTTTCTGAGCTTAACCCGCATGTAGCGGGGTTCAGTTTTGCCATTTTCATCGACAGTCTTTTTTTTTTCTTTTCTTTTTCGACCTCTACTTCAACCCGGAATAAAGAATGCAGCAAGTCAGTGTTGGTAAGGAAAATCATACGAATTTGAAGTACTCGTTATCAATCGCATTGATGAAAAGTGGTTGTAACGGTGCAAGTAATACAGTGACAAGAAGCCTAAAAGAACCCTACTCATTACCGGTCCTCACCATCCTCTTGACCGTATGAAGGAAATAATCATTCTTTTGTTTCCATCCAACCCAGCCCAGCCCAGTCCCAATGCGTAATCTAATAGTACAGGTGGGTATCATCATGATCAAGTCGTGAAAACATTGCCAATAGTAGTAGAAAGAATCGAAAGAGGCCACTCCCCAATCACCACTTCAGTTCTTGCCTCATCATCCAACCACTCACTCACACAGCTTCGTAAGCCTTCTCACCGTTCATCTCCGTGGAAGAACTGCCGTTCACGTGCGCATGCTCCGGACGTGCAACGCCATCCGACGTAGAAGCAGGACCATCGACGACCGGCGCACCACCGTAGCCCTTCTCAGCCTCGCGAGCATGGGTGCTCTTGGGGCCGAGGCGGTCATTGTGAGCCAAGCTCTTCCACATGATGACGGTGCTCGCGACGGTCGCGACGAAGCCGGGCCAGAGAAAGACGACGCTAGCGATAGCACGACCACTATGACGATACTGCATGGGGCTGCCGGGGCTCTTGTACGAAGCGGCGAGCAAGCGGCGGGCCTCGTCGTCGCTGACGCCGGCGACGTAGGCGAAGTGGGTGGCGGTGATGACGGTCATGGTCAGGGCCGACGACAGGGCGAAGACGCAGGCCAGCACCGAGCAGATGCGCCAGGCCAGCTTGACCTGCGGCGACTCGCGGCGCTCGGGCCAGAAGAGGTCGAAGAAGAAGGCGCCGCCGAAGACGGTGGCGATGTAGACGCCGACGAAGATGTTGTACGAGCCCGCGCCGACGTAGTCGTTGTTGTAGACGTAGGCGTCGTGGTTGAGCTTGGCGACGAGGCGCTGCTGGTCGATGTAGTCTGGGTTTGGTTATTAGTGTTTGGATGTGCCGGGCGGGAAATAGAGAGAGGTGCATACCGGATAGCACGGCGGTGCCGAGGGATTCGGATATGACGCAGAAGATCATGGCACATTGGTAGACAATGAACTTTGTGCGGCGCAGGTGGTACTCATTGTTCCACATGTACGAGTTCTTAAACTTGCCCCATTGCATCTCCTTGAGATCGAGCCCCCAGATGACAGCCATGGCGGAGGGTTGTGCAGTGCGAAGGCTGAAGCGGTGTTGCTGGTGGCTGTGGGTGGTGTTATGAATGGCCTGTTCGTTGTGACGGAAACGGATGGAAGCGGCAGAACGGGTTGGCTGCTCGCGGAAACAATCGACGTCCAAAAACGACGAGCGACGGAAAGACACTGAAGACTGGGGAGTAGAATGAGTCGCGCAGCAGTGAATGGGTAGAGAAATAGGAAACGTGGAAGAGAACGGGTTATAGTGCGCAGCCAAGGGTCTGACGTTGAGGGCAGGCGCGACCCTTCCTTGACCATGATTCGGACAACAGCCAAGCAAAGGCTTGACCCGCACCGGACTGATTGGCAGAACGGCTTGTGCAGCAGTTCGTTCGCAGCGAATCCGTGCTGGCTGCCGTGACAGATCCAGACCGATGACGTCAACACGACCGCGTCGCGTCGCGCCCAGCCGGGTGGCCGACGTGCGTAACCGTCTTGTCCTGCGCTCCCAAGCCCCAACCTGCTCTCTCAGCGCGGAATGGGACCGGTAAGGAGCCAGCTCGCCGTGCTCGCCCCTCAGCGCCGCCCGCATTTGGTCTGACAAGCCGTTTCAAAGCATCCCACATGAGCAACACGACATCACCGTGCTTGGTAATGCCGGGTGATCTTCACTAGCAATCCCAGCCGCATCGCACCGCACCCCTGCTCTATCCACATTCGCCACTCGAAGACGAAGATTACTACTGCTCGGAGCGTTCTCCACTGCTGATGCACGTCATTTGTCGACATTTGATCACTTTCGCAGCTGCATTGCAAAATCTCATCGAGATGCGACTGAATCCACGATCTCTCTTGTGGCTGATGATGAGGCTAACATCCCGTCGTCCTCCGCCCGTCTCCGCTCTTTGGCCGCTAAATTATATCCGCTACACCATCACCAATCATGCTGCCGTCAGCCGTGGTTTATTGATTGGGTCAGCCAGCCGAACACATCCGCCGCCCTGACTGTCCTCGTCCGAGAAATTGTCCGTACCATTAGCACACATGTGAATTCTCCGTCATCTAAAGATTGATTCACATCTTGCGGCAGCTGGAGCTCAAGTCTGTTGATTTTTTAATTTTAACTTCCCGCCATGTGCCAAGGCTTCGCTGAGTCTCGAAGGCTCCCAAGATGAAGGATATGTACCTTTTTTCTTTATGAACTACAGTATCCTTTTTTCTTTCAAAAAAGAAAAAAAAAACACTCGCATCAACCCCCGGTCATCCACACCTACGACCATTTCTACCCTTATGCGACCTACGCGTACCTGATACTAACAAACCCAGTTTCCACTTCGCTTGAGCCTACATCCCCTCTCCCTCCGCAAGCACCCCCTACAATGCAACTCCTGAAACCTGTCCACCCGCGCCTCCGCACCAGAGTGAATACAACACTCTTCCACCACCTCATCATCGCCATCCTCCTCGTCACGCTGCTTCCACCACCACTTCTTCGTCAGCGCCCCCAGGATCCTCTTGACCCCGGCCGCAAGCCCCTCGTCCCCACCATCACCTCCATCCTCGTCTGCCTCCTCATCCTCATCTCCCGACCCCTCATCGCTCACACTCCATAACCCGTCTGCGCCCCCATACCCTCCCTTAACCACCTTATCCACACTCTTCACCCTCCCCCGCACCGCCGTCCGCGGAGCCGCCCGCGATATCCGCGCTTGCGCACTTGAGCTATCTGTGCTGAGTAGCGTGTTCGTCCGCTTGAAGTGCAGCGGCAGCGGTACCCATGCCGATGGCGGCTCTGAAGACGACGACGACGAGGAAGAGGAGGCACAGCAGGAGGATGCTGGTGAAGGCGGCGGCGGCGGCGGCGACGGCGGAAAGGCTGGTGTGTCGTGGTCTACGACGACGACTTCGGTTGGTAGCTGCGACTGCAGTGTCGGCATTCGTTTGAGGGGTGGGCGGGGCGGCGGGGCGGTGGTGGCAGTGGTTATGGGGGTGTTTGTTGGTACGGCTGGTGATAGTGGTGGTGTGGTGAATTCTGGCTCGTTGGAGGAGAAGGAGATGTAGGAACTTGCGGTGGAGGATGGCGGCGGAAAAAGTGATTGGGCCGGGGTCGATGGTGGTGGTGCAGATGACGGCGACGACGACGACGATGAGGAGGGTGAGGAAGACGAAACTGCAGCGGTACTCGCAGTCTGGTACGCCGGGCACGCCCGGTCGACGAGGATCTTGGAAGGGACGAGCTGCATGGTGTGGTGGTTGTCTCTATTTTTCTCTTTTCTCTAATTGTACGAGGAAGAGACCTAGACGGTAAAAAATTTCCTAGTGAAGAAATCCATCTCGGCACATGCGTTTATATGTAAAATACCGCGGCGCAAAGAGTTTAAACTGCAGATAAAAGTGACATTTTCGCAGCTGAAGCGGGAAAACCATGGTTGACTTCGATTTGCTTACTAGGGGAAAGAGGTCCACCAACTCGCCGTGGTTCAGGGTCTTGCGACGCTCTTCTAATGAAATGATTCTTTTGAAGCACGTTTCGTCGGAATGGTGTATTTTCTACGTTGCGATTTAGACTAAATTGATCGACTTTACTAAAGTTTTGTAAAAGCAGTTGGGATATCTTGATGCACAGAATTTTCCACCAAATTTTGAATTCTCTGAGAGTTCACGAATAACAATGTACACTCTTCAGGAGTAGCTGAAGCTATCGTCCGGACCAGAATGTGAAATTAAAAATTCTACATACACGTCCGGATGATAGCTTCAACCAACCACATATGTTGTGTTTTTAAGAAAAAGAAAAAGAGAAGAAAAGAGATGCGGAGGCATAGTTATGTCTAGGACCTTACTATTCATCACGCTAGCCTTCGGCTGCGATATCCCTCTGTATTGGCTGTCAGGTATAAATGGTCAGAGCGCGGTAAAGGGTATAGATGTAAAAGAACGAAAGAGAGATTAAAGCAACTTTTAACGACCAAGTCACTGCGGAATAAGTAAATAAAATAGTGATTATCTTTGATGAATAATCCGTTGTGCTATGCCACGACTTCGATAGCAATTTATATCCCTGCCTATTTAGCTTCTACTATTTCTCCTATTTTACAATCGCAACAAATGCATCTGATCTTGTAGTACATCGTACTACCCACACCCAAAACCTAAAAGTAACTCGCGAATGAGCAGCAGTAATGCAGTAGAAAAATTCCTAGCACAATAGCCCCCACAAAAAAAGCGAGGCAAAGTAAAATAGTAGTATAGGCATCCCACCGCGATCCCGCAAACCCAGCTATTCGGACCGCCGCCGCCGCGCAACGCCCATGCACGCCGCAACGCCCACGCCCACGCCCGCGCCCGCGCGAGCGCCAGCCACACGCAGCAAGCACCAACACGGTCCTGCATCGCCACGTGTCTGCGCCAACCCCTTGGCACGACGTTCGAAGTTGAGCGTTTAGGCTTTAGAGTTTGGGCAAGCAGTCGGCCCGCACACTGCGACGCACACCCTGCTGTGCGATACTACTCCTACCTTGCCCTATCACCATCCCCTCGGGTTTTGGGCGGTGCGTGCGTCCACCGCCCAGTCTTGGCTCGCAATAAAATCGTCTGGGCATGTGTTGTGTTGCATGTATGGTTTCAGGGAATGTATGAAGGTTGGTGTGACATTTTCTTTTTCTTTTGCATCTGGGGGAAGTCCTGAGGAATAATGGGTGAGATCTTTAGATGTATGTACAAGGGTCTCGCAGCCGACAGCTAGCGTGAAGAACAGTAAGGCCCCAGGCGTAAGTATGCCTCAGCTTTTTCTTTGAAAAAAAAAAAAAAACAACATATGTGGGTAGTTGAAGCTATCGTCCGGACGAAAATGTGGATTCAAAAATTCTACAAACACGTCCGGACAATAGCTTCAGCTACCCATGACATGAGCAAAAAATAAATCCACGCTAGCCATCGGCTGTGAGAGGGGACTGTAGTTGAATCACTAAAAAAAGCAAGGGGGTCTGAAGTTTGGGGAAGTGTGACAGCACGGTAGTATCTCAACACCATGCATGACATCTTACCGTGTAAAACGTCCAAGTCCCTACCTCCTACAGATGTAAACAAGGTCCTTGTTGGCTTAGAAGTGTTGTTAATCTCTTTGATTTCCATGCGTTAAAAAAACAGTCTATCCTATCCAGCACACACGCCATGTTTTTCTACAAGACTCCTTTCCCTCGTCCCTCGTCCCGAACCGCCGCCACCAGCCATGCTCGCAGCAATCAAAACGGGGGCAATCCCAAACCCCCAAGTCAAGGGGCGAAATGAGAGATGATGATACACAAGAACAAGTATTATAAGGGGACAGAACAAAAACCAAAAGGCATACATCCAACGCCACGCTCATGCATATTACCCAAGCAGCACCCACTCCCTTCTCCACCCACCACCGTCCCCTCCCCCCCTCTCCCCAGACCAACCAACCAACCAATTACCTCAACCTAACCCCACCCCCCCTATTCCCCCCAAACAACCTCTCTAACGGCCCCAACGCTCCCTCCCCCTCCCCTACATTCCCCCCACCACCACTACCACTCCCACTCCCATCACTCGAACCCGGTCTCATCCACTTCGGCGGCGTGAAGTCAGCCGTCTCGAACGTGTTGCGCAGGCGGTGCGTGAAGTCGCCGAGCCAGCCGCCCTCGGCCTCGGCCGCGTCTTCTGCGGCGGCGCTGGAGAAGATGTTGTTGGTGCTGCGTTCGGCGGGGCGGCCGCGCGAAGAGGACGAAGCGGGAGCAGCAGCAGAAGCAGAAGCAGCCGTCGACCGCTGTTGCTGCTGCCATGCCGCAGTACTGGTGGCGGTGCGGTTGTGGCTGGCGAAGCCAGCAGGGCGGACGGGTGAGCGGTTCTTGTTCGGTGAGAGGACGCCTTGGGCGGGGCTGGCGGTGCGAGGCGAGGAGCCGGCGAGCGGAGACGAAGAGGAACCAGCAGCCGGGGCGTTGCGGAGGCCGAGGGCGCTGGTGGTGCCGGCGAGGAGGCCGTTGCCGTGGACCTCGCGGTCGATGAGGGCGCGGCCCTCGCGCCAGCCCGAAAAGGCGTTGTCGATCTCGTCGTCGTCCTCGTCGCCAATCTCCATGTACTCGCCCAGCCCGATGATGCGCTTGGCCCGCCCGTACAGGCCGAACAGCGTCGCCGCCACGGGTATGAGGATGAGCATGGGGAAGTAGCTCGAGAAGCCCGAGCCGAGCGGCGTCAGGTTGACCAGCTTGCCGAGGAAGGAGAAGAAGACCGTCTCCTTGTAGATCTCGCCTTCGAAGAAGGTGATGAAGTTGTAGGCCAGCGGCACCGTCAGCTTGGCGACCTGGCACGAGTACCAACACGCGCTCTCGGCGTAGGTTTGGCGACGGACCAGTGCGCGGTTGCCCCAGATCTTGACTTCGGTGATGGCGTAGAGCGCGGACATAACCATGTAAAGTAGCCAGAGAGCTGCAATGCATTGTCCTGCGAAGCCGATCTTTGAGTCGGAGCTGGGATGGTGGACAACCGTACGGCTAATAATATTGACCTTGGCAGAGATAGCCTTGGTAAATTCAGACCAAACAACAGCAGCCGACGCCAATCCAAGGAAAACACTCAAGGCGTAGTAGAGGGCAGGAATGAGATGGGTATGCCAGTGATAACGCATGCGAGGGCTGAGCGTCCTTCGGCCAAGTCGGGACCAGAAGTTGTCCCGTCTCCAGGTAGAGCCAGCCGTGGCATCGAGCTTTTTGGGGCCCGCAGCATCAAGGATAGCCTGGGTGAAAACGGCGGAAGAAACCAAGCGCGCCCATTCATCTTCAAAGCGCAGTCTTGCGTGTCTCGCTCTCTTCAGCCTTCTTGTAAGATCGGCCAAGTACTTTTCGGTAATCACTGAAGGAATGGTCGTTCTCGGGGCGCCAACGGATCTTGACGGCTGCGCCTCCAACAGAGATGCAGTGTCCGCCAGCTCCTCGATCCATTCCTGGAACTCTCTGGGTACTGAGCTCCTCTTGTTCCTCAACTGCATGACCTGCGCCTCGTAGTCCTCCAACTTCTCAGTTGCATCCTCAAGCTTCTCGTGGACTTTGGGCGCATGAGCCTGGATTCTCTTCAACCGCTCCGCTATGCTCGCGCTCCTCCAAAGCCGCCTAGGCAGAGCCACAAGGCCATGACCCATGAGGTAAATAGCGAGGATGAGACCCCACGCATAGGCCAAAGCCATGACCAAACCCTTCAAAGACGTGAAGTGGAAGCCATTGGTCATTATAAAGTATATAGCGCCGACAATGCTGCAGCCAATGATAATCATCCAGTACTGCCCGTTCGAGCGAAGCGAGTAAAGGAAGCGCGACTTCGGAGCCAAGTAGCCGGCATCGCTGTATTCGCCGAGAAGCGGAAGAATCGCCCTGCGCAAAAAAAAACGAATTAGCGAACCCACCCCTCACTTCCCACACCGAAGGGAGTCGTACCAAGTAAGGACGAAGGTTAACCAGTATCCTATCCTCCAGCAGACCAGCAGAGCGCGCTCCGGCAGCCAAACGCCTCTTCCGCCCTTGTCCTCGCCATTGACGCTCCTCACGCTGCCGAGGTCGATGGGCACGAGCAGGATGATGCTGGCGGGAAGAGCCAAGGCAAGGAAGACGGGGACGAGCAGGTACGCGGGCGTCTTGCGCAGCGGGAGGTAGTAGCGTAGCAGCAGCAGGACTAGCAGGCAGATGACGGCGACGGAGATGGAGAAGAAGGCATTGGAGCCGGCCGAGGAGCGCTTGACCAGCGCGGACGCTACGGCGGCGGCTGCGACGCTTCCCGAGTCTCCACTCATGGCGCGGGCGGTTGGTGGTGCGCGCGGTGTTGGGTCGAAGTGTCGAAGATGTTGTTTGGGGGGTTGAGGGGGGAGAAAGAGCCCCTAGCAGAGTCGCAGACGGTGTGGCTTAGGGATGGCGTCGCGCGCGCATATCTCGGGACGCGTCGTCGGGGGCGGCGGGATGGTGGGGGTGTCGCGTAACGGGGCGGGATCTCTCGGGTGATGGCTTGAGTCTCGAAAGATCGTCAAAGAGGTGGCCGGTTCGGGTAGGAGGTTTGTTTGGTGATAAGTTTGGGTGGCAGCTTTGGCTGCAAGTGACACCGCCAAGGATCGGGGTTGCGTCATGCAGCGTCCCTGCGCGCGGCCCCGGCGAAATGCTTGGCTTAGCAGCAGCACGAGCACTCTTCAGCCCTCACGCTTAGCAATCGACCACTGACACAACCCCTCCATCCCGCATCCACGCTCTTTGTCGCCATCCGGTCCAGGCCTGGCGCTATTTGCAATTTCCCCACTTGAGCCTCTATATAACCACCGCCCCTCCCACCTTAGCTTGAGCTTGCCCACATCCGTGGAACAAGCTTCAGCGCTCCAACCAACTGCCCATCATTCAGTTCCTACGATCTTTCTTCACTCGCGCAACCAGTCCCGCCAGTATGTCTGCCGCGAAGACCAAGGCCCAGGGCATCATCGACGACAACGCTGTTGGTGCGTAAACATATTTTTCTCTCTTGTGCAGTCGGGCAAAGCTAATCTTTAAAAACAGCCGTCTTCAGCAAGTCGTACTGCCCCTACTGCCGCGCCACCAAGTCGCTGCTCTCCGAGTTGGGCGCCAAGTACTACGCCATCGAGCTCGACCAAGTCGGTATGTACAGGCGCAACCTGCCCCGCTCTTACTCGCCCAATACACTACCACACCCAACCATCTACCTCGGCAAAAAAGCGAATTCCGAGATCAGCCGGGCGCGACCAGAAGACAACCAGATCGAAGACAACAAAAGAATACGGATTGCTGACGTTGGACACACAGATGATGGCGCCGCCATTCAGGATGCTCTCGAGGACTTGACCGGCCAGCGCAGCGTCCCCAACATCTTCATCGACAAGAAGCACATCGGCGGCAACAGCGACCTGCAGGCCAAGAAGTCGGAGCTGCCCAGCCTGCTCAAGGCCGCCAAGGCTATCTAAATCCCTCCGAGTCCTTCTTCGCCCCCGACGGTATAAGCGTACGATAGATGGGAAGCGTTGCTTATTTTAAGCTGCGATAAAAGCCGGAACCCCCATCATGGCTGGGTTAGAGAGATACCATTTCTTAGGGTTTAGATGGAAATCGAAATGATGTGAAATGCAAGACTTCCATCTGATGCGTGACGAAAAATGATTATGTGCTTTGGTGGCTGTTGATATACGTCATGTCTCTCCCCACGATCTACTACAAACAGCAGACGTCAAAATAAAGTGAAATGATGCAAGGACGGCGAACTCATAATTTCTAATCACCAAAGCACAACAAAAAGTTGATCAGAAGTCAATTACTCCAATTACCCGCGTCTTTCTCAACGCAACAAGCTTTTCCACACATCTGCAGGCCATGAACGTGCGGGACGGAATCGACTCGCCCGTACACTTATCTCAATCACCTGGCAAAAGTAAAGACATCCACACTGAATACCAACCGCCGAATCCCCTTCAAAAAAGGTACAGGGAAGGATCCAAGACGAACCGGAAAAAGCAAGTAAACAAATAAAGCAACAATACAACAGAGAACGCCTTTTCCAATGCCTTTGTGTGTGCGTGTGTGCTGGCGGCCGCCGTTCGATAACTACCAATCCCGAAACAAAAACCCAGGTTGGTAGACACGATAAAACCCTTTAAACGAATCGATCCTTAATGAGGAAAGATCACGTGTGGGTGAGTCCAATCTCTCTCTTCGATAGAAAGCAAAGGTGCCTTGATGTGTTGGTGCTTTGAAAATTCTCCTTTTCTTTTTCCCATCATCTCGTCTGCCCTGCCTTTAGCCCAACGCGCAGCGTCACGAGCTTCGAAACTTTTTGTGTGTATGTGTGATGCTGCGAGAGTGCCTCGTGAACAAAAATAACTTTTGGACACTCTCTAGCTCTCTCCTTGCGTCTTAAAAGCCACCTAATCTTTCCAATCCCATACTTTCGCAAGGAAGGATTCCATGTTGACCTTCTTGCTTCTCATCTCCACCATCCACGGGTGCTCCAGCATGCGCCAAGGTGTTGCCCGACGGTTGGGCTCCTTCTCCAGACTAGTGTACCGATTAGCAATATATCCAAGTTTGGTTCGTGGAGATGTTAGCTTACCAGCATTCAATGAAATACTTGAAACCGTCTCCCCAGGAAATGTTGTTCTTGGGCTCGTCCTTGAGCTTGGGAATCGGCTGCCGCACAATGTACGTGAGCAGATCGATAAGGCCGGCGCGGGGTGCTATCGCGCCGCTCTCGCCATCGGCATCGGCCGGGAAGGGGAACCGGCCTTGGGCAACTTCCAGTAATGTGACACCCAGACTCCACACGTCCGATGTGATTGTGTAGGAGAGACCCTGGATGCGCTCCGGTGCCATGTAGTACGAAGTTCCAATAAATGTGTCGGCCATGCCCTTGGTACCGAACTCTCCGCTGACGCCAAAGTCGCAAAGCTTGACGATGCCTTCCCAGGCATTCAAACGAGAGCCCTTGCCGTGCTGCCTCGAGCCGTCAGGGTTCATCGGGGCACGTGACAGGAGGATGTTGGAGGGCTTGATATCTCTGTGGATGATACGCTTGCTGTGAAGGTATGTCAGGCCTTCCAGCACGCCGCGTGCGATGACGCCCAGCACCTTCTCTCCGATACGGCCCCCACGGCCGAGAACTTCGCGGTAGACCGAGTCGAGGGAGCCGCCCTCGCAAAATTCCATGGCAATGTTGATTATCGAGGTATTAGATGGAGGCTGGAAAGCTCCATAGTAACGGCAAATACTGGGATGTTGTAAGGAGGCGTTGAACTGCAGCTCACGCACAATCTGACGTTTTATGCTAGGGTCGGGGTTCGAAGTGATGATCTAAGCCGCCAGTCAGTTCGGGGTCCGAGTCAAAGACATGTGAGAGTCTCACCTTCAGCGCAAAAACAGTCTTGGAACCCTTCAAGACACACCTCGTAACCGCACCACCGGCACCCTCGCCTAGCGAACCAAGCTCTTCAATCAGGCCCTCCTTGCTTGCCGCTCTCCAGCCGGCATTATCCAAATCGCCAGGTTCCAGGTTGCCGCCCTTGTCGATTTGCAGCTGAGCAAGGTCGGGCAGAACCATTATATCACTATTGGTCCGTGTCATCTCGGCGGACGAGTTGGAGTTAAGGGTGGGCGATTGGCCGTTAGAGAGAGCGGAGATGGGATCGTGCGAGTTGTTGTTTAGCGTGTTAAGTTGCAATGACGGCGGGCCGCGCTCGCCGAAGCTGCCGCTGCGGCTGTTGGCCGAAGCATTGCTACTCCCCGACGCCGAGTTGCCTGGTAATTGTAATTTGAGCCCGGCCACGCCGCGCTTGGGGGCGCCCTCCTGCGGCGTTGCTTGGCCGCCGCTGGGGGTGGCGAGGGCGAGCTTCGGAAGAGACGGACGGGCGTTGAGGGGCTGTTGCGGGGGATGCAGGGCGGGCATCTGCTGGACGTCTGATGCCGTCTGGCCGTTGACGACGGGTCTTGCGTTGGGAGAGGGCGGGATGGAGAGGCCCAGGCGGGGAGCGCGCGGCGAGGAGTGGCTCCGCGCACCCGGGATCGGCGGGCGGAGAAGAGGAGCTGGCGTCGACATGGCGCTGGAAGACTGAGATTGCTGGTGTTGCGGGGTACTGGGGCGCGAGCCGGAGGCGGCTTCGTTCGGCTGCATGTAGGGTGGTGCTGGAGGAGGACTCGACTCTCGTCTCTCTCGGAGTCACACGGCCAAAGCCCTTGTGCAGGGTCTGCAAGCACCCGCAGCGATGCCACCAGCAGCGTCAGGCACGCGGCGGGAAGCGCTGCGGGAGGAGGCTTTGTGTTCCTTTGTAGGCTCGACCCAGCTATCGGGTCGGGGCGGGCGGCGCTTGGCTGCAGGAAGGCTGGATCGATGGGGGAGCGAGGAGAGCCGTGGTGTCGAGGGGATCCGCTCGATAGCGATGCGGGAGGGGAAAGCAGTGGTGGAGCTGCAGTTATCGAGGCCGGCCGTGCGCGCGTGCGGTGGGACCGGTGGAGCGTCAGGATTGGGCTGGATTTGGGAGTTCAGCGGCGCGGAGGAGCTGGCAGCGGACGGGAGCGGCGCGGGGCTTGGGAGGCGCAATGGACGACAGCTGTGCGTGTGCGTGCGGCTGCGTGCGCGTCTGCGTCTGGGTTCTGGCGCGTGCTGGGTCTGGGTCTGCCGAGAGCGATCTCCCTGGGCCAGCGCGCAGTGCGGGCAGCCCTATGGCAGGCGGGTGACAGGTGGGGGAGGATAGCGAGCGAAGGGATGCAGAGAGGGAGCAAGTCGAGGTCGAGGGCGAAGCGCAGGTTTTACGGCTGTAGCCGTCGTGTAGCCGCCCGCGTGAGGCGTAGCTGGACTCCTTGGCCGTTGGGCTGGGGGCCGGATGGTGCGTTTCATAAGGCGCTGTTCTTATGTGACGGCACCAGAGCAGCTTCACCGACCTCCGCGGCCGCAATAGAGTTGGAATGGGCCTTTCGGTATGCGCAGCTGGCGGTGAATTGGCGCCGCTGTGCCCTACTACACGCCGGCTGCAGCGCGCAACGGGTGGTCAGAGCCGCGCCGGGCTCCCCTCGAGCGAACCGCCCCGGCACGTCGACGTCACGCCGACCCCCCGACAGTACCAGCCTGCTGACGGCTGGAGCGGGCCAAAACCGCAGCGGCAGGCTCAAAGGGGGCCGGCGAAGCAACACCGCGTCCCACACGTGTCCCGAACGCTGTGGATGCGGACCCGCCCGAGTCTTTCGTCGTCGGTGCGCTTGGCAATTTGCGAGCGGCCTGCCTGACTCCATATGCGCCGCTGGCTGCTTCTGGCTTTCGCAGAGCCCGCGCTTTGCGCCGCATCCCGGCCGCCGTGCATCTCGATGATCACCAGGGGGATCTCGCCTCTGGAGAAGGACGAGATGCATTGATGGACCCTTGCGGGGCATCGTGGGCTCGGCGCTTCGAGCCAGCGTGCCATTTGGCGTTGCTGGTGGAACGCCCGCCAACCTCATGATCGCGGCGACGCATGCAAGCAGAGTTCATGCTGCCGGCCAACAGCAATGCGCAGAGTCGAGGTTGGAATCACAGCCTTGGCAGCCAATCGAACGCAAGGTTCCGTCTCAGCCCGCGCCGAAGACCCCGCCGGCCACGCAGGAGCCAGATGTCGAGACAGGAGCCCGTACCGTGGATACGCGCGCCATGGGCCGTGGCCCGCCTGACTAAGCGAGCCCGGATAAACCAGCTCCAGCTCCGAGCGCCCAAGATTTTTTGACGACTTTCTTCGGCTTCCGACTGCGAACGATAAAACAATGTCGCCCTCGTCCGTAGACGCCTCGTCCTCGGCCTCCGACTCGGAGAGCTCGCATGTGAGAGTTGAAGAGCACGGAGCCAGGAAAAGGAGAAAATTGTCGCCTGTCGCCGACTCGGATTCAGAAGATGAGCCGCAGCCAAGGTCCCTGCCTACCTCGACGCTCTCGCGCGTGAAAGCGAAACAGACTGGTGTCGCCCAAAAAGAGACGCCCGCTACTATTCTCGCTTCCCAGAACCACAAAGAAAACATTTCCTTTGCTTCTCTCAATGTTTCACCATGGCTTGTTGCGTCTCTCTCTGCCATGGCCATCAAAAAACCCACAGGCATTCAGAAAGGCTGTATTCCCGAGATTATCAAAGGCCGAGACTGCATTGGCGGTAGCAGAACAGGTTCCGGTAAGACTGTTGCCTTTGCCGCGCCGATTCTCCAGAAATGGAGCGAAGATCCCGTGGCCATCTTTGCTGTAGTCCTAACCCCGACTCGGTATGTACCACGATCCCAATGCTTGAATCACCTTCCTAATCATCTGTAGTGAACTTGCGCTCCAAATTTACGAGCAATTCAATGCTATCGGAGGACCTCAAAATCTCAAGACCATCCTGGTCACTGGTGGTACCGACATGCGCTCACAAGCAATAGCACTGGCTTCAAGACCCCATGTTGTGATTGCCACTCCCGGCCGTCTTGCTGACCACATCAAATCGTCCGGTGAAGACACCGTCTGCGGCCTTCGTCGGGTACGCTTTGTTGTCCTCGATGAGGCCGATCGCCTTCTCGCATCTGGCCGCGGCAGCATGCTTCCCGACGTCGAGACTTGTCTTTCCGTCCTCCCACCATCAAGCCAACGACAAACACTCTTGTTTACGGCCACCGTCACACCAGAGGTCCGCGCTTTGAAAGATATGCCGCGGACACCTGGCAAGCAAGAAGTATTTGTTTGCGAAGTTGACACAGAGGACCTGGCTGTCCCCACAACCCTGCAGCAAAAGTACCTCCAGGTTCCCGTCACTCACCGGGAAGCCTATCTACATACCCTTCTCCTCACCCCCGCCAACGAATCTAAATCCACCATCATTTTCGTCAACCGCACCTCTACGGCGCAGCTTCTCGAGCAAATGCTGCGTCTTCTCGAACACCGCGTGGCAAGCTTGCATTCCGGCCTCCCACAGTCTCAACGCATATCCAACCTCGCTCGTTTCCGTGCCAAGGCTGCCCGTATCTTGGTGGCTACCGATGTTGCGGCCCGTGGTCTCGATATTCCCGCCGTTGAGATGGTCATCAATTACGACGTCCCCCGCGACCCTGATGACTATATCCACCGGGTCGGTCGTACTGCGCGTGCGGGACGTTCCGGTGAGAGCGTGACGATGGTGGGGCAGAGGGATGTGGAGCTCATTTTGTCCATTGAGGACAGGGTTGGCACGAAGATGGTCGAGTACGAAGAGGAGGGCGTCAACGTCGAGACTAGGGTCATTCGTGACGCGCTGAAGATTGTGGGAGAGAAGAAGAGAGAAGCTTTGTTGGAGATCGACGAAGGAAGAGATGTCACTGGAAAGAGGAAGAAGGGGCTGGTTAAGCGCAAGAAATGAGGGTGGTAGGTAATGGTCGTCATATCACATGTTCAAAAGATTTTTCCGTCGTCTGTTTTTCACTCCATCCAGTTTTCGTTGTTCTGTCGTGATCTCTTATCACTACTTTGAATACCAGCACAGGCTCGGGCTATGTGCGCAGAACAGATACAGATCTTTCCAACCCACGCTAACCTTCAGCCACCTTACGAAAGAGGCCCATTGGGATGAATCAGCACCTTGGTATACCCGTTGATTCGCTTGTCAAACTTCTCATACGCATCAGACGCCTCGTCAATCGAAACCTCATGTGAGACGACGAAAGAAGGTTTGGCCCTGCCAGAGATGATCAGATCGCGGAGGTATCTGTTGTACGCTTTGACGTTGCACTGGCCGGTTCCGAGAGACAAGCCCTTCATCTCTGTCAGCAAATATCGCTCAACACCGCACTCATCCCGGCTTACCTTCTCAAACAGCTTCCCAAACGAGATCAAAATCTGGCCCTTCCCGCTCTGCTCATCCGGCGCCCCAGGATCCGCGGGCACGTACAAACCCGGAATGCCCAGCCCGCCCGTCGGCCTCGTGACGCGGATGAGCTGATCGAGCACGATGTTCGGCTTCTCCGTGCTCCCAGACGCGTCAACGGCCTGATAACCCACGGCATCCACCGCGCGATCGACCATCTCGCCTCCATTCGCCCTGATGATCTGCTCCACCGGGTCGCCGTCGCGGAAATTAACGGGCACGCACCCAATCCTCTCCGCCGCGCGCAGCCTCTCTGCAACCTGGTCCACCACAAACACCCTGCTCGCCCCGCGCAGCACCCCGCTGTACGCCGCCATCAGCCCGACGGGCCCCGCGCCAAACACGGCCACCGTCTCTCCGGCCTTGAAGCCCGCCAGCACCAGCCCGTGCCACCCCGTCGGGAAGATGTCGGCCAGCAGCGCGAAGTCGGCTTCGTGCTCGGTGCCAGCAGGCAACTTGAGCGCGTTGAAGTCGGCGTAGGGGACGCGCAGGTACTGCGCTTGCCCGCCTTGGTAGGGCCCCATGGCGACGTAGCCGTAGGCCCCGCCCGCGAAGCCCGCGTTGACGCCCGTGCAGAAGGCCGTGCGGCCCTCTTCGCAGTTGCGGCAGCGCCCGTCGGCGACGTTGAAGGGGAGGACGATCCGGTCGCCTGCCGAGAGCAGGGTTACGCCGGGCCCGGTTTCCTGGGGGGTGTGGGAGTGGGGGGTTAGCAATGGTTATCTATCTTCTTTTGTTTTTGTGGATTTCATTTCTTTTTTTTTTCCTTCCTGTTTGGATGCAGAGTACAGGGGGTATTGCAGCCAAAGGCTAGCGTGAAGAATAGTAAGCCTCAGGCGTAACTATGCCTTAGCTTGTCTTTGGAAAGATAACATATGTGGGTAGTTGAAGCTATCGTCTGGACGTGTATGTAGAATTTTTTCTTATTCTACATTTTCGTCCAGGACGATAGCTTCAGCAACCCATGAAATGAGCAAAAAAACAAATACACGCTAACCTTCGGCTGCGAGAAGGGGGGACTGTACGTACGGTGACTATACCCATGTTCTCGTGCCCGAAGACCAACCCGGCCTCGGCGGCCGTGCGGCCCTGGTACATGTGGAGGTCTGAACCGCAGATGGCTGTGGTGGCACCACTGTCAGTTTTATTGGATTTTTCCCGTAAGAGAACACCACGAATGCACATACCCGCGGTGGTGACCTTGATGATGACATCGTCCGGGTGCTCGATTTTCGGGAGGGGCACATCCTTGACCGAGACCTTGAACGGGCCTTCGTAGTGGACTGCTTTCATCGTCTGCGCCATTTTCGCCAAGGATTTCACTATGTATGTTGAGCAGCGATATTCGACGCGCGCCAAAAAGTTTGATTTTAAAAACAGTACAATCGCGCCCCGCGCAAGCACGCGAGCGGCCGCCCTTTGTATTAGATCTGCTCCTCCTCACCCAAGCAAAAAGAGGGGTGGGGTGGGAAAATGCGGAAACCACGGCCCCTCACCAAGACCCAGAGCTGCGGGGGAGAACGACGCCCTCTTGTGCCAATAATGTCGACACGTCGTCGTCATTGGTCCGCGCATGCCTACATCACGATAGCCAGCCTTCCGGGAATGCCATCTCCTTCGCTATCCGGCCGTTCGTCCTGAACAGGTAATTGGTGCGGTTATCGATGGAGATGACCTTTCCCCGCATTTTTCTTTGTCTTGGTCCCCTTCCACCCCCGCCCGAGATCCGGCCAGGGTCGAGACCGTGGGAATTGTGGTGGACTGGGAAGGATTGAGCCTGAGTGGTGATGTTTTGCGAGATGCGATGCGCTGGGCGTGCGTAGGAAATTAAAGTCGATATCTGGACATGGTATCAATTGAAATCCATGTCTACCTCTAATGAATACTTCAATGACCTCGACGGAAGCTGAATGCTTCAAAATACGGGTTTCGAAGACTGGAGCTTTTTGAGATCTACCAAGGTAATCGAGATACAAGAGAAAAGTAAAGAAAGTGAAGATGACAAACGTCGATATGTACTCTTCCAAGGATAGTTCGGTAATGAAGTATCCCTTGCATCGAAAGAAATTGCGTCATCAACAGTCTGCATTGTACGAAACACTGCGGCTAATGTGATTCACATTGCCTGCGGCCAAATTGGACAAGACTTCGGTCAGACAGGTATCCATCCTAAGAATCCAGTATTGGAATGAGGTCGGAGGAGTTGGAGCATCCTTCCTAATAGCACACTTCATCCCCTGTAAATGCTTTGTCTATCCATTTCCAAGCATCATCGCCCATGTTAGAGAAGCTAACGACTTAATTATGCGGAAAGGCACAATCATCGAATTCACTCCGCTTCCATTTGATTTTTAAATTTTTCAAACGCAAGTCACCTCGCTGACGAAACCTCATTGTATCAATGAGGACGCACGTGCTTGAATGGGTATCAGTCCTTGGCTGCGGTTAGCGGCGATATAAAGCGGCTCTCAGTAGTCAACAACTGTCTCAACGCTGACCTGGAATTAGATTTCTTCGATGGAGAACCTGAACCAACAGACCATACTCGCTGTCTGTTTTGCTGGGGCAAAGCTGAAGACTCAACTTACTGCCGCTTCACGACCGAAGCGTCAAAGCTGAGAGGTCGTCATAAATGATCTAAGCTGCACGTCAGTAGTATTACACATAATTAATGAATAGCACAATTCCTCTATGAAGATCACTATCGAGATTTTTCTTCAACGCTAGCAGTGATGCAGCACATTGCTTCAATACCGACCGGGGTCCCCGACGCCTGTCTCTAAAGCGAGACACAACAACGCAGCAAGTGTCTTGGCATATTGATAGGGTTGGATCATGACCCAAATAAGCCTTGTCCAGCATTGGAGGATCAGAATGCAAACAGAAGTGCCTTTTAAACCACCGCCTCTCCCCCGAGTCCTCGTAGTGAACCCGTGGTAGCATGAACGTGCCACGAAGCACCTGACTCTACTCCGGCGCACGAGAAATTGACTGCAGCAGCTCACGCGCGCCATTCCCATGGTCCCTTTGCCCCCCGCGTGCGAGCAAGCAAGCCGTGCCTTGGAAATGGTCGACTATATGAACCGACCGTGTCCGCCTCACAAGCACTCGACGCTGACGCCTCTCGGGTAAAGTGGATTACCCCGCTGCTCCCGCGGTCTGTTAAGGCTATAGATATTGTTGGCCTACTGGTCCGCCTCCCTCCCTGTCTTCCGATCAAGCATGTGGATGCAGCCTGCGAGTGAAGGAGGCTGTTTATTGTTGTGAAGCTGCTCATCAATGTTAAATAATGATGCTGAGCTACATTGAGCTACATTGAGCTAGCGTAGTACACGGCATCCGTTACGCCACATCGTCATGTAGTCTCCGGCCTACACATAGTTGCAAATGAACCAAAAGGCATGGGTGTCGGTCATGATCTCGCAAGGAAAACCACAGGGAACAAGACCGAGTGAGATCCTGTTTTTGAATTGTATAGAATAATTCTCCAAAAAATCACATACAAGATAGAAAATCAGTCACGGAGGAGTCACTCTTTTAAGAACTGCAACTCTAGCTCAAGCACTGGACCCAACACTGATGATACCCGCGTGAACGACAAAATATAAAAATACATGCGTCATGTGAGTTGCTCAGCTGCGCGTTCCATAACCACGGCCTCAAGACTACGCGAATTTGCGTAACGCCTGAGTTTACTCACCTCAACGTACGTCGAAACTTGCACTGGCGAAGAAATTGCACCACTTTCTCAACATCACCACATGTGACTAGACCTCACCTCACACAAGAAGGCAGAATGACAACAACAACAAACATCCACATAGAGTTTTCCCGCATTTCCGAAATTCTCTCAATGTCGAAGCAAGCAGTATATGTATATGTATGTAGGAGTCATTACTATATACACGCCTCACCCCTTCCATTTCCTTTCCTTCCCCTACCGGTGTCCGTCCCACCGCCCTATCCTTCCTACCAACTCCACATACCGTGCAATGCAAGGCAGGCCAGTTGATGGCCGCCACCAGCGCCAATGCTCTCTCTTCCAAAACAAGGTACAGAACAGTGAACAGATAAAGAGATCAATCAGAGGAGGGATATTTACGCAAAGGCAAGAGAGGAACACGAGCAAAGACAGACAAATCAGATAACAACAATTACGAAAAAGGAAAAAATTGAGATAGATGCGAAAGCGCTATGCGACGACAATGAAATCACGTACGGTGTGGTATATGTACTGTCCCTATCTATCTCTTCCAAAAAGAAAAAGTGATTAAGGAGATACTACTGTCCCGAAGGACGAGGAGATGGCGGCTGACGCCAAAAAAAAAAAAATAAAAAAACACGGAAAAGGGAAAGTGTGTATGACCCCCTCGCGCTCAAAGCTTTCCCACCATTTCCCCCCCGTCCCCCGCCACGGCACATAAATACGTGAGTTGCTTCTCCTGCTCCTGTTCCCGCTCGTAGCACACAGGACGCACACCCATGATATGTGCATCGAATAGCAGTCTCGACCCGTTTTCCAAACTGAAGATCAAGCCGAGGGGTAAGGGGACTGAGGAAGAGAGAGGGAAGAGGGAGATAGAGGCCATAAAACCCCATTACTAACGCATTAGGAGAAAAAGGAAAGACGATGGCTGACAAACGCATAAACAGACGACAGAGACGCGCGCACGCATTTAAAAACAAGAGAAAGATGAGGAAATCGACAGAAGACGAGAAACAAGACGACTGGACAAGGAGAGGGGAGAGAGATAAAAAAAATTACCGTATTGGTCAGCTCAGCCCCGGCGGGGGCTCGATTCAATAAGAGGCCAAAAATAAGAGCTTCAGAAAAACGCTCAGATCCTTCATCTTTGCTCTGCTCAGCTTTCGCTTCGCTCTGCTCTCTGTTCTTCTTAATCAAGGTATAAAAAAGCCGGCTGAAAAGAGAATGCCACGAAAGGTGGTGACCTAACAAGAGGACGTTGTAGGAACAGTTGAAAAAGAAGAATCTGAAAGTCGGCCAACAGAAGAATTCGGCCAGAAAGGCAAATAAGACGACGACGGCGACGAGGCATGACGACAGGAAGAAGAAGAAGCCAGCCAGCCAGGCCAGGCAAGGCGAGGCGAGGTAATGCGCGGAGAGTGGAGGACAGAAAAAAGAAAAAAAGACGCGGAGCTAAACAAAAAACGGTGGTATCCCATCCACGCTTACACACACAGAGACAGAGACACACTCCTAGTCCATCCACACAAACCCCTAAAAGGATCTAACCCTTGCCCATCCCACCCCATCCCATCCCTAAAACCACTACAGAAGAAACCTCAAGACCCTCCCCTCTGGAAAAAATCAATACGGCGCATTAACAACCCCCAAATACCCCCCCTTGCCCCCCAACATCCCACCATCACCACCCCCCGCAGCACCACCACCGAGAATATCATCATCGTCATCATCATCCACCCCGATGCCCGCGAGAAGTCCACCCACGTCCATCCGCCCGTGGTCCGCCCGCCTGTTCCCACTGCTCGTCACGACGCTCCGGCTGCGGCTGCGGCCGCGCCCGCTCTTGGTGCTCTGGCCCGCACGGCTCTTGACGCTGCGGCTGGCGCGCATGGCGCCGTTCGCTGCAACACCGGCACCAGCCGCGAGACTGTTGTTGCGCGAGCCATTGCCGTTCGTCGCCGTGCGAGGCCGCTGCTGCGCTTCCGCGCCCGGCGAAGCGTCGCCAGCAGATGGTGTCGTCGTCGTCGCCGGCGTGCCCTCGCCCGCGAACGCGGCCGGGATCTGCGGGACGGGCGGGTACGCGGCGGCGTCGTCGAGTCCCATAGACGAAGATGGGATGGTCGAGAGGGGCGGACGTGTCTGGCCGCCATTGCCGTCTTCACCTGCAGACGTGCCGTGGCTGTAGCTGGAACCGGGCGCTGCGTAGCTGTATTCGCTGGTGCTGAAGTCGGCCGAGACCATGCTGTCGCTGTCGTCGCCGTCGTCGTCGCCCTCGGCGCTGCGGCCGCGGCGCGTCATGGGGAGGATGGGAGACGAGGAATCGCCGCCCTTCTCCGATAGGACGCGCTTGAGGTCGTCGAGGCGGATGGCGGAGCGGGCCGAGGAGCTGGAGCCGGGGCCGCCGCGGTGGTGGTGCCCGCCGTCGTTCAGGCCCGACAGGGCGGAGCGGTGGTGGTGGTTGATCATCGACGGGGACGGCATGGGGCTGACGTGGCCGGTGGGGATGTTGACGCCCAGGTAGCCGTTCGATCCTCTTGGGTCGCCGGCGGTGGCCACCGAAGAGTGCGTGTGGGCGCGCTTGGTCCGGTGCGAGATGCTGAGGCTTCCCGACTGCGAGCTGGCGTCGTGGTTGGATTGCATGGCCGCGAGCACGTCCTCCTTGTTCCAGGAGTCCATCATTTGGTCTCTAACCTTCTGCGGCAGGACGTTCGACTTTGGCAGCTGAGAGTCCCTGGGGTCATCCATGAACCCGCCACCGGTGATGTTCGGAATGCTGAGGGAGACTGAGAACGACCGGCTGGGGCTACCAGGGGCGCTGGTAGGCGGCGAGTAAACACTGTCGGCATATCCCTCTGCAATCTGGTCCACGAGCTCCTGACGGTTGTCGAACGGCTTGAGCGCCTCGTGGTCAACAGTGTCAGCTGGCAAGCTCGTCAGACCAGGCGCAGACGCGATATCCTTGAGCTCAACAGGCGGCATAGAGACACTCTGCAACCACATGCCCGTCTCCTTCCGCCGGTTGATCTCGCTTCCAATCGCCATTCCGGGGTGGCTGGCAGCAAAGTCGAAGCTGGTGGAAAGCGCCCAGAAGTAGCCGTGTACCAAACTGCCGAGGCGAACCTTCGCCGCCGCACCCTCCACGTTGGGAATATCGTCCTGCAGACGGAACATCATCGGCAGGCCGGTGCAGAGGGCATTGACGCCGAGCTTGGCCACCAGACGAGCGAGAAGAAGGTGGAGGAGCAGGATCTCCTGGTCGGCCTCGGATCCATTCGCAAGCGCGAACTGGTGCGCGTTCTCGTACACGGCGAGGTGGAGCAGCTGGAGGAAGCTTGTCCGGAATCTCCTGGGGCTCTTGTCCCTCGGCGAGCCCGGGCTCGTCGCGTTGCTGACGGCTCTCCTGACCAAACTATCCCCTTCCTTCCGTTCCTTCCTCTCCGTCTTGCCGCCATAGCTCTCAGGCACGGCTCGGAGGTCCGTCTTCTTGAGTTCCAACTCCAGCCAGACGAGCAGCGCATCCGCATACGCTCTCCGCACCTTCGGAGCCGGGTCGCGGAGCAACCACTGCGTGCCCTCCCAGGCATCAACACCGGTGCGGCTCCGGCCAACGGAACCCTTTCCGCTATCCACATCCTTGCCGTGCGCGTTTGCAATGTGCAGGATATCCTTGATGGCTTCCAGAGCGATCACTCTCGCTGTTTCAAACGAGAAGAAGTTGTCCGCGCCCGGATTCTCGTGCAGGTGCGCCGAGCTGGCCACCGACTCGACGGTGCCGCTGGGATCCTCAATGGCCGCCGCGGTGTTAGAGGCGCCGCCTCCCACCGGCTTCAAACGTGAAAGAACGGCAGTAACCATATCGGGAATCTGGTCGGTGTAGTAGATGTGCGTAGCCAGGTTTGACACGCACTTCTTAAGCTGTTGGACGAGCATCTTCCGTGCATCGGTCGGTGTCGTCGCACGTTCGCTGCTATCGGGAGTGCTGCTCTCCTGAGGTGCAATGCTGTCCTTGCTTGCCTTTCCGTCCACTCCGTTCAAGAGGGAAGCGGCACCGCCCACCTGAAGCAGCTCGAGAATGCGACCCATCAAGCCAACCAGCACATCCATAACGCTCAGCCCGATGAAGTTGATGTGCAAATCGCCAAGAAGCCAAGCCACGAGCGTAGCAAGAACGTACTGCCGCTCGAAATCCTCCTCAACAGCCTTACTCCGGACGAGCGAACTGGAAGTAGTAACAAGAATAACGTAGCGGTCCTGCACCGGCGCCCAGCTGCACATCTTGCCGCACAGCTCCGCTGGCCACGAGCCGTCGACGAGGCCGTTGGGGAAATGCTCGCTCGACTTGATTTTCGACGTGATGAACTTCATGGCCGCGAGCGTGGCCAGCCGCAGCTGGTCCCGGCTGACGTACGTGAAGATGTTCCGCAGCGCCTGGAGCGCGATGACGCCAGCCTCCTCTTCCGCGATCTTGTCCGCGTCCTCCGTGGTCCCCGAGGCGGCGAGCGGATCCCCCTCACTTTCCCCAGGCACCGTCGAGGTGCTTTTCCTCCTGGCGATTGCCGCCTCCTTGTCATGGTGCTCCTTCTCTTTATCCAGAATTTCCAACCGGTGCAGGTAAGCTCCGTTGTCCGCGTACAGGTTGACGAGGATGACGGGGATTATGGCATCTAATTGCTTGCCGGCGCCCAGGCTTTCCGAAGCGGCCACCGCCTTGATCGCGCGCAGGCCAGCCTTCCGGAATTTGATCGCGACGGGCCAGCTCAGGGGTGCGCCAGCTGGGGCGGGTTGGTCCTCCTTGTTTGCGAATTGTGCGTACAGCTGCACGATCTCCTCGTATTGGGTAAGGTATTCGTTGTCCGCAGCGAGGGCCGCGGGGTCCTGGTGTTCGCAGAAGGCCTCAAACATGGGCACGGATGCCTCAACCATGGTGACATCATTGGAGCGCAGGACGGTGCGCAGAACGCTGAGGACGCTGTTGGCGTAGAGCGGGATATCCTTGGGGCATTTTTCGATGAGCGCCTGAAGGATCTGGAGGGTGACGAGTACGCTCCTGCGCAGGGAGACACGAGTTAGTAACAAAAAGTGGTGAGCGCAATCCTGCCAGCATCCAGCCACCGCGCGCAGAAAACCATGGCGAACAAAAAGGCACGTACGCAATCCTGCTCCTCCACACATCCCCCGCGGTCCTCTTGTCCAAAAAATCGCCGACCTTGACCAGCTTGGTCCGCCGCGAGCTGGCGTAGAAGAGCAGGTAGCTCAGCTCCGAGCTGTTGGGCTTGACCTCCTCCTCGCGGTAGCCCTTCTGCAAGCGCGGGTAGCACTTCAGAATCAGCACCTGGTGCTTGGGGCGACACGATTGCCGTAAGGAATTCATGGTTTTGGTGCTGTTGTTGTGTGGTGCAGCCCCCCCAAAATTAACCCTTGTTTGCCGTGATCCGGATGACGTGTGTGTTTTTCCTTTTCCACCCCAACCTCAAGGTTTTATTCTCGGCGGAAAGCTCGACGTTGGACCGACCGACGCGCGGCGCCGGGTTGCGCAGGAGGGCGGGCAAGCGCAGCTCTCGGGTCGGGGTAGCGCGCGCGGGCGAGGGGTAGAAAAAAAAAGTGGCGGGTGGTTGCCTTGGGGAAGGATTCGGCAGCTAATCCCCAGCGGACTTGGACTTTGGGTACGAGGGTTGGGAGGGAAGGGAGGTTGTCGAGAGGTCGTTCTCGGATGGAGGGGCGCGCAACGGGCCGCTTTGGAGACACAGTTCAGGCGCCGAGCAGACGGAGATTTGGGAAGCTATGGGTAGACCGGGACGGAGCTGGGCGTCAGGGGAGAATTACGGGACCTTGGGGTTGCGGCTGGCACGAGCGTCACCTAGACTACGCTCTCTCGGAATCTCCTCCTTTCAATGCGCTCGCTGACATTAGGTCTCGCCCGGGTGTTTGAGTGGTTGGTGGCTGGACCGGTGGTGGATCTGCCTGGCTCTGGGCTCGAGTAGTGCTTGCGGCGGCGGCCGCTGAAAACGTGTCGTTGAAGGAAGCGGGCTGAGTAGTGGCGGGCTTGCGTCTCGTCGGGCTGATTGGTTAGGCTCAGCTCGGAAGCGGGCCTCCAGGCATTGCAGTCTCAGCGGCAGCCTGCGGATGCGTTTGAGGCGCGTCTGCGACGAGAGCAGTGAGGTGGACGCGCACGAGACCGCGTCGTCTGTCGTTTGCGCGTGCACTCTCCAGGCACGTTGTTGAGTGTGAATTGTGATGTGCCTGCACCCCGGCCTCTGAGTCGGGGATGCGGCTGCCGACCGCAGAAACCTGGCCCTTCCCCTCCGCAATGGTCTTTAGGTGAGCACTACTCGGACACCCTGCACGACATCGGCATGCAAGCACGTTTGCACATCGCGACAGGGTCCAGTTGGCCGCACGCATCGCCTGTGTAACCATCCAACAGAGTCAAAGTCCACAAATTGTTCATTGCGCGTTACCTAAACCGCCCAGTGATATCGCCGCCAGACATGCCGTCAACCGTCATCGCTGTTTGCAACAAGCACGCAAGCCATGATCAATACGAACAGAACGCTGAACTCAATCCGCCCTCCGAATCAAATGCCCGACCCGAACGGAGTACAGCAGAGCAGCACAAATAAACCGCATGATACACTCATGCTACAAGAGTCGAAGCCGAATTCCACCAGATGAGCACCTGCACGCCCAAACTCCCTCTAGCCAGTCCCGCAAGGTATACAAATTTGTCGTAATTGAAATTGTTTCATCCGATCTGGAACAGCCCTCAACCGCGGCGAATGAAGCCTGCGCTTTGGTTGAGTCCGCGGTGGAAGCTCCCAATTCCTTGGAATCCCCTGTGTCTTGTTAGACCGTCCTGATCATCAAAGACTGAACCACTTACTTCATGAGGTCAATGCCCTCTTCGTCCTTGTCATCGCCCTCCAGCTGCGTCGGCAGCTGCTTCTTCACCGCAACCTCCTCGGCTGTGTTGAAGCGGCGACTGCTCGGCCGAGTTGGTGTCGCTGGAGAAAGCTCCTGTGAGTCTCCTTCTCCCGAATTGGATCCTTCCCGGCTCCGGCTTCGGCTTGCTGTGTCGCCCATGACGACGGGCGGCGAGCTAGGTTGAACTGGGCCTGCTTCTACCTCCTCCTCTTCCTCTTCTTCCTCGTCATCGTCCACGTCGTCTTTTTCATTCTCCTCGTCGTTTCCAAAGTTGAAGGGCTTCGATTCCTTGCTCGGACTGAAATCGACGTACTGGCGCGCAGGTGTGGATCCCAGGTCGGCGAATTTCCAGAATGGTGCAGGAGAGCTCAGATAGCAGTATTGACTGGGCATCTTGGCTGTGCTCGGAGGGGCAAGGTGTGGCTTGTTCTTGGCGACAAGGGGCGTGACTAGGCCGTTGAAGGTCTCCGGCAGATCCAGGCCAGCCGTCTTGTAGCCGTTTGTTGCCGGCGGCGAGTAAGACAAGTCAAGAGAAGAGCGGGGACGTGGCGTAGGACCCGGTTCTGTCTTGCTGTCGATGATGCCCCCCGAATTGCGAATATTGCTCTCTTGCTCCAGCGCGCGGCCAAAATTTGTCGTTTGCATGGGCGGGAAAGTAACCTTGCGGTCGTTGATGGGGGTGAAGATCTGATCGCTGTTGAGTAGAGGCTTGCGCTGTGGCTGTGGACCGCGATCGGGCGTGTAGGATTCGTTTGCCGTTGGATAGCTGGTAAGCGGCGGGGTAACGGAGCGGGGCGACTCCTTGACTCGGAACTTGGAGGGCTGGGATGGGGTCTGAACATCGGGGTTGACGGTGACGGCTCCGTGCAAACGCTCGCTAGCCTGAGCGATCGCCGGCGAGTTGGGTCCGGAAGAGCCCATGCGCGTCTTGCGAGTGTGGATACCCTTCTTCAAAAAGTTCTCCCGTTCTTCCGGAACCAGCCGCCATTTCATGCCCTTACCCGGCTCGTCCGTGCGGCGCGCGACCTTTTCAAAATGCTTGCTCAGTGAGAGATTGTGGCGGATCGAGTTCTGCCATCCGCCGCCGCTGAAGCGGTAAAATGCATAGTGCTTCTTGATGTATTCATAAATGTTGGCCAGCGTCAGCTGCTCTTCGGGCGACGACATGATGGCTTGTCCAATCAACTGGGCGTAGCTGTGCGGGGGCTTCAAGTCCTTTGCGCTGTCGGCGCTGTAGTCAATGTGCTCCGTGCTCTCAAGCATAACCCCACGGGAATAGGCTCCAGAGGGAGATGTCTTGATTTTAGGAGACTGCTTGGTTCGCGAGGGAATGGGAGTATTGGGCGCCAAAGGACCCGATGAAGGCGGGTGGGCCTGGTAAGAGTGACTCTGGTTGTATTGGCCGTGCTGGCGAGCATTCGAACCGTTGTACGGAGCGCTAGTTGGGGGTAGACCTCCCTGAGATCCAGTACTCTTTCCATGACCGTTGTTCATCTGGTGGAACGAGCTCTCATCCTGACCATCCTCGCCTTCGCCAGACTCACCCTGCCTGGCGCGTGCGATAATCGATGGGTGAACATCGATCGACTCGCCAGGGCACACGAAAATCATCTCAGTGCCACAAACTCCGATCACGGAACCTGAGTGCAGCTTGACCTTCTCGCCGCGCGAGAGCGTGCGGTCGTCCAGCTTGAGGCCATTCCGGCCGTTGACGAGAACGAACCACGAGCGCGCGTCGGGTTCGTAGTCGATCCAGGCGTGGATGCGCGACACCTGCTTGTCGGGGCCTAGGTCGATGTGGACCTTTTCGGAAGCAGTGGGGCCCTGCTGCCCGTAGAAGCTGCCGACTTGCTGACCGGGTGTGCCACCACCGTTCTCGCTCGCCTGGCGTGCAGAGTAGCCGTGCTCGCCTCTGCCGATGACAACGTGGGTCGACTTTGCGAAGAAGACCCAATTGTGGCCCTCGATCTTGGCGTAAGCTTGAGTGCTGCCCTTCTCGGCGATGGCCGGATCGCGCTTTTGCAGCTCGTTGGAAAGCTCGACCTGGGCATTCGTGACGTAGCCGGCGACGCGGAGCAGCGGGACGACCTGAGTCAAGAGCTCCTCGGGGGTGGGCTTCTCTTTGCCTTCATCCTCATCGTCGCTGCCTATTGTCCGGTCGCTCTGGGCGGAGGGAGGGCGGGTCGGGACTCTCGATTCAGCAGTGTCGGCGTTGTTGTTCAGCTGAGCGGCGGTTACTAGGTGCGGATGCGAGCGCGTCGGGCGGCGGGTGGGCGAGCTTACTCTTCTCTTCTTGCGGGTGGGCGTCTCGATGGAAGCGGGCGTGTCGGACTGCTCCTGGACGACTTCGCGCTTTGCGCCACGACCGCCGCGGCCGCCTCTTGGAGGCATGGTGTCGTGTGTCTGGTCCGAGTTAGTCATTGCAGCTGTCGCAGCGGATGGCGAGTTGCGAGAGCAAACGGGAGCGCAAGATGAGCGCAGGTGGAGGAGTCCGGAATGCTGCAGCGCTGCAGGACGGGCCATCCGTGGTTCGGGTGCCCCCAGCTGCAGGAGCGACGGGCAAAGGCAGCAACGTACCGTAAAAAATGCGCAGTAAGATGCAGGTCAATGGTACTGTGGGCGGGGCGTGGAGTCTGCAGGATGGGCGAAGGCTGGAGTCCGGGGCTGGGTGGTGGCTGGCCTCTGGCAGGTTGATGTCGTTTACGAAGCTCTGAGGCTCGGACCGGCAGCAGAGTCGCGTTATTTGGGTTTTCCCGTGCTGACCTACGCGAAGCAGCCAGGGTGGCGAGCCAAGGGCGCAGGACGGGAGCGATTACATGCCTCTGGGCGAGGCAGGAGGAAAAAAATATTGCCAGCAGCGCGCGCGATTGCGCTTGTTTGTACCCCTTTGCTGGGTCGGTGGCCTCTGCTCCCTGGCGGCGCGCTGACGCACCCCAAATCACTTGCCAGCCTGGCCAAACTCCAACCCCGAGCAAACCCGTTCAGTCGCACACGCCAGTGAGCCAAGGGACGCTCTGGAGCTCTGGATTGTTGCCCAACAGACGCGTCGCACCCGCCTTGCAGCACGCGTCGCGCTTCTCCTTGCTCGGGCTCACGGGACCTCAGGCCCCACACTGCCACTCAGCGCTGGCCAATTCCATTCTCTGTCTCAGCCTTTATATCGTATATCTGTATAGGTGGTCTGGACATCCCCCTCCCATGAATGCTTTCATTTCGAGATGCCTCGTTCTCTAGCGTCGGCTGCTTATCGATCCGCTCAAATTTTCGTCATTTAAGGATCTGGACCCTGTCTGTGCAGTCCCGGTCGCTCCGAGGCGGCGTCTGGGGCATTGGCTTGGCCCCCACTGCTGCGACACTTTGCGCCGTCGTGGTCTTTGACTTCTCATTTCACTTAGCACTCCAACGCCTTGAATCCTGAGTTGAAGGTGATCTGCTTCGAATTTCCACCGTTCGCTACGCTTCCGTGGACGCTTCAGGAACGGGAATAATCGGCGATGGACCCCACTGATGTTGTCATCGCCTCGACTGATGTCATACCGCATGGGTCTACCCTGAGTAAACAACAGACCTCCAACTTTTTCGACATCCAGACGGGTATTGTAGCCGAACGCTAGCGGCAGGTATAGCAGGGCCCGGATCAAGCGGTAGCTATGCCTCTGCGATTTTCCAACATACGTGGCCAGTAGAAGCTGTCGTCCGGACGTGAATGTATATGCTGTTAACTCCGCATCAACGTCCGGACAATGGCTTCAACTACCAATGACATGAGCAAAAACGAGTTCACGCTAGAATTCGGCTGCAGTACCCCTCAGTGAGCGGGCGGGAAAATCAAAACAATCACCAGCCTTCCGAAAATCCTTTGCCTTTTCAACTAGGCCCGATTCGAGGAACAATGACGTCCGGATCAACGTCCACATGCCCACTTCTCTAGTGACAGTCTAACGTCCCTTCGGTCACGCTCAATCAACCGGAAAATCCCTGGACGTGTCTTCCAGCATCTTCTCAACTTCATCTTCTTTCAAAATTAGGTGAAGTCTCGATAGGCGCACGGTCCTCAGAAGCGCCATTACGTAGCGGCGTCTGGGTTAGTTGGAAGAGCTATCGTTTTTAGTCCAGGAACAGGCAGTTTTGCGGTTCTTTCCGCATCTCCACCGACACATGGCTTCCTCCAAATGATCCAGCCCAAGCATATTAGATTACCTCCTCAAACGCACACTGGAGAGCCGGCTTCTTCCGGTGTGAAGGAGCAGGCCAAGCAGCTGTCAAACCACTAGTACCGGCCGCGCGTCTTTCCGCCAACGGTGCCGGTGTCGTTGCTGAATACCGCCCCACACAGCGCACTGCCTACAACATCCTTCTTCCTATACCGGTGATGCATGGACGCTTCCTCCGCATGTTCTGGAGCGTGTAGATCTCCTCTAACTGACCCATGATGAAGTCGGCGTGGAAGCCGTCGATCATCGGCAGGTCGGAATTCTCGGTGAAATTGCTGTTGGCCAGCGGCTGTAACAGCCGGACCACATCTCTGGAGGTATCTTGTCGATGCGACCCAGGAGAGACTTGTAGAACTTCCTGAGCGCAGTGCCTTATTCGGGGATGCGGTAGAGCGATGAGATCTCGTGGTCGCTGATGGCGAGCTCCTTGACCGTCTGATGTACTACTTCGTCTTCGCCTTTTCGTAATGTAGAAGATGCTGATGTTTCGGCCCAAATTTCCATCTCCAATTTATTCAAACATTTGGATTGCTACCGAAAATGTTGCATGACCAAGCGCACTCCATTCTCTGGTGATACGTGACCGACCACGTAAATACAAGGTCTCTGGATGGCTGTGGTAGCTAGTAACCTCTTCGGCATGCGGTAAGGTAGGATAAGTCTCCTAAAGGACGCACTGTTGTGTTTCTTGCTTGTCTTTTAGTGTAGGAAAGATGGGAGAGCTGCCGCTAAAATCTAACTAAATATTTGGGGAAAAGCATGTTAAAGCTGATATAAAGCTTTGCATAACTATTCTTGATAATAATACCTCTTGTTACTGTCCTACGCAGCATTTGTTGAGAGATATGATTTTCAGTGGTAGCGAAAGGACTCTGAGCGAGCCTTTAAGCAGATATTTTATGACTCTACAAAACCATCCAACGTAAAAGTAAATTTATATGCGGCCATACAAACGGCCGTAGATGGTAAAACCCTGACACAAGAGTCTCGCTAAGATCGACTTTTAATGCAGTGTAATTTTTCTGGCATTGCCAAGGTATTCGAACAAGCATATAATTCTTGCTTAAAGTTAAGTCTAATTTTACCATGTTCATCTCTATTCTTACAAACTTAATCTCTGATTTTGGCTCCTAGTGATACCCAGATTGGCAGAGGAAAGCATAGGCATTCCAATTCTGGCACATCTGGCAATGGAGATGGCTCCGAAGCAAGAGTCTTTTCCCGATGGGGAAGGAGCGGGGAACGGCACGACAGTAGTCTACTTCACCGCCATTCGCTCGCTCGCTCGCCTGCGCGAAGGTTTCGGCAAACGAGTCAAGAGGCGGCTGCAGGGTCGATTGTGGGTCGCAGCGCTTCCCGGCGCTAGCGGAACAGCGATGCTCGGTCTCATCCTGGAGGTTGGCGAAGGCAGATGCAAATCGAGCATGACTCGGGCGATGACGCATGTGGGGACGATGAAGAGCGCAGCCGCCCCGCCGCTCGGGCGATCTCCAGCGCACCTTAATCTCACTTCTCCGCATCCCCAGCCGCCCAGAAAATCTCCCATCCTCGGCCTCCGGCATGGCTCTGCCGCGCTCCTGACGTCGCTGAAGCATTTGACGTGCTCGAGACGATTGCGCCGCTGTATCGCCGTCCTTTTGAAGTGGTCAGCGTCCGCCCCCTGTCGCTAACGAAGCCCACCATGAGCCAATCCGACGCCTACACCCTTCCGGGCCAGCGCCGATCTTCACTCGCATCGACTGATCGCAGATCGCGGAAACCGTGGCAGAAGCGCGTCTCCTTGACCTCTTGGAAGATGCGGCAGAGCGACGACCGCCTGAGCCGTCACACGACGCGCGCCTCGGGACGCACCACTTCAACCCACAGGCATGACAAGTGGTGGCAGATCCGGTGGTTCAGGGGCATGATCCATGACATTCGCAGAAGAGCCCCCTACTATGTTTCCGACTGGACAGACGCCTGGGACTACAGAGTCGTCCCTGCTACCATCTACATGTATTTTGCAAAGTAAGGCAATTCAGATATCAATCTCAATGGTGCCCTTCATGAATGCATTCGTGCCGGTTGTGCTGAGGAAGCTATTTGCGGTGAGCATATCTAACGCACGAGTAGTATTCTTCCCGCCCTGGCCTTTTCGCTGGATATGTTTGCAAAGACGGACTCCAGCTTTGGCGTGAATGAGGTCTTGCTAGCTTCCGTTCTCGCTTCCGTTGTTTTCTCCGTCTTCTCGGCTCAGCCCTTGGTCATCGTCGGCGTCACTGGTGAGCCTCAGCGATAAGTCTAAACCAAAGAGCCATTCACTAACGTTAGCAGGTCCCATCACTGTCTTCAATTATACCGTAAGCTCTTCCAAACCACGCCTAGGGACTACTACTTACTCTCCAGGTCTACGACATCATTGCCCCTCATGGCATCAACTACTTCTCGTTCATGTGCTGGATTGGCCTGTAAGTCACCATAAACATTGCCATGTACAAGTAACTAATTTCATTCAGATGGTCGCTTGTTATGCACTGGTTTCTTGCCATCACGAACGCTTGCAACTGGTTAAAATATGTCACTCGCTTCTCCTGTGACATCTTCGGCTTCTACGTCGCTTTCATCTACTTGCAGAAAGGAATCCAAGTCCTGACTCGCCAATGGGAAGCCGGCGACACATCGGCCTACCTCTCTATCATGATTGCTCTACTCGTCCTCATGGTGGCGTATATCGGAGGCGTCATCGGCAACAGCACCCTCTTCCACAGATATGTACGGAAGTTCATCGAGGACTACGCCACGCCCCTTACCGTCATCTTCTTCACCGGCTTCGTACATATTGGCAAAATGCAAGGCGTAGAACTCCTCAAGCTCCCCACAAGCAAAGCCTTCTACCCCACCACTGACAGAGGATGGTTCATCCACTTCTGGGACATCAAAGTGGGCGAAGTCTTCCTAGCCATCCCCT